>JARHVA010002232.1:1471391-2717783 GCA_037957365.1 Torreya grandis
AAGTTGTAAGCCAACTTGGCAAAGTATACATTTGGCACTGCACATATCCAATACTTAGGCTACATCATTGATCGCACCAACATCAGAGTAGATCTAGAGAAGATCAAAGTGATCCAAGGTTGGCCTACTCCACGCAATGCCACAAAATTGAGGAGTTTTCTTGGACTTGCTAACTTCTATCGCAAGTTCATCCTTGGTTTCTCGTACATCTCATGGCCTCTCAACCAACTCACGCGCACCAAAGCCAAGTTTGACTAGACACATACGCAACAATGCACTTTTAAGGCACTCAAGCAACGCTTCTGCGCAATGCCTATTCTTGTAATCCCCAACATTGCGCAAACCTTCGAAATACACACCGATGCAATCTAACTACACACTTGGTGCAATGCTCATGTAGTATGGACATCCGGTTGCATACCACTCTAAGTGGTCCAGCGACACAGTGCAAAGGTACTCCACCTATGAGAAGGAACTATATGCTATTGTGCGAGTAATTAAGCAATGGTGACACTACATTCTTAGGAAGGAGATAGTTGTTCATTCGGACCATAAACCACTTCAGTTCCTACAGTCGTAGAACAAGCTAAAAAATGCATGTCACATGAAATAGAATCTGCAACAGTTCCATCTTGTGATCAAGCACAAGAAAGGGAAGGATGACAAGGTTGCAGATTGCCTTAGTCGACTGCAGGTTCATGTGCTCATCACAATGTTGGACACGTGTGACCATGATTTTGTAGATTGGGTTCCTCTCTACTCAGTTGATCAGGGCTTCGCAGCAACTTATACCAACCTCGTGTAAGGCACAGAAGTTTAGGAGTTCTATTTCTCTAACCAACTTCTTTACAAGCTCGAACATCTTTGTGTTCCCTCTCGCGCACCTTGTCAACAACTCATCTGGGAGGCGCACTATGCTATGCCAAGACCTCGGGATAGTTCAGCGTGACAAAGACTCTAGCCGCATTGCAATCACACTTCTACTGGCCGTACATGCACACAGACATGGACTACCACATCAAGTCTTGCATCCTTGTTGCATCACCAAATCCACGAACAGGAAGCTAAGACTTTACACACCTCTACCGGTTCCATCTAAACCATTGGAATCTATTAGCATGGATTTCATGATTGAATTGCCTATGATGAGATGACAATATGATGCTGTGTTTGTTGTAGTGGATCGATTTTTCAAGATGGCCATCATGGTCGCATGCAAAAAAGACATTGACGTAGTTGGCACTATGTAAGCATTCTTCACCCATGTTTGGGTTCATTTTGGATTACCCACATCTATTGTCTTCGACCGCAATCCATGCTTTATGAGTTAGTTTTGGCAAGCATTGTGGGAATTGATGGGTACACAATTGGATTGATCGACGGATTTTCATCCTCAGATAGATAGATAAACAAAAGTGGTTAATCACACACTTGTTCATCTTCTATGAATGTACAATTGTGCAAATGCTTGCACCTGGGATGACAATCTCTTGTACATTCAACACACCTACAACAGGGCTCTTCATAGCTCTACTGGCCACAATCCATTCTAGACATGTCTTGGGTTTCAACTTTCGCACTTCTAGACATTTCCAATCATGCACCATCAGGGAATGAGTCGCACACAAAGGAACAAGCAGACAAAGCCAAAAAGATTTTGTGCCACATCCAGTGTGTTCACTAACAAGTTCAATAGTTATTTTCTTGCACTCAAGCTAAGTACAAGGAGCGCCATGAGACACATCGCACACCTCATGCATTTCGAGTTGGCGATAAAGTTTGGTTGCAACTTCAGAAGGAGCGCTTCAAAGGTCCACATCGGAAGATCAAGCCTCTGCGTTATGGTCCTTGCACCATTTTGCGTGCAGTTGGTGAGAACACCTTTGTTATTGATATGCCTCAATACTTGGGTATGCACCTAGTCTTCAACGTGGAACTTCTCAAGCTTTAGACTTTGTCGCTTTTTGAGCCAACAGTAACACATCCTTTTGGTTAGGATCCTAAGCACTTATGTCTCGCGGAGAAGGACCGGATCATCAAAGTGACAGACACTCGCACCCGCCATGGCACACATTAACTTTTTCGAGTGGTCAAGTGATCCAAAACTCAGAAGTTCTGGTTGACGAATATTTTAATAGCACATAGATAACACAATAACAATGGATTCTCAGAGAAGAGACGTCATATTACTTAACAACCGCAATACAAAACATACGCTTATCTCTGAGAAGAGATGTCTCTTTCCCCTTTTGGGTTACAATGCATTTATACATATTTTTGAAGACCACATCGGGAGATTGCGTGGCTCGAGAAATTAACGGGTGACGATTTAACGTCCTAGCATTAAAACAATACAATGCTCGCATTAAAACAATACAACGCTCGAGGACATACATCCCAGCATTAAAATAATACAACGCTCGAGGACATAATCGCTCGAGGACAATACAAAATGAAAACAATACAAAATTCGAGGAATTCACTGTCACCGAATGGTCACCTCGAATTGTTGCTCGGATCATCAATGTTGGGCAATATGTTGATCAAGCCAAGTGGTTCACTTCATAGCAACTTCAAGTGTAGTTTCCACAACTATGCACCAACGCAATGGAGACCATTGCTCTTCAAGAAATGGTGAATGATCTGTGTGCAACCCCTGTAAGCTGAGCTTACTCCTTGTTCGCTCTACTACTTAGGGCATGCACTTCTCACCCAATCTTGCATACTCCTTTCCTGAAGTTTGCTCAGAGTCATACGCCCAAGTCTCGTGTCTCATTGCAGGCTTTTGCGCACTGAAACTTGCACACTCCATATTGTGCACTCATTATTGCGCACTTTGCACCTTGCAGTGCCACGCCAAATCTCGCAAACTCGTGCACCACTTAAGTTTCGTGCTAGCTTGCCGACTTTCGCACTCTTTGCAGCTAGCAACATCACAAGCCTCGCAATCCCGCATCGTAGCTCACAGCCCTGCACGCTTAATTGACTCTTGGACTCCACAACACATCCACGTGTCGCCTTGCCTCGATCACGTGTTTCAAGGAGTTCACTAACTGCCATCCAACCTAGAAGATGAATTGATGCAACCGTCTTTTTGGTAATTGATAGCGGTTGTAACCACTCTTGTATTCTAATTGTATACCTGTGTAACATACACATCTGGCCAAAAGTTGATGCTCCACACAATCATAACACAGATAACATGCTCCACATATATACTTTATAGAACATGCACTATAGCACATTGTATCAGTTTTCCTTATTCTTTGTTAATGAATAGAAGTTGCATTTTGCAAATAAGACTTCCACTCCATTGAATATGTTTAGTTGTGTCTTTCTGAATTAGCTTTGCTCATTCACTTTACACAACCAAAACTCAGTTGTCCTATCCATGCTGGTCTTGGGCCTCGTGATATAGATCATGTACAAATATTGATAGATTTCAGATAGATTTTGGGGCCATATGGAAGACATATGCACCAAAATTACAAGACACGAGGTATAGTTTCTTCAAATATGTACATATTCATATATATTTGAGAGCATATGCAAGGCATGTGAACTCATTTTACAGGGCATGTGATATAGGTTTTCCATTTTTTAGATATGGAACACAAGTAACATATAGATGCATGACATTCTATGTAATAATGGCACCGAGCAATTCAAATTATGGGGCATGAAGCTAGTTCATGCATACACATTATCAGATTTCACGATTAGCACCAATTATGGGGCATAAAGCTAGTTCATGCATACACTTTATCATATTTTACAGTGAGCACCAATTCCGGGGAATGAAGTTTATTTTAGACATACATGTTTTTGCAATTTCTATTTTCCAAGCACATTCCATGGCACCTAACAATGAGCATCCTTGAATCTGTAAGTCCATCTACATTAGTTGATTCATGTTTAAATGAGTATTGCACTTGAGATTCAACACCCTTAGTAGCCTAGGCATTACTCCGTGAGCCCAATATGTAGCTCCCACCTTCCATATTGGGGTTACAAGATTAGTGCAAAATTAATTACATGGGTTAGTGTAGTTGAAGTTTTTGCAATGCTCAACGGCCTTGGCACTACTCTCTTTGATTTTCTAATAAGAGTTGGGGCATTTTTCTTATCAACCCATGGCCTTGTCTTAGTTACACAAAATTAAAGGATTGATCACCCTCAATTCTCCAAAAAGATTCAACAAAAGTACTATTCTCCAATGTTTCAACAAGGAAGCATCATCTCCAACAAGTTACAGGGTAGCACGATTCACCCACTTACAGTGGTATTCTTTTCTTGCTCTTAAATTTCAAGTTTCAATCTATGCATTTTCAAATTTTATTTTGTGAGCATTCATTGCCACACGTTCATTCCAGGTTTGTTGGGAACAGGTAATATATTTGGAACATCATCTAAAGACAAGGTTTAGTACACACTCAAGTACATCTCTTTATCATTTTACTTTAGTATTTGTATTGCATTTCAATACTAGAATAAAAGGGGAGCATTTATAGACACTAAAATTTGGTATTTGCATGTCTGTTTTGACATACCTTCACCCTGCATAACTTATGCGTACATACATGGCTCTTATTCGTCATTATCTTACATCATCATGCCTTCTATGGGTCTAACATTCCCAATTTGCTATTAGTCATCTACAAATATTATCGTAGTCTATGTCAAACTAGTTAATTATCATACTTAGACATCTCTAGATCATATCAGTTTCCTCGTCTCTTAGACAATAACGTCAGACTTACATACTTTGATGGTACCATATGAATTTGACAATTTCATCCCATGCCATGTAATGGTTATATTTCAAATTCAAATTATTCAAATGTGTTGGTTCGTATGTTTCGTATGTTGGTGGCATGAGAAAGTACCCAAATAGTTCCCAATAAAGATAAAATAGGTACATGTCTATTATCTATCTAGCAAGCACTTACAAAGCATACTTAAACAATTGCACATTTAAGAGAACTGTCCTATTCTTCCCAATTTATCAATCAACGACTAGGAGCAAGTCTTATCCAAATATAAAGCATTCAAGTGTCAAGCCATAATGTTCAATTGCCAAGTATCAAGGACTACATTATAGATTGCATACATTTAACAATCACTATTATACACATTCACTTAACAGAGAGAACTACGTGCAGTTTGAATTCCCTTTTTGAAGTATTAGTTATGTAAAGAGCACTCAACCATTTAACGGGGGATGGTTGGGATCAACTCGACCCACCTTCCATCCTTTTTTGCAGCCCTGAAACTATCATTGCAAGTGGACCTAGGGTTTTAAGTGAAGGAGATGAATTTGTAGGAGTTGCGTACACATTCAAACTTTGAAATTACACACAAAGTTGAAAGATACGCAGGGACACGTTGTAATATCGCCAATAGGATCAAAATACTTAAATTTGGATTTTTCCTTAATCCTATTTAATGGAAACTATATCATTGATATTTTCATCAATTTTTTATGAACTTATAAAATAAATCAAATATAACAAATTTATAATTTCAAATACTGAATTCTTGATTTTTGTGTTATACAAATATTTCGAATACGAATAGTCAAATAATCAAAGTGAAGCACAAGCGTAACTCTTAAATGAAGTTACCACAACAGGTTTCAAGGGTTTTTGTACTTGACTCTAATTACAGACGAGGTTTTCGTTCTCAAATGTATTATCAATGTTGCTACCCAAATATGAATATTTATTGAAGAAAATTTGATCATGCTCTTTCCCCACGAACTGCCCATCATAAATACCCTTCAAGTGGATTTTCCCAAATGGTGCGACTTCCCAAGGAGTGGCGTCCCTTGAGACTTCACATAGGACGACTTACTTTGGGTGTTCCTTTATTGTGGTCCCCATTCCTGAGAGACGACTTCACCCTTTGTACTTTATTTTTAAAAAAGGACATTACAACCTTCCATTCCCAAAATTGCTTGTCCTCAAGCAATTGTAAGTTGGGATGCTCTAAAATGGTCGCTCTTTCCCAAGTGACATTCTCAATATGTATATCTTTCCAACGGATCAAGTATTCTTTGATGCTTTTGTTTCTTAACCTCTTCTCATGGACCTTCAGGATGACTTCTGGTATTAAGATCAACTTGCCCTCTTTATCTAATCGGGGTAGCTCCATAGAAGGGATAATATGTTGTCCAAATGCCCTTTTTAGGCACGAAACATAAAAAACATTATGTATTTCGCTACTCTCCTCATGACTTTATATGTGCCAAATAATCGTGGCTTGAGTTTTTCAACTCCACTTTGCTTGATAGAGGATTCCCTGTAGGGATGTAATCGCAAATATACCATGTTTCCCACTTCAAATTCCCTTTTGATTTTATGTTGATTTGCATACAACTTTTGTTGATTTTGCGCTTGTAGAAGATTGTCCTTGAGAGTTCTAAGGATATCTTGATTTTGTTGGATCAAATCTTTAGCTCCTGAAACTCTACTATCTGAAATGACCAAGTCCATGAAGGAATTTGCGTCGTGCGCATATAAAGCTTTGAAAGGTGTCATTCCAATTGACATGCGATAAGAAGTATTATAGCAAAAATCTCCTAAATGCAACCATTTGATCCATTCATTTTGTTGTCTTTAGGTACCCTTCAATCCACTTATTTACTGTTTCTGTTTGACCATCTGCTTGATGATGATAACTTATACTTGGGGTCAATTCAGTACTTGTTAGGTGAGAGTTTGCCAAAATGAACTCATAAATCTGTTATCTTTCTCACTAACACTGTTCTTTGGTAGCCCATGTAATTTAAAGATTTCTCTAAAAAATATTCCAGCTACTAAGGGGGCATCATACTTATTAGGAAGAAGAAAAAAATGATCATACTTTGTCAACAACTAAGAGACAACCCTTTCCTTGAACCACAAGCAACCCAATAATAAAATCCATTGAAATACCTTATAATTTTTTAGAAGGAATGGGCAAGGCTTGCAACAATCCTGCTAGAAATTCATGCTCTATCTTGTTTCGTTGGCAAGTAGGATGCTCCTAAATGTACTTGAGAACTTCACATTAAGCCCTTTCCACAAGAACCTATCTCTTGTTTATATGTCTTAAAACAACATGGTTGGCTAGCGAATGGGTTGTCATGAATGACCTTTAAAATTTTATGCTTAATCTTCAATTCTTGTACCCAAAAAAATCATATTTTTATAAAGAATGAGACCTCCTACCTTGTATTGTTCGGCCTCCATCTTCACCTCTAAGACAACATTAACGAACTCATTTTTGATATACTCGGTTGTTATGAAAGCTTTCCAATCAGCTGCAATTGTAGTCATGGACCACAAATATGGTTTTCTTGATAATGCATCTGCCATAGTATTGTTTTTTCTTTGCACATATTCAATATCAAAATCAGAGGCTTGGACCTTGATCACCCATTTTTGTTGTCTATCATTCAAATCCTTCTGACTGAAGAAAAAATTCAGATTGTTATGATCCGTCCTTACCACAAATTTACCACATACAAGGTATTTTCAGAACTTGGCTAGTGTTTGCATGATTGCCAACATTTCCTTGTCGTAGATAGAGTATTTGTGTTCATGTTCTTTAAGTGTACTTTCAAATGTAATTGTATGACCTTGTTGCATTAGCACAACACCAATTCCTTCACGTGATGCGTCACATTTCAGCACAAAGGGTAATGGAAAATTAGGTACAATGAAAAGTGAACATGAACTCATTTCTTGTTTAAGTTTATCAAATGTTGATTGAGCAATTTCGGACCAGTAAAAGGCTCCCATTTTTGTCAAATTAGTCAAAGGGACAACTAGTCGAGAAAACCTTTTAATAAACATTTGATAGTAAGTGCATAACCCCAAGAACCTTCTCAATTGAGCCATGGTAGTAGGAGGGGGGCAATCTAATATAGCTTGGATTTTTTCTTAATCAACATGCATTCCTTGTCTATTGATAACATGCCCCAAGTATAGAATCTCCGACATTCCAAATTTACTAAAATTGGGTACAACTAGAACTGGACATGAACTTATTTCTTGTTTAAGTTTATTAAATGTTAATTTAGCAATTTTGGACTAGTAAAAGGCTCTCCTTTTTGTCAAATTAGTCAAAGGGACAACTAGTCGAGAAAACCCTTTAACAACTTCCAGTAGTAAGTGCATAACCCCAAGAACTCTCTCAATTGAGCCATGGTAGTAGGAGGGGGGCAATCTAATATAGTTTGGATCTTTTCTTGATCAACATGCACTCCCTGTTTATTGATAACATGCCCCAAGTATAGAATCTCCAACATTCCAAATTTGCACTTAGACATTTTAGCAAAAAGGGATTGCTCCTCCAATATTTTCACCACTATATATAAATGTTTTAAGTGTTCCTTCAAACTTTATCAAATGCTTATCAAATATATGATTCATGCAAGATTGAAAGGTTGCTCGAGCATTGGTCAATCCAAAGGGCATAACCAAAAATTTAAAATGTCCGTAATGACATCTAAATGTCATTCTGAACAACTTCCTCTCGCACCTGAATTTGATGGTATCTTATTTTTAAGTCAATTTTGGAAAAGAAAATAGCTCTATGGAGTCCAATTAATTCATTAATTCTTGGTATCAAAGATCTATTCTTAATGGTCTTCTGATTCAATTGTCGGTAGTCCATGCACATTCTTTAAGTGCCATCTTTCTTCTTAACTAAGACCACAAAAGAAGCAAAAGGACTTGAACTCGGCTTAATATGCCCCATTTTCAACAATTCTTTGATAGCCCTTTCAATCTCTTCTTTATAGATTTTTGGGTGGTGGTAAGGTGTAATTATTATCGGCTTGGCATCGATTTCTAACTCAATGATATGTTGAAATCCCTTGTTAGGTGGCAGCCCAGGTGGAATATTCTAAAAAATCTTAGCATGTTTATCAATTATGGACTGAATATCTTCATGGTATATTCGTTGTTTTGACTTTGTAGAGCTCATCAAACATTGTGCCACCCATGAAACTTGGCTTTTCTTGAATGCCCTTTCCATCCTCTTGGTTGTAATTACCTGGGGGGCTCCATTAGCCATGCCTTGAAGCACCACTTCTTTCCTATCCACTCTAAGTTTTAATTCCATGTTTCATAGTTTTGGGCAAATTCTTCCAAAGAATGTAGCCATTGAACATCTAGCACCAAATTTGTTTCACCAATGCCTACTACATATAAATCATCATTTATTTGATGTCTTCCCAATGTGAGATGGAGTTGTTGAATTTTTCGAGTGCATGTAATGGTAAAACCATCAACGACTGTCACCTTAAAACCTTGAAATTCTTTTGCTTTCAAACCCATTTGTGTCACAAAAGTCCATCAATGAAATTATGGGTGGCCCCACAATCTATCAACATGGTGATTTTCTACCCTTGTAGACTCTGTCATACTCTAAAGGGGTGGTATGAATTTTTCAAGTGCATGGAATGGTAAAACCATCAGCAACTGTCACCTTAAAACCTTGAAATTCTTTTGCTTTTAAACCCATTTTTGTCACAAAAGTCCAATGAAATTATGGGTGGCCCCACAATCTATCAACATGGTGATTTTCTACCCTTGTAGACTCTGTCTTACTCTAAAGGGGTGGTATCCAGGAGCCCTTGATAAAGTGACAAGAGTACCCTCTGATGTCTTTTCCAATCCTTTTGGTTCATGTACCATTTCTTCGGCGTCAACTTCATCGGATTCACCATCTGAAACAACTTTTATGTAATGGACTTGTCCCTTTTCCAAGCAACGGTGACTTGACATCCAAGGTTCCTCACAAGTGAAGCATAAGTTTATCCTCCTTAGCTCATTTATTGTTTTTGACTCTTTACCTAATTTAGGTGGTTCTCTTAGTTGGAATCCCCCTGATTGAAATGGCCTTCTTTGTTGATCATATGGTGTTGTCCCTTGCTGTCCAAAAGATGGGGTCTATGGTTGTCCACTATTGGTTGTTCTTGGTTGTACAAATGACAAAATTCTATTTCTTGACGTTGAGGCCTCCAAATCCAATGCCTTTGTGATTGGTTCTTGGAGGGAAGAAGGATTGAAGGCTTTAACTAAACCCCTAAGTGGCTCACTCAATCCTTCCATGAATAATACTACAAACCTCCTTTCAGTAATGCCGGAAACCATCACGACGACTCTAAAATTCAACCATAGTCTTTCACATTGCTTCTTTGTTTTAATAGTGCCAATTTCCAAAAATGAATTTCGGGGTCAATTCTATCGAATCTTTCAATCAACCTCTTAGTAAATTTGTCATATGTATTAATGAGATCATGCCCTTGTGTAATCCACCCATGATACCACCATTTGTGAGTTGTTCCTTCAAGATGAATGGTTGCGAATTTGATCACTTCTTCCATTATAAGTTGGAGACATAAGTAGATATCCAATTTTTGTATCCATGCTCGAGTTGTGCATTTGTTAGATCCATCAAAAGTAGACAAAGTCAATTTACCCAAAGCATGTTAAAGGCTTCTTCGAGTAGTTTGGGGTCTATGGTTTGTCTTGGTACCATTTCGATTTCTTTTCATTGCCACGAAATTTGTGAGTGGTATTTCCCTCTATATTTTATCTGAAAGGGTTTGATATTCTTCAAAACCAGATACAAGGTCCTCTCCTAATGAAATTTGGGTTTTTTCTTTCATAGTCGATTTTTCTTTTGAAATAAATTTAGGCTGAAAATGTCTATTTAAAGAACTTGTTTGTTTTTTGAAGGAATTGATTATTGTTAGTATCAGAATGACTATTTTCACCATTTTGATATATATGATTTGATATAGATTGCATTGCGAGCATTAAGTCATTGTATTAGTCAATTATTCATGTCCTTGAATAAGCCTATCAATCCGTTCATCATCTCAGTTCTTCTCTCCCATATTTGCCCTTTCTTCTTCGTTTCAATTTCTTCCCTTTGCTGATCTAAACCCTTATTTTTTTTCTCAAATAATAGTGGATCTCTTTATCATCACCTTGCATGACGTTTTCCTCATAGGCTAGCAGGGCAAATGCTCTTATATTACTTGTGATCAAAATATTGTCAAGACAAAGTAGGGTGTTAATGCAACAATCCCTTGATGTGAAGGTCATCAAATTGTTTACCCTTAGTTGTCGATATGAAAATGCCAACAAACTGAAAAATAAACAGTAGTACTTGCAAATGTGACTTTGACCATCAAATGCTCTCCATCATCATGCCAAATGGCTTCTTCTTCTCCTTTAGCTCATGCTCCAATATTTCACCTTCTTCCTTCACCATTAAGGAAGAACTCATAACACTACTTTCAACATGTGATGGCTCAAACTTTGTAAAGTTTGCATGAGAGTTTATTGCTTTTAGGGCTGTGACAACTTCAACTTTGGATGGTTGACACCTTTCATGTAAAGCTTGCTCTTTCCCTTGTTTGGAGACTTCTGATTTTTTTTATTTTTCTCCATTTTTGTCTTCTATTTTCTGCTTTCTTTGTTGCTCATGAACTTGTTGGACAACTTCTTGCTGCCCCAAATTTTTTGATTTGTAAAACTCAAAAATTTCAATGCTTGGTTGCCCTAAAGTGTTGCCCTCTTGCTACTCAAAGGGCTTCAAGGTACCAATTTTTTGTTGTTCCCTAACCCCTTTCAATTTTGACTTTGTGCCCTTCTTTGGTGATAAATCTTTAGGGCAATTAGCTAGTGGCTCTTCCTTCATGATAACGGTAGATTTCTTTTCCTCTTCTACATGCCAACCATGCCTCGAATCTCCTTGTGTAGCTTGTGTAGCTTTTGGGGTTGACATTGATCCAATCCCAACTCGTTTTTCCTTCAATTCCCTGGGAAGGGAGATAGCTCAGAATGACCTAGGTAAAAAATCAGTTGTGACCTTTGGTCGCTGAAAACTAATGTTTGCCCTTGGAAGGCTCCCTTCACCATTTAGATTTTTTATGGTGTGAATCATTTCTGCCATCATATCATTTAATCTTTTTTGCACTTAGGTAAACTTCTCCAATCTAGCACCATCCAAACCCTTCAAAGCCATTTATCTTCCTTTCTATCACTGTTTGACCTTGTAAACCTTCAAACCCCACAGCTGGCCAAGACCTAGGCTTTGTCATATAGTCGTCGTACGGGTTGCATTTTTTTCCCCTTCGCAACAAACTGGCAAGATTTCAACTTTGATAACACTGTAATATCCTCAATGCGATCAAAATACTTAAATTTGGATTTTTTTTAATCCTATTTATTGGAAACTATATCATTGATATTTTTATCAATTTTTTATGGACTTATAAAAATAAATCAAATATAACAAATTTTTGATTTCAAACACTGAATTCTTGATTTTTATCTTATACAAATATTGCGAATAAGAAAGTCAAATAATCAAAGTGAAGCACCAGTGTAACTCCTGAATGAAGTTACCACAATAAACTTCAAGAATTTTTGTCTTTGAGTCTAATTAGAAATGAGGGTTTTTGTCCTCAAATGCGTCATCGAAGCTGTTGCCCAAATATGAATATTTATTGAATAAAATTTGATCATGCTCTTTTCTGCACAAACTGCCCATCATAAATACCTTTCAAGTGGGTTTTTCTAGACGGTGCGACTTCTCAAGGAGTGGTGTCCCTTGAAACTTTACATGGGACGACTTGCTTTGGGTATTGTTCCTTCATCCTTTGTACTTTATTTTTAAAAAGGGACGTTACACCCTTATGTCCATCAAAATAAAGAGGTCAAATCTACAGAGACAGAGCCATCAAAACTCAAAACACATAGTCAAACGGTAGTGTCCCAACGCACTTAAAAAATTCGTCCTTGATCTTAGTTCACAATCTAGTTTGTTGTCCTAATGCACCTAAAAATCTTGTTCCTAATCTAAGAAGTTCATAGTTTAATTTGCTACATTTCATATAGCCTCCTTGTAATCATAGTTTTGCACAGTACAATGAATTGTTAAATATCTTATATTTTCTTGTACTTCCTATATTTAGCAAGTTATAGTGTCAAATCAATTTCAAATTTTTACATTCAAATTTATAATTTATTGTAATACATAATAGTCTAAATTAATACACTAATCGCTATCTTATTAAGGTTAGCATTGATAATCCAAAATAAATTAAAACAATTCTATGTTCTAAATTTTCCCAAGTAACCCTTTTACATACACTTTTATGATCTAAATTTTTCCAAGTAAGCCTTTTACATAATTGAAAATTATGTTGCTCATTTATAAACCAGACTTCACGTTATTACTAATGGATCCAAATCCCATAGGAATGTCAACGTTCACTCTTGAAATGAGATTTCCAAACTATGATTACATCCAAGTTTGAATTCCAAATATCTTAAGCCAATCTTACTTCTCAAACAAAGTACCCCAAATTTTCATGAACAAGTGATCACATATTTTTACTCATTTGCCAAGAAAATATTGCTGATAAAAAGGTTGTGTAAAATATATATTAATGATATTATCTTATCTATAGGTTCATAGTTATATTTTGTAATATCCCAAAGTTATTGTAGTTTATAATTATTTGTGGATGTATTCATTGTTAGGGACTTCCTTTTATTAAGTAAGGATCCTTACTTTATAATGTTACTGTATTTTCATCTTATAGGAATGATGGGTCGAATGTTTAACAATAAATTATATGGTTTCCCTATGAGGAAACGTCTCTCCAAAAATCTTTCTAAATTACTATTTATATAAATAAAATTTACATTATAGATACATTGTTTCGAGGATGATTATATAAGGGAGACCCAATTTTTTATTTTTGTCCTCTTGACCAGCAAAATTACATTTTATTAACTCAAAATAACTTTTAAAATGTGGTTTATAATGGAATTCAAATTAAAAAATAAATAATGGGATTTATATTTATTATTTTTATACAATACTTATATTCCATATAAATTTAAAATAAAAAAAACTAAACATAAATATAAAATTTATAATCCATATAAAATTAAAATTAAAACAAAAAAAGCTGATTTAATCTTATAAGCAACTTATCTTAACTAAATTTAAAATTAAACAAGTTAATTTAATTTATAAACAATCTAACTTTAAAAAGACTTGTCTTTGTTAAAATTTAAATTAAAAGCTCAATATCCTTGATTTATAATTGCATGCCTTTTTCAACAAGGGCATTCCGGAATTCTATTATGGTTGATTCTAGGTGTTTCATCAACACCCTTTTTCCTACAAATTGGAATAAGGGGGCTCTTTTTGGTAATCAAATCAATATGTACATTATGAGAGTGTATGCAAATCAGAGGATCCAATGGATAACAACTTAGATATTAATCATGTTCAGGGTAAGATGAAAGTAAGGGGGCTCCTTTTGGTAGTCAAATCAATAACGTATATTATGAGAGTGCATGGCAAATCAGATGATCCAATGGATACCGACTTAGATGCTAATCATGTTCAGGGTAAGATGAAAGTAAGGGGGCTCCTTTTGGTAGTCAAATCAATAATGTATCCTATGAGAGTGCATGACAAATCAAATGATCCAATGGATATCCACTTAGATGTTATTCATGTTCAAGGTAAGATGAAAGTGTTAGTGCTCACACTAGTGGTGCTGAAAGTTGATATAGATGCCCCCTGATGAAGTGATCAGAGCGCTTTATTTGTTAAGTATGCATTAATATTCTAAATGATGCGGAAATAAAACATTTTCAGCGAGATATGTAGCTTGCATTTTTAGCCTTGTCTTTGTATCTGCTAATGAATGAAAAACTCTTCTATTGATTTTGTGCAGCCAATCAACAAAAATGAAAAAGCTTTTGAAATAATTACAAAACACTTCATTAACTCGCATGCATGTTCGTGCCCTGCTAGAAATATGCAAACAAAAACATGCTGAAAACAAAAAAAATTGCCTTGCTTTTCTAAGCTTTTTACAGTCATACCAACAATGGAACATTGTGGAGCCAAAATGAAACGCTGCGCCTGAACATTTATATGAAAAACATGGAATTCTTGATGCAACCATGAATAGGAGGTGATGGTTGTACAAATGGCCCCCGAAAAACTTGACTTCCAGCACTTCCTGACATGCTTCCACCTCGAAAAGACCCAGTCTCTGAAATGTTCTCTGAATCAATCCACACATAAGCTCGCTTAGCAGCGAAGTGGGCATAGTAGCATGTAGGCACTGCAACAAAGGCAAACAAACTAGTAAGCATTTAAAACATTATATATTTATAAAAAACAGATGCAACTTAGAATTATGATGAATATGCATAAGGTTGAGAGCAAACACTTATTGAAACTGACCGTGTGCAACTAGCATACCTGAAACATAACTATGAACCAAATAAACACTAATAGTTATTCAGTAATATACACCTTACCCACACGAATTTTTTTTTAGAAACTAAAACAATCCCACAACATAGTTATTCTATAACTTACGCCAAATGAAAATATAATGATCAAAACTTCAAAATAAAACAATAGCATGATTTCCATGTGTATGCCACCTATAGGTATCCGTAAGACCCCAGTGCTGTGGTTAGTTTAGAAATTGTAAGAATGCAAGTCCAAAAACAAAAAATAGAGATTGTCTCAACTAATGTTTAAACTCGAGTATTCTGAAGGTAATGTTTAATCAGGGTGATTGCTAAGAATCAAAACATTGAGCATTAATCAGACATCATTACATGCGCTCTAGGTGTAAAATATCTACACCAATTTCTAGTAGAGCAGCACACACCTCAGTACAAAATACCTCCACGCTTCTATTTGGTTGGAAACTTTTGAGAAACCAAAACAATCCCACAAGGTTACTCTGTAACAATCACCCATGAAAAAATAATTATCTATAATTTAAAATAAAAAACAATAGTGTGGATTGCTAAGCATTATCAAGGTACTTGTGTTTAATTTGGGCTAAATAGGGCTAACCATTATCAAGGTACTCTTGTTTAATCCGGGCTTAACAGGGCTAACCATTATCGATGTACTCGTGTTTAATCCAAGCAAAACAACACTAACCATTGTCAAGGTACTCCCACTTAATTTGGGCTAAACATGGCTAAGCAATTATCAAGGTACTCGTGTTTACTCTAGGCTAGACAACGAACCATTATTAAGGCACTCATGTTTAATCATGGCTAAAACATCAATGCATTGAGCGTTAATTAGGTGTTGCGTAGCATTTTAGGTGCATTCAAAGCTTTTATTTTGTAGATAGCAAGTGCATCCATCCTGAAAATAACAATCATATCATCCCACATTAAGAAATCAACACTTGCACTCACGTGAAACAAAGGTCATTGGTCAATTTTTGAATTTCATCAGGAGAAAAGCCATTTTCATCCTTAAGTACATTTTAGTGCGCTGGCTTAATAGAGCCCTGCACATTGGTGACAACCATATTGTGAATTTAGATAGGAAATGGTTGACTTGATTTCAACAAATTGAAAGTATAAGGTACTACCATAATTCTAGTAAGTTAGTTAGAAATAGATGCGTGAACATACTTGTGGTACACCTCCATGTTCAAGGAAAATATACCTTAATTCCTGCATGACTGCAGAGGCAGAAGTCAAATACTTTTGGCTGGCATATTCCAGAGTCTACCACAGTTCTTGTAGTCCTCAATACACAATGCAAGTCAAATATCTTTGTTGCACTCAAAAGACCTATATCATTAAACCTTATCGCAAAGTTCTAAATAATAATTATTTACCAGATAGAATATTGCCATTTTTCAGAGTTGGGCTTGACTTTTCAGCAAGCACTTGCAAAAAAAAGTGTGAAGGCGTTTCTGGACCACTATAAATGTAAGCATCGATGATTTTCCTAGTCTAGGCTTTTTAGACAATGGCCCTTGATCAACACCTGTTTCAACTTGTTCAACCCACACAAGAGCTTCAAAACCCTGAACACAAAGCAAATGAAGTACTTTCTTGAGTTAGATTTTGAATCATTTGGTCTCTTGAATATTCACTGTTGTAAGTTAGAATTGAGCACAATCCCTAGTTTGGTCTTTTGATGGGGACATGGGACTCAAATGCCTTGGTTCTGCATGAATACATAAATGCATGTCTAATCCATGCAACTCTGAGCATTTTACCATATGATTGTAGAAACAAACGAAACCTTTTTTAAGGCTCCCAATTCATTGTTCAAAACCATCTCAAACTGACCATCACTGACACAATCCCTGACATGGAAACAAACATATTAACCTCAAATTGAGCACATGATAATCTAACTAAAGCACAACAAAAATATTATATGTTTGTTCAACATTGAATAAAATGCCTTTAGAATGAAATGCCCAACAATGATTGGTATTTCAATTTGCAGACATGACAGGAACTAGGAAGCCATTCTACATTAAAATTGTCACATTAAGCTACCAAAAATAGGTAAATGTGTTCATCTGACCTGTAATAAAGAATGTGCTCCGGCTTCCTATTAACTCGCTCTTGAAACAAGGTTAACAACTCCCTTCAGGTGTGAACAATAAAAATTAGTATAAAATCAATATCTCAGCTTGAAAATAAAATTCAAAATTATTACAATAGACTAAACCATGAGGGGGAAACAATAATTGAGAAAATCGACAATCAAACTTCAATAATATCCACAATAATCTTGCCCTTAATAATGCAGGTCCAAAAGGACGTGAGCAGAATGTTAAAACCCATGCCCAGAGATTGGGCTCCGTTTGTGTCCCAATAGTGGTGTGATCCATATAAATTGCTCATTGATAGAACAAAAAACTTATATATCCACAATAATCTTCAATAAAAATACAGTGATGCTAATTATGTTTATATATGTTCTTTTATTATTGTCACAATGAGCCAACGATCATTTTGTCACTAGCAGTAAAATCTAGGATCCAGTATAATGTCCCCCTTTTTGGCATAACCTGCTTATGGACCCTTAGCTCGATTTGTTCCCACAAGGCTAAGGGAAAGACAGAGGAAAGGAACATTGAGAGGGCTATTCTAAGAACAAAAAAGTGAAAAGTACTTAAATATTTCAATTTTCAATTGAGTTATGCAGAAAGTACTTTTGATCTAGTTTTCACTTAAGTAGGAGATCTTTAAGGGTTGATAGCCTAAACTCTCAAAAAAAGTTTTAAAAATATAAAGTTGTTTATGATTCAAAAGAGACATCCCTTCAACTTGGCCACCACCCTTGGGGATTGATTATAAAAAGCAATTGAGGATTCATTTGGAAGGTTATGTCTAATTTTGATATTGAATTATTGATCAAGTATGTCAAGCTTGTTCATCACATCTTGAAGATGAAAACCTTTAAGAGTGTTAATGATTTGAAGACGAAAACTTCAATTCCTACTTTTTGGGCAGCTTTATTCAAGAGCTGTAGTTGAGCTTCAAAATTGCATGATTGCATGCAAGTGAATTTAAAAGGATGTTTTGGACACCACTTTCATCAATAAATATTGCAAACCATATAGAGCGCTGGTTTTTGGATAAATTACAAATCTTGGAGATTGACGACGTGCATTGGGAGATTGCTAGCAGGGTTTAGAGCCATTCCCTTAGGTGGCAAATTATTTAGGTCAAGAAGAAAACCCCTCTTGAGAGGGTTGAGCTACACAGAGACCCTTGAGAATTCAAAGATTTATTGGCGAAATTATTCTATTTGGGCGACTTGCCTAGGGCATCATAAGAGGCCATTATGGTAGTCAATTGGTGAAATAAAATATTATGAATTATTTTATATTTATTTATGAGGCGTGACGAATCAATTTGAGGAGGAATTGAACCCTTTTGAAAGGCTTTTCGACTCCAATTCAACAAGATAAATTAATAATATTATTTCTGATTTATTTGGGGATTAAATGACAAGGTTTTGAAATATTTTTATGAGCAAATAATAAAGGTATAAATTTTGGAATTTTTAGCAATTAAAATCAGAAGTTAAGCGACTCACTTGGAAGGGAAGTTGTAAGGGTTTGGGGTGCTTGTTAGCCTTAAATCATTGGACAAATATTATCTTTAATATTTGTAATATTTTCTGATAATTTTTAGCTTGTTGATTGACGGGTTTTGACCTCATTTGATCACTTGTTATTCACGGTTGTGAAGTGAATTTATTTGGTAATTTTTCCAGCTTGCTTGTGAAGTGTGGCGTTCTAATTTTCTTTTGTCCAGTGGCTATTTTAGGGACCTAATTTCAAATTTCATTCGCTGGAATTAATAGTTGGTTTTACCTAATTTTGCAAGCTATTTTCAAGGGTTTACATTAGGTTTGACAAGTGGGAAGGCTTGTATTCGTTGAAATTTTGTATATATTCAATTAAGGTGATCATCATTTTCAGGTATTTATTACAACAGTTTGCGTCATTTTTTAGAATGCATTCTAAATTTTTGAATTGGATATTGAGGGTTGTAATTGTGGCTTAAGTTTTGTCCTAATGGCGTTTAGCATTTGGATCACTTTGGAGAGGTGTTGTGGTTTGTTTGATCAACCTAGAGTCGGTTTATTGTATTATTTTTTATTGGGGTTTGTGCCGAATCCCATTATTGTCTGCTTGTCTCAAATTGGGGACATTACAATGGTATCAAAGCCATATCTTGGCTACACTGTGGGGTGAAGGGTTTGATACATGAGTGGCAATAAAAAAGTTAAGTATTATCTGAGGAGTACCAGGAGGGAAGCCAGGCTTCCACCAATTGGTTCACTTGAGCAAGATCGAGTCATGGGTGACATGGGACACCAAGAGATAGAGTGAGAGGAGAGATAGGGTAGCAGAGGAGAGGTTTGAGAAGTATTCTCAAACACAGAAGAGGATGATAATAATAATGGAGGGGTTTTTTCGTTCCCTCAATGAGATGGGTGGCTTAAAGCCACTACATGGAGATAGTGGTGCTGCAAGGAGCAGGCTAGATTCACATATTCCCCCTTCAGGGAATGGAGAATCCACACATAGGCCCACTCAGCCTACATATTTTCAAAGGGAGGAGCCCGCACTAGCGAGGGAAGGGTTACCTAGCCCACGTGAGAAGTTAGAGAGGGAGATGGATCAATATGTTATTTTCTCTGTGACAGTTAGAGGAGATATGACTTTTTTTGAGTTTTCAGCTTGGAAAAGGGGATAGAGTGGGCAAAAAATCAGTTAGAGGCAGAGGGGCAGCTAGGGAGATCTTCAACATGCGTTGGGGAAGTTCTCTCTCTACCTTTGATGGGTCACAGAGGAGCTCAACGAGCACATGAGGAGAGGCCATTCAATTCACCACTTTGCATTTAGAGGGAGTAGCCCACGATTGGTGGTATAATGGTTTGGTCACGCAAGGGCATCAACACATACAATCCTACGAGGAGGTGAGCAAGAGATTGATTGAGATGTTTGATAGAGCGGATTCAAAACTTCATTTCCGTGATTTAGCTCAATTAAGACAAAAGGCCTCAATAAATGATTATGTCACGGAGTTTCAGAGACTTTCAATCATGGTAACTGATATTTCAAATAGGAGACTGGTGGTGTTGTACGTAGAGGGCTTGGTTGATTCTTTGAGGGGATAGGTCAAGGCATTTGACTCACATTTGTTGAGAGAGGCCATCTTAAGGCTTATGATTTGGAGTCTTCTACTCCAAGAGGCAGATTTACACCTTTGGGACAACCAAATAATGTTTTTTCCCCACCTAAAGGGCAGCAAAGAGGTGGTGGTTTGGGGCAGCCAAAGAGTAGCTCTGCAAGGCCTCCAAAGGCCAATCATGTGGGTCTCATGATTAGACCAAACAAGCCAAGTTTGGGGCAAGAAAAGGAGCTACCAAGTAGAAGCTTTGATGTGGGAAATGAGCTAAGAAGGAAAGGTCTTTGTTTCACATGCAAGGATCCTTGGGAGAAGGGCCACAATTGCCATGGCAATGGGCAAAGTACACTACATCGAAGTACTTCCCGAACAATAAAATGAGGGAGTTGGGACAACCAACTACGAGGAAGACACTTTGGAGATAGAGGGAGAAGAGGAGTTGAGTGACATCTTGGCATCACCTTCAGAGGCTCCTAGATATTATCCTTTTAGAGTGAAGGGATCATTGAAGGGTATGCCTATCACCATACTTATTGATAGTGGGGCAACTCCCAATTTCACTGATAGAGGATTGGTAACATCATGTGGGATACAATCCATGGAGTTCAAAGGATTCAGAGTCACAGTGGTAGATGAATTCACCATCCCTTGTACTACTAAGATTACAAAGCTTAGTCTCACTTTGGAAAGGTATGTGGTTGAAGATGATTTTTATGTGGTTGGTATAGGGGAGACCAATATGGTCCTTGGTATTCAATGGTTGCACTCATTTGATTACACTCAAAAATATCAAACCATGGAACTAAAATTCAAAGTAGCAGGTAATGAGATTGTTTTGCATGGTTTGAGTGATAGAGAGGCCCCTTCTTTTGCAAATATTATGTTGGGAGGATGTTTCATGAGCATGAGGAAGATTGAAAAGAAGGTTGCCACTATACATCAAATGTAGTGCTTTTAATCCAAATTAGAAACCTCTACAAGGCAATTGGTAAGTGTAGCGAATTCTGATTTTTGTCATGCTTGTATTAGGAGGGATGAAATGAGAATTGATTGCCAAGGGCAACCCAAAATTAGCTTTGGGTATCACCCTATTCTTTTTTTCAAGAGTGGAAATGGAGGTGTTTTAAGGAAAATGAGACCCCTCTTGGACTTTAAATGGGTTAAAACTATAAGCAGTTGTTCACAAGGTTCAAATGGCAAGAAAAGTTTATCTTTTAACTTACAAAAGAATGCTAAATACAACTGGAGTTACCTATGGATTCTTTTGGGCATCAAAAGCAATTTATTTTGAATATCGCAACCAAGGGAAAGAGATGGGAAAGGATGTATGAAATCTAAATTTTTTAGTTTTAAATTTTCTGAGTCAACTAAACAAGTTTGGCCACATAAAAGAACAAAAAAATGGCACTTTAAGGCACACTACAACCCATGATGGGGAAGACACATACCAAGGTACACTTGGTAATCTACTACACAGAAAAATCTGATTTTAAAAGGTAGGTATAACAGTATGTAGAAGGTAAAAAATCTAATTTTTTGGGAAAAATCCAGCCAATAGCGTATTTTGAAAATGTTTATGATGAAGCACACATTTGGCTTGATAAAGCATAGGAAGTACAATCCTATATTGTGGGTTGGTTGAGGCTTTTTTGTGATCAATGTAATGTTCTTCCTATGCATAAGTGAGATGATAGATTGAAGTCAAAGAGAAATAACATGCAACATGACTTGGGACATGTTGACTTTCTAAGTCACCCCCAGCTTGTGTAGAGCTCACAAGGATCTTGCAAAAGATTTGTGATCCTATGAAGTGTCGAGTTTTTTAAAGTAAGTCATGCGCAATGGCCTCCCATCTGCGCCTGTGCCTAATGTAGTCAACGCAGATTTGCACATTGACCAAGTGGTAATTCGCACCCACTAGGAGTTCCTAATGCATGCCCCATGAAAATATCCTCCATCGCACAAGCTAAAATGGCATGCAAGTTCAAATACGCAGAGCCCCCATCTTCAGATTGGGTAGGAAGCAATCCCAAATCATGAGAAGTGCGTTTCGAATCTCCCATTTTCATGTGCATTCCTATTCAAAAGGGTCCTTATGCCTTCACAATGAAGTCTCGTACCAAATTGCAGACTACACTCTGTGTTGTGCACATGCTACTTTGCAGAGTAATGTGGACCCTTGGTGTAAAGCAAAGACTTGAGAAGATTATTAAGGGGGACTTGGTGCAAAAGAGTAAAAAATCATGTACCCTCTTAGGGACTTCTACATTTGCGCCCTTCACCTACTTGTGGCTCACTGCGCAGTCTAACTATGCAACCCACATCATGCGGATGTCCCTGAAAAGTATGAAGGTTAGGTGCAAAGCGAGTGTGCACTTGCTTCATGAGTGTGAACTTGACAATGCACACATAATTCCCAATAGTTGCACGTCGGTCCCTCTCCCATCTTCGTGTGCATTCTATTCAAAAGGGTCCTTATGCCTTCACGATGAATTCTCGCACCAAATCACAGAGTTTCACTTTTGCACTCATAAATCGCAAACTACAATCTATGTTGCCCACATGATGCTTTGCAGACTAACGTGGCCCCTTATGTAAAGCAAAGAATTGAGAAGACTATTAAGGGGGACTTGGCGCAAAAGGGTAAAAATTCATGTACCCTCGCGAAGGACTTCTACATATGCACCCTTCACCTACCGCAACTCACGGTGCAGTCTTACAACGCAACCCTCAGTGCATGGATGTCCCTGAAAGGCACAAAGATTAGGTGCAAAACAAGTGCACATTTGCTTCATGAGTGCAAACTTGACAGTGCACATAATTCCTAATAGTTGTGTGCCAGTCCCTTCTGTGTGTGCATTGACAACTTAGCAAGCCAAATAAAGCCTACGCAACATCCACGTCTGAAGACCCAAATGGATCGACAAGTGGCAACAAGGTATAAAGAGGTAGTTGGAAAAGCAATTGAACAGTGTTCGAGGTATTGTCATAACAAGTAAATGCAAAAGCAGTTGTTAGACGTCAAAATATGATTACACACCACCCCTCTTGACTTTTGCAAGAATCTTCCACTCTCATAGACACACGTGGATCCAGAGGATTCCTACCACCCAACTCCCAAATCCGAATCACCAGACAGAATTCAAGAAGCATGGGTGTGACACCGTAATAGAATTAAAAACTATATCTGTCACCCCAAGTGGTGCATTAATTATAAAGGGATCGATCCATTATAAAAGCCTTATTCTTCATTGTAAAAGGGTCGACACATTTTTGGCAACTTCATGCTATCAAAATTTGCCCTCCAAGAGCACCTTTGTTGGCCAACCTTGCATATTAATGAGAATTAAGTTCACCTCTCTTTGTTCTTCTTACATTTTGTGTGTTATTTATGTTTGTTGATCTTTGTCTGTGGGTAATGTTCGCCTCTCTCGTCGCTATCCATTCCCAGCACCTCTGTGTGGAACTTAGAACTCACTTGCAGGTCATGTTCTGTGCGCATTTAGATATGTGCAGACATTGTGGATTATTCATCGTCCCTCTCAATGTTGCACCATGTTCTTGTGCCTCTATGCAAAATATTTATGCATTTAAAGTGTCCTTGGTGGAGTCTATGTGATAACATCTTGTTCTCAAATATTTGTAGTGTGTTCACGGTAGTAGGATCATTCGCTTTATTCTCGGTGTATCGCCTTTTATTTTCCGTCAAATTCTTACCTTCTCCCTCCTTTTTCCCTCAAAAAAGCTTAGGTTTAAATTACGATACATTTACCTTTTTGCTCTTTAGGTTTGGGCGCTGGTCTTAAACTAGGTGTACTTAGAATAGAATGAATTCAACCTACTCCAGAGGCTTGTCCCATGGAGCACAAACATCCCACACCTTGGGGACGTTCCCATCATTGCGATGAGACACCTGATGCTTCCTGCACAGGTGAACGATAACACTTCCACGCCTAACGTCAAACACTTTTGCGCCATGCATAAGGCACTCCCGCTTTGCACCCCACCACAAAACCTCCCGCATCGCGGACCATCCACAGGGGCACGTTTTGAATGACAACAACACACACTCAAGAGAGGTTGCATCTATATGTTATTTTCACAAAAAGTAAGTTTCATGATGAGATTGTTGTTACTTATTCCCAAATTTTTGGAGACATATTTTGAGGACACAATGATCACTATGAGAGGCTACATCAAAGGCAAACCAATATGACATGTATTACTTCTTTTGGATTATGAGGAGTTCTTGGAAGATGGTCAAAACACCTTGAGCCCATGGGAGCAGTCTCAAAGATACATGTTTAGCAAGTGGGGAGTTCAAGTTGGAGCTTCAATTCAATGGGAAGCCATTTCATTTGATAAGTGTATCATGAAGAATATGGGAACAACGCCATGGCTTTTGCAATTGCTTGAAGACAAACAATTTTGGGTGGGGAGAATTGTAATGTCCTCCTATTTTGCATAACTCAATTGAAAATTAGAATAGTTAAGTACTTTTTACCTTTTTAATTTTAGAATAATCCCCTCAACTTTCCCTTCCTCTTTCTTTCCCTTAGCTTTGTGGGAACAAATCAAGTTGTCCCCAATTTGGGACAATCAAACAATAATGGGATTGGGCACAAACCCCAATAAAAAATCTGAAAAATAATAAAATAGACTGGCCACTCTAGATCTATCAAACAAACCACAACATCTCTCCAAAGTGATCCAAATGCTAAATGCCACTAGGGCAAAAATTAAGCCACAATTACAGCGCTCAATATCCACTTCAAAAATCGAGAATGCACTGTAAAAGATGATGCAAATTGTTGTAATAAATACTTGAAAATGATGATCACCTTAGCTGAATATATACCCAAAATTCCAACGAATACAAGCCTTCCTTCCCACTCGCCAACCTTGATGTAAACCCTTGAAAATAGCTTGCAAAATTAGATAAGACTAGTTATTACTTCCAACCAATGAAATATGAAATTAGGTCTGCAAAATAGTCATTGGACAAAAGAAAATTAGATCGCTACAAGTCATAAACAAGCTAGAAAATTTACCAAATAAATTCACCTCAAAACCGTGAATAACAGGGATTAAATCAGGTCAAAACCCTCAATAAACAAACTAGAAATTATTAGAAAATATTACATATATTAGTTGGGGCAGCCAACTATGAGGAGGACACTTTAGAGATAGAGGGAGAAAAGGAGTTGAGTGGCACCTTGGCATCACTTTCAGGGGCTCATAAGTATTATCCCTTTAGAGTAAGGGATCATTGAAGGGTACACCTATCACCATACTTATGGATAGTGGGGCAACTCACAATTTTATTGATAAAGGATGGGTAATATCATGGGGGTTATAATCCGTGGAGTTCAAAGGATTCAGAGCCCTGGTTGTAGATGGATTCACCATCCCTTGTACTACTAAGGTTGCAAAGCTTAGTCCCACTTTTGAAAGGTATGTAGTTGAATATAATTTCTATGTGGTTGGCATAGGGGAGACCAATATGTTCCTTGGTATTCAGTGGTTGCACTCACTTGGTGAGAACACTCAAAACAACCAAACCATGAAGCTAAAATTCAAAGTAGCAGGTATTGAGATTGTTTTGCATGGTTTGAGTGATAGAGAGGCCCCTTCTTTTGTAAATAGCATGTTGGAAAGATGTTTTATGAGCATAAGGAAGATTAAATAGAAGGTTGCCACTAGACATGAAATGCAACGCTTTTATTCCAAATTGGAACCCTCTACAAGACAATTGGTAAGTGTAGCAAATTCTGATTTTTGCCATGTTTGTATTGGGAGGGATGAGATGAGAATTGATTGCCAAGGGCAACCCAAAATTTGCTTTGGGCAACAATTTATTCCTTTTTGCAAGAGTGGAAATGGAGGTGTTTTAAGGAAAATGATACCCCTCTTGGATTTTGAATGGGTTAAAACCATAAGTAGTTGTTCACAAGGTTCATATGGCAAGAAAAGTTGTTATTTTTGTCTACAAAAGAATGCTAAACACAGCTGGACTTACCTATGGATTTTTTTGGACATCAGAAGCAATTTATTTTTCATATGGAAGCCAAGGAAAAGCGTTGGGAAAGGATGTATGAAATCTGAATTTTTTTGTTTTGAATTTTCTGAGTCAACAAAACAAGTCCAATCACATAAAAGAACAAATAATTGAGACTTTAAGGGCACGCTACAACCCATGATGGGGAAGACACATACCAAGGTACATATTGAAATCTACTACTAAGAAAAATCTGATTTTAAAAGGTAGGTACAACAGTTTGTAGAAGGTCAAAAATCTAATTTTTGGAGAAAAATCCAACCAATGGTGTATTCTGAAAACGTTCATGATGAAGCACGCTTTTGGCTTGACAAGGCATGGGAACTACAATACTATATTGTGGGTTGGTTCAGGCTTTTATGTGATCAATTTACTGTTTTTCCTATGCATAAGGGAGATGATAGAATGAAGTCAAAGAGAAATAATATGCCACATGGTTTGGGACACACTCAAAAGAGGTTGCATCTATATGCTATTTTCACTCAAGGTAAGTTTCATGATGAAATTGTTTTTACTTATTCCCAAATTTTGGAGACATCTTTTGAGAACACAATGATCACTATGAGAGGCTACATCAAAAGCAAACCAGTATGGCATGTATTATTTATTTTGAGTTATGAGTTCTTGGAAGATGGTCATAATGCCTTGAGCCCATGGGAGCAACCTCTAAGATACGTGTTTAGCAATTGGGGGTTTAAGTTAAAGTTTCAATTCAGTGGAAAGCCATTTCAATTGATAAGTGCATCATGAAGAATGTGGGAACAATCCCATGGCTTTTGCAATTGTTTAAAGCCAAGCAATTTTGGGTGGGGAGGACTGTAATGTCCCCCTTTTTCCACACCTTGCTTATGGACCCTTAGTTTGATTTGTTCCCACAAGGCTAAGGGAAAAAAAGAAGGGAACGTTGAGGGGGCTATTCGAAGAGCAAAAAGGTGAAAAGTATTTAAGTATTCTAATTTTCAATTAAGTTATGCAAAAAGTACTTTTAGTTTAATTTTCACTTAAGTAGGGGGCATTTAAGGGTCATGAGCGTCTAAACCCTCAAAAAAGGGTTTTAAAAAGGTAAAGTTGTTTATGATTCAAAAGACATCCCTCCAACTTGAGCGCCACCCTTAGGAGATGATTATAAAAAGCAATTGATGATTCATTTAGAAGGTTATGTCTAATTTTGATATTGAATCATTGATCAAATATGTCAAGCGTGTTCATCACATCATGAGGACAAAAACCTTCAAGAATGTTAATGATTTGGGGACGAAAACTTCAATTCCTACTTCTTTCATAGCTTTATTCAAGGGTTGGAGTTGAGCTTCAAAACTACATGATTGCATGCAAGTGAATTTACAAAGGTGTTTTTGGACACCACTTTCATCAAGAAATATTGCAAACCATATAAAAGAACTGATTTTCGAATAAATTGCAGGGCTTAGAGATTGGTCACTTGCATTAGAAGATTGCTAACGGGGATTATATCCATTCCCTTGGGTGGAAAATTGTTTGGGTCAACAAAAAGACCCTTCTTGAGAGGGTTGCGCTACACAAAAACCTTTGAGGGTTTGAAAATTTATTGGCAAATTTATTCTACTTAGGTGACTTGCCTAGGGCATCTTAAGAGGCTATTTTGGTGGTCAAGTGGTGAGATAAAATATGTTGAATTATTTTATATTTACTTCTGAGGTGTGGTGAATTAGTTTGAGGAGAAATTGAACTCTTTTGGAGGGCTTTTAGACTACAATTCAACAAGGTAAATTTGAAATATTATTTCCAATTTATTTGGAGATTAAATCACAAGGTTTTGGAGGGTTTTTGTGAGCAAATATAAAGGTATAAATTTTGGAAATTTTAGCAATTAAAATAAAAAATTGGGCAACTCGCTTGGAAGGGAAGTTGGAATGGTTTATGATGCTTTTTTGGCCCTAAATCAGTGGACAAATATTCTCCTTAATATTTGTAATATTTTTTGATAATTTCCAGCTTGTTGATTGAGGGTTTTGATCTTATTTGATCACTTGTTATTCACAGTTTTGAGGTAAATTTATTTGGTAATTTTTTCAACTTGTTTGTGAAGTGTAGTGATCTGATTTTCTTTTGTCCAGTGGCTATTTTAGGGGCTAATTGCATATTTCATTGGCTAGAATAAATAGCTGGTTTTACCTAATTTTACAAGCTATTTTCAAGGGTTTACATTAGGTTTGGCAAGTGGGAAGGAGGGCTTGTATTTACTGAATATATATATATATATATATATACACACACACACACACACACACATATATATACACACACACACACACATATATATTCAGTTAAGGTGATCATCATTTCCAGAGATTTATTACAGCAGTTTGCATCATCATTTAGAGTGTATTCTCAATTTTTAGAGTGGATATTGAGGGCAGTAAGTGGCATTTAGCATTTTGATCACTTCAGAGAGATGTTGTCGTTTGTTTGATAGACCTAGAGTGGCTGGTCTATTTTATTATTTTTCGGATTTTTTATTAGGGTTTGTGCCCAATCTCATTATTGCTTGCTTGTCCCAAATTGGGGACATTGCATCCACTTATACTCGTTTTATGGATATTTGTTAATCTTTCGCAAAGAAGATAATTTCATATTCAAATATATTACAAGGAACCTCTTATATTGGTTGTATAGATATTTGTTAATCTCTTGCAAGGAAGAGAATTTCATATTCAAATATGTTACAAGGAACCTTCAGTTCCAAATCTGAGCATTATACAAATGTCAAAACATTTTCATAACATTTATTGGATTTTAAAAATTCTCTCTTGCATGTTATAGTTTGGAGAGCATTTCAATCTACAGGAATATAAATACATGCAGAAGTATATACAAACATATATTTATTTGAAACATAACTAGAAAAAAATATATATTTATTTGAAACATGACTAGAAACAAAAATTTGTTTGAAACATAATTACAGTGTCAAAATTTTAAAAAATTACTACCATATAGAATTCTTAAAGTTTTATGTTTTAAAGTTTCTTTTGATACAAGTAAAAATGAAAAAGAAAAAGCTTAATATAAATGCTTGCCAATGCTTTCTGAAAACATGTTGACCATGCCCTACATGTTAAATTTGCATGAAATCAAGGATGGATAAACAGGATGTCAAACATATAGATGGACATAGCATCCTAGTTACATAATGTCAAACATGAATCCCTGACCATATGCCCCAATACTAGTACTGCTTGTTATTACTTCTAAACTCACGTTACAAAATAAATATTTATCAAAAAATATGCTAACGGTCTATGGTGCCTTTCAAAAACTAAACATTGGAACACCCTGCTGAAATTCGAGGGAAAGAATCTTGTGATTAATTCCACCTTAAGGGCCAACTTTCTAAAAATGGACATAAACAATGAAAATATCCGTATTTATGGGAGTGCTAACATCTAGAAGGGATATTTTCTGTTTAGCAATTATTCCTATAAATACTAGGAGCAATGAAAGAAAAGGAATAAATATATTTAATTTTGTAATAAAGTGTTAATTACTAGATAACGTTAATTATTAAAAAGGTGTAACTGTTGGTGGGTTAAATCTCCAAACTTTGTAAAGCAACAAGAAAGGAACATCTTATCCTACATTGAGTTGAGTTGGATTAATGTGCTCATTAGGGCATGGTCCATGTGCTATATTTCATTAATAAAAGATGAAACCTTTCATCTACATGTTCATGCTCTCATGTATGAGTTGATACTCTTCGTTGTGTTTGCATTATTTCTAACTGAGGTCAAGATACCCGTAAGTTGATGTAATCATATCTGACTTAATGCCAACGTTTCTTATCCAACCTATACCCAAATTTATGCAAAAAAATAAGCTGGATAGCCTCTCACAGAGGCACTTTAAAGTATAAATTAACAAATTCACACATTTCCATAATAAAACCCTGGGAAAACTGCAATTGGGAAAGAGAGCCTTACATAAGCTCGCTCAAAACCATGCAATTGGGAGGAAGCTTTCAAGGTTCAAATTAAGAGTACAATTGGGAAGCCTTACAAGTTAGTTAACCTCAATAGACAAGTGGGCATGTTACAAAATACAGGATAGATAAGTATAATTTTATAAGCAAACTATAGTGTGCCAAATTAGATATTTTCATTATCAACATGTTCCCGAATGTTATTCAACTACTAGTAACATATAGCCTCTCCCTAAGGCTTTTCAATGTCTAAATTAATCAATCCATGCACTTTCATAACCAAACTCTGGGCAGAGTACAATTGGGAAGCCCAAAGTATTAAGGTGGTTAAAATGGTATCTTTACAAGTGGACATGTTCCAAAATCCCCAAGGGAGCATAAGAAAGTAGTTAGAATAGCTTTACAAGTACCCGTGTCCCAAAATCCCCAAGTAACCAATGTAGGACTCAAGAGGGCATACACTTTGTGCTTCCCTTTTCCAATAAAAAGTGCTAAACAAATTCCAATAACCCTAATTTTTGAAGCAGAATAAATACAGTTAATGGTTAAGACTTTCTGCTTTTCAATTTTGACAAGATTCCCAAATTACATTTACTGTTAACAATCAATTTCTTTGAGACCCAAAATTGTCACAAAGTTAAACTTTCCTTCTGTGTTCTTTCTAATGCAATTTTACATGAGCAACCTTTGATGAGTTACATTAAAAATCAAATTTCTAAACAAAATATTTCAAAGTGAAAACAAACTGTAGGTTTCATTATTTCCGGAGACCATAAAGCCTACAACCATTGCATTGAGAATCAACAAATAACTTCCATTTCCTCCTTCAAAATAGTTTGTAAAGCATACAATGGTATTGGAATCTAGATGGGCATGTACCCAATCAATAAAAACAAAACCAACAAATATTTATCCAACATGGAGCCCAAGGATAACAAGAAGATGTAACAATTTGTTCAAGGATAATAGCATAATGCAATCAATAATTTTGCTTCACCTCAAAGTACTTTGTTATCTGAAAATAATATTAATTAAATATAAATTTATAACTAGAAGAACTCCATCATATATGTATTAATCAGATGACACATGTGCATTGTCAAGGATGGGTTAGAATCATGCCACAATAATCATCAGATGTGTCCCTAACTCATGGCCTTTTTTGTATACTTGTTCTCACCACTTGCAGTCACCATCACTATGATTTTAGGTATGTCTTTACATTTGACACCAAAATGGCCTTTAGTTTCTCAATCCAATCCATGTAAGGGGTGATATGACACCTATCTTGAGTCCCCTTGCCTTCCAATTTATCGGGTAGACCTTAAAATACCCCCCAACTGGACTTATCACTTTCTCACTTGGCAATCACTCTCTATTTCCATTATCCATCACAGACTACCTAAAGTGAAAGACATAACAAAGGTGTTTGTGTGCTTGTCTAAAGTAATAAACGAACATGAAGAGTTATATTAGGTCCCAAATGATTCTCATCCTTCAACTCTCCTCTAAACCTACAAAAACACAAAATTTGTTAAGAAAGCCTATTATGTACCCTATCCGTACAAGCAGGGTACCAACCAACTAGATGGGATGGAGCTTGAGAGAGTCTTCTTCAATCCCAATACCATTTCCAGGACATACTAGCTCCCCTGCATGCATTTCCATCTATCATTTTCCAATCGAGTCAAAAGCAAGGTATTGGAGGGTTTCTAGTGTTTCAAACTCTTAAGGATTGTTCATACAATCTTGACATTGAAACCCCAGACTAATTCCACTAAAATCATGTTAGGGGCCCTCTTCAATCATGCCTAGCTCCTTAGGGTCTCATGTAATGTATTCATACTAGTGTGAGTGTCTAAAGATGGCCTCTCAAGCTTGAGAGTGCAGTCTGAGTAACCCTGAGGTGAAAAAGGTCAAATTTGACCAACCTTTGTGATCTCCCCTATAGGCCAATAACTCTAAACAATCTCATAACTTTTAGAAGGTCATCAAATATGTGGAGATGTTCACTTGGCCCTAGAAGTGGTATTGAGACCCCATTAGGGATTTAGGCCTAATATAGGCCTAGTAGGCTTGAATTGTGTTTATGTATGTTTAGGCCACCCTGTGTAGTTTGTTGAGAATCTAAGGTCTCTTCTATGTTTTGTTCATGCTCAGTCACCATTCCATATCATCTTGTAGTGCTCCAACACCTTACCTCTCATCCCCTTACGATTCACTCACCCAATCCTGCAGTATAGGATACCTAGGAGCACCCTCTATCTGAGACAGAGCATAAGACATATCCCTTATTGTCCCAACTAATGTGAATGTATGAGAGGATCCAATAGGTCATGTAAGTGCTATGTATGAAGTTTCATAGCCTGGAAACCTCTGCAAAGCCATCAACATTCCAATTCCTCAAGGCAGACTTCTCAAAGCTAGAGAGTGCAGGGTCTTTTGTGTGCAAGGTTGGACTTGCTTGGTTCACCCTTCCCATACCCTATTTCTTTGGTCTGAGGATCTCATTAAGATAATTAAAACACTGTGAAGTTGATTTATAACATGATCAACCCCAAGCCCTCTCAATCCACATCTCTCTCCATATGCAAGTATTGGTCTGTAAACTGTGTTGACTGTAAGTGACAACCCTTATACCATAGAGACTCTTGTAGGTGACTTCCCCCCTTGAAATTCATATGCCCTCTCCAAGATCCTTCTAGAATCATTGGATCACTTCCACTTGGAAAATGTTTATATCTGCATTGTTTTCAACTTCTAACTCATCATTAATCTAAAGGTGCCTACAGTCAGACTGTAGGTGGCCCTTTTGAGATCAAAGAGAACCCTGTAGGTGGTGCTTTTATGATTTAGCCCTGATGTACAATACATTAGGCTCTTCTTAGAGTCTTTAAACTCATCTCCTAGTCAATTACATCTATACCATGCCTAGGACTAAACAACAATCAAACTACCAATCTATCATATGTCATCAATCTACAACCAACTCTAGGTGCCCATCTTGAAGACAAAAAGAGCCCTTGTAGGTGTCACTCTATGTCAAAACCTTGCATCTCAATCCCTTTAAATTGTTCTTTGGCATTAGTGTCATTATAATTGCATAAACAAATTATGTTTACAAGGTTTACTTTCATATGTCATATTGCATTACATGATTACTCAGGGTTCAAGATTGTTGTAGATAACACTGACAGTCTACAATGAGAAGTTGTTTGAGATGAAAACCTTCTATACTACCTTCTTTTGATTAGACAACCAATCTATCATGTCAAAACACTGCCCTTATGCCTGGGATGCATGATGGAAGACATTAGAACAATTTATACTTCAAGATGCTCCATAATGGAAGGATCAAAAGAAAGGTAGACTCCCTGTTTTAGAAAGTTTTAAGGTAACGAATCCTTCTGGCAACTTTCTTCCCCTATGAGTATGGTTTTTGGTCTGTTTGCAATCATGTGACATTTAGACTATCTCAATGGTAATTTCAATGCTCCTAGGTCTTAGTGGAGGTTCAAATAAGATCAATTACCTAATATTCAATTGCCCTCTCCCCTGTTGAGACCACTTGTAGGTGTATATGCAGAAGGTTTGTATGCAAAGATATGATATATGACTCTGTGCATGGTAGCTTGGTTCTACAACCAATCTTAGGCCTCCTTGAAGTCTTCAAACTCATCCTATCCACCTTGGGATACTTCTCAAGACTTTTGAGCCTCTTCATCACATCACCATGACTGTGCAGGACTCCTTTTACCTCCCTGTAGGTGGATGTTGTAGGAAACTGACTATGCATAAACATGACTGTGTTTTTCATCAATATGTTAGTCTTTGAGACTAAAAAATTTGAAAAGGAAACTGGTCGCCATGACCATGAGGATCATGAAACATCAATACACCTTTGATATGAAAGCTAAAACATGAAAGGAAACTCCACTACTGAGGGAAACTTGTCTATAGACTGTGATAGTGTCCATTACTCACAACATGAGATACTTATTCTTTTCTCTTTCATCCCACATGTGCAAAATGAGTTGAGAGTCATGTGAGAAGGGTTTTCACACTCTCCAACACCATGTATAGTACCTAGTTTGTACGGACCAACTCAATTAGAGAGGAAACCACGAGGTGATGGGGATGAATATGCAGAAATGAGTGGCAGACCTCCTTAGCGATGGTTCATAGACCCTGCTACACCGATACTAAAAATCTTGACATGAAATGGAAGTAAATAAAGGGTACTATCTCCCACCAAGTTCATTTGACTTAATTCAACTCTTGTTGGCCGTACCATTAGGAAACCAGTTGACCAATTCTGCCTACCTAAGAGAGCGATGGAAGAATGAAATGATTTTTTGCCATTTTTGAGATTTTCAAGAGTTACCAAGTGTGGAAATGATCTCATGGGACCTGAAGGGTCACTATAGAAGTCTTCCTCATGTGCCAAATATGTTCTGTAGTCTGTACAACTACCCAAACTCTCGCTAACTGCCTAATTTTCTTGTTCTGATGCTACTCCTGCATTTTATTAGTTATGAAAAAGTATTTTCTAACTTCTACTGACACATGGATGTTGAGAGACACTTTGGAACGCTTGTTTTTAATGTTAAACCATACAAGCTTAATAAATAACTCAAATATGACCCCAAGAATGACATAAGACTATTTAGGACAAAAGTGACCATGGCCTAGGCTAGAGACATTAGAGATGACCTCATTAGGACCATGGGAGACATTAGAGTCAACAAGTAATATGCTAAACTAAGGGAAAAAAGCCAAACATTTTGGTTTCATTGTTGGGATCTACTGTACTTGTTAGCATGATGGTATGAAAATGCTCTAGCGACTTTCCTTGAGAACATAGAACACTCGCTTCATGTAGTGTAAGAGGATTTTGCACTACAATACATTAAACTAGGAGTTTTTGCATGCACTGAGTAGAACATCATTTATACGACTCATTGTATGAAACACTCTTTGTAGAATTACCAGTTCACTTGCATGCTTGGATTTTAGCATATGTGTAGGACCGATCAAGGAACCTCAGATGGAAGTACCCTTGTCCAACAAAGCACCAAGCAGATTTAGCAAAATTAAGGACCACTTGTACTCATGTAGTATATTTATGGTGGAAGGGAATGATCAATAACGACGTTCTGGAGTACACCATATCAACCTTTTATTGTCTATATGAAACATAATTTAACTTCTTCAAGGAGCCACGCAGAATGTATTTAACCAAGTTCCCTTTTAAATCAATAAATTCATGGTTGACTATGGGCTTGAGAACTTCCATATGGATGGGTAAACTCTCTCACGCATGAGCAATATAATTGGTGGGGTGATAGAAGGATGCACATTGGTATAAAATTGGTAGTTCAACAGGGCATTTAATCAACGAGAGCTGCATAAGTGCAACTATAATAATTTCAAGTGCAAGGTTACGACAACAATCGATCTCGGGGGGAAATAAGAGGATTTTTAAAGTGCCATGAGAATCTACAAGGCGCTGAAGAGGCATAGTGAATACTATATAACCTCAAATTTTTACCCTTTGCTGACACTGGTATGCATAGAAGAAGCAAAACAAGCTCTAGTGATATCAGAACCCAATCTATTTAAACCCCATTCCCTTACCACAGTGCGTACTCATGCATTTGAGTTTGAAGTAATTACTATAAGAAATTGGGATAGTGATAGTATAGAGTCAAAAGCATTTATAAAAGAGAATCTCAAAGTACCAGTTCAAGACAGTGAATTACAACAAGAATAATTGGAATTACCTTTGACCATTCATTCCAATGCTTATAAAACATCTGGCCAACCTTGGAATGCTAAGTGGAACAAATACTAATGGGCAGAACTTAGGCCCAACTTTGACAAATTAAACTCAATTAGCACCCATTATTTCCACTACGCCTAGTATTCCAAGAGGAATGGGGACCAGCTTTGGAGGAGTTTCTATTGGAGGTGCAAGAGGAACAAGAGACACCTTAGGAGGATTTGTTGGATCCCCATCATAAATATCGGGAGGATCTAGGGTACATCAACCACAAGGACCACCCCCTAGTGAGTCCACAGTATATTATGAGAAGGCGTTCCATCTCCAAGAGTATAGAGGAATTGTGAACGCATCTGAACATGTTCACAAGTGTGAACTCGTATAGAGAGCACAAAGGATAAGTTCATCTGAGTCGAAGGCAACTCAATTTACCACTACACTATTAAAATAAATGCATAATTAGTACTGGAAGTTTGATCTTCAACAAGCAATTGTGAGTTATGAAGCAATAAAGATTGCATTCCTTTAGGTGTTTGTCATTATAGAATTTGAGCAGTAAAGCATTGTTGCCTTACAGGCTATAAGCCAAGAACTCATTGAAAGTGTGTGCGTGTATGATGTGCATTTCAAAACACTTCTATTAAAGTTGTCCTTTGAAATCAATACAATGTAAAATGCCTGGTAGTTTGTGGGAGGTTTATTGCTTCTTTTTAGATGAGCTCTCTCCCATAAAGCCTTCATTGACCCATGCAAGGCGTTGAAAGCCACTCTTCACATCAAAGCTGTATGAAGCATAAATATTGGGATCAACCTCTTTATGGAGGCTCAATTAGCTACTACGACCTCACAGTTGGAAAAGTCTATGAAAAATAATGCTCATGATACACGTAATGGCATTTGGTACATTGATTGTGAAGTAGAAGGTCACAAGAGGAACAATTACCCAAAGAGGAATGTTTGTGCCATTTTGAAGTAGTCATGTGAGATTTGCAAAGAAGATCATGATGTAAGGAGTTTCTCCTTCAACGTACAACTCAGACTAAGGTGTCATTATACTATAAGATATTTGATGCATACACACATGATACAAATGACAGTCATGTGATCGATAAAATCCATGAAGCATAAATGCGAGGTACTCACCAAGCCTATATAGCTAACAACTAAGAGACTAATGGAGGTCAATCTTATTAAGGTTGAGGACAAGGTAATGGATGAGGAAGGGGTTGCTTTTTTCCTAGGATGTGCTAAAAATATGGGTCTCGAGACCATTACCAGCATGATTACCCAATTCACCCAACTTGCACCTTTTTTAAGAATGAACATCGCATGGAGTGCCCTGACTTATACGCAACCATCACAGAAGAGCGTAATGAGAAGGGTATTGACATGATCTACATCATAAAGACCCCTACTACCAAGTGGATACCATGCCCTTCTACTCCACCAGACAGACCCAAGGTGAACTTTAATACACAGAGTAGCGCCTATACTCGACCCACAACTTTAACACCACCAACTGAGAAAGTCCAATGTGAAGAGCCTCATGTGAGACAATACCTAGATGCTCAAAAACAAAAAGAAGTATTACACGACATGATGACCTTGATGTGAGAATTGCAAGATGAAATCGAGTTCTTAAAGGAGAAAGAATCTCCTATGTATGTTGTGATGCAGATAGAGCCTTCTTTAGATTCAGGGAAAGATGAATTCCAAGAACTCTGCAAGTTAATTCTATGCAAGGATATCATCCCCCATCTTAACAGCTGGTTGCAATAGCAAATGACCAAGCCTTCGTCAAACCATCATTTAGACCATGCACTCTGACAAATAACTCGTATCCAGTTCAATGTTGACTGTGACAAAGAGGTTATTGTAAACGCATGCATTGGCGGATGTCTCATAAGAGACATACTATTGGACACAAGTGATGAAGTTAATGTCCTCATAATGGATGAATGGAAAAAGATGGGAAGCCCCAATCTACAACCTTCTCCTCATGTCCTATTTTTTGGCCATTAAGACTCGTGTGGTGCCTATAGGAGTTCTTAAGGATGCTAATGTTAACATATTGGGCATCACTTTCAAAGGCGAGTTTGAAGTTATTAAGCTATCTAAAGCTGATGATTTCCTAGAACTTATGGGTCAATGTTGGTGCTATGCAAACAACATTGAACTATAGTTCAATAAGTGTTACATCAGCTTTGAAAATGACACCCAATGCATGGTCATTCTATTGAATATTTACCAAGGACCTCCTTTTGTAGAAATCGTTGATGTTGATGAGGACCTTAACCGTATTTATAACATCACGACACAAGGGAATGAGAATGTAGACCCTACCTTTGATGGCATCTTGTAGTGGGAGGATGCATAGTCAAATTTAGATACCACTAGTGTTTCTTGTGAACAATGGGCTCATGACACTTATGACATGACTAGGCGAGTCTATGGAGTCCTTTAAAGCCATTTAAATCCCCCTCCAAAGATTAAAAAGTGCCATAAATGTGTTCTTATCAGTGGATGCTTGATGAATGCACCTCCCTACTAGTTAGACCAGTCACCTAAGTTTCATGGTTAGATGGAGGTTCGTGAGTATGTACATGAGCTGGAAGATTACTGTGTGTTTGAAGATGAACAAATGCAATCTCTCATCCATGTTCTTAAAGGGACAATTGCTCAATGGTGGGCTACTCACCGTCATAATTTTCTCACTTGGGACGAAGTGCACATTGCCATGCACTACCATTTCCATCATGTTAATGATGATCGTGCTAATTTAAGTTTATGATGGTGTTAGTGCTCCAAAAGCTCATCTCAAGGCCTGTGAAAGCCTTTGGAATGTTGATGACATGTCTTTACCTGAATATTTGTGGATTCATGTATTCTATGTACTCTACGCACCTAGGCTAGAGCATGGTATATTCATCAAGAACGATGCCTAGAAACGTGTTCCTGGTGTAACCTTAAAAGCAATATGATTTCAACACTATCATATTCATCCCCTCAGATGGATTTATGCCTATCCCTACAAGCCATCTGTCAAGCTATAATAAGTGATCCATCACTATTTAAAGACTGCATACGACATATACAGGGCACACATGAGAATAACTTGTCTATCTTCTAAGAACTTGATACTCCTGCCACATACTCATTGCAAATTGTCTCTCAATTGAACCATGTAGTTCAGGGACGAATACAAAAAGACAATCAAAATGTTATTTACTAAATATAAGAGGGTACCAATTCTGACTCCCAAGTTCCATCAATTGACCACTTAGCTTTGCATATTGAATATGGGGTGTGCAATGTTAGAGACACAATACACGCTGAGTAGAAACCTTATTTTGAGCCACTTTAAATTGTTAAACACAATATTTGGATGGATGACGCACCTAAAATAGCCACTTTGGGGAATTATTGGTCTGATACTAAGGTAACCAAGATCTTTGAACTCCTATAGGAATATCAAGATGTTTGCCCACACAATAACATAGAGATGTAAAGAGTGTATCCATCGTTGGGCAAGATGTACATCAAGTTAGTTGAAGGTACTCAAATAGTGAGAAAAAGACCATATCTAATGAATCCTAATTTGTGTGCTCAGGTTAAAGATGAGATTGATAGTCTGTTGCGCACTGGAGTTATCACTCTAATGAATTTGAATGGGTGAGCCCCATGGTTATCAATATCAAGAAGAACAATTACATTCGTGTTTGTGTAGATTATAGGGTACTCAATATTATTTGTTTAACTGACCCTTTTCCAATGCCTTTCACTCAAGAAATTTTGGAAGGAGTCACTGGGTGTGAGGTCTACACCTTCATTGATTGTTTTTCTGTCTATCATCAAGTCCAAATCGCATAAAAGGATAAGCCGAAGACTACCTTTGTAACCATATGGGGTTCCTTTGCCAACAATGTGATGCCTTTCAATTTGAATAATGCATCGACCTTATTCTCACACATTGTGGTAAAATATTGAAAGGATTTTATTCACAAGTTCCTTCAAGTATACTTGGATTACTGGACCATATATGGCTTAGTGCATGATCATTATATTAATCTTTACCTTGTGTTTGAGTGTTGTCATCAACTTCATATTTCTTTCAATCTAAAGAAGTGTGTCTTTATTGCTCCTTTTGGAATTTTTTTGGGTCACATTATTTTTCGTGATGTACTACTAGTAGATTCATTGAAGGTTGCAGTCGTCATTCACCTTCGAGCTTTGACCACCCAATGTGAGGTCCATGCCTTCTTAGGACACACAAGGTACTATCAAAAATTCATTTGAGGATATGCTAATATCGTAGTGCCACTAGAGGAACTCTAAAACAAAATGGTCGATTCTTATGGATAAATGTTCACCGGTAGACATTTAAGGTGCTCAAGGACAAACTAATCACTGCACCCATCCTCTAATTCCCAAACTATACAAAGCCATTTCAAATACATGTTGGTTCTTTACGTATGGCAGTGGGTGTTATCCTTGCACAGCTTGGTGAGGTGAATCTTGATCATCCCATTTGTTTTTCTAGTCGGAAGCTCACTCCAGCTAAATGGAACTACTCAACTACATACCAAGAAGCCTTATCCATGGTGTACGCACTCCAAAAGTTTTGCCAGTATTTATTGACCACCCCATTCACTTTATTTATTGATCATGAAGCACTTAAGTACCTCACGAATAAGCTAGTATTGCATGGACACATTTGTTGATGGATTATTCTCTTTTAGGAATTCTAATTTTTTGTGATGGTCAAATTAGGTAAGACTAATTATGGACTAGATCACTTGTCGTGCATTCAATCTAGTGAATAGGCGTGCGCCATAGAGGATGATTTATCTAATGTACAATTCTTTCAAGTCGTGCACATGCCTGAAGAATTATAAGAGACAGATGTTTTTCTCATAATAAGTTTTGCACAAACACAATTGAGTGCCCAAGAAAAAAATCAATTAGTTGTACACATTGTACCTTTTCATCTCATTGGTGGAGACTTATATAAACTTGGTAAGGATGATGTTTTACAATAGTGTGTCATGCAAGACAAGTGTGCTAAAGTTCTTCAAGAGGTTCATGGGGGTGTTGGTGGAGGACATTATGATGGTGAGGCTATTACACGTAAAGTTTTATTAGCCAGGTTGTGGTGGCCCACTCTCTTTAAAGATACCAAAGCATATGCATGCCAATGTTATAGTTGTCACCATGTTAGTAAGCCAAACTGGAGGGATGTCATGCCCCTTTACCCAATACTTGCTAATGAACCCGTTGAAAAATGAGTTGTTAATTTTTTTGGGCCCATTAATCCCACTACAAGGTGTACTAGTGCACACTATATCATTGTGATTGTCGATTACCTCATACATTGGGTTGAAGCAGTTCCCACCTATGATTAAACTGTTACGGCTGCCACAATGTTTCTTTGGGAAAAGATTATCACAAGGTATGGATGTCTCCTAATCTTAACAAGTGATCATGGCATGCACTTCATAAATGAAACAATACACATCCTATTGGCTGAGTTCATGATTGTGCACCATAATACCACACCATACCATCCTTAGGCTAATGACACTGTTGAAGCTTTCCATAAGATCTTGGGTCACACTCTAAATAAGATTTGTAGTATCAGCCTCACTGATTGGGATGATCAAGTTTCCATAGTACTATGGACATACCGAACCACCTATAAAATACTAAACAAGAACACCCCCTTAATCTTGTCTTTGGCACTAAAGCAGTCTTGCCCATGGAATTCCTTATGCCCTTTTTGTGTATTGCATGCACTGGCCAACTAGATGAGGAAGAATGTTTGAAAGTTCACCTAAATGCTTTGTTACAACTTGATGAAATGCATTTCCTCACACATTGGGGTCAAGGAGTTGAAAAGTAGAAGCAGAAAGCTTGGCATGTGAACTTCTGAAAAATGAGACCTCTCTCGATATGCGTGTATTGGTTTATTATTTAAAGTTCATGTGCCATTTAGGTAAACTACAGATCCGATGGGATGGTCCTTTCATCATTCATTGCATTTTCCCCATAGGCACATACAAGCTTCGACGATTAGATGACCAATTTCTCCTAGGCCATTTTAGTGGTAGTTGGCCTAGACTTACCATTTTGAGTGATATTTTGATTCTGTTAATAAGGCACAAGCCACTAGTTTAGCTTACGATTTTGGTTTATTTTTCAATAAAGCATGGCTTTGCCTATGTGCCTATTATTTAGGTTTAGTTCAGCACATGTATTCTATAGTTCAATGTTCTCTTTATGATCACTATTCATTAGCTTGTGCCTGTGGAGGATCACAAACATCTTTTAGTGTGGGGTAAGATTTGATATGGATAAAGAAATGCTAGAGTGCATAAGGTTAAGGGAAAAAATAATCACGCAAGAATTGTGCAAGGTTTGGGGTGCTTAAGAAGGACACATGAGGTTAAGGAAGCACACATGATGCAACGCGTGACTAGGAAAGTGGTGAAATAACGATAAGAGGGAGTCGTTATGAATGTGTTGGGTTAATAAAAAATAGTTCCCACCCTTATGGAAAATGCAATTCATGCCCTTTTCAGTAAAAATTCAAATATTTGCACAAATGGCATGCACTACCAGAAAAAACAAGGATGCGACATGTGTATTAAATTGATTAAATGTCAAGTGTAATGATAAGCATGTTGAACAGACATTGTGGTTTACCATTTGAAGCATTTATTAAGCAAGGTGATGGATGACAACATGGGAGAGTAAATAAATTTGACCCATCAAGGTTATATAAGTAACAAGGTTTGTAGTTTAAAACTTTACTGTTCAAAATTATCAAAATTACAAAGCCTAAGAGAAGAATATTTCAAGCTCTCTAAGGTGAAATTATTGAATTTCAATAACGAAATCAAAGCCAGGTATCAAGACAGAAGTCATAAGATAGAAAGTAGTGAATTGGAGTTTGTAGGAGCAATTTAGGAGGAGTTGTAAGTTATAGGCATTAACATCCACCATTGGAGGCCATTGAAGCTGGAAAGCCAAGGTCATGAAGGGAAGTAACCATGTATTCTTTCAGGAGAGTCGGGCAGTCGCACCTCAACCTTTGAGCTCCTCAGAGGGTGGTTCGACCAAAGAAAAATATCTAGAGAAGTGAACCCTTACATGCGATTTAAAAAGAGAAAGAATTTGAGGGCATGAGAGGACAATTGGTTTTGATCAGAGAGTAAGTTCCTAGTGAGTTCGATGCGTAAGTGGAAAACCCAATACAATAAATAAAGGTAACATGCATTAGAGAAGAACCAAATATGATGCATATATCATACAAGAAGGCTGCAATACCTCCTCCACCTCGCTATTTTGATTGAAGAAATGCAATACCCTGAGTCAGTGTTGCACACTAAGAACTAAGATTCTAAGGTATCAACATGATTATAGAGTTGAGTGCCAAAACACTAAGAATGAGATCATTTATGATCTCACAGTTTTCAATCATCTAAGCGATGTTGGAGTGTTCCAACTCTTCCACCTACCTAGTATTAGAAATCCCATGGAGGTGGTGAGATTCCTAATCTCACGTATCCATGAGGACTACTTTTATTTTGCAAGGCACAATATGCAGATCATTTTCCAAAGGATCAACAAGGTCACAGGTTTACAATGCTCAAGCATTGACATTATTAGGGACTTGGATGACCAAGATGAAATTAAGAAAACAATGGTGGTGTTAGAATATAATAATTAGGGCCACACCATTTATATTTCTAGTCTACAGGATGTCACCCTTCAGATAGTTGTGCGCTTGGCCATTACCAAGTTTGGAAGAGTTGACAGATGGAAAGAAGTGGACATGGTCCATCTATACATAGCACATCAGATGACCTAGGGGCATAAGTACAATTATTCTCAATACTTTATCAAATGAATAATTAAAGATGCAGAGAAGGCCCATCACCTACCAAATCAAAAGTTTGCTTGGGGCGTGATTCTTCTTTTATTAGTGTTTCTGAAATTGGTGTACTTGAATATATCGATGATGAATTTAAGTGAGCCTACCCACTCAATAATAATTAGCCAATCGAGATTTTTAAATCATTCACTTGCCCTAGTGCCATTACCCCCTCTCACAAGCTAAAAATGAAGGGATCATTAGTATGGGTGAAGGAAGCCATTAGAAATGAATGGCGCATCCCCAAGGAATTGCCTAGACAAATGGTGGATCAAGCTCAATTTGTGATGAATCAACATGATTTGCTTGCACACATCTGGATGGAGCCGACATATAATTTGTTTGGGTGATTAAAGCTACCTTATGCTTTTATGGCCAGATATTTCATGAATTCTAGGAATCGAATATTTTATGCACGCCTGGTGAACACTGATATTGTTAAGATTGATGTTGAGTCTTACACTCTTCACTAATTATATGTATATCTAGGAAATAAGGCATATAGATAGAAGTAAGAATCAGATAACACTGATATTAAAGCACATCAGATCCTAGTTGGGAACCAAGTCCATTTGTTGTACTATATGTTGAATCCTAAGAAGAAGAAGAAGACTTTGGGGAATGGCAAGGTCAAAAGAGAAACCCTCCCCCCCACCATAACTTGAAAGACATCGCAATGAGAAGAGGTCAGGGCATGATGTCAATTTAAGTGCCCATTAAGAACAACTAAAGTGGAAAAAGACTACATTAACACCACCAAGTGACCAAGGAGTGCTTGTGGATCAAGTATAAAAATGCTCTCATTCCACCACATAGACATATGTTCCTTCAAAATACAATCTTCCAATGCCAAAAGTTGGGGAATCTAAACGAATAACGATGACTCTTGAAGCACCACTTGAGAGGGGACCTTCCCCTAAGGATCAAAAGGAAGCCACCCTAGAACCATAGGAGCCTTCCCCGACGCATGAGGCAGAGTCGGGCCCTAATGACACATAAGTGGACATTAAGAGTCCCATTAGTGAAGAGGGGGATGCCATATGCACAACTTTGGATGTCGGTGGCCAAGATGCTAGCATGAGTTAGTAACAAGAGGAGCTAGACATTGAAATAATTAAGTGTGACTCCAATAAAGGGAAGGAGCCTATTGATGAAATCGTGCAATAGTGACCACCCACTTTGAATGAAAACCCTTCTGTCATCTCTAACAAAACATCCCAAAGGATAACCTTTATATGTGGTAGTATTCCCCCTAGGAGGACTCAACCAATCAGACTTGGCACAACCTTTCCTTTTATCTAGTTGTTTTTAATGAAGAACACCAATTTGATCTTCCTTCAAATAGTATTATTTTGGAGTTAAGAGAGAAGGGGCTTCTTGATACATCTTGGGTGGATCCTCAACAATGTTCATTGACCCAAGTGAGTGCGACCTGTATTAAGTTTGCTCTTTAGGTTACAAGGATAAATTATCTATATGAGTTTGAAGTGAGTCAGCTTAAGTGAAAACATCAAGAGGTTGTTACCTTATATCGCCATGAGTGCACTGAATAAATAAAGCATGAAGAGGAATTAGATGACCTCAAAAACCAATTAGAAGCAATAACGATGTCTCAAGTAAAGACTCTAACACTACAAGATAATTTTGTAAAAAGATCCACCACTTGCTAATGGAGTTCCCATTGAAGGAGACATTGTTGATAAGCTAGAGGTCATAGTAAACCTTTTATTGCAAAGATGCAAAAACTAGGTAGATCCTCAAGATGATCACACGTGGGCTACAAATTAGTTTGTAGAATCCATCGAAGTATGTAAAAGATTCTTGAATAAAGTCTGCACTACAATTCCCATAATTGATGGGATTTTTGTGAAATTAGCCTGACCTGCTATAGTTTTGGAAGCTAGGGTTTAGGTGGAAGAACATCAGCACTAATAACTGACTGAGAACACGTTGACGATAAAGGATAGAGTGTAGCGCGTGAAAGCTTTCCAAGATCTTGAGGAGATGGAAACCAAAATAACTGGGCATTGACAAGAGCTCAACCCCAGTTTTGTAGCACTCTAAGGATAGGTTTTGACAGAGGTTAGATCACTTGAGGATGTTCACAAGGATGCCATGGCAAGACTTGAACTTTTGATGACTCAAACGAGTGACTTTTTAGACCAACCTGAGGAGATAGAGAGATTGAAATGGGAGGTTGAGTAAGTCACCTTAAAGTTGCAAAATGCCATCAACCATTGGGAAGAGGTAAAGGGCTAAGTTGAAATAATGAGACCTGAGTTTTTTGAAGCTCGAGGGACCTGATAGTGGTGCATAGTCAAGGGTAGACTATCAGCGTAGTGTGGGTATATTAGACCCTAATTTTACAGTGTTTTCTCTAAGTGCTTTTTGATGAAGCAAAAGGGCAATGACGTAGAAGACCTTGGCATGGAATAACCAAGTCATGGAGAACAAGGATGCAATGAACACAGAGAAACTGGGAATGCAAGACTTGGTAAATTATGAATTACTTGGGCAAGGATATGGACAATGGAGATGGTTAGGGAATGGCTCACACAAGCATCAGAGAAGATTAGTCAAGCACAGATCCAACACCGGTTCATGAGTAGTTAAGAGCACAACAATCATAGAGAGGGAATATAGGGATTATTAAGCCCACACTGTAAATGTTGTTAATGTAATGGTTTGCCATAACTACTAGTCTTGAACTTGTTGTTGGAAAGTCATTAATTTGAATCAATGACGTAACTAAATGATCAAGGTAGAACCATATACAAATACCCCATAATTTTACTTAATAATGGTTGTTGGTTGTTGTTAGTTGCTAATAGTTGGTAGATGATGATTAATATTGACAACAAAGAGCTATTATAATAATTGTTTTTATTATACTTAATAAAATAGAACTCGTGTGCTATACTTATGGCTTCATGTGAATAAATAACATCACTAAAGTTTTCTCATTTTGTGCCCACTTTCTTTTTATGTTGACTAGTTAGTATGGAATGTATGAATTGTTAAGGTTAAATTACAAATTTTATGTTATAAATAAAACTGTGTCTATTCAAGCACCCTAGTGTTAAGATTTTGGTGCATACACCATTACGTGACAAAATCGATGGGGACCAGTCTCAAGCTATGCACTTTGGGTGGGCATGTTAGTTCAACTCTCACATGAAATGCTAACATGTTAGCCCATTGGACTCCCAATTTTTTCTAGGCATGCAAATAGAGTAATATGCTAAACTAAGGGGAGAAGCCTAAAAATAGTGTTGAACATGGGTTTGGGAACGTAGTCTTTAAGTGTAAGTCTGAGTGAACCGAGTCTCAGATGTCATAGTTATGGGAAGTATGCATCTGTTATTTGCTTTGGCAAATAACAAGAGCTTCTTATAGCATTATGTGGTGACATAATTAGGTAGGTATACTTATGTTTTGTGGTCTTGGTATGTTTTAAGTTTGTATGTGCCTATCATTTAAAGAAAAATAATGGGCTTGACATTCTAGTATCAAAGCCCAGTTACAACACTGGGAACTCTTGGAACTTGAAGTTGCATTATGGCTTTCTTGTTTCTGCATGTGTTCTTATGTTTATTCTATTGACATGCAGAATGAAAAAAGTACGTCGAGATCGATAGGATGATGGTCATTTTGGTGAGCATGAGCCTTCCAATCTGCAAGGGATAAATTATATAGGACCTCAACTCCTTTTGGCCATGCAACAGATGCATGATGTTTTATAGAAGTTATTGTCGACAACACTGCTAGAAGCTGAGAGACACTCTCCATAACACTCTAAGGATGAACAAATATTGGTAGAAATACAAAGGTCTGTAAGTCCTCCCCATCACCATTATAAGAATGATAGAGCTAAACTACATCACCATGATGAGCATCAAAAGAGATGAGACTTAGATCATCCTCTTATACCTACACCTCAAGATTTAATGAAAGACTTCATTAGGCTATATCCTCCTACTTTTGATGGTACATAGGAAGGATTAGCAACAGAGGCCTGGTTGGCCAACTTGAAAGGATGTTTTACTTTGTATGATTGTGAATCCATTGGGAAGGCCCGTTCAGGAACTCACCTTCTTAAGGATGGACCAAAAATGTGGTGGGAAGGAGAGGAGCATAAGCTCCACTTGACACCAACTTCCCTCACTTGGGAATTATTTTAAGAGTGATTCTGAGCATGCTAATTGTCCCCTTGATATATTTAGAAGAAGGTGGATGAGTTCCACGACCTTCGACAGGGTAGTAATACTATGGTACAATACAAGTGTAATTTTCTAGATCTAATCACATATGTACAAGGAGATATGGATGAAACAATCCAAGCAAACAAGTTTATTAGAGGCCTGAATTTGGAGTTGGGTGGTGTAGTGCACATTTTAGCTTCACAACCTTGGTAGAAATAGTAAAAAAGGCCTAGCTGGCCTAGGAGTCTTGATGAAAGACTCAATCTGCTCGAGACAAGTTTTGAGGCAAAATGCAATCTCAACATGACTCGAGGTTGCAAGGTGCATAACTTGTACCCAGGGGAGGATGGAGATCAAACCAATCTAATTTTAGACCCCCTTAGCAACAATAACAAGAAAATAACCATTTCAATTTTAACCAAAGTAAGGACTAGTTTGATAGATATTGTTAGGGACAAAGTGAGCCTGGACCTCGAGACTATCATCAAACTAGATTGGCAAGGACTCAGTAGTTTGAACAAGTGAAACCATAAGGGTCAATAACTTCAGTTAGACCAAGACTGGTTAGAGCCCCCTCTGGGTAAGACTAGTTAAGAGGTGTGTGCTTTACTTTTGCATCACCTAATCACTATGCATGTGATTATCCTCAAGGACCATCAGTTGCTAGTATGTAGAAGGCCCTAGTGTCAAAACATATAATGGGAGATGTTGGTTGAGGACATCGGATTTATGCAGGAGTGGATGACCACCAAGCTGAGCACCAGGGAATGATCTTTGAGATGACAAGTATGATTAATGGATTATCTATTTCAATTTTATTTACCTCAAGAGATTCAGACCCTTTATTTCTTCTCATGTTGTGGACCATTGTTGGCTACTGGCTATTAGGCAGTTAGAAAGTTGGGTAGTAGAGTTAGCCATTGGGGCCAAGTTATTCATTAGTTTATGAACAATTGTGTTTTAGACCTTGGTGTCTTCTCCACCATGATGGAATTGTGGCTTATACCTTTAGGCAACTATGGGGTTGTCTTGAGAATGGATTGGCTTATAGCTCATAAGGCCAAGTTGGATTTCCTTGACAAGGTTATTGAATGTGTTGATGACATTGGGACTCCTGTAGTGATATTTGGAGTCAAGAGACCCGTATTCGTTCACATGATTCCCATGATGCAGCTCAATAAGAACACGAGGAAGGGTTATCAATTGTTTGTTATCATGGTGAGTGATGGGTCAAATGAGTCAGAGAAGGATTCTCTAGATGACCATTTCATTCTTTTAGACTTTCTCGATGTGTTTCCAGATGGATTACCAAGTATGCCTCCTCTGAGAGAAATTGATTTTGAAATCAACCTTGTACCTGGGGTTGAGCCTATATCGAAGGCACCATATCAAATTACCACACCAAAATTGTGTGAATTGAAGATGCAGTTTGAGAAACTGTTAGAATTTTTTTTATTCATCTTAGTGTGCCCCCATGGGGAACACTAGTTATCTTTGTGAAAAAGAAGGGTGTATCTCTTTAACTATGCATTGATTACTTCCAGTTGAATAAAGTAATGATTAATAATAGTTATCCCTTGCCTAGAATTGATGACTTGTTTGATCAGATGCGAGGAGCTAAGGTATTCTCGAAGATAGATTTGAAATCTAGATACCATTAATTGCATATTGTAGAGCCTGATATTCACAAAATTATGTTTTGAACGTGGTATGGGCATTATGAATTTACAATTGTACCATTTGGGTTGACTAATACTAGAGAAATGTTCATGAGTCTTATGAATAGAGTATTTTGTACTTGGAACATTTTGTGTTAATATTTATTGATGATATTTTGGTCTACTATTGGAATGAGGAAGAACATGAGGACCACTTGAAGCAAGTCCTATAGGTTTTGAGAGAAAACCAATTATTCGACAACTTGGAAAAGTGTGCTTTTGCACAACCAGAGGTACAATATCTCGAGCACATTATCTCATGAGAGAGAATTTATATGGACCCCTGTAAGATTTGTGCCATTATGGAATGGTCAACCCCTGTAAATGTTGCAGAGGTTTATAGCTTCATGGGTTTGGCAGGATATTATAAGCGATTTGTTGATAGCTTTTCTCGCATCGCAAATCCCATCATTTCACTTCAAAGGAAGTGGAAGAAATTTGTATGGACAATAGAGTGTGAGGAAGCTTTTCATTTGATGAAAGACCAACTCAGTAGTGCACCTATTTTGGCATTACCTAATCCCATTATTCTTCATTTCCACTGATGCATTGAAAGGAGGGTTAGGAACTATACTCATGCAAGAAGGCAGAGTTATAGCATATGAATCTCAGAAACTCAAGGATTATAAGATGAGATACCCTATGAATGATATGGAATTTTCATCTATCATTCATGCTTGCTTAAGGTGGTGACACTTCCTGCTTGGTCGTTGTTTTGTTTTAAAGACAAACCATTTGAGTTTACAACATTTATTCAATCAGCCTAACCTCAACGCATGCCAAAGGCATAAAACAACAAGAGTGGAGGAGCTAACATATGTTGTAAGGCATCCCAATAAGCAACGAATCAAGGCTCATACATATGTTGAAGGTGTTTTGGGGGTGGGAGTCACTAAGGCAGTCAATCCTACACAAGTGATCTGGATCCATTGTTCAATTACTGAATTTTTTTTTGACACTATAGACAATAAAATAACTCCTTACAAAAAAGAGATTAACATCAGTGTTGAAATTGTAAATGAATTCAGCTAACTGAATTCGATAAATTGCTTAACATAGAAGATATGGTGCACCAAGGCAAGGGACATAACACATAACAAACATGATCTACACACACACACTTCCATACTATTGATTGGGTAGAGTGACACAAAAATATGTATGAGTGGACAAACCCACTAATTGAACACAAAAATACTGACACCATCTAATATAAAACCAAATGTCTCTCACAACATGAATATGTTCATGTTATCAATGGAGGTGTCGAAGATACATAAAAAATATATCTCAATAATATGTACCTGGTGGTGATGGGAGAGTCAGGAAAATAAAGTAGAAAAAATGCTCGCAATAGAGCACTCACACATGAAGGTAGACTAGGCTGAAATAACAAACCCTCCATGGCTCTGTAAAACTGTGTGACTACAAAATGACCCCATAAAAACAAAACCCACCAAATGATGCAAGGAACTCCATAATGTTATTTATACACAAGTAAGTTAGATAAAAAACAATATAAAAAAGAAAATAACACCAATTTATACCCTAACTAGATAATTCTCTTCAAATTGAGTAGAAAAGAGAAAAAACAGAGGTTATACCTTCACCTACCAATGAAGCTTCTCTTTAGTTGTATGGACTATGCTCAGATTTTGGTTGCTTAGTTCGAGATGTGCAAGTACTTCAATGACATATCCTCTTGGTTGATTCATGGTTAGCTTGATGAAAGGATGGATTGATTGCAATGTTTGATCTCTCAAATGGCAGAGTTTTCTTAGGCTCACTTGGCTTGATTTCTAATTCAGCATAGTCTCATTAGGCTACCATGGCTTGTTAGAAATGGAGGAGAGGCCTCCAATTTATATATCCTTACAAATGATATGGATCGTTGGATCTGATTCAAGATCAAGAGATAGGATCGATTCAAAATCCTCATTGAATGTAGGGAGTTGGCTCATATATGTGAGGGGTGAGATATGTAAGGCTTGAGTTAAAGATATATGGGCATGATTATATTTTGTCTCTTGGCCTAGTATTTGGGGTGACATGATGAGTGGACTTGTGATTTGTGTGATGTGATGATAAATGGGTGATTTGATTTATTGTGATTTTATTCACTAATTTATTTGGATTTGCATATATTTTATTATTATGTCTAACAAACTAACAAATGTGATTAATTAGCTGATTAATCCAAATTTTATTTTGGCAGGATTTAGATGGGATGATGGTGGGTTATGTGATTATGAGATTAAGGTTGCAATGATATTCAAATTAGGGTTATGTGTTGAATAATGATGTATAGGGGTGATTAGAGTTGATTAGGGATGTGAACAACAAGGTTTTGAAAGTGGAGAAAATGGGGTGTCTACATTTTGCCCCTCTTTGAAGGGGTGTTCCAACTAAAAAGAGCTAAAACTCTTCAAAGAATGTAGAGGAAGATAAATGGATGCACTATGATGCCCCTAGTGTTGTGATTATTATGCGGGTGGATGAAATCGAGTGATGATTAGGCTAGAGACATGCCTCCTCAAGAGGGCATGCAAGGATAAAGGACACAAATGGGCTCTTGAATTGAGAAGAGGGGTTAGAATGGAAGAATGCGGGCTAGAATGAAGGGCTGGGGGATGAAGAAAGAGGGGTTGGGCCCTAGAAGGAGATCATATTCATTAAGATCATTGATATTATAATTATAGATGTGTTGGATGGATGATATTAATGCATTTTATTTAAGGATTGCATGTTATTATTGGTTTTATTTTGCCATAAGAAATGATATATATTTTAGGTGGGGGGATTGGGAACAATTTAGCTTAATGAATTTGTGATCTTTGATGTGCCCCAAGTGATGATATATGTAGGGGGAGAGTGGAATGATATATCCTAATGAAAGCTATGAATTTGGACTACATTTATTACTGATTGATACACAAGCATAAATTAAGAAGCTAATTGATTGCAAGGATTAATGATGAATGTTCATGTTGATGGATATCATTGATTTGAGTAATAGAGTTTCAAAGAATGAAGAATCTAAAAAAATGGGTGCATGAAGATGCCCCTAGTGATGTGATGAAGGTTGAATTGATTAACAATCTTGCTATGGTGAAGGTCACTTAGTCAATGAGAATGGATAAGTATGGATAGTTAGATAGGATGATGAATTAAGAAATGATGTGTATGGATAGTGATGGGGAATGGGACATGCTTCCATTATTACACGTGATTTCAATTGTTTAAACAACCTTATTTTTTATGTATCACACAAGTTGCACCATGATATGGAAAACATGATGTCATTATTTTAGTCTGCCATTAGATTAACACAAACACATGAAAAAGATAATAAAGACACACGAACAAAAAAACAATAACAATAATAGTTACACAAACAAAAAAACCCAATGCATCACCCCTTATCACATTATAAACCCAATGTTTGATGGCATTTGTGATTGATGGATTTGATGTGCCCTAGGCAATGATATATGTAAGGGGGGTGGATTTAGAATGATATATCTTGAAAAAGATGAAATATTTGATTGGGAATGATATATCCTGATGAAGTTGCAAACTTTGATTTGGGAGTGGTATAACCAGATGGAGTTGTAATTAATTGGTTTAAAATAAGAATTTTAATAGGATTAAGGACAAGCCAAATGGATTTGGAATTTTGTGGCATTCTTATTATTTGTTTGTATGTTTGTAGATTGTCTAATGTTTTTAGAGTTTTGGTATTTTACAATTTTTTTTGGGTTTTCTTATTCTTTTAGATTTCATGGGTTTTCTAAATTTGTTGTTGAAGACTACTAACAAGGAAAATAAATTGTTCTAGCAACATGAACATGAAGTGTGGAAGGATTTAAGATGATATTTATGGATGGTGAGGGAGGGATTAGGGACGATGAGGGATGATTAGGGATGGATAGGGATGGATTAGGGATGGATAGGGAAGGATAAAATAAGATGAGGGATGATGAAGATTATATTGATTAGGGTTAATGATGCACCTCCAAGGACCATGTCACACAAAACCAAAGTGTCTTGTCGCTGAAGCACCAATTCAATAATATACCAAAATGTTCCCAAAATAGGGCTCAAGACTTCTTCCACTTCCTTATCAAGGTTAACATTGAAAGAATGATGGGCATGATAGAATGGATAGGGGTTGATGGTTATGAGGATGTATGGAACATGATGCTTTGATGGATGGAACATATTTGTCCCCCAAGTGTAAGGTACTTGTAGATAACATATTTACACATGGTGCTAAAAATTAGTTTTCATCATGGTGCATGCCCAAGGCACCATAAGCATGGTTTTCCTTTTGTGGACGATTTTTTTTCTCTCTCTTTTCTTGATTTCTTGAAAAAAATTTTATGTTTTTTCTTTTAAATTATATGAACATTCAAGTATGTGCTCTAGAGATGTCTTCGGTATCTTCGTTGGTTGTTGAGTGGCTTCCTCTGATCTTAACAAGATAGTGTATATCTCTTACGATAGAAGGTGTTACTTAAGGGGGTGAAGTGGAACGTGCGTTAGATGAAGGATCTACAGTGGCGGTGCAAAATATTTGGAGGGATGGTGTGATAATGGAGATGAATGAAAAATTTTTGACACCAAGGGGAATTGGGACCAATAATTTGACACGTTCTTTCGGATTCTGATTGTTGCATAGGTTCTATATACGACACAATTCTAGATGTTTCGAGGATGGGACCAAATACATTTAAAGATTATCTCAGGAGTGTAATAATAAGTTTATGCTCTTTAGGATCGAGGTTTGTTTTAATTTGAACTTTTTTGGATTTTCCTTCTCTTCGATATTGATATTTATGGTGTCTAAAATCCATATTTGAATTACTTATATATTGGCGCCTCAGAGAGGTTTTCACCAATAGACATATATTCATGTTATTGATTTTGATTTCGGCTCTCCAATAACACCTCGAAACACTAATGGACATTGTTTTTTTAGTTTTTTATTGTGATTTTATGATTTGTTTTGATTGAAGAACTTTTATTATTCCCCAAAGTAGCTAGGTTGTGTCAAAATTTATTTTGAATCCTATGTTATGCTCTCCTGGCTAGTTGCGATCTGGAAGTCTCATAGATTATATAATTGCTTTGTCATTATGAACAAGTTCTAATGGTAAATGATCATGTTGGTCCAAATTGATGAATTTAAGACATTGAAAGTCCAAATGGATGTAAGGTTGGTGATATCACTAAAAGGATTGGTGGCAACAATATCTTTGTAGAGACTACAAGGATAACATGTTTTAGTATTGGAAGAAGCTTCCTCAATAATCATGGAAGTATCATTGACATCAGAGTATTTGTAGCTAATGCCATGAGATACTTCATTTTTGCATATATGGATTGGTTCTAGGATTCCTTGCTCATGAAGGTCAAGTCCCTTGCCTTAGTAGTTCACGATTTTATAGATTTTGTTTGGTATACAATACTTGTTGCTTTGAAAACATGATGTGAAACTATCATTGTATTGTAAGGAGTCACTTGAGATTTCAATATTCTCATCCATGAGAAGGTTGGATTAGAGAAATTATGTTGAGACAGACTGATAGATTGTTGGTTATGTTTTCTTGTTCATAGCGGGCCTATCATAATTTGTAGGAGAGATGGGGTGTTTTGTCACATGGATGGCATGTTAGATTTCATTGTCTACAAGTACCTTCTTCACTCTAGGCGTGGTGTTAGATGCCTCAATATGTGATGGGAAAGTAGATGATGGGTCAATGTATGTTGTGTCGTGGAGGTCAGAAGTGGGCTAGTAAAAGATTTGAAGTAGGTCATGTTGGTCAAAGATTCAAAGTAGGTCATGTAGGTCAAAGATGGGTTGATCCTAAACAGGTTGGCCAGATATGGGATGGTCAAAGATGGTTTTACCATAGATGGTTTCATCAAATATTGGTTTATCATTGATGGGATTGTCAAATATGGGTGGAGCAATGATGATTTGGTCAAAGATAGGTTGGTCAAGAATAGGCTCATCAAAGATTGGTTGACCTTGATTTGGTCATGGAGGAAATTGATTGTGTTTTAAAATGGAATCTTGGTATAACCCTAGCTCTTGATTTTACGACATGGATGCACTTGGTTTTTTAGTAAACAATAATATTTATAGTGGAAATGATAGGGTATAATTGGATTTTTGTGGCTCAAAATCCTGATAGGTGTTGCTAAAGGGATACGTCAGGGGTGGATCATGCAATAATTGATTGAATTATGGTTGATTTTAGGATTATTGCTTGTTAAACTTTTACAAAAGTTTGGGAAAGTGTAGTCCGTATGGCTTAGGGGTTTGACAAGAATTGGATCTGCTATTGGGTTGAGTGTTGTGTGTTACATCCCACTCTACCCTAATGGAAAGTACTATGGCTATGTTGATTTATTTTACTACTAGAGATTATGAACTGTTAATTTTATGACTATTGTAATTAGTTTAGATGGTGATATCTAGCATTTTAAATCTAGATTTAAAGCATTACATTCATTATAGAAAATGTATCTTGATGTGATTATTTATGCATTTTTGGATATAATGCAATATTTCATTTAATGCCTTATTTTGTGTTAGTACTTTTAGTTGTTTTGAAATATTTATGTTGATAATAGACTAACTGACCCCTTTCTCCAGTTGAGGTGGATACAAGTAAACCTATCAATTCACTTGAAACAAAATCTTAAGGGAGAAAATCATAGAGGAGAGGGTGGTATATCATGATAGTTGAGGGAAAAAAGAGCTAATTGAGAATAGACACACACTCATGTACTTTGCTTGAGTGGTATTTGGTGTTATAGGGTTTTTGTTTATGATGTTGATAATCATTTATTTCTTGGGGTATTGGTAATGGGTGATTTTATTTCAAATCGTTTGTGAATCATGGTTATGTCTACATAGTTATATTATTTTTTTGTTTGCGGATCATATCTTTATGTTGCTTGCATACTTGTATTACTTTCGGAGTCATATTATCATGTTGCTTGCAAAGTCACATTTCTAGAGGTACGGTCTTAAATCATAATAATCTATATTATATAATATAAACTCTAAATGCAAGTGTAAAATAATAATAAACCTAATGTAGTGATGATTATAGTTTCTAGAAAACACTAAACGACCATGGGTGGTGTGCATTGCATGACCCCTATGGACATTTTGAAATCATTGGTTGGGATAAGTCAAAAGTTTTGATTACTACTCTTTGAAAATATGATAAGGAATGATTATATCTTACATGCCTCAAATATAATCAAAATATTTTCTCTATTGTAAAATAAATTATGGTTTCCCTAGTCTAAAGGAATAAAACATGAAGTTGAAAGAGATTACTAGGTTTTTGATGTTCAACAAAACGTTGGTATGGAGGAATATGTTTCTGTTAAGAAACTGTACATGATGATTATGGCTTAGTTTAGTTAGAGAGATCAAATTTGGACTTAACCTGTAGTAAATGCATGTATTAGCGATCTATGGTCGCATTCAATATAACACAAGTTAAACTACATGGTAAATCAAAGGAGAAGGAAACACACAAGTTTTTACAAGGAATGTGAAAATAGTAATGGTCGCATGAAACACTGAGGTTATGTGGAGGTTAAAGGACATGGGAATAAAGAGGATAAAAATGGGAATGCACAAGACATGGTGGTTATCGAATAAAAGGGAAGAAGGAGGTATCAAGGAACAACAATATCAATTAAGGACCAATTGTTATTTTTCATACCCAGGCAAGTAACATCTTCTCAAAGTTGAGTATGGAATTTTATGGTTTAAATGAAGGATTTACGTACTCATTGATTTATATGTTATTACATCCTGCAAGTATGATAAAATGGCATTTAAATCTCTAAATAGTTGTAGGGTGTTGGGTTTTCTTGTTTATATGTGAGGTCGTAGTTTTGTCACTACTTCTTATGACTATCATTGCATACTCAAATTCTAAGAGTGAAAACCCTCTTGTTAAATCATACATGAACTTTAGTGAAAATAGAAAACAAAAATTTGATTTTCTCTCTGAATTCATGATTTTCAATTGGTTGTACTATGCAATCTTGGATATAAAAATTATGTTCTTACCCATATTAAACTGGTTGCAAGAAAAAGATATTTGTTTGACATGAGTGTTTATATGTGTTGATACATTGTTCGACGTACTTTGTTCGACGTACTAGGATTTTTTGGATTAACAATGTTTAAATTGGGACCACCTACCCACTATGTACTTGGGGTTGAGAGTCTGCTCTCGCCTAGAAGCCTAAGAAGTGATCCTCATGATGAAACATTTTTTTTAGTTGTCTAAATTGTTGATTAAACAATATTTCATTTGACCTTATCAAAATGGTATTAGGGTTTGTATAAGATAATATAGTTTTACCATGTTATAAGGAGTCAAATGAGTCCCAACTCTAGACCTGTAAGTAGTTAGAATAACCACCTACATACCTAGGGTTGGTAAGGACAAGTTTGTTGATGGATTAATTCTATTGTATGCAAAATTTTGTCCACAAAGTGTTAGAAATAAGAACCAATACCACCATTCATTCTTAGAATGACATGTGTCTTATTTATGTCAGTTGTACTTATGATCTTAGATACATCTACTGTTAATTAAAGTTGTGCATAATTTGGGCCCTATTTTGGCCAATATAATTATTAGCTAAAGTATAATGTATTTAAGGAATACATTAGCTGGTAACTCTTGATAATTCAAAGGAATACAGTTTGATACTAGTGCATATTCTCATTAAGAATTGCATTTTGTGCATAATTGTATATTGAGAATTTGTAGTAAATATTATGATAAAGATTTCAATAAGGCCATAACCTATTAGTAGTTGTTTTATGTATTGATCATTGTGCATAATGGCATATTATATGAATTGTGCAATGACAAGATGTATTAGTATTATTCATTAGTCTTGATGTCAAATTATATGAAACATATAATTACTAGATTTATTAGTGACGATCATTAAAACTTGAATGGCATATTGTTGAATCATGCAGTCACATAATATATTAGTCTTGGTCGTTATAATTTATGACATATTGAATGAAATATGTAAATTATAGGCATGTAGTATTGTATAAGGCCAATAAGAAGGCTTGTTGTTACAGTATTAAATTACTCTTAGTCTAACAATATATTGGACAGATATTTCTATTGTAATTTGGTATGTATTTTGGTACTTAAAGAGGTTTATTATATAGAGATACTTTGGAATGGACATACATTTGGTTTGATTGAGCATTGTAATTGTATGCACCTAAAATCGCTCGCTTTATTATTGTTGACTAATACTCCTATTAGTCGACACTAATTCTGCTTAAACTATTTTATTTCACTAATTTATCCTATTTCTATCCATTCATCTAATATCCCCCTCTATTATCTGACATCAACTAACCTTATTCATCCCATCCATTCATTAATTATATCATAATCCCTATTATCCTAATTTAATCCTAGTTATCCATTATATGGAAATTTAAAATTCCCATAACCTCACCTAACTACCTACTAACATATTCCCTAGGTATTCCTACATTCATAGGAATCCTAATCCTCATTAAATCCCCCTCTAATCCCCATTATCCCCTAAACGTATGGAGAAGCCTTTAGAATTGGAGAAGCTCCTCCAAGTCTCTAGAAGTCTCTAAACTAGAGACTTCTAGTAATTTTTAATTCCTCTAAAATTTCTTCCATTTGCCTATTTAAACAAGTTCTCCCTCCACCCTTGAACCAACTTGAAAGCTCATATCAAAGCCATGTCAAATTTAATCTCCATATCAAATCCATGTCCATTTAGCAATCAACTAACTTGCATTTCTATAACACCATTATGTCAAAATCAATCCTCAATAAAGCATACATCATCCATCATCTTTGATCAGTCATCCATGTCAATCTGAGTCTAAGGTATGTCATTTCAATCCTCTCATTTTGCATCTGTTTAATCATGTTCTTGAGCAATTAGCTTTAGGATTTTGAATGCTTTTTTTATTTATATTCATTTAGTTGCATTCTATCCTAATGGTTCTAGAATTTATTTAGTAACTTGATGTTTGGGTAGATTGAATTTCATAGTTTAATCTCATAGGCCCCAATTTTGTGCTACAATAATATACTAGTATTAAGATAATTAGCATTTTAGGTGCATTTATCAAAGAGTCATTAATGAAGTTGATTGCATGAGCTATAATGATGATACTATAAAAATTTGTGATTTGTTAATTATTTTGGTTGCATGATAGAAAATTAAACCATTTAGCTTCGAGTTATGAATAGTGAATTTGTAAGCTTAGTGGTTGAAATATATAAGTCAATATTGATTATTCTTGTATGATTGTATGAATAAATACACCATTATTATATTTTGTTGAACTGTATTTATTACTTATTTTTTTAAAAATGTTTGTATGATTATATGAGTAAAGTATTCTTAAATTAATAAAGTAAGATCATCTTTTTGTATGATATGATGAGTGATAGGTAGGCAGCCTAGTTTTAGGGTTATTAGGATTTATTTTACCTCAGTTTAGTATATTACTCCAGTTGTGTGCCTAAAGTAAACTGGGAGTCTAATGGGCTAGCGCATTGACATTTCACATGAGAGTTAGTCTCGCGTACTCACGCAAAGCAAGCGGCTTAAGACTAGTCCCCATCAATTCTGCCATGCGATGGTGTATGCATTGAATACTTAAAACTAGGGTGATTTAACAAGTACATGATTTTATTTATTGTCAGGGTGCGGAACACCGGAAGCACACAGTTGATTACCAAACCAAGCAACTTAATATGCAGAAATAAACCAGATTCAACAAGTAACTAGAATTCAGAATAACACAGAATATGAGAGACAATACACAACTTGTATTAATAACTCTTACAGAAAAGAATACAATAAAGAAGATGCCACTTCTTCTCCACCACCTCTTCAGAGGTTTTCCACACCTCAAGTGAACAGTAATTCTCTCCTCAAAGCTCTCTCTACTAGGTCCCAACACCCAACTCAAACACAGAGTTGGTGTTTACCTTACCCCTGTGCTCCACGCACTCCACAAGTACTCAAGGTACTTCAAGTAGATCTCCCATGAACCTGCAACAACCTGCAATTCAACAGACCATACTTATGAAAGGAACTGTCTTGCCTTCCTCTTAGCTCTCCATGTACTCCACGTAGATCCCAATGAGTACACACCGTACTCCAAGTAGATCCTGCCTAATTCTGCTCTCTGTTGTGTTGTTGTCCTATCTGATCTCCAACCTACAGATCAATATTGGTTCTGCACACCTGTGAACCTTGACCTTGCACACACACACACCTGCAGATCAACGATCTTACTTACCATGTAGATCTCCTATAAGGGCCATGCTCCCCTGATGACCAAGATCATACATACCTGAAGAATTCAGCTGACTCTCCAATCCAGTTCCCACACACCTGGTACTGTGGCACTAGGGGGAACGCACCATTGCTCTATCTCTCTCTGAAGGAGCTATTTGCTCTCTTACTCCCTAGCACTCATTTACAATACAACCATGAGTCTATTATATAGATCTCATCCAAACAATAATTAGACACCAAGTACAATAATTAGATTCGCAGCTCTCAGTCTAAAATTAGCACTAAGCATGCAAACACTTGGTTCGTCAACCAACTGCCTGTAATATACTCGCAGTCGAATCACACAGGCGATCGACGTCGGTCCCTGTCTGTCTGGAGGTGACCGACGCCGGCCGATCCCTGACCGACGTCGGTTGCTTCTCTTCACAATCCTGCCGATGTCGAATGATCAGACCGACGTCGGTTGCTCTGCAACTCAGCAACCCTCAACAACCTCCTCTCTTGTTTGCATCAGTGAAGCTTTTAGCTCCACAACCTAACAATCTCCCACTTGGAGATAAACAGTTGCATTGTACCTGTACCTGTACTCCGTCTAATCTGTTTTCTGGTTTGTATCCCTCTTCAAGATCAATCCTAAAGACAACCCACCACACATCCTGTGGTGTACCTCCTGTCATCCGAGTACCCTGCCACATCCGAACCTACAAACTCATGTAGTGAAGTCCTGACCCTGCATAGCATGAATCCCTGCTGCTGGTCCCTCTCAAATACCTGAGAACCCACTTCCCCGAATTGGCTCCTAACTCTCTGACAGCTCTCACTGCATGGGAATACTCAGGTTTATACCAGACCTCATGTGATTTCAGACACTGTACCTATCCAGCCCTTAGTGTGCTCTGGCTCTGCATCCTGCATAATGAACCTCGTAAACACTTGATTCACATCAGCTCCCACTGGAGACAAAATCAACCTGTGATTTCCATGCCTCCCATGTCAAAGAATTTCGCTGCTCCAAACTCCTCCTGACATGCCACTGAAACTAATCTTATCCTTAGCTCAACAAAACCCTGTATGTACAAACCTGCTAGCTAGCATACTATCCACATACAGCAACATAATGATGTTGCAATCATCATCCCCCTGGTAAGTCAAATCACAGTAGTTACCCTGACATTGACTGAAGCCATGCTTCGTCCTCCACCTGTCAAAAATCTGTACCACTGTCCTGCAGCTCCTCAAGACCATATGCCTGGTCTTCCGTCTCACGTATCCGTTCACTCTATTCTTCAACTAAGAAATCCATTCGTCTCTGTGCTTTCGCACCGGCTGGCAACCCTACCAAAACTCCTGTTTGGTTCTGTATCATATCCCTGCCATGCTCCCACCTGTTTCTTGGATCCTTCCTGCTCTATAATCAGCAACAAGTATAAAGAAGAGGAACAATGAATTTGAGGGCCTACTTACGTCTTCAGTGCTCCGTATGGGTGTTTGAAACTTCTTGACAGCATGCTGTCCACCCAAAATCCGTTACAGTGACCGACCTCGATCACTCCACAGTCTGCATCCGACCGACGTCGGTTCCCATGCGTCTGTCCCTGACTACCAACCTGCCAACGTTGGTGCCCCTGTTGCCGACGTCGGTCCTTCCGACCAACGTCGGTCTTACCTACTGCCGACGTTGGTCCTTCTGATCGACGTCGGTCTTACCCTGCCCGACATCACTTGCTTTGGTCTGCACATGACCCACATCGGCACCTGTCTGTTCGACGCCGGTTCTTCCTGACCGACGTCGATATCTGTGTTCGCCTGTGAGTGATGACTTTTTACCCGCGAGCTCCTTTGAATCAATCTCCATGTCCAAACTGCCCTGCTCAGAAGTATCCAGCACCATCCACTGGTTTCTGTCCGCCATCTCCTCCAAGAACACCAAGGCTTTCCAGTTCTTAAGCCTATCAAATATATCTGTCTTCCGCTTAAGAACATGCATCTCCTTCCTGCTCATGTGACCAAGCCTACGAAGCCACGTCTCCGCAACAGAAGAAGAATCAGTAATATAAATAAGTAGATAAAGAGTACCTGTTTTCTTACCACCAGCTAATTCAAGTGCACCCGCTGTGAGAGTTCTTGTGCATCTCTCATCACCCAATCTTTCTGAAGAAATTAGCCATATCTCCAAACCTGGGACTTGCATGACCTTCATCAAAACCTGTGTGTTGGCCCCCTGCAATTTCAACTTCACTTTCCCTTTGCCAATTTTTTGGCAAGGCTTACCAGCTCCTCTACCTGGGGCTGCATGGAAAGAGGCAACCGAATCTTTTATCCAAGATTCAACTTTATCCAAGAAACCTCCCAGAGCATCCTGTGCAACATTTGCTTCTTCAGTTTTTTCATGTTGATCTTTCACAAACCAACAATATTCTTTTACCTGCTCTTTCTTTCCATGGGACCTTAAGTGACCATCTGTGCTTTTCAACTCCTTCATTTTTAGCTTACTTTCATTTATCATTGCTCTGCTTCCACTCAATCAGAAACCCCTGAGAGTGCCCTGTAACCAAACACAAAACCTGCTTCCTGCAACCTTAGCTCTGATACCACTTGTCAGGGTGCGGAACACCGGAAGCACACAGTTGATTACCAAACCAAGCAACTTAATATGCGGAAATAAACCAGATTCAACAAATAACTAGAATTCAGAATAACACAGAATATGAGAGACAATACACAACTTGTATTAATAACTCTTACAGAAAAGAATACAATAAAGAAGATGCCACTTCTTCTCCACCACCTCTTCAGAGGTTTCCCACACCTCAAGTGAACAGTAATTCTCTCCTCAAAGCTCTCTCTACTAGGTCCCAACACCCAACTCAAACACAGAGTTGGTGTTCACCTTACATCTGTGCTCCACGCACTCTACAAGTACTCAAGGTACTTCAAGTAGATCTCCCATGAACCTGCAACAACCTGCAATTCAACAGACCATACTTATGGAAGGAACTGTCTTGCCTTCCTCTTAGCTCTCCATGTACTCCACGTACATACCAATGAGTACACACCGTACTCCAAGTAGATATTGCCTGATTCTGCTCCTTGTTGTGTTGCTGTCCTATCTGATCTCCAACCTATAGATCAATATTGGTTCTGCACACCTGTGAACCTTGACCTTGCACACACATACACACACCTGCAGATCAACGATCTTACTTACCATGCAGATCTCCTATAAGGGCCATGCTCACCTGATGACCAAGATCATACATACCTGAAGAATCCAGCTGACTCTCCAATCCAGCACCCACACCCCTGGTACTGTGGCACTAGGAGGAACGCACCATTGCTCTACCTCTCTCTGAAGGAGCTATTTGCTCTCTTACTCCCTAGCACTCATTTACAATACAACCATGAGTCTATTATATAGATCTCATCCAAACAATAATTAGACACCAAGTACAATAATTAGATCCGCAGCTCTCAGTCTAAAATTAGTATTAAGCATGCAAACACTTGGTTTGTCAAACAACTGCCCGTAATATACTCGCAGTCGAATCACACAGGCGACCGACGTCGATCCCTGTCTCCCTGGAGGTGACCGACGCCGGCCGATCCCTGACCGACGTCGGTTGCTTCTCTTCACAATCCTGCCGACGTCGGCTGATCAGACCGACACCGGTTGCTCTGCAACTCAGCAACCCTCAGCAACCTCCTCTTCTGTTTGCATCAGTGAAGCTTTTAGCTCCACATCCTAACATTTATAACATAACATTTGTAACTTAACCTTATCTATTCATTCATTCCATACTTAACTAGTTAACACAAAAAGAAAGAAGGTGCAAAATGAGAAAATAATAGTAATGCCATTGATTCACATGAAACCATAAGTGTAGCACAAGAGTTTAGTTTCATTAAGTAGAACATCAAACAAGGATTATAATAGTTCTTTGTTCCGGATATCAACCATCACCAACCAACTATATCAACTAACTACAACAACTAACAACATTTATCAACAACATTCCTATGTAAAATTATGGGGTTTTTATACATGGTTCTTCCCCGATCATTTAGTTACATCATTGAGTCAAATTAATGACTTGTCAATGCTCTGTTCAAGACCAGTAGTCATGGCAAGCGATTATATTTAAGTCCATTTATAATGTGGGCACAACAACCCTAGATTCTCTCTTTATGTTGGATCTTTGTTGTTGTGTTCATATCTTCTCATAGACCAGTGCTAAATCTACACTTGACTAGTCTTCTCTGATGCTTGTTCGAACCATTTCTTAACCATCTCCACTTTCTGCACCCTTGCCCAAGTCATTCATAACTTTATAAGTCTTGAAGTCTCAATTTATATGTGTTCTTTGGGTCCTTGTTCTCTGCAATTTGGTTTTCTTGTGCCAAGCTCTTTTATGCCATCATACTTTTGCGTTGTCTCTCTTTTATGCCTTGGCTTACTTTTGTACCCTTAACTTTTGTGCCATCAAAAAGTACTTAGAACAAAAAGTTATAAAATTGGGTTTCAACATCACCCCACACTAAGACAATAGTCCACCCTAGACTATGTGCCACTATAAGGTCCCTCAGGGTTCAAAAACTCAGGTGCCATTATTTCAATATGACACTTTACCACTTCCTAATGGTTGAGGGAATTCTGGAATTTTGAGGTAACTTCCTCAGCCTCACCTTTAAACCTCGACATCTCCTTGGGTTGTTTTCATAAAATCACCTACTTGAGTTGTCAAAAGTTCAAGTTTTGCCATGGTATCCTTGTGAACGTCCTCAAATGATCCTACTTCTAACATCACCTGCCCTTGAAGTGTCATAAAACTGGTGTTGAGATCTTATTGATGTGCAATTATTTTGGCTTCCAATTCCTCAAGATCCTAGAAAGCTTTTTCACACTATGCTCGATCCTTTATTGTCAAAGCATTCTTGGCTAGTTACTGGCACTGGTGTCCTTCCTCTCGAAGCCTAGTTTCTAAAACCTTTAGAGGGCATGCAAAGTTGATAAAAAGCCCATCAATGATGTGAACTGTGGAAATGACTTTATTCAAAAGTTCTTACAAGCTTATATAGATTTTTCAAACCACTTTTTAGCGTTTTTGTGCTCGCACTAAGGATCAACCTATTTTTTACATCTTTGCAATAAAAGGTTTTCTAGGACCTCGAGCTTATTGATAACATGTCCTTCGATGGGAACTCCATCAACAAGTGTCGACTCTTGTTGTAAAATTGTTTTTTAGAGTCTTAGAGTCTTTACTCGAGCCATCATTGTTGCTTCTAGTTGGTGTTTGAGCTCTTATAACTCCTCATCAAGTTTTATTCTTTCGGTGCACTCACAATGGTACAACTTTTTGATGCTTTCGCCTAAGTTGACTCACATCAAAATCTTGTAGATCATAATGCCTTGTAACCTCAAGAGCAAACTTAATAAGGGCCATATTTACTTGGGTTGATGAACGCTATCAATGGTCCACCCAAAATGTATCAAGGAGTTCCATCTCTCTTGAATCCAAAATAACACTATCTAATGGAAGCTTGAATTAATGCTCTTCACTAAAAACATCTTGGTAAAAAGAAAGATCACATCAAGTTTGGTTGGTCGAGTAGTTTGAGGGGAAATTGTTGGATGGTGAAGCCTAATCTTATTATAATGCCTGGTTCCCGACATGGGGGTGTGGGGGGGCAATGTCCCTCATGCCCCCCTCACTATGGTTGCCATAAGAGTTCAGGGGGTGGCGACCTACTTGGAAACCCCCCTTGGCAGGTATCTAGGGGCAATGCTCTCGAAACAAAATTTAGTTAAAAATGCATTGTAAAATATTGTAATTTCATTGTAAATCTTGATCATTAACTATTAGGTTGCAGATCTAATAGAAGAAATTATGTTTATGCATTTTTGACCTATATGTAACCCTCCTATAGTTATGAAGGTATTATAATTATGGCAACACACTATATATGAGTGAAGAGGAGATTGTAGTAGATGTATTGCAGGTTTTATTTATTCATTTTGTTGGACTAAATATGAGAAGAACTTGTTATTTTCATGTGAACGTAGCCCATATTGGGTTAATCACATTAAATCAATGTCTATTTTATATTTTGTTTTCTGCATTTTAATTCTATTTTTATTTCATTAATATTGCTCTGTGTTTTATATTTCTAACAACTGGTATTAGAGTTGAAGGTTTATTTGGTAGATAAACTCATAGGAAAAGAGGGTTCTTGGTTTGAGTGAGAGCAATGGCAGAAGAAGACAAGTTTAAGGTCAAAAAGTTTAGTGGCCAAAACTACTAGCTATGGAAGATACAAATGAAGAACTACTTATATCAAAAAGATCTTTTCCTACCATTGGGCAAAATAGCAAAGAAGCCAACGAATATGAAGGATAGATAATGGGAGGTTCTTGATAGAAAGGCACTAAGAAGTATATGGTTGTGCCTAGTAGTGGCAGTGCCTTTCAATATTTCAAAATAAAAGACAACAACAGATGTGATAAAGGCATTAGATAGAGTGTATGAAAAACCCTCAGCCTTCAACAAGGTATTTCTTATGAAATGTTTACTTAATATAAAGATGTCAGAAGGCGGGTCTGTTGTTGATCATTTAAATGAATTTAACATGATAAAAAATTAGTTAAGATCTGTAGAAGTAAATTTTGACAATGAGGTTAAGACTCTTTTAATTCTATGTTCATTGCCAAAAAATTGGAATGGCTTGGTCATGGCTATGAGTAATTATGTCTCTGATTCAAACACTTTAAACTTTGATGATGTTATTAGTGGTATTCTTAGCAAGGAAATATGACAAAAAAACACATATGAGACATTAGGTAATACTTTGACTATTGAGACTAGGGAAAGACAAAACGAGAGAGGAAAGGGCTTAAAGAATCATGGGAAGTCTAATAAAGATAGATCCAAATCTAGAGGATCATTGGTGTGTTATATTTGCGAAAAGAAAGGACACGTGAAGAAAGATTGTTGGTTTTGAAAAGGAAAATAAGATGGACAATAAGATAAAAATTAGGAAGCAAATGTAGTAGGCAATGTGTTTCAAGATGATTTAATCCTTTCATTAAATAATATTAATGATTCTCATGTATTAGATTTTGGGGCTTCATTTCATGCTACACCCCATAAGAAATATTTTAAGATTATGATCAAGGTGATTTTGGACAGGGTTATTTGGGTGACGGTGAACCTTGTAAAATTGTTGGAAATGGTAAGATACATATAAAATTACCAAATTGAAACAAATGGTTGTTGAAAGAGGTGAGGCATGTTCCTAAGTTGAGAAGAAATCTAATTTCAGTAGAGTAGTTGGGAAGTGAGGGCTGCACAGTTATATTTGTAGAAATTTTGTGGAAGGTCACTAAAGGATCACTGGTAATAGCAAAAGGAGAGAAGGTAGATACATTATATTTATCTACTGGTAATATTGACTCTTTTATTACTTTATCTTCTATAAAAGCAAATACAAAATTATGGCACCACAGACTTGGGCACATGACTGAGAAAGGGATGCAAGTTGTCCACTCAAAGAGTTTGTTGCTAGATTTAAAGGTGGATTTGGAATTATGTGAGAATTGTGTGTATGAAAAATAGAAGAGTCAGATTTATCAGAGTTGGGAAGACAAAGAATGATGAAATGTTATATCTTGTGCATACAAATATATGAGGACTGACTCAGGGATCATCCCTTGGTGGCTCTTCTTATTATGTTACTTTTATTGATGATGCAACTAGAAAAATTTGGATTTATTGCATACAAAAAACCCTGATGTTTTTGATACTTTTAAGAAATGGAAAGCTTTGGTTGAGAATGAGACAGGAAATAAGTTAAGTGTGTTAGATCAAACAATGGAGGTGAATACTACAGTAAGGAGTTTGATAATTAATAATCATCCCATGTGATTCAGAGAGAGAAGATAGTTCCAAGAACACCACAACAAAATGGTGTGTCTGAAAGGATGAATAGGACAATCATAGAGCGTGAAAGGAGCATGAAATTGCATGCAAAATTGCCCTTATAGTTTTGGGTAGATGTTGTGGATACTGTTGTTTACTTAACAAACAAAGGGCCTTCAAGTCCTTTGGATGGTGGCATTTTAGAGGAAGTATGGATAGATAAAAAGGTAAATTATTATTTTTTAGAGACTTTCGACATTGAAGCATTTGTCCATATTGATTAAAAAATAGAACCAAGCTTTAATCAAAATCTAAGAAATTACTTTTATTATATACAGAGTTAATGATTTTGGTTACCATTTATGGGATTTTAAAAATCGTAAAATCATTAGGAGTAGAGTGTGATCTTTAATGAGAAGGTCATGTACAGAGATCAGTTGCAAGGAAAGAAACAAGAAAATCCAAATACATAATATGCAGTGCTTGATGAAATCACAAGAAATGAAATTTCAAAAGTGCCAAAAAATTAGAATGTGCAACAACTACAACAACAACAAATACCTCAAACTCCTGAAAATGTAGTTGGAATATCTACCAGAGTAAGTAGACTCTCTGAACAATACTCTCATTCAGTTTATTATTTATTATTGTCTGATGGTGGTGAGCTAAAAAGCTATGAAGAAGCATTGTAGGTAGAAACTAGAAAGAAGTGGGAGCAAGGCATGAAAGAGGAGATGGACTCTATGGCACATAAACAAACATGGGATTTAGTTTAGTTGTTTGCAAGTAAAAGAACATTGTAGAATAAATGGGTTTATAGCTTGAAGGAAGAAGATGGAGGCAAAAAGAGGTACAAGGCTGGACTTGTTGTAAAGTGGCTTTCACAAAATAAAGGTATTGATTTTAAAAAAATATTTTCTCTAGTTGTAAAAATGACTTCTATAAGAACTGTTTTAAGTTTGGTAGCAGTAGAAGATTTGCACCTTGAACAGTTAGATGTGTCGACTGATTTCCTTCATGGTGATTTGGAAGAGGAAATATATATGGAGCAACCACAGTAATATGAAATAAAACGTAAGGAGAAAATGGTGTGCAAGTTGAAGAAGAGTTTGTATGGTCTAAAGCAAGCTCCAAAGTAGTGGTATTTGAAATTGAACATGTTTATAACATAACAAGGTTATAGTAGATGTCATTCTAACCATTGTGTATATTTTAAGAGATTAGATAATGACAACTATATTATCTTGTTATTATATGTAGATGACATGCTTATTGTAGGGTCGAACATGGAGGATATAAATGATCTCAAAAGAAAATTAACAAATTTATTTACAATGAAAGATTGGTTGCTACAAAACAAATCCTTGTTATGAAAATAACAAGAGACAAGAAAAATAGAAAATTGACAGTGTCTCAAAAAGAGTACATCAAGAAGGTGTTAGTTAGGTTCAATATGCAAGATGCAAAAACTATAAGTACACCTTTAAGAAGGCACTTCAAATTAAGCAAAGAACAATGTCCTTAAATGCAAGAAAAAATCAATTACATGTCTAAAGTTCCATATGCTTCAGTAATTAGATGTTTAATATATGTTATGGTGTGTACGAGACCAGATATTGCTCATCCAGTGAGAGTTGTTAGCAGGTTTATGAATAATCTAGGAAAAGAGCACTAGGATGCATTCGAGTGGATTCTCAGGTACTTGAGAAGGACCACTAATAGATGATTATGCTATGAAGGTTAAGATGTTACCTTACAAGGATATGTTGATGCAGACATGGCTAGAGATTTATATGGTAGGAGGAACACCACAAGTTATGTTTACACTATTGGTGATCCAACAGTTAGTTGGATTTTTAAATTACAGAAGATAGTTGTTTTGTCAACTACAAAGGTAGAGTATGTTGTAGCTATATAAGCTAGCAAGGAGATGATATGGATGCAAGGGTTCATGAAAGAGTTGAGGCGTAAGCAAGAAGATTGTAGGTTGTATAGTGATAGCAAGAGTGTGATTCATTTAGCAAAGAACTCAATATTCCACTCAAGAACCAAACATATACAACTCAGGTGCCACTTCATTCGTTCAGTTTTGGAGGATGGTCAACTAAAGTTGTAAAACATCCATACAAGTTATAATCCTGCAGATATGCTAACAAAAAAAGTCACAAAGGAGATGTTGGAGAGTTGTTCAACTTCAATAGGTCTTCAAGGATAACAAGGAAGATGAGAAACATGTCAAAGTCAAAGTTCAAAGAACATTCAAAGGAAAAGTTGTAGTGGTGGAGTTGTAACAATCAGTCTCCAAGTGGCAGATTTTTGGATGGCAGAGCTTGATCTTATTATAATGCTTGGTTCTCAATAGGGGGTGTGGGGGGGGGATAATACTGCAAAAGCAAAATTTAGTTAAAAATGCATTGTAAAATATTTTAATTTCATAGTAAATCTATACCATTCACTATTAGGTTGTAGAACTAATGGTAGAAATTATGTTTATGTATTTTTGCCCTATATGTAACCCTCTTTTTGATATGAGGGTATTGTAATTATCGCAACATGTTTTATGTGAGTAAAGAGGAGATTGCAGTGGATGTATTGCATGTTTTATCTCTTCATTTTTTAGATTAATGAAGAGAACTGGTTGTTTCTGTGTGAACGTAACTCATATTGGTTGAACCATGTTAAATATATGTCTATCTTATTATTGAAAAAATTTTAATTTTAATCAAATCGGGTCAACCCCTATATATTAAAACTTTTTCAAAGGTTCCTATATGTCTAAAAGGGTCTCATATGTGTCTAAACACCTCACCCATCCTTGTTGTAGCCTTGGTCTAAGCCTATCTTCCTTGTACTTGTCTAGTCAACCAAAGTCAACTTTGATCAAACATGTTCAAAAGATAAACTTATTCTAAAAATGTTCTAATATGGTCAATTAGGTGTTTTAAGGTGTTCCTAAGTCATAAATTTGTCTTTTACCATGTTTCATATGCGAAAAATGTATTTTATTTATATTTATGGTTCATTAAATGACTTGTACAGACTTGTCAAGGAAGCAATTTGTCACCAAGTTTGTTTTCAATGTAGAGGAGGTCAGAACATGTTAAGAAGAGGTCAAAACATGTTAAGATTTAGTTAGAGGTAGTTAGGAATTATATTTATACATGAAAATAGGGAAAACTCCTCAAAACCAACCCCTTAATGGCACTTGTATAGACTTGGGAAGTCCACCTTCAGCTTAAAACATAATAATAGTGTATCTTCATCTCCTTTACGTCTTTACCATGCTTTTTTTGTAGAGAAAAGGCCACAAAATTTATTTTTTACTTCTAGTTCTTTTTGCTTGCCTTTGCAAACCAAGGAGAGTCAACTTTGGATGCATAGTACAGTTCATACAAGTGGAGTTAGGAAGAGTGCTCTTGGGAGTTGAGAGGGGCCTTAGTTTAATTCAAATTCATGGTAAGAATTTTTAGTTTCATGGCTCCTCTTTATGAACCATCACTAAGAAGCCAGACAGTTTTTTATGCTCTCACATCCACGAGGGGTCCCTGTTTGAGCCTGTTTTAGAATATTTTGATTTGATTTGACATGTTGGTTATTTTTAGGTGTTTCTCAAGGGTTTCAAAGACCTATCCATAGTTTGTTCATTGTCTTTTGGCTTTTTATCTCTCAAAGGTTCAAGAAGCCTATTTAAGGCTTGTGTATGCTTGCAAACTGGTTAGTTTTGCACCTACAAGACCTAATGACATCATGTTTATGTTTGAAGAGATGTACTTGTTTTCCAATTGCTTAAATTGTATAATATGCATTAACATGCCTAAGAGAGCCTCTCCTAGGCTTATTTTGGTCTTATATCACCCTCACTGCCTTACACTCAGAAGTATACACCTACATGTGTCATTTGCAGAGTTTTAGAGGTGTTGTACAGATAGATGATTGACAAAGTTGAATCTCCCTAATGTCTATGAAACAATTTTATATCTTATGGATCATGTTTATGAACCTTGGTAGCCTACTAAGGGTTGAAGAATCATCCCATAACAAAGTCTAAGTTTTTATGGCCTTTGTCCCTAAAGGAACCAAGCAAAGGTCAAAGAGGTTTTATAGATGTCCTATACTTTGCTAAGATAATTGTAACACCTAAGTATGATCATATTGTAATCCTTGGTAGGGACAGTAGCTAAGAAAAGTTTGGAGAGGGGAATACTAATAAAAGGTGGTGATTGAAAGGTCCAAAAGTGCCCTTGAAAGCACTAAAAGTATGCAGTAACATCTACAGGGCTTAGGCACCAAGGTGTTGTTCCCTTTCAAAGTTACATTTCAAACCACTTTACTAGCTTAATATAACCTAGGGTAGTATGGGTAACCTAGAGGCCACTTGAGGAGGATGTTACATCAGGTTTGGCTCACTTCACTCACTCCCTGTGCATACAATGTCAAATTGCAACCTATAGGCAGGGTAAGTTGACAATGACCTATAAATTTGATGCATGATTGGTGTCTAGGGTTATTCTTAGAGAGATTTAATCCAATAAAGCACATTTGGACCAAGAGGAGTTCATAAAAAACCCTAACACACCTAATACAAAGTCCAAAATCATGCAAATACACCTACAGGTCAGTGAAATAAAGTGTCTCAGTTCATCCACAGCGAGGCAAGTAAATAGTGGGCTTTGATGTCTTGATGGTGTTGAAGGGTATTCAAGGTATGATCTAGGACAAATGCAAATCTTATGACCTCAATAGATTTTGAGAGGATGCATACACACCCTAGACAAAATCTCATGGGACCACCTCCATGTACAAGTAGGAGCCTTTCAAACAGGAAACATAGTCATGTTGGAAACATGCTTAAGATCCTAGAGCATGAAGGGTGAACCAAAGGGCATAAACATGATGGGTAACTTTTATAATCGATGGATCACCTTACAAGATTTCAAATGGAGTTTTTGAACATTAGGATTAGGCGTAAAATCATGCAATAGACACCTATAGGTGTGAGTGTGGAGGTCAATACAATCACAGGCAAGGATTGGAAGGTCAATCTTGGAGTGTAAGAATGTGAGGAACATATGAAGTTTGGAGAGATTCTTGAATAGTATAAAATATTCATGTTTCTCACAACAACCTCATGAAGATATCATGGTACATATTGAGCAGACAAGGAGCTTAAATCACACTTACACAGTCCATGGTCTAATTCCCTATATAGTCTACCCTTGAAAACCCAGTCTTGGTTTTTGAGGTCTTTAAAGGGTTAAATGGATGAGTTAGGAGCTTAAATTTAGTACAAAGCATCCTTGGGAGTTGTAGAATCACCTTCAACATTCAATTTAGGTAAGAAAATAGGGGAAGTGCCCCCTATTTTTTCTTAGACAGGGGGCACATTCCCTAGGCATAAACCCTGCAAACTTGGAAAATGAAGATGGAACATCAACTAGAAGTTGAGGGAACCTTATAAGAAGATTTGTGAAGTTGAAATAGACCCAAACCAATATGAAAAGCCAATCTAGAAGGTCTGAGTTCAAACAGGGGACTCCATGCAATAAAGGTTTGCAGGCAAGGTAGTTAGGCAAGGTTTAATCCTAACCCCAAAGTAGAAACCACTTTCAGTTCTAGAATTTCACAGGAATTCTAATGTTTTAGATCATATCCATGGGGGTATAACTGAGGTGTTTGAACCATCATAAGGCAGGGGAATCCATTATGAGGTTAGGTTGAGCCTAGGTTGCATGCAAACCTAGCTAGACATAATATGAGGTCTAATGGCTAAAAACAATCCTATCACCTTTTAAATTGGATAGACATTGAGACCTAGTGTATCACATTTTTTGAGTATATATGGAAGTTTTTGAGCCTTTTTTTCATATATAGGTGCACCAAGAAGCCATTTCTTGGCTTGAAGGTACCCAGACCATGTAAAATGCTCAGAAATGATGCAAATAGCCAATTTGGAATGCTTGAAACTTCTCTAAGGTTTTGCATGGAGACTCAAGATATTAAAGGAGGTTGGAGAGGGTCCCTAAAAAGCCTTCAGTGGCATTATGATAGAATTCTAATGTGTATCCTTTATGAACAAAGGCTAAGACCAGATACCTCTCTAAAACCCTCACAAACCCTCTCTAAGGACCTGATTGGGAAGATGTTACAAATGAAGTATCGAAATGACACAAGTTGGCCATGAAACTAATTAGAGGTGATAGAGGACTCTCTAGGGCTCATCCCCATGTAATTGAGTTGTACCCTACTTGTATGGATGGTGTACAACATGGCTTTTCTTGATAAATTTGTGTGTTTTTCAAGAATGGAGTGGTTTCAAAATATGTAATCACCTTTAGGAGAAATATTAGGACTTGTTCCAGGTCCCAATGCTCATATATTGAGGTATATAGTCTCCTAAGTGTGTCTTCTATATTCCTCATCTCAACCAGTCTAGTAGACAGATAGTGAACACTTAGTGAAAATGGTGAAACTCCAATTGGGAAGCCTTTTAAGGCTTGATTCATGAATCTGATGACTAAGACACTCTTGACAGGAGTCATTCCTCCTTGTGCATGGATTATATTTCATAATTGGAAGTATTTTGTGTGCCAAGTGTGAGAGGTGCATGAGAAAGAGACATTTGTAACTATTAGAGATGATTGCTCATGGACAGAAAGAGATTAATGGCTTTAGACCATTCCAATGCATGTAGAGGCTTGTCAGTATCCCCTCCCCTTTAGATCAATCATCAGACTTGACCCTACTAAGTGATGAGGTAGTCTAATGAGGGCAAATCATGGAGATAGTTTCATGTGCAAGCAAAAGAGCATCTATGCCACATATGGAGGAGTCAGACAAGTTGGAGGGACATTTGTCCTTATTTTACTTGTAGGACTTGTTTCATTCTTGATTTCATGCCATTTTAACTCTTTCTCCTTGCTTGACAAGTGTCTTAGTGACTCTTGAGCTTCACCTTCTCTCTTTTCTCTCATAATAGCTATAAATACTAGCCTTTTTGGCTGTTGTATGAATCTTTCCACTTGAGTATGGTGAATCCCTACTCAACTTTTGCCTCGAACTAATAAAGAATGTTGTTTTACTTAATTCATGACTCCATGAAGTGCATGTTATGGTTGTTGGTCTTGTACAAGTGTATTTTGCTTACCTTAACTTGTTATCCTTCCTAGTGCATTATGTGGTTTGAAACCTCTCTTTTGCATGTTAGCAAGAAGTGTTTAATGTGGATTGCAGGTATAGTGAGCTGCTTATTCATTAGTGTTTCTAGAAGACCTATTGTCTAAGTCCTCCTAGCCTAAGATCTCTTCAAGAGCCCATGCTTGAAATATTGATGTAGAAGAGGAGTTTTTAATTGGATAAAGTGTATGTGTGGGATTCTCTTTGGTTCCAAGTGCATTGTAAGTGGTGTGAGTAGACCATCTATTTGGTGTATCAACTCCCTTAGATTAGATTTTTTTTAGTTATCCTTCTGCCTTTTCACCCCCCAAAGTTAGTAGTAGGTTTGATCTTTAGTGGTACATCAAGGGAACTAGCCCTAATTTAGAGATCTACCACATATTTGGGTCATCCACAGCCATGAGGTGGTTCCATTATGCCACTTGAATGAGGAGAGACTTTTTATCTCCTCAAGGGGTGCAAGTTCAAGTGACAACAGTTTCTGGCACGCCTGGTGGGACTTAAAAGTCCATTACTTGAGGAGTTTTGGTGTTCTTCTCAAGATACCAACCTTTGAAGGCAATTCCACTAAGCACCAATGGCAACTCCAATTATAAATCTCTTGATTAAGTAGTCCAGATAATATAATTGAAGTTGTTTTCTTATTCTATACACTTCTCATGAATGGTTCATGGATAATTTTGAGGTTGAGTTTGTCTTACACAAGTTGGTTAGACATATCCATCTTTGTCTATCCCCTATCAATATGAACAAGTCCTTGGTCATTCTTATCAATCTCAATATGACCATATTCAGCCCTCTTATGATTGGAATCAATCTTTTAATCAACCATTCTAAACTTATGTTTCATCTCATTCACCTATTTCTTCTCCAATTTAATTCATTGCAAGTTTCAAAAAGACTCTCATTGGCTACAAAGACTATATGTTAGACCTTGATACTAGAAATAGTTGTGGTCAAGTCATCCCTAGTGATTGTGTCAAGAGTGTGAGTCGAGAGAGAATGGATGCCCATTGAGAGAGCTAATTTTCAAGTCCTTACAGATGAAATGCTTGATGTTTGTGGTCTAATTTTCCATCTAGAAGAGAGGTTGAAAGATCATGAACCAGCTCAGTCTTGGCAGCTCCAATACACCCCACAATATCCTTCAAGTTTGTCAACTAAATCTATTCAAAATGCCAATCTGATTATGTTTCAAAATGCCCCAAGTACTTCATGCATTCCCCAAAGTTTTCCTTCTTAGAGGTCCATCCAAGAGAGCAACCAAAGGAAGAGGGATACCACTGTTGGATAAGATTTTTAGAGAAGAAGCTTGATGTTGGAGGCTCATCTTGACAAGGAAATTGAGTTGGCAAACCAATATCTAAATCAATCTATCATGGCAGTAGAAAATGACGGTTATAGGTGTGACATTCCTTCATTTACATCTCATCCTCATGAAGAATCTTCTAAGTCTAGTTTTCCAAAATGGAAGGAAGTAGTGGCAGTTTGTGGAAAGAAATAAAAAGGACGTCTAAGCGGAGAAGTTGGAAGTGAAGAGAAGCCTAAACCTACTCAACTCCCTCCCACCACTCCTCATGAAGAATTATGCACTTCATCCCAAATTTCTCTTACTCCCTTTCTTAGTGAAGATCCTAGTTCCCCTCAAGAAAAGCTATTTAAAGATAGCCTTACCAAAAAAATTGAGGAGTTGGAACTCAAAAGGGATAAGCTATCATTTATCCTATAGATGTTTGAAGTCAATGAAACCATTAAACCAATCCTTTCACCTCCTCCAATTGACCCATTCTGCCCTTCTTCCGTCAAATTTTATCCCAAAGGGCCTATAGCATGGGGATCCAATGTGAATTCGCTGAATGAAGACAGATCAGACTCTAATGGTGAGGAATGCATTACTCCTTGGAAGCCTTCTTGGGCTAAAATTCTTAGTTTTGAGATGTCTAGTATTGGCACCACTAAGATGGAGAAGGAGATGGAGATTTCAGATTGGATTGATGATGAGGAAGAACTAACTCCTTATGAATAAACATCAGATTGTGATGATGGGGAAGAAGACCTTACTTGTAGTGGAAAAAAAGCTTTGGAAGAGCTTCTTTTAGATTCCAAAGAAGAAGTTTCTCTTGTTTTTCACCTTCATGATGCTAACCAAAAAGAGGATGATGACTTGTGGCAGAGATTTGAGGACATTTGCAATGAAGTTGAAAGCCCCAAGGAGCCTATAATTCCTTTGGTGTTGACTACAAAACATGGTAAGCAAGATGGCATGTTTCAAGAAGAAGACATGTAGCATACTTATATGCAAATGTTCAAAGAATATGAAGATAGTGAGAAGGCAAGATTCCTAAGAACACAAACCCAAGCTGTTGGGGAACACGTATGTGTTGATAAGTATCATCATTTGTAGACACCTAAATCTAGCCACCAATGACCTTCAATCAAGTTTTTGACCAATTTCCACTTAAAATACACAATTTGGCCTAAAAACACTAAAGCACATTAAATGAGTTGAAATTGATATATTCAAGTGTTGATTCTGGCTAGAGTGTCCCTAAATGGAGGAATGTAATTTATGGGCTAGCTAACTTTGATCAGATCATTCTGAGTCAAAATACCAATTTTGCACTTAGGTGCTCTGGATTGATCTCTCCTATCAAATCTATTTCACAAGACATGTGCCTTTGTTATTTGGTGTTGGTAACATCTTAAATGAGATAACGAATCAAATGGATTTGACATTGCCTTCTAATTCTAATCCAGTTAAATTTTGGACCAATAACAAGGCATTTTAATCAATTTGAGTAATTTGTGCGCAAAGTGCTTAAACATGCTTAAGAGCTAATTAATTCAAATCAAGACTTAATTAATAAATCCATGGAAACCTATTGACTAATTTGTTTTAGAAATAAATATTGAATATTTGCATCATCAAATGACCTCATTTCGTGGAAAGACATCCCTAGGCCATAAATGCCACAAATATCATAATTCATGCCTCTCATGCCTCATCAATATCTTTTATGCCTCTTAATCACCTCTTTTTCCAATGTCATGATGAGGATAATTAAAAACTTAATTATAAAAATTGAATTAATCTTCAAACAGACATCTTCATCTTAGAATGGATGGTTCAAGTTGATTTTGATCAAATCCAAAAATCTACAAATAGGAGGCCTTACCAAATCAATTTTAAGCTTAATTTTTACAAAGTTATAATGCAAGATTGGTTCAAAAAGCTTAATGCAACTAATGTTACCATGCCAAATTGATTCCACGCTAAACCAAAAACAAAGGTGCCAAGGACTTCATGAGCACAAAGCTGAGCAAGCCACTACTGCAAAGGCATTTGGAGCATCCAAGGAAGGTGAAGAAATTCTTGTTTTTTTTTACTTTTTAGTTGTGTTTGTCATTTATTTTTGTTACTAAGCTCACCCTAGTAATTAGGCATAAAGATATTATCTTAGTGTGTTTTTTATTTGATTCCATTCACTAACACAATACTAATATCCTCTTCTTAGTCAAATTCCTAGTTCACATAATGGCACATTTGGTGGGACCATCCATCAACATATGTGATGGCTACTCCCTCGAGGGGTCATCATCATAGACTTTCCAAACACCATTTAGAGCATTTTTCTTTAAACATTATCTTTTTTTTGGCATATAGGCCATCTCTCATTCTTTGAGAAGACGTTAAACCTATGTTTATAACATACAATGCCTTCCCAAACAGGGACAAATTATAGACACCTAAATCTGGCCACTAATGACCTCCAACCAAGCTTTTGACCAATGACCACTTAAAATGCACAATATGGCCTAAAAACACTAAAGCACATTAAATGAGTTGAAATTGATATATTCAAGTGCTGATTTTGGCTAGCATATCTCTAAATGGGGCAATACAATTTATGGGCCAACTAACTTTAATCAGATCATTTCGAGTGTAAATGCTAATTTTGCACCTAGGTGCTCTGGATTGATCTTTCCTATCAAATGTCTTGCATAAGACATGTGCCTTTGTTATTTGGTGTTGGTAACATCCTAAATGGGATAATGGATCCAATGCATCTAACATCGCCTTCTAATTCTAATCCAGTCAAATTTTTGACCAATAACAAGGCATTTTGATTAATTTGAGTAATTTATGCACAAAGTGCTTAAACATGCTTAAGAGCTAATTAATCCAAATCAAGGCTGAATTAATAAATCCATGGAAACTTGCTGAATAATTTATTTTGGAAATGAATATTGAATATTTATATCATCAAGTGACCTCATTTCTTAGGAAGACATCCCTAGGCCATAAATACCACAAATATCAAGATTCATGCCTCCCATGCCTCATCAATGCCCTCCATGCCTCTTAATTGCCCCTTTTCCAATATCAAGATGAGGATAATTACAAACTTAATTCTGAAAATTTGATTAATCCTCGACCACACATCTTCATCTCAAAATGGATGGTTCAAGTTGATTCTGATCAAATCCAAAAATCTATAAATAGGAAGCCTTACCACATCAATTTTAAGCTTAATTTGTGCAAAGTTATAATGCAGGATTGGTTCCAAAAGCTTCATGCAACTAGTGTTATCATGTCAAATTGATTTTAAGCCAAGCCAAGCCAAAGCCAAAGGTGCGAAGGAGAGATGGAGGTAGCCAAGCTTCCATTACCAAGGACTTCATGAGCACAAAGTCGAGTAAGCCACTACTACAAAGACATTTGGAGCATCTAAGGAAGGTGAAGGAATTCTTGTTGTTTTTCCTTACTTTTTAGTTGTGTTTGTCATTTATTTTTATTACTAAGCTCACCCTAGTAACTAGGCATGAAGATGTTAGCTTATTGTGTTTTTGATTTGATTTCATTTACTAACATAATACTAATCTCATCTTCTTAGTCAAATTCCTAGTTCACTTCATCAAGAGGCTCTAAACCATGATGACTATGAATCTTTTGAAGAAGGTTTGAAGATTGATTCCAGAACCACATGTGAAGCTACTCCTACAAACATCAAGGAGAAGTTTGAACAAGAAACACTCCTATAATTCCATGATACAAGATTTCTCCAAGGTTTTGAAAAGGTTGTAACAAATGAGAAGTACAATGGAATCCTTCAAGAAGGCATCGACTTTCCACAAGCTTTTTCATTCATAAAAATGCAAATCTACAATGATGAGACAAAGGGACAACAATATGAAGTATGTTTCCAAGGTCAAGAAGAGTTCATTTACCTTGGAGACTTGTTTGAGATGACTCCATCAAAGGACATGCCAAGCCAAGGAACAAGAAAGAAGCATGAGTCATCTAATACTAAATCCAAAAGCAATCATGCTTGGAATCCTCATTCATCTAATGGAGAAGGAGATTCAAAGTGATTTCCTTTTGATCCAAGAAGGGAGATATGTTTGGTTAGATGTACATAATTAGTTTCATTTATGTTGTGTCTTGTGTTCCCTAAGTGCTTAGTAGAATAAATGTGCCTTTGCTTTGTGTGTTTGCTTGGTCTTGGTGGGTGTTGTCTTTTCTTTGTGTGTTTTGAGGTCAATCAGTTGTCTTTTTAGTCAAGTCAAGGTCTGATCCTACTATTTTAGATTACATTTGACTCCCTTTGCTCAATGGATGTGATAAGGCTACTGGTCCTTAACATAGGCAAGCATGTTACCCCTAGGAATTGCTAAAAGTGTTGACCAAATTTGAATTTTAGTTAAATTGGGTCAACCCCTACATATTTAAACTTTTCTAAAGTTTCTTATATGTCTAAAAAGGTCTCTTGTGTGTCTAAACACCTCACCTATCCCTATTTGAGCCTTGGTCTAAGCCTATCTTCATTGTACTTGTCTAATCAACCAAAGTCAATGTAAGTCAACTCTAGTCAAACATGCTCAAGGATAAAATTATTCTATAAATGTCCTAATATGGTCATTTAGGTGTTTTAAGGTGATCCTAAGTCATAAATTTGTCTTTTATCATGTTTCATATGCAAAAAATGCCTTTTAATCATGTAGGTAAAGATCTTGTACTATAAATATCTCGAGAAACACTTCTTATAATAAAAAATAATGACATACCCAAAAAGTTTATACAAAAACCCTTGATCATAAATTATGAAAAATAATAGGGATTTATTATCAATTGCGAATAAAACCCTTAAAATTTACTATATCTTATTTTCTCAAAGCATGATAAAGTTTACAAATGTTTCTATAGTTTTCATGCATTCTAAACTCAATAGCATGATCCATTTTTTTTAAAAATATTTAGTTCATTAAATGACTTGTACGGACTTGTCAAGGGAGAAATTTGTCACCAAGTTTGTTTTAAATGTGGAGGAGGTCAGAACATGTCAATAATTAGTTAGAGGCAATTAGGAAGCAGTTTCATGCATGTCTTAATGGCATTTGTGCAGACTTGGGAAGTCCACCTTCAACTTAAAACATGAGAATAGTGTCTATTCATCTTTTTGAGGTCTTTGCCATGATTGGTTTGAAAAGAAAAGGTCAAAAAATTCAATTTTTACTTTTATTTCTTCTTTCTTGCCTTTACAAGCTAAGGAGAGTCAATTTTGGATGCATAGTACGGTTCGTACAGGTGGATTTGGGAGGAGTGCTATTGGGGGTTGAGAGGGGCCTTAGTCTACTTCAAATTCATGGCAATAAGTTTTAGTTTCATGGCTCCTCCTTTATGAACCATCACTAAGAAGCCATGTAATTTTTTATGTTCTCACATCCATGAGGGGTCCCTGTTTGAGCTTGTTTCAGAATATTTTGCTTTGATTTGACATTGGTTATTTTCAAGTGTTTCTCAAGGTTGTCAAAGACCTCTCCATAGTTTTTTCATTATCTTTTGGCTTTGGAAGTCTCAAAGGTTCAAGAAGCCTCTTTTAGGCTTGTGTATGCTTACAAACTGGTTGATTTTGCACCTACAAGCCCTGATGACATCATGTTGATGTTTGGAGAGATGTACTTGTGCTCAAATTGCCTAAAATTATCTAATATGCATTAACATGCCTAAGAGAGCCTCTCCTAGGCTTGTTTTGGTCTTATATCACCCTCACTGCCTTACACTCAGAAGTATACACCTACAAGTGTTATCTGTAGAGTTTTGGAAGTGTTGTACAGATGGATGATTGATAGGGTTGAATCTCCCTGAGGTTTATGAAACAAGTTGATATCTTGGGGATCATGTTTATGACCCTTGGTAGCCTACTAAGGGTTAAAGAATCATCCCATAGCAAAGTATGAGTTTTTAGGGCCTTTGTCCCTAAAGGAACCAAACAGAGGTCAATGAGGTTTTATAGATGTCCTATACTTTGTTTGCTAAGAAAATTATAACACTTAAGTATGATCATCTTATAATCTTTGGCAAGTATAATAGCTATGCAAAGTTTGGAGAGGGGAAGACTAATAAAAGGTGGTGATTGAAAGGTCCAAAAGTGCCCTTGAAAGCACTGAAAGTATGTTGTAACATCTACAGGCCTTAGGCACCAAGGTGTTGTTCCCTTTCAAAGTTACATTGCAAACCACTTTACTAGCTTCATAGAATTCTAATGTGTATCCTTTATGAACAAAGGCTAACACCAGATACCTCTCTAAAACCCTCACAAACCCTCTCTAAGGACCCGATTGGGAAGATATTGGAAATGAAGTATCCAAATGACATAAGTTGGCCATGAAACTAATTGGAGGTGACAGAGGACTCTCCAGGGATCCTTGCCATGCAACTGAGTTGTACACTACTTGTATGGATGGTGTACAATAGGGATTTTCTTGATAAATTTATGTGTTTTGCAGATATAGAGAGGTTTCAAAATATGTAATCACCTTTTGAAGAAATATTAGGACTTGTTTTGGGTCCCCATGCTCATATATTGAGCTATCTATTCTCCTAAGTGTGTTTGTTATCTTCTTCATCTCAACCAGTCTAGTGGGCAGATAGTGAACACTTAGTGAAAATGGTGAAACTCCAATTGGGAAACCTTTTAAGGCTTGATTCATGAATCTAATGACTTGGAAACTATTAACATGTGTCATTCCTCCTTATGCATGAATTATATTACATAATCGAAAACATTTTTTGTGCCAAGTGTGAGAGCTACATGAGAGAGAGCCATTCATAACTGTTAGAGATGATTGCTCATGGACTTAGACCATTCTAATGCATTTCAAGTCTTGTCAATAACCCTTGCCCTTTAGATCAATCATCATAGCTAACCCTACTCAGTGATGAGGTAGTCTAATGAGGGCAAATCATGGAGACAGTTTCATGTGCAAGCAAAAGAGCATCTACACCACATATGGAGGAGTTAGACAAGTTGGAGGGACATTTGTCCTTAGTTTCCTTGTAGGACCTATTTCATTTTTGATTTCATGCTATTGTAACTCTTTCTCCTTGCTTGACAAGTGTCTTAGTGACTCTTGAGCTTCACCTTCTCTCTCTTCTCTGACAATTGCTATAAATACCAACATTTTTGGTTGTTGTACGGATCTCTCCACCTAAGTATGGTGAAGCTCTACTCAATTTTTTCCTTGAACTAATAAAGAATGTTATTTTAGCTCATTCATGACTCCATGAAGAGCATGCTATGGTTTTTGGTCTTGTACAAGTGTATTTTGCTTACCTTGACATGTTATCCTTCCTAGTTCCTTGTGTAGTTTGAAAGTTCTCTTTTCCAGGTCAGTAAAAAGTGTTTAATGTGGATTACAGGTAGAATGATTAACTTATTCATTAGTGTTTCTAGAAGACCTATTGTATATGTCCTCCTGGCCTAAGCTCTCTTCAAGACCCCATGCTTGAAACATTGATGTAAAAGAGGAGTGTTTAATTGGATGAAGTGTATGTGTGGGATTATCTTTTGTTCCAAGTGCATTGTAAGTGGTGTGAGTAGACCATCTATTTGGTGTAACACCTCCCCTAGATTAATTTTTTTTTAGTTATCCTTCTTCTTTTTCACCCCCCAAAATTTAGTGGTAGGTTTGATATTTAGTAGTACATCAAGGGAACTAGCCCTAATCTAGAGATTCACCTCAAATTTGGGTCATCCACAGCCTTGATGTGGTTCCATTATGCTGTATGAACGAGGAAAGACTTGTCATCTCTTCAAGGGGTGCAAGTTCAAGTGACAACACTTATATTATGTTTCTTTAATTTTAATTCTATCATTATTTCATTAATATTGCTTTGTGTTCTATATTCCTAACAAAAATATTACCACATATTAAGGTTTTTTTCAAGAACATTTTACTAAAGATTGGTATAAATGGAAGGGTTCTCACTAGAAGCTTTAGGTTGCTACTGCTCAGATTCATTAATAGTATCATTGACTTTGTCAGAGTCACACTCAAGTATTTCAATGTCTAGCTTCCCCTATTGTTGGATTGAATTAGCACCTTCGCCACTAGTGTCTAACGTTGTGTGTATGTCATCACTCTCTTCACCATTAAGACTCCCAATGTTGTGTGTGTCATTAGGGGTAGATTCTTTGTGATGCTCTAGGGAGGGTTCCTCCTCTAGATCTACAGTAGTTTCCCTTTGATTCTTAGGGGAAGGTCCCCTCTCAAGTGGTGCTTTAGGAGTCACTGCTCTCTATTCAGATTCCCCAACTTTCAAAAATGGAAGATCTTTTTCTAAAATAAAAAATGTTTGATTGTTGGAATCAAGGCCTCTTTGCTCTTGTCTTGCAAGTAATCCTTAGTCCCTTGGTGGTGATGGGGAAATCCTTTGCCACTTTGGTTGATGTTGATGGGCACTTGAATAGGCATCAAGCCCTGACCTCTTCTCCTTTTGAAGTCTTTCAAGTTTCGATGGGGGGAAGTGTTTCTCTTCTGACCTCACCACTTCTTGATGTCTTCTTGGTCTTTTTTGATATAGTATAGCATGTAGAGTTGGTTCCCATCTAGGATTTGATGTGCTTTAATATTGGTGTTATCCAATTCCTATTTCTTTCTATAGGACTTCTTTCCCAAATATACATATAATTGTCAAAGATTATGGGTCTTAATGTCAATTTTATCAACGTCAATTTTCAACAATCTCGCATCAAATATACATTTCAAAAAATTAATGAAATACCTGGCTATGAAGTCATAAGGGAGATTTAGCAACCCAGACAAGTTATCTATTGGGTCCATCCATATGTGTGTGAACAAGTAATGTTGCTTTATCATAAATTGAGCTTGATCACCCATATGTGTGGGTAATTCCTTAAGGATGCACCATTTATTTCTAAAGGCTTCCTTCATCCCATCAAACCATCCCTTCATTTTCAACTTGTAGGATAGGGTAATGGCACCAAGGTAGGTGAATGGTTTGAACCGCTCAGTCGAGAACTTATTTACTAATGGGTAGGCCCACTTCAATTCACATCGATGTCTTCAGGGACACCAATCTCATCCAATACCAACAAAAGAAGAATCACACTCGAAGCAAACTTCTTATTTGGTAGGCGATGGGCCTTCTCTACATATTTAATGATTCACTCGGTAAAGTATTGGGAATAATTATATTTATGCCCCTAGGGCATCTGATGTGTTAGATATAGATGCACCATATCAACTTCCTTCCATCTGTTAACTCCTCCAAGCTTAGTCATGGCCAAACATGCAACTATCCAAAGAGTGAGATCCTAGGGGTTAGAAATATACATAGTGTTGTCTTACTTCTTATACTCTAACACCATTATCATTTTATCAATTTATTCTTGGTCATCTAAGTACCCAATAATGTCAACACTCGTGTATTGTAGCCCTGTGACCTTATTGATCCTTTGGGCAGTGATCTGCATTCAATGACCTACAAAATAAATGTAGTCCTCATGGATGCATAAGATCATGAGTCTCACCACCTCTGTGGGCTTTGTGAAATAAGGCAAATGGAAGAGTTGGAACACTTTGGCATCGCTTAAAATATTGAAACCCATGAGATCAAAAATGATCTCATTCCTTGTGTTTTGGTGCTTGACTCTATAATTGTGTTGTAAGTTTGTCTCATTCCCAAGTTGTTGGTGATTATAATCAACCACTTAACAAGTTGACACCTTTGATTTGCAATTCTTAGCACACAACACTAACTCAGGGTATTGTATTTCTTCGATCAAAATAGGGAGTGGAGAAGGTGTTGTGACTTTCTTTTATGCCACACACATCATCTTTAGTTCCTCCCTAATGTTTGTTTTTTCTACTTGGTGTGTCAGGTTTTCCACTTGCGCACTAGGCTCACTAGGAACTTCTTATCTGATCAAAATTAGTTGTCCTCATGTGCCCTCAAACTGTTCTTCTTCATGGCTCGTCGGTAAAGGCTCGATTCTCTAGGACTTCTTCTTTGGCCACATCACCCTCTGAGGAGCCCGAAGATTGAGGCACGATCATTCGATTCTCCTTAAAGAATACGTGATTACTTCTCTACACAACCTCATATTTCAAGCTTTAGCATCCTCCAATAGTGGATGATGATACCCATAACTTGCAACTTCTTCTTAGAGTTTGTACAAACACCAATTCACTACCTTTCTATTTTACAACTTCTGCCTTGCTCCCTAGCTTCAATTCCATCGCTGAACCATGATAATTGCACCTTAGAAAGCTTGAAGAATTATTTTCTTGAGCTCTATAAATTTGTAAATTATCAATAGTAAAGTATTAAAATGCAAACCTTTTAACTTATATAAAATTGAGGGGTCAAATGCATTTACTCTCATTTGCCATCATCCATCACCTCACATAATAAAAGCTTTAAACGATAAATCATGACATCTATTCAACATGCTTGTCATAACACTTAGCACTTAATCAATTCAATACACCTATCCCATCCTTGGTCTTTTCCAGTAGTGCATGTTAACTATGCCAAGATTTTAATTCTCACCAAAAATGTCGAGAATTGCATTTTTCCATGAGGGCAAGAATGGTTATCTCTCAACTTAACATATTCCTAACAGTTCCCTTTTTCCATTATTTTGCCACATTCCTAATCATGTGCCACATCCTATGTGCTTCCTTGACCTCATGTGTCTTTATTATGCACCCTAACCCTTACACAATTCCTACATGATTCCTTCTTTCACCTTACACACTCTAGTTTTTGTTTATGCGTTTTGAATCTTACCCCACACTAAAAGATATTTTTAATCCTTCACGGGCACAAACTAACAAATAGTGATCCTAAAGAGAGCATTGAACTAAATAATAACACATGCTAAACTAATCCTAAATAATAGGCGTGTAGGCAAAACCATGCTTTATTGAAAAACAAATCAAAATCCTAAGCTAAACTAGTGGCTTACGCCTTATTGACATAATCAAAGTATCACTCAAAATGGTAGGGCTAGAGCTGATTACCATTAAAATGGCTTGGGATAAATTGGTCATCTAACCATCGAAGCTTGCATGTGCCTATAGGTTGGATGTGATGAATAATGAATGGACCATCCCACTAGATCTGAAGTTTACCTGAATGGCACAAGAACTTGGAATCATAGACCAACACATGCATACCAAGAGATAAAGTGTTATTCTTCACATATCCATCATACCAAGCCTTTTGCTTCTACTTTTCAAATCCTTAACTCTGATGTGTGAGGAAACACATTTATTCAAGATGTAACAAAGCTTCTAGGTATGCTTTCAAGTATTCCTCCTCATCTAGTCAACCAACGCATGTAAAATGTAAAAAAGGCACAAAGAATTTCATGGGTAAGACTGCTTCAATGCTAGATACAATATTAAAGGGGGTGCTCTTGTTGAGTCTTTTATAGGTGGTTTAATATGCCCATAGTGTTGTGGAAACTCAATCATCCCAATCATTGTGGCTAATATTATAAATCTTGGTCAGTGTGTGACCCAAGATCTTGTTGAAAGCTTCAGCATTGCCATTAGCTTGTGGATGGTATGGTGTAATATTATGGTGTGTAATCATGAACTCAGACAAAAGGATCTTAATTGTTTCATTGAGGAAGTGTGTACCATGATCATTTTTTAAGATTAAATGACATCCATACCTTGTGATAATGTTTTCCCAAAGAAACCTTATGGTAGTCATGGCAGTACAATTGCTAGTGGGTGCTACTTCAACCCAATGGGTGAGGTAACCTATGGTAGTAAAAATATAGCATGCACCAATATCCCTTGTAACAAGATTAATGGGCCCAAAAAAATCAATAACCCATTTCCAAGGGGTTCATTATCAAGCATGGGATGAAGAGGCATAACATCCCTTTGATTGAGTTTACTTATACGCTAACAAATATCACATTGGCATGCATATGTTTTGGCATATTTGAACACAGTAGGCCACCATAACCCAAATAATAGAAACTTGTGCATCATAGCTTCACTTACATAGTGTCCTCATGCAACACCTTCATGAACCTCCCATATAACTTCAGTATGCTCATGTTGCATAACACACCAATGTAACACCTCATCCCTGTCAAGTTTATATAAATCTCTACCAATGAGCTGAAAAGGTACAATGCATACAACCAATTTCTTTTTCTCTTGGGCGCTCAGATGGGCTAGCACAAAACCTATTACAAGTAAAGAAGCTATGTATTCTAATTCTTTCAGGACATGCATGACTCGAAAAAATTGCACATCAAGTAAGCCATCCTCAATCATGTGCACTAGTTCACCAGATTGTGTGATAAATGATCTGGTCCATAATTAGTTCTACCGGGTTTCACCATCATAAAAATTTAGAATTCTTGAAAGAGAACAATCCATTGAAAAATGCATCCATGCAATACCAACTTATCCATGAGGTACTTAAGCACATTATGATCGATAAAGAAAGTGAAAGGAGTGACCAACTAATACTGGTGAAATTTTTGAACTGAGTACAATATGGATAGAACTTCATGTTTTATGGTGGAATAATTCCTTTTTACTAGTGTGAATTTTAAGTTGGTAAATTAAATAGGGTGGTCCAAGTTCCCTTCACCTGATTGTGCAAGAATGGTGCCCACTGCCATGCTCAATGCATCGACATGGACATGAAATGGTTTCATCTAGTTTGGGAACTTTAGATCATCCTTTTGTCTAAGAGATGATGAGTGATAGGTAGGAAGCCTACTTTTAAGACACTCATAATTCGTCTGACAAAAATAACACATATGACTAGTTTATGTAATAAAGAGTAATGCATGTGTGGACATCCAAATTATGTTGAAATTCTAAAAAATGTTTTGGCCAAAGTAATGTTATAATTGTACATATTTTTTGTCCACTATAATTTATAGTCTATACATATGATTGAAGTCATATTAGATAGAGGGGTATCCATGGTCTATATTAATGATGCATGTAATAGTGATTGTATATTCACATTGTTCTTAGTTGGTTCTAGATGTCCGCATCACCATTATTTTCCCCTTCATGAAGGGAAGGGCCACTCCCAATGGAGATTTATGCACAGGACTATTGGTCTATAATTAGAGGTAAAGCACCCATATAATGTTCTCTATCCTTACAACTTTTCATAACTAATACTAATTGTTTATTCATGATTACTTCAATATTTAATTGCTCATTAAACTATTGAACATTTGATATATTAATTTTATTGTACTTTTTAGGTGTGGCTATTAATATTATTGTATATTTGATGTAGTATTATGTTGTACTGCATAGCTGAGACTGTGATTATATTATTTGTCTAACATTTTACCCTATTTTACTTTCCAATTGATGCTGATTTATAGTGTTTTACATTGGTTACAATATTTTTTTATGTTGTATAGCTGAGTTTGACATTATCACTCTTTATAGCTTTATACCATTTAAGTCCCTAGAAGATTTATTTTTTCATAGTACTTGATTTAGTTGATCTATTATTCATAGAATCTCTTATTATGATCCACACTTATAATAATTTAACTATTAAAAATATAATTTAGATCAATACAACATAATATATATTTATGGACCAAGATGCCCAAATATTCAATTTATGTAGAAATACAATAATACCCTTAAGGTTAGATAACACCATACAATACTCCTTTAGGAAGGAATAAATCCATAATTTCACTTCGAAGGGACAATTTTGAATATCCTTCTACCAAATACAAGATTCGACACTTACTTCATTTATGCCCCTTACAATAATATAGATCTCTTTTAAATATACCTCTATATAACTAACAATGTATGGGTAGTCTCATAATCCCTGTGTAGGCTGATCATTATCCAATGTACTAATTCCACAAGTTATTCATTTATCCTAATATATTGGGTCCATGTAACTAAATAAGGGAGATGTGAGCCACATGTATGCATCTCCATCAACCTATATACATTACTATATCATATCCATAGGTACATAACACCTTCGAAGTTTATTATATCATCTACTTATCAATTTTGGGTTACATTACGTTTTAAGTAAAACATAAAGTAACATTGTTGAACTGAATGAACTGAAAATAACAATATATATGGTAAATTTAATTTTAAATTAGGCAGTTATAACATTGTGGGATTGACTAAGCGATGAAGGTCTTGATGAATGGATACAAGATGCTAGGTTTGACATCTTTTGGCTTATATATTGGGATGTTAGAACCAATTTCCCTTTATAGTTGAGATGGGGGATGTTGAGATTGGGATGGTAGCTAGTAGATGGGAGACTAGTTTGGGATACGAAGCTATCTATATAATTGGAATGAAATGGTCTAAAAAAGTTTTTATTCTTCATTTGAGATGTCGTTAGATTGTATTTGATTTAGTTTCAGATTGGTCACATATAAGGGGGATGCAATCAAAACACACATGTAAGCACAATCTACACTAGATCAAGTAGGATTACAGTTGAATAGTGACCCACTAATAATACCCTAAAGGTATGTGGTGGGTGATCTTAGAAAATGTTGTGTTCTTGGAACCACTATCCATCTCTGGCAAAAAGGATCTTATGCTAGTCTAAATAGGGTGACTAGGGGCATCCTCTATAGAGAGGATTACATAAAATGATTAGTCAAACATTAGTCCAATAAATCAAAAGAAAAATGCATATGAGTAAACTGAATTAAGCCTATCTATTTATGCAAAAATTGTAAGTAATAGTAAGAAATAATTGAAAGAAAGTAATGTCATATTACCTTCCCAAGTGGATTCACCATACAAATACGGCTCAAAAACATGTTCTCCCTTGATCAATAGCTCTTGTCTTCAACAACAATAGTGGCAAACTCTTCCAATGTCTCAAGAACTCTTTGTAAAACATAGAGTCATAGTTTGGAATCACTAAACTAGCCTATCAATGAAGCTTGAAAATAAAATTAATGATCAAATGCAAAGGATTGTCGAGACAATTTAGCATTATAACTTTGCACAAATCAAGCTTAAAAATGATGTTCATGGCCTCTCTATTTATAGATTTTTGAGATTGATCAGGATCGACCATGACCGTCCATCTTAAGATTGAGATGTGTGACCATGAATTAATCTAATTATATAATTAAATACATAAATATCCCTTATAAATATTTAGGATAGAGGGGCATTTAAGAGGCATGGAGGGTCTTAATGAGGCATGGGATACCCATAATCTGATATTTTTTACATTTATGGCTTATAGATCCCACCTCACACGATGATGTCATTAGGTGATGCAGTTAATAAAAATCAATTTTCAAAAAGAAATATTCATCAACTCTCATGGAAAATCCACTAAATCTCTTGATTTGGATCAATTAGCCTTAAACAAGGTTAATCAATATTTGTGCAATCATTTGAAAATTGGCCCTCAATTAATCAAAATGGTCAGAAAGTCATATTACTAGGTTGTAATTTGACTGGATTGGAATCAGAAGTCAATGTTAGATGTATTAGATCCATTATCTCATTTAAGATGTCATCAACACCAAATAATAAGGGCACATGTCTTGTGCGAGAGATTTGATAGAAAAGAGCAATCCAATGCACCCAAGTGTAACATTAGTATTTTGACTCAAAATGATATGATCAAAGTTAGCTAGCCCATAAAATGCATTACCCCATTTAGGGATACTTTGACCTAAATAAACACTTGTAAAAGACAAGTTCGAACCATTTAGGGTGTTTTATGGATTTTGACTTAAAATGTGCATTTGAATGCAATTCAAATAAGATTGACAATTTCAACACAAATGGTGTTAGGAATTAGATGTCTACATTTTACCCTTGTTTGAGAAGACGTAGCGAGACATTCAGATGAAGCAACATCTTTTCAAAGAAAATAGTTGTCAAAAAGAAATTGGAACAGACCCATGATGTTTTAGAAATGACCCATGATGCCCATTCAAGACGACATACTAGGATGAAAGAGAAGGATGAACTCTCAAAAAGAGAGAGGGGGGAGATTAACCCATAGAATAGATCACATCCCAATGAGATAATGCTTGCACATGTGATTACCATCAATGATCAAAATATAATTAGAGGTAAAATAGGCCCCAAAGATGGGGGGAATGAGAAAGATACAATCTATAAATATAAGGGACACACTTTAAATGTACCCAATTTGAGAGTACAAGCTGCATGGTTATGACATTGATCAATCTCGAGACAAGTTGCACACTGAATATTGCCATCATAGGCAGTAGTGTGGAGAACTTGGAATTAGAGGAAAAGAGAAAATGTTTTACTTTAGGAAGGGAAGCACCACTAGAATGAGGTCTCCAAAGAGACGATCATAAGAAGTACTCTAGTAGAGTAAATATGATCATGATAAAATAGTAGTGCCCTAGTAGGGCTAATTTTGATCATTGATAAATAAATAATGGTTTTCCCCTATAGATATTATTTGATTATGATGTTATTTAGATGTTGTGCCCCAATGTGGGTAATTGGCAAGCAAAATAGCTCAAGGACATAACCCAAAATATAGGTTAAAACGAGCTGGCACAAACATACATGTGATGTTGTAATGGCTTATAAATCCATATAAAATCCAGCATATGAGAATGCACAAAGTGATGAGAGAGATGAAAAGAATAATGGAGATGGTCGAGTTGACTCCAGATGTATAAGACAAGTGGTTGTTGCCTACATAGTTCCATGGACTCATGTTCCAACCTGAACTTCAGGGCAATGTAGTTTACCCAAGTTTGGAAAAGAATGGAGTAAAGAATGATGAAAACTAACCAAGAATTGATTAAACTCATAATGTATGCAAAGAGATGCACATCTAAGAATAGAGTTGAGTGCTAAAATGCATGAGACCTAGATGCCTATTTTCATATTATGAACCTAGATTATACAAAGTGTTCATGAGAATCATTCATCAAAGTTGATGTTAACGTTAATACTTTGAAACCTGAGCATAAAGTGCTTGTTATAGCAAAAGAAATTAGTCATCATAAGTATGAATAACTTAGAATGACATATCATTCAAATTGTGCTGAGCTGGTTCAAATGCGAATACCTATAACTAAAGATAGTGGTAAAACAATGACCAAACCTAGAGTTACAATTATTTACATTTAAACAAAAAACCAAAGACAAAGAAAAAGATAAACGTAAATGAATCTAACTTGAAATCAAGATATGATCAATCAAGACTTAAGTAGGAACAAAAATATTTAAAAATAAAAAGCAAGAACATCTTAACGACATGAGACCAAGACATAAATAATCAAGATCCATGTGAATCATCGAGATGTTTTGAAACACAAAAGAGAAAAAACAAAAACACAAGACCAAGATGAGATAAGAAGTAATAAAAAGAGAAAAGAAGAAGAAATAAAAGGAGAGGTGCGAAAGCACAAAAAAATACCAAGAAACACAAATAAACACACAAACAAAAAACTAAGTGCGGTTTAAAGACAAATGTTCTTACACATGCAGTAGAGGCGTTACTTTCCACCACAACATAACAAAGAACAATGATACAATAATTGTTCCCTAATTAAAGAGGAATAATGATAGAAGAAACGGGGGAAGAAAAGAAAAGGAAGGGGTTGGCCAAGCTGATTCTAAATGTACAAGACAAGTGGATGCTACCTACATAGTTTCATGGATGCATGTTCCAACATAAACTTCAAGCTAAATGTAGTTCTCCCAGGAAATGAGATAGAAGAAAAAATGATGATTAGACCAGCATGATTGATGTTATAGAATAAATGAAAGATATGACAAACAAACGAGAATAGTATTGCAAACAAGAAGCTGATGGGATGAGAAAGAATGCTCTTGTAAAATGGCAAGTACGTGGGACAAGATGAACTGGTGTTTCTTTGCTTATAAAATGGCAAGAGCATAACATGATCGGACAAGAATGTACAAAGGTATAGAAGCATGGTGGGTTGTTATTTTGTGGATCATGTTTTGATGTTTTTGGTATTTTCAAAGTATTTCCAATGTTTTTGGTGTTTTGGGGATAAAAAATGCACAAGGTGAGACCATCTAGTCAAGGAGATGCACGTCCGATGGTAGAGGTTCCAATAAAACAGCTAAGCCAGCTGTAACAACCCATGCTCATAAATCAGTGAGAGTGAGGATCTTTATAAGACAATAAATACCTATAAATAGTAACAAATGTAATATAGAATAGTGTGCAACATGAAGTAACTGTGAAGAATTACCTGTGTTCACCTATCTATAACAGTGTGGCAAAGGTCCTAAATTGAGAAGATGTTCAAGTTCACTTATATGTGGAAAAAGCTACAAAATGCTATCCTGACTGAACTGCTTTATAGAACTGGTGTTGAAGATGGTCATAAAGTTCATGAGACATAATTAGGATAATAATTGGTCAAGGGATAAAAAGTGTTCAAGCTTACAACATGCCCAAGACATAACAAAGAGTATGGTTCTCAAGGAGAATGATCTAGGATAGGAGGAAATGTGTTCAGAGTGCCAATGATTCTAAAGCCTTCACTGTCTGGAGTCGTGAAGAGTGGACGAGGGTAGTATAAAATGTTGGGATAAAATTACTTGAGCACAAGTTGCTCCCAAATCAGGGGTCTTGTAGACAACGGTTTAAATTTTTTCATACGTATAACCTCTTAAGGTGTACGATGTTCATGGGCTCTGGAAATTCTTTATCGTGAGGTTTAGCCAGTCGATATGCCCCTGATCCATAGTTCACCATGACAACATATGATCCCAACTAATTAAGCTAAAACTTACCTTTCTTTTTGCGTTCAACATTTGTGTTTTTTTTGTTCTCTTTCAAAACCAAGTCACCAATCTCAAATTCTTGAGGGATAATGTGCTCGTTGTAGCTTCTTTGCAATCTGTTATGATAAACCTGTAAGTTTTCTAGGACAGTCAAACACTTACCATCAAGAAGTTCTAGTTCTTACAGTTGTGAGGCTCTATAGTCTTCATCATCTTCAATGTGCTCTAGTGATATTCGTAATGATGGAATCTCAATCTCGATCAGAATAATGGCTTTGGAGTATAGAGTGGCTCCAGTTGGGGTTTGATGATTGGTTCTATAAGCCCAAAGAGAAAGAAAGAGTTGTAAGTGCCAATTATATCCAACGTCATTGACAATCTTCTTTAAGATGGCTACAATGGTTTTATTCGACGTCTCAGTTTGTCCATTGCCTTGCGGGTTATATGGAGTTGATTTCTTGTGCTTGATCTTGAGGAGCTAGTGAGTTGTGCTAGGTCTAGTGGAAGAACATGGTAGAGGTATTGGGTTGGCTTGTAGGCGATAGTTGAGTTTCCTAACAAGTTGTCTATTCATAGTGGTGTCACTACGTGAGGGTATACAATGTAGACACGTCGTAGGTATGGTTAGATATTATTCCTTGTTGTGTATAATAATTCACGTATCCAATGCTACAATTAACATGATATACTGATACAATGCCAATGACCAATCCAATGAATAAGTTGTGCTCCTATATTTTTAATTTTTTTTGTTCCTATCATTGGTTCTACGTTCCTAAAACAACAAAGATTATAGAGCTACAAAAAAATGTAGATTTTGGAAAGTTATTCAATTCAGATGAGTTTATAGTATTTATATATGTTTTTGGATGCTTCAAACATAATGGCGAGGTCCATTTTGTCCCAATATAATTCTGAAACAATGTTTCCCAAATTAATTAAAAATATTTTTTAAGAACCTAAAAAATATTGTCAAATAAAGAAAAACAATGAATAATCATTGTAAGATTCTACTCTAATACCATAATGGAGTAATGTATACTCTACCTCCAAGATGAATCTATAAACCATTACCACATTGTGAAACATTGACCATTAAACACAGTTTATTAACTCGAGATTATGCACAACAATCTAAGTCTCATATTTCATAAATCAAGTACTATCTATCTTAGCCTTTAACCATTTACAATAAGGAGTGCCCAAGTTAAATAACCTAGAAAAAATTGTTTTGTGCACCATTAATTTGTTGTATGAAACAAACATCAATTGAGGTGACTAAATATGCATGCACACAATTGTGCTTGAAAACAATTAATTACTTGACAAGTTAACTATTCTCTCTAATTTAAGCTTAACCTCTTTCTTAGTGTGAACCAAGGTAAAATTGAACTAGTTAGCAAAAGACTACTACCAACCTAGTGCGAACATGAACACACCAACATTGTGCAATCAAGTTATGAGTGGTAAACATATGTCAAGCTTATCATTGTCAAATACTTAATACCAGATTTTAGCATGTACAAACTCCTACATTATTGTTTAAGCGTGGAAGTTTAGAAATTCGATCATACTATTTTTGTATTACAACTTAAGTAGGCCAAAAACATTTTTGAAGATTCAAGATAACTTGTGTAATCTAACATCTAAATTTATAGAAGTTGGGATAAAACTCTAAACTTATGCCGACTCACTGCCATTTAATGGATCAATCTATTGTCTATTGGTGGGTAGTTTGATTTATCTTACTACTACTCGATTGAAATTATGTTTTGCAGTGAGTAGTATTTTTTGATTCATATCTAAGACAAAAGAACATTGACAAGTTGTAAAAAGTGTCATTTGTATTTTCAATGAAACCCTCGACTTTGGAATTTTATGTTAGATATCTATAAACTTCTTATTATCTGAATACACTGATTAAATAATATATATAATTTAATATGATAAATATTAATATATATATATATAGTATATTAATAATCATATTATATTTATAATAATAATATATATTAATATAATATTTTATCATTATTATTAAATATTTCTTATTGTTATTATATATAATATTATACATTTATTATTATTATATGGTATATAAATATTACTATAAAATTTTATAAATTAGTATTAAATTATAGTAGTGATATAATATATATCATACAAGATGTAATTTTCTATTTTGGTAAAGCATGGTTTTGTAAAGTGAAAGAGTGTAAATCAGTTGTCATACCTCACTTCAAACCCAAGACCATCGGCCCCATCCCACCTTTTAAAAGTGCACACAATGGTAAGTGAAAATAATCATATATTTATGATGGAGGTGATGGCATAGATTGAGATTGTGTATTTCTTCATATGATGTCAAAATGAGTCATGTGAGGAGTAGACATATTATTTCATGCAGAGCTTGAACAATGGAAAAGTGGTGGGGAAGGGCTAAGCAATACAAAACATACAAGTGGTGAAATGCTTCAATGTGAGTTGGGTGGTGATGGGGAGAGGTAATGATAAGGTACGGCATGTGATATCATGCACCACAAAGCCCATATCACACACCAGACCTTGATTTAAGGTAGATGTTGGATTTACATGGTTGGCACACATTGCAAAGGGGTATGTAGCTTACAAGGTGGAAACATATTTGATTGGTTATTTTCTATTGTTAAGGGGACGTGGATTTCATGAGCATAAATTTGATTAAGACAAGGCTCCATGTCTGATAAGTAGATTGAATCCACATTATAATGATGTTTATGTCGGGATAAGACATTAAGGTGCCAGAGTCCATCTTGTAGCTTATGTTCATCCATGTTGTGAATATATTGACATTTGGAGCAATTAAATTAGGCTTTAAAACATATGAAAACACCAAACTTGGATCCTTGGAAGAAAGTACAAGGCAATAAAGAACATGCAAATGTCAAAATATTTCAATGTGTGTTGGGCAGTGATGGTGAATGTCAATGAAAGATTTCAAGTGTTTTTCTAAAATGTGAATGACAACACCCTTAGATCATTGTTGCATTGGTGACTTAGTTTATCATTATGTTATATCTCTTAAAACTTTATTTTTTAGAATAGTTATATCAAACAATAATATTATATTATAGTATTAATATAATATATAGCATACACGATGTAATTTTATGTTTTGGTGAAGCGCGGTTTTGTAAAGCGTAAGAGTGTAAATCAATAGTCATAATATTATTGTTATAATTAATATTATTATTAAACTTTATTATATATTATATAATATAATATTAATTTGTATATATAAATCATAATTTTTATATATATATATATATATATATATATATATATATATATATATATATTATAATACTATATTATATATATTATTAATATATAATATTAATCATGTATTGGGTAATTGAAACAGTTCGGTGGAAGCCATATATTACATTAGCGGATGTCATGTGTCATAGAATATTATACGTGTATCTATTTTGGATTCTTCAATTACATCCCCTAAAATCATACAATAATCATATATTTATGGTGCAAGTGATGGTACATAATGAGATTGTGTGTTCCTTCCTATGGCACGGCAATGAGTTGTGCAAGGAGGAGATGTTTTGTTTCTCGAATAGCTTGAGCAATGGCGAAGTGGTGGGGAAGGGCCATGTAATAAAAAACATGCAAGCAATGAAAGATATCAAGTTGAGCTGGGTGGTGATGGTGAGGGGTAATGACAAGGTATTTCATGTGATATTAGACACCATAGAGCCCATATCATACACCAAACCTAGATTTAGGGTAACTATTAAATTTACATGAATTTCACATATTGTAGAATGGTATGTACCTTGTAAGGTTAAACCATCTTTGATTGGTCATTTTCTATTGTGAAGGGTGGATAAGGACATCACGAGCATTGATTTGATTGCGACAAGGCTCTATGTTTGATGGCTAGCTCAAATTTGTATTATATCATTGTTTAAGTGTGAACAATACATCGAGGTACCATAGTCTATCTCATATCTTATGTTCATCCATTTTGTGAATATATTAACATTTGGATCAATTAAATTAGGCTTACCAACATACAAAAACACCAAAATTAGACCCCTGGAAGAAAGGGCGAGGCAATAAAGAATATGCAAGTGGTGAAATATTCAACGTGTACTAAATGGTGGAAGTGAGTGGCTATGATAGGTATTTTAGGTGATACCACATGCCATCGGCCCCATATTATACACCAAACCTACATTCAGGGCAGTGGTTGGATTTACATGACCTACATCACCCATTGCAAAGGGGTCTATAGTTTGCAGGGTGGTGCCATTTTTGTTTTGTCATTTTCTATTGTTGAAGGTGGACAAGGATGTCATTAGAGCTGATTTGATTGAAGTGGGATTCCACATCTGCTATGCAAATTGATTCAATGATGCAATGTCATTAATGTAGGGATAAAACATTATGGTGCTAGAGTATATTTTGTTGTTTCCATTCATCCATGTTACCAATATATTTACACCTGAAAAGAAAAAAATATATCTCTTTCAACATTACTTGCACCATCTAAACAATGGTATATATAAATCATATTTACACACACACACACACACACATTATTCCATATATTATTAATAATCATGTTTTGGGTAATTAAAACAATTCAGTGGAATCCATAGATTACATTGGCAAATGTCACGTGTCATATAACTTTGTATGTGTGTATGTTTTAGATTCTTCGATATCGTCACCTGAAATTATTTGTCATTACCTCACTATCACCATACCTTCTTTGAGGATAGTTCAAATGCACCATAGCCTCCACCACCCTATTGGTGCCCTGTGTTGTGGGATTGGGCTCAATCAGCTTATAAAGCAAAAGATTGTAACAACATATTATATATAACATATAATAAGAAACACATGGAAAAGAAATGCAATGCTATCATTACATTATCAATTCCAAAAAAAATGCAAGGGAGTAACAACACAAAACACATAACATAAAACCCATAGAGAAACAACCAAAGGAAAAATATTTAAATAGCACCCACTCATAAGAAGATGTTACAACCAACAACACATACCACCTATTGATGCTTGTGCTATGTGTTATCAACCTCCAACCTATAGGTCCACATGGATTGACATATGCTATTTTGTCAACAATGCACTATCATTAATCTTAAACATATTTTTATTTTTAAATTTTTTCTACCTTACACTACCTCGTTCTATATAATCCCCAATAACTTTTAGAACATCGTAAAAACATGCCAAATTTAACTCTTTACAAATATGATATGGAGGTGTACATTATCTTCAACATTAAGGTTTTTCCAATACGTGCCATGTTGATAGAATAATTGATAACTAGGTGCCACAAACATTCCTTGTCATAGCCTTAATAGTTGTTCAAAACATTAGGGTTGTTCTAAAATGTGAATGATAAAACCACCAAATCATTATTGCATTAGTGACCTGATTGCTCCTTATGTTATATCTCTTGCACATTTATTTTTCTGAATAGCTATATTAAACAATAGTAAATACATTAATATTAATTAGTGTTAATATAATATATAGCATACAAAATGTAATTTTCTATTTTAGTAAAGCATGGATTTATAAAGCGAAAGTGTAAATCAGTAGTCATGCCTCGCCTGAAACCCATGACTGCTGACCTCATCTCACCTTTGGTGCACACAACAATAAGAAATAATGATCATATATTTATGGTGCAGGTGATGGTACAAAATGAGATTGTGTGTTCCTTAATATGATGTGGTAGTAATATGTGCAAGGAGGAGACATTTTATTTTCCAAAGAGTTTGAGCAATGGCGAAGTGGTGGGGAAGGGATAAGAAATACAAAACATGCAAGCGGTGAAAGATTTTAAGGTGAGTTGGGTGGTGATGGTGTGGGACAATGATAGTGTATTTCATGTGATATCAGACACCACATAGCCCATATCATACACTAGACTCAGAATTAGGGAAACTATTATATTTACATGAGTTTCACGTATTACAAAGGGGTATGCACCCTGTAAGGTGGAAACATTTTCAATTGGTCATTTTATATTGTTAAGGGTTGACAAGGACATCATGAACGGTAATTTAATTGTGATAAGGATCCATGTTCGATGACTAGTTTGAATCCATATTATCACATTGTTTATTTGTGAACAAGAAATTGAGGTACCAGAGTCTATCTTGCAGCTTATGTTCGTCCATGCTATGAAAATAGTAACATCTAGAGCAATTAAATTATGCTTAACAACATATGAAAACACCAAATTGAGATCCCTAGAACAAAGGATAAAGAAATAAAAAAATATGCGAGTGGTGAAATATTTCCATGTGAACTGGTTAGTGATGGTGAGTGATTATGATAGGGTAATTCAGGCGACACCATATGTTAGAGGCCTCATATTGTAAACCAAACCTAGATTTAGGGTAGTGGTTAGATTTACGTGACCTACATTACATATTGCAAAGCGGTCCATAGCTTGTGGGGTGGTGACATTTTTGTTTTGTCATTTTCTATTATTGAATGTGGATGAGGATGTCATGAGAGATGATTTTTTTGAAACATAAGTCCACGTCTGATGTGTGACTCAGATCAATGATGCAATGTCATTAATGTGGGAATAATACATTACAATCTTAAAGTATATTTTATTGTTTCCATTCATCCATGTTTCCAATGTATTAACCCTTGGAGACAAAAAATTACATCCCTTTTGGCATTTTTGCACCATCGGGGCAGTTGCTAGTTATTATCCTATAGAGGAGTAAATCACTGATATAGTGGCTACACCTTTTTGTAGAGATAAATTTGTTAAATTTAAAGATAAACATAAGATTATATCTAGTTTAATCATTAAAAGTATATTAGATAAATTAACATTTAGTTGTGCAAACAAACAATTATCATGTTTATGAAAATAAGATAATTTGGTTGAAATTATAAGCTTATTAGTCCCAGAGGGTAACTAAAGGAATCAATTTCCTTTAACCTATGATTAATCTCCCCCTTTTCCAACAATCAAAATTCATTATTTTTTGTAGATAAAATTATTTGCAATTTTTCTATTTTGAAATTGTGCATTTGTTAACAAAATTTATGAAAAAGCATTTATTTGTGTTTTGATTGGCTAAAATTGTATACGTGTTATTATAGGGTGGAGTGTTGATGTCATGCATAGTGCTCATCAGTTTTGCTGGCAGTGACAGTTAATGTGCTATTATTTCTTATTGGATGACGTGTCTATCCAATTGTTCATCAAGTTGGGATTCTCGTGTACCCACATTGAATGTTTGATAGTCTTTGATAACATGTCGATATATGCATATATTTTATTGTACTAAAAATGTACATCTTTCTCCATGTTTCCTACAAGCTTAATAAAAATTCATTCAATGCATTTATGAAGATCTTACCTCTTATTTCCTAATTTTGGCAATGACATCTAGAGACTTATAAACGAAGGAAAAACTCATTAAAAAGTTTGTATTTTTTTATGGTATGAAGAGCTAGTACTTTGTGGACATAATTTGTGCATGAATACTTGTAATGTTGTATCTATCAACTAATAATATTTCTTGACCATGTTCAATAGTATTATATTGTATCATTAAATGAACTTGGAGGTATTGTCACTTATTATTCTGTAGTTTTTTAATATTTTGGTGGTTCTTCAACAGTATGTGGAATAGATATAGCTATGCTCTGTCAAGATTTTTCTATAAATTTTTTGTCTAATAAATACATTAGTTATTGGAAGATTAAACATTAGGATTACTTAAGTAGGAGTTATAAACTAACTTCTAAAATGGATAACAACATAGTTGATTGCTACTCCAAAATGTAACATTAATTTCATCTGCAAAATTTGTGTCACTTGGGGTTATTGCTACAATGGTTGTTTCCTACTTCTCCAACTCCTTGATTACAATCATCATTTCTTATTCCTTTTGAGCAAATAATTAAATTTAGTTAGTTTATGACCATTTATTGTTCTTGGACAGATTGTTATGGGTGTAGTGAGTACAGTTTTAGTAGACAAAAGCGGAAGACATTTCTTACTAATTGTCAGTTCAAATCTAGTTGCTACCAAAATTCTTTACAAATACATACACAACATAACTTGAAAGAATTATCTAATATAATATAGCATTTGTTTAAATTTTATGGAAAATATTCTGCCTGGAGGAATGAATATCTGCCTTGAAATTTTAGCTCTTGCATTGTATTTGAACGTAATCCCACAATTTTTTTTATTTGCGCTATTGTTTATAGCACATTACAATCTTATATACCATTATGCCTTGGCTTAATGCAAAGCCATCTTCATGGAGTTTATAGTCTAGAACAATGGTGTAATATTTTGGTTGTGATTTTTATATTGGCAAGATAAGGTTTCATTTTTATTACCAAGTTGATAGGCGTAGGTGACCCCATGAAAAACTGTTGAAAATGCTTGCTTCCACGAGAGTGTGAATATTTTTTTGTACAAATTAACCACCAGATCATCTAATTATTGGAGTTTTACTTTATATTATTTACTACCCCTATAAGCATTACTTAAACGATATATTACTATAAAGGATTAATGAAAGCTTTGATTTTATGTTCATGAAAGAAAAGTTTTGGTTGACATTATTTTATTATTTTTACCTATATGTATACATTTGTCTACCCCTAGGTTTAAGGGATTTTTGAAATAGATTTGTTCTTATTCTAATCATTGCGAGCAAGCACACTCGATTTACTAAATTAACTAGCAATCAAGAAGGGATGATAGCATAGGTAAATGGGCCAGGTGTGTCAAACCTACTTTCCTATGCCAAGGATGTAATGGTAGGACAAAACGTTATGTTATAAATTGGGTTGTGATTAGAAGTTTTCAAGTTTTAAATTTAAGCTCTAAGTGCTTCAATTCATATATTTAAAGCTTTTTGATTCAATACCAACCTCTTCTATATAATCCTTTAATCATTAACTTCATAGAATAATGTTGGTTGCCTTTTGCATAGCTCGTGAATAAGCAAAATAAACGACGTAATGCTTTCACTCCATTATATCATAGGACTTATATATATTTTATATAATAATAATTATTAATATTTTAAAAATCTGTCTAAAATTATTTTTATAAATAAATGTTATAGATATAAACAAATTTCTTTATATTTAAGATTTTCACTCCATGTTTTGTTTCACGTTAATTGTAACTGAAAACATAGAGCGGAGCAATAATAACACATTCGAACCCAAACAAAATAAAAATAAATAAAAAATGTAGTCATCTTGTCTAGATAAGTTCTTATGTTGATTTATATCTAATTATGGCTTTGGTGGCAAGTTTTTTTTGTCTTTATAACTGTGGGAGTTACAACATTGCCACATATTATCCTAGTGGAGGTAATAAATTGATTATTGTGATAAATTTTCGACTGGTTAGAATTAGATTATTTTAAAATCATTACACATATTAATCTAATTTTAATTACATTGTTAAAAGACATTTATTTAAAAACATTTTGTTGGGCTATTAGATTCTTCTTACTAATGTGAGAGGCATATGTGGTGGAGTTACAACATTGGTTAACTAGTTCTTTCGTTGGTTGGTCACACAAATATTTAATCAGTTTTTACACTAGAGCTTTATAGGTAAAAAAAAAATTGACATTTACGGACTCTCTATAGATAAGAATTTATGTGGAGTACTTACATGTATAGAATGCTTCAATTTAGAACCTTGCTTCTAATACTTAAGAATCAATTCACAATATTCCACTGAACTAACCATACATCTCATCGACAAATTGAAATACAATTTAATACACAAAATAATTTATTTATTTATTATCAATGATTGTCCTACATTTAATTCACTACTCATTTCTATTTCAATTTATGAATTTTAGATGGAGGCAATGTCAACTATCAATGAGTTGTGTTATGAGATTGAAATCTAAAATATCTATCACTCTATTAGTTCTGAAGGGGTAATAGTAAGTACATATTTTATTGTTCTTTAATTAATTTTTCTAGATATCAATGTTCTCCATTATGTCACTTTTTTAACAAAACCCTTGAACATATTTTACTTCTATCCTACCCCACAAGGACCTAGCACATGGCACCCTTGTTTAAAATAGGGTTTAGACAATGTATTTTCACATCTTGTCAATCAATTACATTGGAGGCATCTCTACTAGGAAGAAGAAGACTAAGATTCATCCACAGATCTTTTAGATGCCATGCACATCTAGACCACTAGTTAGTCGAGTGGGTGTTAGTTGGTCCACTAAAGTTAAAGCATCGTGGACATCAAATCAAATGTGGTCACTTTCTGAATAGATTCAAGAGGTCTGTGGTTAAAGTCTCTGGAGGTTTTATTGGAAATACAAAGGTTTGTGGTTTAAAACTCGCTGAGACTATCCAAAGTTTATACAATGCACATTGTCTGACTTTCAGGTCTATCATAGCCCCTGCTCCTCTTCTACAACACTACATAGATGCAACAACCCTCCCTAATATTATAATATTTGAAACCCTAAAGATTAAAAAAATGCAATATTTTACACTCTATAATGACTTCCAATGAGATTTTATCAATGCTTTTTAACCTTAGCTTGGTTGGATACAATCCCTTGGTTGATCTGAGCATAAAGGTGTTTGATTCTCCCTTGAACAAATATGGGGTGTTCAAAATTATTGTGTTTCAGGCTATTAAATAGACTCTGTATTCACAATTTTGTGCTTAAGAGAATGTGGTAGAGATATCAACTACTCTACAACACATGTGGGAATTAGGAATGAAATGAATTCTTGACTACAACCTATAAGACACCACTAATGATGTCTCATTTGACAATCATCTTCATAAATTCTTGAAACAGGCTTGGAGGAACCACTTTGGATACCAGTGTAGGTCATTTTTTTTGAAAAGGAGTCTCCATTTAAACCCATATTTGAATATTAGGTAAAAAAAATTTGAGCAATGCCAGGCGCAATATTATTACCTAGAATGCAAGTTGTAGTGCATGGCATGGGACAAGGCATGTGGCAATTTTAAAATTATTTATTTTTCCCAAATTCGACAAAAACTAATTTGTACACAAAATGCAACATTTAAGCAGTCACTTTTCTCTTTTTATTAATAAAAACTTATTTATATGCATGCTATTAATATTGATATATTAAATTAAATATATAATAAATAATATTTTATATATAGATGTAAGTATGTGTGTGTGTGTAGATCTATATATATACATCTAGGGATATATCTATATATATATATATATATATATATGTATATATAGACATATACATATATGTGTATATACATATATAGTATAATATATATTAATATGTATAAAAAAATGTAATAATCATATAAATATAAAATATTATATCTATATTATAATATTTTATGTTTATATATATATATGCTAAATTAATATGAATAATATTATATTACTATATAAGTTGTAGACTGCCAATTATGTAAATCTACTGACTGCCCTAAATTTGAGTTTGGTGTGCAATATAGAGCTTGTAGTATATGATATCACTTAAAATACCTTGTCATTGCCCCTCAACATCATCCCTTAACTCACCTTAAAATATTTCACCATTTGAATGTTTCGTACGGCCTTGCCTTTATCCACCACTTCACCATTGTTTAAACTCATTGATGGCATGATCAATATTGCACACTTTATGTTTTTTCAAGAATATGTCACATACAAAATTCTAAGAGGCTTTTATGTCTCCTCACTCTATTAAAGAGTTTAGAGTAAAAAATTAATTAGAACTAGTAGTTGCCCCAATGGTGCAAGGAACATTGGAAGGGATGTAATTTTTTAGAAGAATATCTAAATGTAATTATATTTAATTTATAATAAATAATATTTTATAATTAGTAATTTTTATAGCCCAAATTTACACCCTTGGAAGATTGTTCAAGGCTTCTAAATTTGGGATAACATGGAGACAATCCTAGGTTGTGGGTAACCTTTAGGTGGATTGAATCTCTAGGTTATAGGGCTAGTTCCCCTTGATGTATCACTTAGACTCATTAACTAATCTATCAACTTGGTAGGAAAAGAGAAAGACAATATATTCTAATGAAGGTGATGCACCAAAATTACTTGACCACTACCAACCAGCTGCATGCTCACATCAACCATGAGACTATCTTGAATGGGTAAGTGCACCAAATTGGGGGACAAAGAAGGGCCTACTCGTGGACATGATTTTTCTGAAATTTCAAAAATTTGAACTTTTGTAGATAATTTGAGATGGCTACACTCAAAATTTGAAGATGGTATAAAAATATGAATTGTAGCATTTCGAGTCTAGTTTCCAAAAAACTATTTTTTTTAAAAAAATAGTTAAGTATAAATAGGTCAAACATCTAAAATTTGAAGAGGACCTCTTATTTTTTTAAGAAAACATAGTAAATAGATGGTCGTGCGACCCACTATTGTTTGAGCATCATTAAATATTGTTTGAAACCCTTTGGTGGATATTTAGATAAGATCTTCTAATGTGTTATGAATTTTTTTAATATTTTTTCAATAAATATTTTTTTATTAATTTTGTAATTAAGTAGATCTTGAAAACTAATAGAAAAATAGATAACTAGTTGTGGGGCCCACCCTAACTCCCTCAAAAGAAATGAATTTTTGATTTTTTTTAATGTGTAGAATTAGGCATAATTAGTTAGCATATAATTTATTTTGCAATTGGATCAATGAAAACCAAATTAGATAAACATGAATAGTCATGTATAGGTGCGGCATGTAGTGGCCTGAAAAATGTATAGTTAAAAATATATATAGTTTAAACTCTTAAAATAGCCCAAAAATTATAAAAAACATATATTTAGAACGAGGACATTGTGCTCGTCATGATGGTAATAATTTTTGAAATTTTGATGTTGAAATCTATAGTGTATTTGGCGGTTGAAGTTGAAATTTATTATTTTTTCTAAAAACTATTGGTCTTGGCTATAGATGCATAGTCACAAGCCTTTGGCTCATAAATCCAAGCCATTTTTGAGTTTGAAGGCTTGGTTTTCAATTCAAATTCCAATAATGTGTACATGTTATAGAATGTGTATGTGTTGTATAATGCATACACATTATATAATGTATTATACAATGCATACATGTTGCTTTGTTATAAGACCAAAACCATCTCCACGAGCATGTGGGAGTTGCATGTGAAGCCAACTTTGACCATAAGCTTATATTTACTACTCCAAATGTTAAGTATAAGATTTAGTTTTTTATACTTTAAAATTATTTTAGTAAATATAATAAATTAGGGTCACTGAACATCTGATAGAGTTGGTCTCACAGTTACATGTCTTACGATGTGAAAAATAGTTTTTCAAAATCAAATTAGGTCAGTACTTAGCCATTTTCAGGGTCTAAGTATTAAACCTAGTGATTTCAGGACATAACTTTTGCAATTGATATCTATTTTTGGTAAACATATAGTGATTTTTTAGGTTTTTATGCCTTCTAGATTGATTCTTAGCATTTCTAGGAGTCTTAGGTTTGTCAAAATTAAATTTTTCAAACTACTCACTTTGAAATTAATGCAAAGTGGTGTTATTGGGGTAGCATAAGTCACATTGATGACCTGCACACATCAAACAACCACTTCACATGTTAATTTCACTTGATCATCATCCCTCCCTCATCCTTGATCACTTCTTTCTCATCCCTAATTAGGCCTAATCACTCTCTCATTAATCATCATTGTCCCTAATCACTCCCTCATTGACTCTCATTATCTCTAGTCATCTCTGATCACTCCCTTATCAACCATAATCACTCCTCCATTGAACTTCACTATCCCTCATCATCCATAATCACTCCCTCCCCATCCTTCATCATCCTTAATCACTTTTCCTCATCCCTCATCATACCTAATCGCTTTTTCATCCATGTTTAGTACCTCTTCATCCCTTCTCATCCTTAATCACTCCTTCATTGACCTTAATTGTCTCTCATCATCTCTACTCACTTGGGCTTATCATCCCTAATCAATCCTTTGTTGATTATGACCATCCCTAATCACTCACTTCTCATCCCTCATAATACCTAATCAATCTTTCTTGATCCCTCATCATCACTAATCACTCCCTCATTAACCCTCACCATCCCTTACCATCCTTCATCACTCCATCATTGAGTCTCACCATCCCTTACCATCCCTAATCACCACCTCATCATTTGACGTAAGTATATACGTTAAAGATATCTTTGATTATAGAATCATATGTTGTTTAATCGATTATAATAAAATTTAACTCTTTTCTAGGACTTGTGTTGTCAATACCCATTTGTGATAGTCAATTTTATTACTGAATGAATTGGATTATCTTCCAAATTTATAGTCAAGTAACATAAGTATTAACATAAAAGAGTCTAAATTTTAGTTCATTGAATTATCTTTGTTGTGCATCTAACTAAATGAAACTTTATTCGGTTTCACCTTTGGTAGTTTGGTTCAAAAAATAAAAATTAAACACAAATCTCTTGTATAATTTTCTAATTTCAAGAAGATTTGAATCAGATGCAAAGTTATTTAGTGTTTCGCATTCTTGTATGACTTGAATCTTGGTTAGGTTCACACATGCACTCCTTATGTGTGTAATGTGTCCCAAATGTTTTATATCTTACATGAAAAAAGAACATTTATTCATGTTATCACAAAAATATGTTTTTGCAAAATGTGAAACACTAGTTCAGCATGGTGTACATGGTCATCCCATGTTTAATAAAGATTAAGATGTCATCAACGTAGATTAAAAAAATGACATAGGTAAAAGGCCTGAGGATGTCATTCAACATCTTGAAATGAATGAATTCCTTATATGAGTTAACCTAAAAGGCATAACCAACTAGTCAACCAATCATTCCTTTGTTTTTAAGACTATATTCCAAATGTCTAGAGGTTTAACATGGATATGAAGATACCCAAACTTAAGATCAATTTTGAAAAAGACTTATACACCATGGATATGGTAGAAAAATGCCTTAATATTTAAATGAGGATAATAGTTCTTCACTTTAATCTTGTTAAGATTTTTTTAATTGATTCACAATTTTGGCACAAACACAATTGGTTTTATGCAAGGCAATAATTTGGGCATGATGTGTCAATTATCCATGATTTCATGGATCTCCACTTGATCTATTCATTCTATATAAATGATATTTTATATAAATAGGTTTGAGGTAAAGGTAGTTAAGGGATCAATCAATAGTATTATTTAGTGTATAGTATGCAAGAACTTATTTAGGTCACTGAAAGATATCCTTGTATTCATCTAGTTTATGGTTCAATTATTTTGTCTTTGTTATTGTTGGATAAACGACACTATGATATGGTGACATAAGGATGTCAATAAACATTTACTTCTTACCATTAAGAGTACACTTCTTACTAGAACTGACAATATTCTTGCACTTCTTGGCACTAATGACTGAAAACTTTGAACTAACTATGATATAATGTATTTTAGATCATGACAAGCTATCACAAAATTTCAAGGATTTACTTCATAGATTACATGTCAATGGTAAATACATGGTTGACCACATGTAAAACATCACACACCTATAATGGTGAGATGTAACAAAGGATTGCATCTTTAAAAAGTTTGATTTTGTACACCAAGTGATACTACTAGGTGATCCATTTCTCAAGGCCTACACTAGACCATACACTAGTGTATGGTTATGGATGATGTATAAATTTCAAGTTCAATTTTTGAAAATATGATTTAGGAGAAATTAAATTCTTTTGACTTCTATTAGAAATGATGAAGTGTATTATCTCACCATGGATCTACATTTGTTAATGAAATGTTATTTTTAATTCATATAATTTCTTGTTAGGGGAAGTAGAGATATTTTTAGCATCGACCGTATCATTGGGTTCATAATCTATTATTTATTTAAATTTTTATAGTGATAGATAATTTGTACCCACTTCTCGAGATGTGCAAGTAGAGATCTCATAGTGTCACACTCTTCATTGGATTGAATATTGAAGTTATGAATTAAGCACCACTTTCCAATCATGGACTACTTATTCTAATCATTTGAAAATTATTTTCCACTCTCTGGTATGATGACTCAATCAAAACACATACAAATAGAAGGCCTTAAATATAATTATTCGAATCATAAAATGTTTTCATATGGAAAATAATTGATTGGTTTTAGAAAATAACATAGCTTGGTTATTCTCATGTATTTACCACCCATTTTTGGTGCTATAATGGTTTTACTTGCTTCTCTCTTTCTGTCAAATTTTTAATTGTGAATTACATAATTTCTAATAGGCCCATATTTTTCATAGGTGTTAAATATTTATGTTTCAAATTTACCTCCACATCATTTTGATCACTATGTCTTATATTTTATGTTAGCACTGAACTCTCCACTTGTAGAAAAAACATTGTTAAACCCTAAAAAAATACCACCATCAAGGTATTGGATGGAGTGATTAAGGATGAGGAGGGATGAGGAATAATTGAGTAGAGATGATGGAGGAGTCAATAGGGATGGTGAGGGTCAATGAGGGAGTGAATAAGGAGGATAAGGGAGTGACTAGGGATGATGAGTGATGGTGAGGATTAATGAGGGAGTGATTATGGGAGATGAGGGATGAGAAATGATTGATTAGAAATGATGAGGTATGATGAAGTAGTGATTAGGGATGATGAGGTGATGCTACTAGCACTCAACTCTCCACTTGTAGATCCTAACATTGTTAAACCCCAACAAAATACCACCATCAAAGTATTGGTTAGAGTGATTAAGGATGAGGAGGGATGAGGAAGAATTAAGTAGACATTATGAGGGTGTCAATAGGGATGATGAGGGATGGTGAGGATCAATGAGGGAGTGATTAGTGAGGATGAGGGAGTGACTGGGGATGATGAGTGATGGTGAGGACTAATGAGGGAGTGATTAGGGGAGATGAGGGATGAGGAATGAGTGATTAGAAATGATGAGGTGTGATGAAGTAGTGATTAGGGATGATGAGGTGATGTAGGAGCATCACTACCCAATATAAATAGTGATCTAGTTTACATGTTTTGAGTCTTTAGAAGGTGGTCAAGGTCATAATAAGTCTATACGAGTCTTTATAAGTTTCTAGTTTTATGTCGATTTTGAATTAGAATTGTATTAGACTTTGCCACCAAATCTTTCATTTTATTTTTGAACTTTCATAGAGACTTCAATCTTTTTTCAAGAAGTCCAACATTGAATTTGGTGTTGGTTATGCTTTAGCGAGGATTTTAGGATGTTAAAACACATATACCTAAACCCATATTTGAGAAATATGTTAGTAGTTGAGTTAGTTGAGGACACTCTCAACATACAAAATAAGTTAGAATTTAGTTGATGGTTATTTGGTAATAAAAGTTGTGTCCATGTCTTATTTTGTATTCAGAGTCAAATTAAAGAGACTTGGAGGGGGTAGGATACGAAAGGATGAATGTAAATAGCCCCAAACAAGTGAATAAATACAAGTTTTGATTATTTGTAGACAGGAAAGCAAACAGACCTTGCATCTTCTTGAATATGTGCAAAGATAGATGATAATGTGCATGATCATGAAACATGGTTAGTGATAAGTTATTTGTGATCTTGGTGTGAGTGGTCAGTTGAAAACACATTTTCTTTGATTATGATTATAGTATTTGTCATTTGAGTTTCAAATCTTTTGAATGTTCAAATTACAAACTGTATACCCTGTGCTTTTACAAACTGTGCCTTGAAATCTAAGTGAAGGTCAGAGTCTTGTGGAAGAGGAGATTCTATTTCATGGGATTTTGGAATGTACGAGTAATTAATAACTTGACATAACAATTCCTTAATAGTCTATAAACATTATATGTTGTTATTCTACTAAGGACATTCTATGTTAAATAACACAACCATGTCTTGTATGAGTAAAAGTTATGAGTGTACATTTGTGTGAGAAGGTATATACATGTATTGGAGTGGAAATTCAAATGTATATGATGGTGAGTTGATTATCATATGATAATGGAGTCTTATAGTCCTTCAAGTAGCTTTCATATATTTGGATGAGTAAAAAGAAAAGTAACACAATCTTGCAGTCATCAAGAAACTTAACACAATCAAAGTGGTATCTCATGGAAATTTGAAAATTGAGTGTTATAGATGGAAGGCATTGATTTTTTAAAGTGTGTAAACCTTGTGTAGATGAATTTTAACCTTCATGTTGATTTATAGCCCTTTTGGGAATGAATTAGAACAAATAACCTCTTCTTGGATTACTACAAACCTGTGACTGAGTACATGGTCTATTCAAATTTGGTTAAGTCAATCTATTGTAGCTTAAAAAGGGAAATATAACACTTGAAAAACATTCATAGGGTCAAATTAGACATAATCCAATAGGCAAAGTCATTAGAAACACTTTTGGAAGATTGAAATATCATTTTGACCCTTCTTGGGTCTGTAAAACCAGTCCAAACCCATTAGGGTTTCTATTTTCAAAGTGAGTTTTTAGGAATTATAACCATCAATAGTTCATGAAATTTGGTGAAATTTTTTATTTCAACATTCACAAAGATAATATAGTGTTTTTAAGTTATGTAGGTATGGATAAGTATGAATGGGAGAGGACTGTGTGGTAGACAGGGTAGAAGGAAACCTAAAGACCTAATCCGAGAGTAAAAAGAGCCAAAAAAAGTTATCAAATAGTTGAACCAAAGCCTGGAAATTTGTGAATATATGTGATATGTTACAAGGTATCCATAAATGAGGTTTATTTGATGATTTGAGTCCGTACAAGAAGAGTCTATGACAGAGTAAGAGGTAGTGTATGATATGAGGATTGGGTTGAGAAGTTAAGGTTGAGAAGAAGTTAGAGAGAAATCAAAGGAGTGGAAGGAAGTTTTTTAGAGCCTTATTAAATCCTGAGGAACTAGAGATAATATTTGATCCAAGTTGTTATAAAACATAAATACTAATAAGGGGGATAGTCTCAAAGTAAGAGAGATTGAATGCATTGAGTAAGGAGAATAGAATGAAGAGTTTAGTGAGACCATCCGAAGAATGGTAGAGAATAAATGAAATGAATAAAATGCATATGTGAATTTTAAATGTATGCAAGGTCCAAAGATAGAGATCAAGCATGAAATGTATGTAATGTATGCAAGAAAAGACAAAGTGAAAGCTAGGTGGATATTGGCAAAGAGCTTGGACAAACAGAGTATGAAATAGGGCTTTGCATCATGAGGGATGGTGAGGGGAAATGAGGGAGTGATTGTAAATGATGAGGAATGGTGAGGGTCAATAAAGGAGTGATTAGATATGATGAGGGATGAGGAGGGAGTGATTAGGGATGATGAAGTGGTGATTATGGATGGTAAAGGCCAATGAGGGAGTGAATAGGGACGATGAGGGATAGTGAGAGATAATGAGGGAGTGATTAAAGATGATAAGGGATGGTGAGGGTCAATTATGGAGTGATGAGGGATGAGGAGGGATAAGGAGTGAGTTATTAGGGATGATGAGGCATAGTGAGGGTCAATGAGGGAGTAATCAGGGATCATGAGGGAAGTGATTAGAGATGACTAGGGATAGTGAGGGTCAATGAGGGAGTGATTAGGGACAATGAATAGTGATGAGAGATAAATTAGGGGTGATGAGGCATGAGTAACAAGTGATCAAGGATGAGGGAAGGATGATGAATAAGTTAAATTAACACAAAGTGGTTGTTTGATGTGTACATGTCATCAATGTGACCTATGCTACCCCATTCACACCACTTTGCATCAATTTTAAAGTGAATGGTTTACAAACTTTAATTTTGACAAACCTAAGACTCCTATAATGATAGGAATCAATCTCAAAGACACAAAAACTTAAAAAATGACAATATGTTTACCAAAAATGGATATCAATTGCAAAAGTTATGTCTTGAAAATCCCTAGGTTTAATACTTAGACCCTGAAAATGCCTAAGTACTGGCCTGATTAGATTTTGAAAAACTATTTTCCGAATCGTAAGGTGTGAAATTGTGAGACCAACTCTATCAAATGCTGAGTGACCCTAATTTTTATACTAAAATAAATTTAAAGTATAAGAAAATAAATATTTTCTTATACTTAACATTTAGAGTAGTAAATATAAGCTTATGGCCAAAGTTGGCTTCACATGTAACTCCCACATGCTCGTGGAGATGGTTTTGGTATTATAACAAAGTAACATGTACGTATTTGAATTTACACTAACATGTATGTATTATTATTTTCTCAATAACATGATCACATTATGGCTCGATAATTACCAAGCTATAATTTAAATAATGTGATCACGTTAATTAAATAACATGGTCACATTATTTAATAACATGGTCATGTTACCTAAAATGTCCATCAAATTATCCCTCAACTCCGTACACATACCCAAATAAACACTAATAATCTGTCTCTCTACATCATCACTTCATATGAAGGTTGTGAAAGATGCCTAGGCTAGGAGGAATAATCAAGAGGTCATAAAATGACACTAATGAATAGACAACTCACTCAACCTTCATAGCTCACTTAGACACTTCACAAGACTTGCAAAGAAGCTTTCAAACTGAATATGAATGCTAGAAAAGGAAAACATGTCAATGAAACTAAGCTAATCACCTGACAAGATCAACTAGTCATGCACACACATTGAAACTAGTCAAAAGAGGAAGTAAAACCAAAAGTTTCTCATCTGAGCATGAAATCAATATATTTTATTAAGCTTCCAAAAAACAAGTACATAAATGTAATTTATAAGCCTAGATATGCTCATAATAGTCTTATAAAATAGGATGAGCAAATCATCCATAATCTCCTATTTTATTAAATGACTAACTTATTCAAACAACTAACCTAAAAATACTACGTGGTTTGTTTTATAGGATAATAAACTATATTTACAAACATAGGTGAATTAATTTATTCTAACATTCTTCCTCTTAATTCATCATAGTTTGGAGAATACAAGAGAGAAATTTTGAATGCGTCAAACTTATCACGTGCAAGGGACTTCATGAAGACATCTACACATTGATCTTAAGTGGGGCAGTATTGGAGCTGTATATTATGTTGTTGAACATATTCACATATCAAATAGAATTGAACTTCAATGTCCTTCGTGTGTTCATGAAACATTGGATTGTGAACAAGTTTAAGAACACCATGAAAGTTATAGTTTAGAATTATTGGCTGAGTCTGTGGAACACCCAATCCTTCTAGTATATGATATAACCATATTACCTCGTAGACAGCTCCTCTTACAGTGTGATATTCTGCCTCAGTAGAAGAATGAGAAAAAAAAATTTACTTCTTACTCCCCCATGAGATTGGACTAGATCTAAGAAAGAATACAAACCCAGAAGTGGATTTTCTATCATCAATTGAACTTGCATGATTTGCGTCCATGTATCTTGTTAAGAAGAACTTATCATTCTTCTTGTATGCTATGCCATAATCCATTGTTCCTCGAAGATATCTCAATACCCACTTAACTTTTTTCTAGTGGCTTACCTTTAGATCTTGCATGAACCATGAAAGATAGCTAACAACATAGTTGATATCTGGCCTAGTGTATGTGAGGTAGATGAGACTCCCAATCCATTGGTGATAAAGAGTAGCATCTACTGGCGGTGATGGATTTAAGTGATACAACTGAAGTCTTGTCTCCATGGGTGTAGACATTAGTTTGCAATCCATCATCTAAAACCTCTCGACCAATGTCTTGGTGTACTTCATTTGAGACACAAATATGTGGTGCCATTTTTGCCATACTTCCAATCGAAGATAGTAGTGTAGTAACCCAATATCTGCCATGTCAAATGATCAATTAAGATCACTCTTTGTCACAACAATTATCTTCACTGAGTTGTTAGTGATGACTAGATCATCGACATAAACAATAATAATAACAATCTCCCCTCCTTGCTTTTTGAGGTAGAGATTAGGATCGTATGGATTCCTCTAAAATCCATGATTCACGAGATGCTCATCAATTTTTATATATCAAGCTCTAGGAGCCTTCTTGAGACCATTCAAAGATTTTATGAGTTTACACACTTTCTGCTCTTGCCATGGTGTGACATAACCCTTTGGTTTAGTCATATAGACCTCTTCATGTAGATCTCCATTTAAGAAGGCTTTGTGACATCCATCTGATGAATGTTCCAAGCAAATTGTGCAATCATTGCAAAGATCATTCAGATTGTCTTTATCTTAGTTGTAGGAGCAAAAGTCTCCTTGTAGTATATACCTTCTTTCTGAGCATAACCCTTTACTACGAGTCTTGCCTTGTGCTCATTTATACTTCCATCTACTTTGTATTTGGTCCTAAGGACCCATTTACAACTAATAAGTTTCTTCCCTGGTGGAAGATCAACAAGTGCCACATGTCATTTTTCATGAGAGACTAAAATTTTCCATCCATCGCATCTTTCCAAGGTTTGTAATATAAGGGTTTACAAACTGTAGAGGGCTCAAATATTTCTATAACTATGCTCATTAAGGCCAAATTTACTTCTTGACAAGCCATGTTGTGAGTCCTTGACCCTATAGATAAGTGTTTGGAGGTTCATCTAGTTTTGCATGTCGAATTATACTCATATACCATTTCGGCATATGTTAAACAGATGTAGGTGGTGTTGGATCTTTTGATTAACCTTCACCATTATTTTCAGCTAGAAATATTACATGTATGATGTCTGTATCAGATGTATGTGTAGAAGATGAACTGATTTCACCTTTTTCATCAAACACTACATCCCTACTGATAAGAATCTTCATTGTTTCTAGATCAAGAAGTTGATATGATTTTGACTCTTTACGGTATCCCACAAAAATACATTCCTTGGTTTTGTTATCTAATTTCTTTCTTTTCTTCTCTGGGATATGCATGTATGTTTCACAACCAGAAACTTGAAGATGAGATACTTTCAAATTTTCCCTATTCCATGCTTCCTGTGGTGTTATTCCATCAATAGCTTTGGAGGGTGACCTATTCGATAAGTACACAGTTGTCAAACATGCTTATGCCCAATACGAATGAGGTAGTTGTGCATCCTCGATCATGCTTCGAAACATCTCTATAATGACATGGTTAAGCCTTTCTACAACACTATTTTGTTATGGTGTGTAAGGAATAGTGTATTGATGGCGTATTCCATGTTCTTCAAGGTATGCAATAAACTTTTTACTGGTATATTCCCCCCAATGATCTGAGCAGAGAGCCTTGATTTTACAACTAGTTTCATTTTTAGTAGAGGCCTTGAATTCTTTGAAGGCTTGGAAACCTTGATCTTTAGACTTTAATAATGAAACCCACATCTTGCGGGTCATAGGTAAAAAACACTAGGTTGAATCTTGTGCCCACTGAGTCAGGTCCACAAGCTTTTTATAAATCAAAATGAATCAATACATAAAAAATGGTGCCAATCCTCTATTAACCCTTTTACAACACCAAACATGAAATAAATAGATTTTACCTAGAACTAATAAAAGCCAACTAACCCCTATAACCAACTATCTATGGGAATTTCATGCAAAAGGTGGTTTAAATATTAACTCAAACTCCAAGTAAAACTATCTTAATTATTTATGGGGTTGTCTGTATAAAAGAAGCATGCCCCATTTACAGTTATTAATTAATCTAACATATCAAAATCCTAAACTAAGTTAAGACTCTGGAACAAGTTCTAACAAACCCCCCTATGATCCAAAGTCGGGTCTTTAGACAATGCCAGACCATTTTTTTTAATTTTCAAATTTGATTGTCAAGGGGATTAGTAAAGATGTCAGTTGTCTGATCAGTAGTCGGGCAATATATTGGATCGAGTGCTTTTTTCACCATCAACTTTCATAGATAAAGATATTTGACATCCATATGTTTTATTTTGGCATGAAATACTAGATTCTTTGACATCTTGATTGCACTTTGATTATCAATGTATAATTGTGTAGGATCAATCTGAGAAATTTGAAGATCTACAAGAGTGCATTGTAAGTAAACAATTTCTCTAGAAGCATCACATGCTGCAATGTACTCTGATTTCGTTGATGAATTTGCCATTGTATCATGCTTCTTATAACACCAGGCAATGGTAGTTGAACCCATATACATAGTGTATCTTGTTATGAAAACTTTATCATCCACTCATCAAATATATCAAATCTCCCACTAACTTTCTATATTTGGTGCCATCAAAAAAGGCATTGCTATCATCTTTAGACAATTTCAAGTTACTTTCTATGGGAATGAGGGCAGTTTTGCAGTCACTTATGCCAAACCTATTTAACTTATAAATATACTTAGTTTGTGAAATGAAAATACTATGCTCTTTCTGAGTTACTTTTATGCCAAGATAGTAGTGAAGAATTCCAAGATCTGTCATCTAAAACCCATCTTTTAATCCCTTCTTCACAGACTTGTTAAGGTTTTCATCATTCCCTGTGATAAACAAGTCTTCAACATAGAGAACAAGAAACACCAATTTCTTACCCTACACTCAAAAATAGAGAGTATCATTAGATTCACTATGTTGAAAACCAATTATCTTCAAGTATGAATTCATTTTCTCATACCAAGCCCTGGGGGCTTGTTTGAGCCCATACAAAGCAAAATTAATTTACACACTTTGTGTTTTACACCCACTTTCTCAAAACCTGGAGGTTGTTTCATGTATACTTCTTCCTATAAATCACGATTCAAAAAAGCACTTTTAACATCTATTTAATATACTTTCCAACCATTATGTGTAGCTAAGGCAAGTACCATAAGAATAGTGTGCCATTTGGTAGTTGGTGAAAATGTTTCCTCATAGTCAATACCTTATTGTTGTGCATAACCTTTTGTAACAAGTTTTACCTTGTGTTTATCAATAGAACCATCTGATTCATACTTATTCCTATACACCCATTTGCATCTTATGGGTTGAACATGTGGAGGAGGATCAACTAAAACCCAAGTATTATTCATAGTATTGCATCATACTCACTTTGCATTCCCTGTTGCTAAATATGTTCAATAGATGCCTCCTCAAAAGTAGATTGCTCAGTAGAAGTAGTAACAACCATTGCATAATTTACCTATTTACAAGAACTCTTGGGACCTATTAAACTAACTTCATCTACTTTCAAGTTTAAAAAAGTACTTTAAGCCCTTTTTTGATACTTATTCAAATTAGTCAAATCAGGAACACTAGAATTCTCATCATGTGCACCATTCGAAGGAAGACTTAGAGCATTTTCAACATTTTCTAAGTCATCAACCTGTGAATTGGTAGATGAAAGAGAGGAAAGTGAAGGGATACAAGTCTCATACCACAACCTCAGAGAATTGCCCTCATTATTCAATCCCTTATCACATTTTGCAATTTTCCTATCTAACCTATCAAATTGAGAATCAATCTCTGCAGTGTTCATAGTACCAAATTCATTAAATACTACATCCTAACTCATTATGAATTTATTTGTATCGTGTGCAAGCAAATGATGCCCCTTTTTATTTTATGAATATCCAAGAAAGATGCATTTTTGACTTCATGGTTCCAACTTGGTTCTATGTTCAGTAAGAACTATCCAAAAACTTTCAAGTGTTTAACTTTTGGTTTAAACCCATACCAAGCATCATATGGATTTTATCCCAAAAGTGCATTTGTGGGGGACCTATTTCTCAAATACACTACAGTACCAATGGCTTATGCCCAAAACTTATCATTGAGTTGTTTATAGTACAACATAGCTTATGATGTTCCCTTTAAAGTTCTATTCATTTGTTCAGATACTCCATTTTGCTATGGAGTGTAAGCATTACTATATTATCAATGAATGCCATGTTCCTGACAATAATATGAAAACTCATTCAAAGTATACTCACCACTATTATCTAAATAAAGAGTGGCTAAGTGTGAACTTGTTTCTTTTTTACTTGTTTCTTTTTTAACTAAGTGTAACCAATCAACAAACTTAGTGAAAACTCTTGATTTGGTTTTCATGAAAAACACCCGAGTCATCCTAGAAAAATCATCAATAAACAACACAAAATATCTACACCTTCTAATGGATGACTTTTTCATGTCAGATACATCACTATGTATTAACTGCAGACCTCTGTTAGCTCTTCATGAAGAATTCTTAGGAAAATTTTCTCATTTCTATTTGTCCAAAACACATGATTCACAAAGAATACTATCTTTACAAAAAGTAGACAACCAACTCACCATACCATATCTCTACAGGTCCACTAAAGAGTGAACATTCAAATGTCCATAACAGAGATGCCATAACCGTTGTGTAGACATAATACCTATAACTGTACCTGTGTCAACAACTTCCACAAGTTCCACTATGGGGGGAAGCACTTTACAATACAATCTAACCAAATTTCAATCCTTATAACTTGTATACGTGGTTTTGTATCCATCCTTCACTGAATTGATATAGATGAACCCATTTTTAAGCATAATTTGAGAACCTTTCTTTCGAATAGTTACCAAGGAAAGATGTTTCTTCAATGTGGAAACATACCAAACATTCTCCAAGTATTTTATAAAACCATCAGGGAGAAGAATCCGAAAAGACCTAAGTCCTAGTGGAGTATGCATAGACTTATCTACCAAGGCAACTGGAGAGAGAGAAGCTTCTTTGAAAGTCCAAAATAAGTCTTGCCTAAATGTCATATGTTTGGTTGCTCATGTATCTAAAACCCATACATCTATGAGCTCATCTCTTACCTCATATTCTATATAATCAATGTGCCCTAAAGTAGTGAATGTAGATTCATGAGCAAGATTGTTGGACTCATCATAGTCATGATCAACATATTGAACATAGTTAGACTTAGTCACTTTTCATGGCCTCTAAATTTTGTTAAAAAGAATGCTACATTGAGAGGCAATGTGACCAAATTTTCCACATCTATGACACTTAATGTCTGATCTACCTCAACCTCTGCCTATATAAGAGTTGTGACCATGTCATTTATCCCCTGTCTCATTTGAGTGAGAATGGCTAGATTGTTATTGATGTGAATAATCTCTACCTCGGTTTTGATATCTGCCTCATTTATAACCTTGACCCCCTCTATAATTGTTCCCTCTATTATTTTGTTGATCAGAAGAAGATGAACTAGGCTTAGACTCTGAAACATGGGCTTCCTCAGTTTTCTTGGATTTCTTGGGTAGAGAGAGGTCATGTTGGATAAGAAACTCAACCAATTTGTCAAAAGTAATACCTATGATTTTGTTAGAGACATGCAATATTTCTACAAAGTTCTTATACGACTCAGATAGTCCTTTCAATACAACAGTAAGTATGAGATTATCATCTAGTTTTTTAAACCCAGCCTTAGTGTACTTAGTAACAATATTCTTTAACTTAGACATGTATTCTCCCATATCCCCATCTTCTTCTAATGACAAAGTAAATAATTGTGTATGAATGTCTATTTTCTCATGATTAGGTTTCTTATCATACAAATCAAATAATGTTTTCCATGCAGTGTAACTATGAGGAGAAATTTCAATATGTATATAAGTATCATGAGTACAACAACACTTGATTAAAGCGAAGGCATTAAAATCACATAGATTAAATGCATCAAGTTTAGCCTATTTTGTAGGCAATGTGGGATTTTCATTCTTAACAATATCCCATAACTCAAAAACTAATGAAGTTTCCATCAAACATTTCTAATCTGAATAATAATAAATCATTAATCTATCATCATCTGAAAGCAAATTATGAATCTTTGGCATCTTGAATGAAATGCAAGTGAGACAAGGAAAATTAAGTGTGACACAATACAAAAAAAGTGCAACAAAGTAAAGAAACACCACACTCATTGATAGTAGTTTGCACAAGACACTGCTTCTATGGTGTTTTGCACTTAACTTCCACATAAAACAGAAAAGAGATTTTTGATGGGTTTTGCACTTAACCACCCCAAAAAATTAAAAATTACACCCTTATTTCTCCAAAATACAACCTTATTTCACTAAGTACACCCTTATTTAACCACAAGTAAAAAGAATGCACTTCTATTGCATTTTTTGGACTAGTTTTCATGTTTTTACAATCATGTATGTTTTTTACAACTTGTAAAGCATATAAAAAACTTAAAAAATAATATTCCCTCCAAAAAGCATATACCAAGTTTAAAAATATTTTTTCAAAAAGAATATTGGAACCCTTGACCTCTCCCTTTCAAAGTATTTCACAAAAATGGCCCATCCACTTGCCATAAGAGCATTTACAAGTCTTAAACACATAAATATATATGAGCCAAATTTTTTCTATGTGTGAAATAAAAAAAATTACATGGGCATGGAAATAATTCATATGTGAATGAATAACTTGGTAATTTTTTCCAAACTTAGTCTTAGCTTCATTGGGACCCACCAAAAACATAAATTTTTGTAAAAATTATGGAAAGTTTTTACAAAAATCAAATTTTTACTTTGCCTAAAGCTTCCAACACCATATGGATGCCATGGCTAACTTACAAAAAATTGCTGCACTTTCTGTCCTCCACTAGGCCATACAAATCCATACAGGGTCGTACAACAAGCAAATTCTAATAGTTTGAACCTGATTTTAAGGATTTTGATGAGCTATAGCAGATTTGGAAAGAGTTTCAATACTGAGAGGCCGTATCAAGGCAAAAATGGGTCGTACAACTCAAAAAATCAATCCCAATGTCATCTCAGATACATTTGGTAATGATTTCTGGCATTTAAACACTTATTTGTAGATCAAAATTGAGTAGATTGAGCCAAAAAAGAATGACAGTTGTACTATATTGACATATAGATTTCCAGGTTAAAAAAGGCCATACAAATGGCATTTTTGGCTGAAAACAAGGTTTTTAAAATCAGATTGATAAAAAACAATGCTTCAAAAATATTTAGAATGGAGGATCTAAGTTGTATGAGCATGAAGAACTATCTAGGGAGATGGCCATACAATACCAATGCACTGGCTTAATTTCCTTTGATTTACTCATGAGCAATGTAATTTTTTTGAAAAACTAAATAATTTAATTATTTTTTTTAAATTTCAACATTAGACCAACTAAAGTTATCAAAGACATACCTTCTATTATTCACCCGATAATCAATTTGACTTCACAGAAACCTCTTTATTTCCACGTGAATGACTTTTTCATCTTGCCCTTCATCCAGATTCACCATGCTCCTAATTACCATGCTCTGATACCACTGATAGGTAAAAAATACTAGGTTGAATCTTGTGCCCACTAAAGTGGGTCCACAAACATTTTATTAATCAAAATGAAATAATACATAGAAAAGGGTGTCAATACTCCATTAACCTTTTTACAAAGCCAAACATGAAATAAATAGCTTTTACCTAGAACTGGTAAAAACTAACTCCTATAACCAACTATCTATGAAAATTTCACCCTAAAGGTGGTCTATATATTAACTCTAAAACTCTAAGTAAAACTAACTTAATTATTTATGGGGGTGTCTTTATAAAAGAAGCATGCCCTATTTACATTTATTAATCAATCTAACATATCAAAATCTTAAACTAAGTTAAGACTCCATAACAAGTCTTAACAGCGGGAATGATCATCAACAAAGAGTTTTAAATATTTGTATCTTTTATAGCTAGCAGTCGTAGGTCTACATAGATTGGTGTGCACCAGATCAGGTGGATGCGGAGACCGAAATTCACTTTTACCAAAAGGAGCTCTTTGTTATTTACTAGCTAAACAACTAGGACAAATATCAAAATATTATTTAAGTGTTGGAAGACCTCTGACCATGTTATGTTTGCTTAATGCAAGCAAATACCCATAACTCAAATGACCATATCTTCTATGCCATAACTGAGATTTGTCTGTACTATTCACAATAAGTGCCTGATGATATTTATTTATAAAATCAAGCTGAAACATTTTGCCTATATTTGAAGCTCATGTAATAGTGTTAGAGCCTCTTGACTTGTTTTGATAAGGCAAAACTTTTTACCATCTTTGTGATCAAACTCAGTTTTGAGATTGTGATCAAGAAGTTGATTTATAGACAAGTTCTTAGTGAGTCTTGGGACATATAAGACATCTGTGATCTTGGTCATTTTGTGACCAAGTTGTAAATAAACATCACCTCTACCCTGAACAATGTATGATGAATGATAACCAAGAGAGACATTACCTCGAGATCCTAATTGGTGTAAGGTGAAAACCCATTCTTTTTGTCCTATCATGTGCCTTGTGGCACCATGATCAACATACCAGATAGAATTTGAAGAAAAAGGTTCCTCATGTGTATGTGTAGTAAAGATGTGATCATCTTCTAAAGAATGATCATCCTCAGCAACATTCCTATGTTGTTGTTTCTTTTTCCAATTCTATTTGGAATGGGGTCTTATCTTCGATGACTGAGGTGAATTTTGTGAAGTGGAATTCTTGTTGGATGATCCCTGTGTGAATGTATTATACCAATAATGTTTTAAGTCGTGCCCTATCTTTCCACAAATAAGACAAACTTTCTGTGAGCAGGGTTTATTCCCCTATTGATTTTGTTGTTTATTTTGCTTAGGGTTTTGTTTATATGCCTTTATTGGCTCCTTTCTTTTCTAAGAGGAGGCAAATGCATGTTCTTCATCAGGTTCCTCTACAATCTATATGGCTTCCTCTTGTTGCAACATGTTAACCAATGAGATAAAGGTTGGTTATTGACCCATGACATTCAATGTGGTCATAAATATTTTGTATGCAGGGGGTAGTTCTCTTAAAACAATGGGGACCAAAGATTCATCTTTCACTAGGTCTGGCAATGCTTCAAGCGAAGCTTGTAAGGTTGTAACTCTATGAGCAAGTCCTCAAATTTTTTCTCTAATTTTAACTTTAGTGAATGGAATTGGCTCTAGAGATAAAAAGTCCGATTTTGATTCTTTGCTTCATACGCTTTTTGAAGCTTATCCCAAGCATCTTTAATTGTAGTGGTTTTGTGGATATGGGGTTGTACCTCATCCAAGACTTCAAAAATGATTATAAGCTCAGCCTTTTAATTGACTTTATCAAACTTTCATTGTTGATCAACATCAGTAGCATGTCGGGTCCATGTGCCATCAACTATTATCCATATTTTTTCAAATTCTAAATATGTTTTGACCTTAGTTTTCTAGGCTGCATAATTATCACCTCGAAGAAGTTGTCTTTGGAAAAACAAAACATGATTAATTTTCGATCAATTGTGTCAATTTGATCAAATTGAATGAGGGTAATGGATTGGTTCCTCGTCACTCCAAGTTTCAAGGTCTCCCTTTCTATATATTATTAGATCGATATACAAGACCTTTCTATATATGTGCCCTTCTTTTATACCTATTGGTACAGAGGAGAAGCTCGCCCTTTCTATATACCTGATAGTATGAGAAAGAGGCATAAACATATAGGAAATAATCTGATACTTGGTACCTAGATAGTAGTGAAAATGGTTCATCCAATCATTATCACCTACTTAGATGGATTTTTGCATACACATGCGTAGCTTCGCTATATACTTGTAAATACCACCAGTCAAGATTTACGTTCTTCGATTGAAATAAATAGGTAAATAGAGGGAAGGCTATGAATTTTTATGAATCTTATTATTCTCTGACAATTTAAAAGGTTGATGCTTAGACGTTATGGTAGCTGTGCTAGGTTATAGATGCAGTAGTTCAAAGCATGATAACATTACCCGTGAATGTGAACCAGATGCTTCGTTTTGACTGAATATTATGAATGAGATTTTTACAATCTCTTTGATTTTATGAGGCCAAATATATATTAAAATTCAATTTACAATTTACAATAAATAGAAAATAAATCCACTAGGCAAAAAATAAATATTTCCATCTTTTTTAATTTGCCTTTCACTAGTTATGGGAATTGAACCTTGCACCTAATTTGACCAAAACAGTGACTTAGCCACTTCGGATATTGAAAGTTTATGATTTTTAATTCACTTAATTTCAAAATAAATCTGAAAAAAGTGATTAAAAAACAGACCTCAACACTTTATCTCTCCATGCAAAGTGATGTTGATAGATAAAAATCTAAATCAGCAACTCCACCCATGCTTCCCATGCAAATTCCATTCAACAAGCAAATTTGGAAGATTCTAAAAGATATTATGACACCATACATAATCATATGTCAGAATTTTAGGAGAATTATTATGCAGCAAATGGCCATCTACAATAATAAGACTTTAGCCACCATGTCTGTATGACGTGATATGGATGAAACATCGTACTACTCTTTCAAGTGTTGTTTGAAATAGCTTCCTACAACTTTGACTATCCCAAAGGACTGTACAATAGTTTTTCCACATGTGGATGAAAAATTAAAGTGATGTAGCATTGAGTCCAAATTAGTTTACATAAATTAGATTCTGATTTTGATCATCATATGACCATAAATGAGGAAAATTAAACTGCATATCAAAATAATTTTTTTTAGTCTTATAGGCTCTCAAAAGGTGGTATGACCTGCTGCACTTTGGTACAACCTAGGTCAAGATCATAGAAAATTGAGTTGAAAATGTCTCCAAAAAATTTTAGATCTTGAATCAATCTGTATGACCTGATATGAATAGAAAACCATATGGATCTACTACAAAATAGGACAAAACAAGATTTACATGTTTCCAAAGGCCTAAAACATTGTATGGCTTGGTCAGAATTAATTTATCCAAATTGTAGGGAGTGTAAAAAATAGCAAATAATACTAGATATTACTTTCAAATTCTTTTGGAGAGTGTACAACCTGTTGTGCATGAAAAATTGTATGATAAGGTGGGTAGACTAAAGTCTCCAAGCTCTCGATTTCTCCATTGTTGCTTCAAGTGCAATCTAACTTACACGTTAATAAATTAATCAGATATTGGCTCTGATAATGAGCTGCTATGATACCAAATCTGAGCATAAAATCAATATATTTCATTAAGCTTCCAAAAAACCAATACGTTGATGTAATTTATAGGCCTCGATATGTTCATAATAGTCCTATAAAATAGGATGAAGAAATCATCTATAATCTCCTAATTTATTCAATGACTAACTTATTCAAACAACTAACCTAAAAATACTATGTGGTTTGTTTTATAACATAACAAACCATATTTACAAACATAGATGAATTAATTTATTCTAACATTTCATTGATCAAAGGCTTGTAAACGTGTAGAGCTTTGCCATACCCAGGTGGAGGATCCCTACATAGCCTACCAAGACTGAATTTATAGAGAAATGAGAGAGAAAAAGAGAGAAAGGTGTATGAGAGAGAGGTGACAAGTGAAGAGTTACAATTAAGAAAGGAGGTTGAATAACAAATGCATCAGATCCCCAAAGACGTGTTGCTTTCTTGAAGATGTTTTCCTCCTCCAAGTGACATGGGAGTCTTCATGCTTGCTTAACACCTTATCTTCTTCTTAAAAACTGCCCTTCTCTTGGCTTGAAAATGGAAAGTGGCACTCTTCATCATCAATTCATATTAAGTCACCTTCTGCCCCTGTTCTTGATACCTTTCATCAATTTAGAATCTCTTCAAAACTGAAATCTAATTGATGATTACACCTCTTAGGTGTCTTGAAGTAGAATTTGTCCTACTACGCCAATGTTTGCCCAAATAGCTCAAAACTTGATTTCATATTTATGAGTGAAACTTATATTCATGGATGGAATACCTTAATTATATCAAACCTAAATCAATCCCTTTGAATGCATTAAACACTGATGAAGACCTCATTTTTACCTTAAGCTCTCATCTGCATTTAATTCCTTGTAGCCTTGAAAACACACAAAGCTCCTTGTGTGGAAGAATGTACAAATGGTATTAGAGAAATAAGGGTAATTTTGAATACCCAGTATGGCCTTACATCTCCATACCAAATTTTATGACTTAAATTGAAGTGGAAGTTTACCTTTTATGTTATTTTCTCTCTATAATTAGGTCTCCATTAGCCCTCCAGGTCTATAAACTGAGTTTTGGATCTAGAATTCTCTCACATATGTGAAAATAAAAATAAGTGTTTGATTCATTTTCCCCATACCCTAACCATGTTCCATGTCAAATTTGAGGACCTAAGACCATGTGTAGATAGGTGAACCATGAAATGATAAAAAAATAGCCTTTCACAAGTTTTTTTTACACTGCCTTCAATAATTTGAATTGTTTGAGCACTTCCAAGATGACATATACAGATTTTTTGACTTGAAGAGATATAATACAACTCGATCCATCCTCTCTAATGGTTTGCGTCTATTTTTAAGGTCAAATACCCTATTTTGAGCCCAAAAACTCACAAAAACACAACATTTAATGAATTTGTATAGTTGCAAGTGCAAAAAAATATCATATTGATGGTTATCCTGGAGTGAAGAATGAGATTTATGTGGTTTTAAGGTCAATCCAATGATTTTTAGGTGCTTAAGATACAAATCTCTCTCAACTAGTCAAATCTGGGCCTCTAGACAACATGTGAGCACCTTGCACTCTTAACGATTATTCATAAAGCTTAGGCCTTTAATGAACATCTAAATGTCATGAATCATGAGTGCATAGGGGCATCTTCTTATTCCTAATAGCTTGATCCACCATGCATATCTTCAAGAACAATAGAGTATTGTTGCTTAATGTTTCGTACACAAAAGGTGATATAAGGTGATGGTAATGAGGTTCAAGTGAGGTACAAATATCGATTGCAAATATTTTATTTATAAAACCACACTTTACCAAAATAGAAAATCAAATCCTTTCTAGCATAATTTACACTCTTCATGTTACATTCTGATTTCACCATAACTTTTATAACTTTTGAATTCATATATTATGTGGTTATCATTTGATTATTATTGTTTTGATTTGATTTTTATGACATATGCTAGTTATGAGACAATTATATGCTGATTAGTTTACATGATGTGATAGTTGTACTTTCTTATTTTTGTATATTGTGGATGTATATTTGTTAGTTATGCATCATTTATTGATATATATGATGACTCAGACTAACTACGTACTCGTCATGATGTGTATGCATGATTGATCCTTTCTTCAGAGTATGACGGAGGGAGAGCATCATCGGAGATGATGAAATAGATGGGATGATTGGTGGATGATAGAGGAACTACTAGTAACCCAACAGTCAACATAGTAGAATAACTTGATTATATCTTTGTTTGATCGAAATATTTAATTTATTTTGAGTGCTTATATATGATCATGTTTTGGTTGATGCTTATGATGATATGATTATGTGATTTCATGTATGATTATAGTGCATAGATTTATATATGCAAGGTTGTCATATGATCATGTGTTACATTGCTACTCAGAAATATAAGGTAATTAACCTTAGTTTAAGTATTTAAATGTAAGTGGCATTAATCTTATGCTATAATGAAATTATTAATTTGGTTTAATTAATCTTTTAAAGAGTTAATTACCAGACTCCATTAAATTAAAAAAATTTAGCTGTCAAGTTAATGCTAACTTAAGAGATAAGTCCTTTTGTATGAAATACATTAAGAATTGAAGGCTTAAAATTATCTTTTTGTAAATACGAATGGACTTAGGTTATTAATTAACTTAGCTTTAAACACAAAAAGTATTAACATGCATGATTTTTGAAATAGATCAAGCTCAAAGTTAGTGTTAGTATTTAAATGTAAACTAAACTCTAAATAAGAGGGATTTTATGCATGAAGAAAGAAGTACGACGACTTAGGGAAGATAAAAAATATATATAAAAAAGAAATTAAATTAAAACTTGAGAAAAGGTTTTGAGAACAAAAAATTAAATAGTACAGTGGCTCATGTAAAAAGGGGCAACTTATGCACATTGAAAAAAAAGAAAAAGAAAAGAAATCGAAAGAAGAGATTATTAACAAGGAGGAAGATATAAGAAATAACGAAAAAATTAGAGAGAGGGAAATATGGTAAAGGGAAGATATTATACAACAAAGAAAAATTGAAGAGGAAAGTATAACGAAGGAAAACTTATTGCCAAATGGGTGATGTATTAATATTATGCTATAGCAATGAGTTTTGATTGATTAAAACATTATTTTTTACTGACTTTATAATGGGCGATCTGCATACTAATGTTTGAATATATATATAAAATAAAACTTGAGCTGAGTATATTTGGTATAAATAGGGTGTTATTATGCAGCGACCCCTTGAATCAATACAATGACTTGTTTGACTATTCCAACAATTGATAATTGTTTTGAAAAATAATCATTTTAATAACAATAATAAGTAGTAGTAAAAATAACAAATTAACCTATGAGAAGCGCAACAAGCAATATGATCTCTTTCTTTGGAATCTACTCAGAAATAACAAACTACGTGGATTATATCAATTTATAATAACTTGATTTTATATAGTGATTTGATAAAATAGTATAGCGACTATGTGAAAAATAATATAACAATTTATCTTATAGTCTTATTATTGCAGCAGTCAATAGCATTGGTTTTATGAATCACTGAGGTGAAATATTATATTTTAATGATGAGCTTACATATTTTTTAATAAATCGTTGACTATTGTACTAAGAAATATAATTATTTTATTTCAAAATTTTAGCTAAAAGTTATAATGATTATATTACAAACCTAAGCTTAAAATCCAAAAGAGAGATGAGCATAATAGAGGGTGTGGCGTCAAAGTGACAACCAAAGTTTACAAAAGTGTGAATAAAATTACATAACATGAAGAGATTGAAGCTTCAAAAAAATCTACCCTTATTTACATGTGATATCTAGTAAAACATTATCGATAAAAAAAAAAGTCCGTAGTAATAAACCCAATTGAGCATTATGATTAGCAATGTTAGTTATGCAAAAGACTACATTTGATATCTAACAAAACTTTATCAATTAATTATTTATAGAGAGCGATTACTCATGCCATGATATTATAGATCATGATATCAGAGCAAATAGTGATTGTTATACCATTGTAGATACTATTTATTTTTTGAGTATATATATGGAATTTAGTTTAATATAGCTAGTGACCATGAGATGATTGATACATGGTCATATCATTATGTGTACAATTACTTTGGGCCAATAGGTAGTAATGGATAACATATATATATTGAGATACACATAGTTATACGAGTTTTAGATAATGTATAGCCAACATTTTTCTTGAAGCTTTCCTTGTTTGGATTCAACTAGTATTTGATTTAACATGTAAAAGCATTAAATCTAAAAACATTCTAAGACATATCCGGAATTTCATTTCTTAGTAGTTTCGATGGAAAACATAAATCTAATATAGAGCTGGTCTTAAAATAGAGGAGATAAGTTATATAGTTTAGCTAAGTCGTGATCATAACCAATAATATAAATCAAATATATATATTTAAGAATGTTAAGTAAGATGTTATGCTTGGATAGTACATATTCTAAGTCACGTGGAGATATCCATAAGAGTGTCAATTTAACTTGAGAAAAACAGAACATATATTTAGGCAATTTATTTATGTTAGTACCTGATCTATTAAACTATTTGTATGACAATAACAATTGATAAAACAATGTCAAGTCATTGGTTCAAATTCTAATGATTGTTGAACTTTGTAATCCATATTTATATTTTGGTAAGCACTTTTGAAAACAACTAAAGTGTATGAGGGTGTTCATATAGAAATATATCTATATGTAGACTTAGGTATTCATATAATTATATAACTTACATAGGTGCATTAGATCATATGCCTACGTCTAAAGTAATAGATTGTTAATAAGATATAAGATTTTAAGAAATGAGAAAATTACAACTATATGAATACTGCTCTTTGAGTTATGTTCATACGAGGTATAACTTAATTTAGAGTTATCTGATATTATGATAATTATTAGTGATTAAAACTTATGTGTGGTTCATATTACGAGAATATTGATACGTTTAAGTATTTAAACATCATTAGCATTTAATAGCACATCATGATGTGCATTTATAATTAATATTTTTTAAAATGATAGTATGCAGTTTAAATGCAGATTGTATTAGGTGGTATAACCCGTACTTTCATAATTATTATGTATGATAGTGAGTTTGGTTGTTTATGACTGATTAGAGTGCTTATGCATAATGATCTATAATATTATGGGATGTTATAGAGAGATTTCATTTAAAATTTACAGACTAAAAGCATGTTATATCCGAATGGTACATACAGTTAATCTTATGTCTTGACCCACACCTACGTAACTGTATGCATGTTGATTTACTTGAACATTATATTTTATGACAGTTAGTAAGACATTATGTATGCATGCATACAACCTAAAGAGTGTAACGAATGCTAGGTTAGACTTTTATGTATTTATGAAAATTATGACTTGCTTTGTTATACTGATTTGCTTGAATAAAAGCTTATGGTTCTTTGTATTTAAGACTACTTTGTATGACTGATTGTGAAAAACTAGTAATTATGTCTTAGAATACTAGACTCTGATAATATAGGTTATCATGGGATGTAGTATGTTTGAAACTTATTGTGGTAATTGAAATTTGCAGTTAAATATATATTTTATTCGGGTAGTATAAACTGTAGGCATTATTTCTAGTATGGATTAGATAATAATATAAGATTCATTCATATGTTGACGGAATAAATGTATACTTTGCTTACTCCTATGTTTAACATGTGTTGTGATATGATTGCTAATAGGATATAAATTGAATGAATCTTGGGGTTAAATTATGTATAGTGAGACATTATCATTTTATGTGTATGATTTATATGTTGGTGTGATATCTTGCAATAGAATGCATTTTCTATGATACACTGCATGTTTAGTTTTAGAAATCATATAACATTTGGGTACTTACTTGTTATTCTGATTTCTTGCACCATCACTATTTACTCATTCGTGAAGGGAGAGCCATTTATTGATGGGATTAGTGTGAGAATTGTTGGTCCAGGGTTAGTGTAGAAAAGCGTTTTGATGATGCTCTCCCTTCCCACAACATTATTACTTTTAAGATGACTCTTGAGATTCCCATAGATACTGGAGAGTCTAGGGAACTCCTGCTCCGGGGAGCCATGCATTTTAATTATGTACATTATATTATATTGTTTTTATATATAGGTACATGAACATGAATGATTGTAATTACCTATCTACTATGGATTGACAATAATGGCTATGTATTGTATCGGTCGTGGTTGACTAATTGTAATTTCTATATATGATTGTATTATGATGCACTTTTTTATATTAATAATGATCAGTGTCTGTTAAATGTCATGTGTTTATTTTTCTAGTTATCACTCTTAGAATATTTTTGTACTTTTATTGCTTAGATTCTCGTGGTATAATCTATTTATAATATGTGTATTTTAAAAAAAAAAAAAACTTTCATATATTTTCTAGTTAGCACTCAATAGGGTTGCTTCATTTCAATATAGTAGTTTACACAAAGAAAGCTATAATAATGAGGATAGTGCCTAATTTGAAATACATCATACCACCATACCACTTGGAGAGAATATGAAAGGACCCATGCAGATTCAAACCTAAATTTAATAGAATACTTAAATTTGGTAAAAAAATGCATCTCTTCCAACATTCCTTCCACCATCAAAACAACATATAATATTAATCTTTTTATTAATTCCATCCATTCAATCATCCACCTCGTTTAATTTTTCTTAAATTTATAATCATTATCTTTCTCCTCATTTCTTTATGCCATCACATGTGTCCTACCAAACAAAAATAAAAATTACTAATTATTCATATACATATTAAAAAGCAATAAAAACCTTTGTTCTAAATATAATTTTATTATTATAAACATAGTGGAAATGAATGTACCTAAATTATTTAGATTATTATAAACTAAAATTTCTTGAATATTAATTAAGTTATAAAACTAAGTGAACTTATTCCTCACATTTTAAAAAACAATAAAATAAGAAAACATATATTAAAAAAATAAAATAAAAATAAATAGATCAATTATTCATCATCAACTTCATCATAAATCCCTCCCCCTTAAAAACAATCTTTCGTTGGTCCAACACGGCTAACCGACATGAGTAATAAAATCCTCTTCCCTGCTAAAAACGAAATGGTCAGGAGCTCGGGGAGGCCAATTTTTCTTGCCCTCTTCATGTTTATATGTAATATACAAACAGGGAGTTTACACAAAAAGATGCTTACCCCACCTTGTCTGTGTGCCTGTAAACTTAATGCAGGTTCATAGGAGGAGAAAGATGGGACAGTTTTGAGAAGTCTCATTGGTCGAAGTCTCGAAGATGAGCCTGGCCCTTGTGCAGGGATACTCTTCTGAAGAGGAGGAGCCGCCTCAGCAGTCAATCTGGTCTGATAGCGAGGAGGAAGACCGAACTGAAAAAGAAGCGGTGTTCCCCAAGCACAACACTCCACTCACTGTGAATCAGTCATCAGGCTCTTTGTTGCCTTCAGCTTTTCAAGCTTTTTCTGAGGTATTCAACTCATTTTTTTAAATTGAAATGAGAACTCATCAATTTGTATTTTAACATAGTGATTAGCCGTAAAATCCTGATAATTTACCACTTAAGTTCATTGTATGCAACAAGTTTCCCCCGTTTTCTGTGTTAGGGCATTTTATTCAATTCTTTTTCAGTTCTGGCTTATCCTAACTAAAATTTCTGTTGGGTTTTTCCCTATCAACGTATCCAAGATATCTCCTATATTTTTTTGAGGCGCTCAATTCAAATTTCTGTGGCACCGAACTTCTTTTTTTATGTAATTAATCATTTTGTACTCATTTTAAATTCTGGGATGCACAACTCAACTTTTTTCATTGAATTATAGGCGCCCGCCTCAATTTTTATTTAGATAATTTTTTTTTGATACCCATTTCAAAGATGTGTTTCCCAAGTCAAAATTTCAATTAATTTCACATATTTGTGGTATCCAAAACTAGATTTTCGTTCGACTTCTAAATTTTTGCAGTACCCAACCAGAGAGGGACGGATTTTTTTTGGGCAGTACACAATAGTTGGCAGTTTTTTTTTTATTTAAAAAAATAAGAAATACAGGCATTATAGTTTGATATTTGAAGAAATGCATAGACTTTAGCATCACATAAGGTCTGGAAAATTTAGAAAATTTATGTACATTATTGTATAAACTTGGGGCACTGTACCCTATAATCATTACACCTGAACTTCGTCACATTTCAACCAGTGTTATGGGCTGCATTATTGCAGCGATGAGGAATTAAACTTGGGTCATGCTCTTATTAGTGCCCCCATGACCATTACACTGTGAGTCATTTGACGGGATAATTTGCTAATTGGCTAATCTAATACTTGAAACTTTTGTGAAAAATAATGTATTTTTTGTTTTGTATTTATGGATTACCTTGTCATATCTTTATATTGCTAATGTTTTGGGTGTATCATCTGGATCCCTCTTGTGAAAAATTAGCTACTTTAAATAACATTTTAAATCTTTTCTGTAACCAATATGAGTATGGCTGTTCAATTCCCAGTGGAAAATATAATCCTCAAATAGTAGTTGGTTTTACTTCAATTTTGTGGCCCTGGGGAATGGAAGTTGGTGAACGTAGTTTGGATTTAATTTCTAACTCTATGTTCTGGCAGGTTACAGGGCCTCCCGAGTTTCTGAATAATAGTGCATTGGAGCCAATACCGACCAGGCCCCCTCAGAGGAAAAATGCTTTTGGAGGACGGCAAGCTGCAAAAGGTTCCAAGATAAAGAAAGAGTCCCCAGTTGGTAAGCCATTCTGAAGCTAAAGCCCCTTTGTCTTGAGGCCCTTTTTGATGAGGAGATCCATTTTTTCTAATCCGATAGAAGTATCTTTCAGACACTTCAAAAGATGTTTTTTAATAAATCATTGGGATTTTTTTGTTTGCTTGTACATAATGCTTCTGCTGTAACTTTCTGTGTATGTTGCTAAAGGTATATCCAAATTTTTCCTAAGGTTGAATTTGTGATAATTTCTACGTGGATACTACTATAAACCTAAGTTACCAAATTCAAATTCGTGGAGGATAAAATTTCTAAAAGATTCGATTCTAAAAAAAAACAGCCATAAAATTCGTGATTAAGTTTGACTAAAAGAAATATACTGTTTATAAGACTAAATAATCAAAAAAGAAAGAATGAACTGACATTTCTAAATAATTTCAAATTTCATATCAGGAAACATGTCAAAATAACTTTCCAACAAATAGCTATCATAAATTAATGAAAAGAAAAACTTTGAAAAACATGCTGAATAGCAACATTTAAAATGTTTTCAAAAAGTTTAAGCACTTTCCTAATCTAGCCATCCCTACTTATGACACTTGGGTCTCCTAGGTCTCTCTAAGGAAATGACAGGAAACGGTGTTTGAAACTGCAGAAACTTATAGAAACAATTTGAAATATTATTAAGGACATTCAGAAACTCCTGGACATGTTATTGTAAATGTAAGGCATATCTGGAAACTGGAGTTTCAGTGCAGAAAAACATCCAGAAACTCCTGGAAAACAGATGGCAACTGCTTGAAAAATTTCTCAAATTACCAGAAATATTTTTGGAAGTTTCATAGAGAAACATTCTGGAAACCTATAAAGAGATTTCCAGCTTTCCAGGCAGAGTTTCCAGAATTTTCAAGGAAAATCTCTTCAGAGGAAAACAAAATTTTAAAATGTGTGATGCTCAGTTTAGAATAAAGACTTGAAATAACGAAGATCTGCATTTCAGCAGCCATTTTTAAGAAACATAATTGTGTCTTTTAGGATTCAGGAACATTAGCATCTCAGTTTTCTGGAAAGTTTTGTATGTTTTTCTGTTTTTGTTGCACACTGATGACTTTGTCTTTTCTTTTTTGTGCATGGTCAAGTGAGTGAGAGAGTGATAGGAAACTGCCTTAATTATTCATAGGACAACAATCACAGTCCTAAAGTGCAGATCACAATAATGCATATGTTTCTTGATATGAGGTATTCACATCCGAGGCTTCAGATTTGTGTTTGGGATGTAGCTACATTGTATGAGCAGTATGAGAACTAGAAAGTACAATTTGAGCATGTGAAAAAAATTGTATGGTTATGATGAATTTAAAATGGCATCGAAATATAACTTTTTGTAGTAGCAGAAATATATAGAAAACCACATTACACAAAAAGGAAAAACCAGTTAAATGTGGGGAATTGAATCTTGTGCAAAGGCCAAAGCCATAATGCGGCTATTACAAAGAATTGCCTTAACGACAGCAACAAGCTATGAAATAAATGCAATTATGGGAAACATACACAGAAACTAAGAGTTGTGATTGTATTTCTGTCCGATCTGAGAATTTTGGCCTTTTAGCTTTTTGAAGGTATTCTGAAGGGTGTACAGGCTAGGTCATTAGCTGCGGTTGCATTGGAGGAAACTAGCAGTTTTGACATAGTAAGAAGGCATTTATGATATTTGATTGTAGCATTTGTTTCATGATCATCCACATGTTCGTTTACAAAAACATCAGTTGTTTCAAGTATGATTTTGTTTGGTAACCTGTGTTAGAGCTTGTACATTCATTAGTGTTTACATCTCTACTAGGATTTAAAAGTTCAAGCTTTCTGTTCGAAGGATCTGACTTGTTGCTACATTTTCACTTACTAAAATTTATCATATGCAGTGGTTTCTCCTGTAATGGGTTTGAAGGGTGTTTTCCCCAAAACTATTTAACTCAAGAAACCAAATTCTCAAGTGCTTTCCCTGATGGAGGGGAAAAAGTTACCTGATTCAAAGGATAGAATAAAGAGCCCACGGGACTGACAAGAGTTACACTGAACACCTAATTTACTAATCAAGCTGCTGCTAAGAGTTATCCTTTGATTTTTTTTATTTTTTTATTTTTTTTCTGTTGGTGTTTTACTTATTTTACATCTAAGAGATGTAAAATTAAGGAAACTTTGCACATATTCAAATTATGTAAAATATAGCATTTAACACATAAATCTAAATTGAAACGGATTGATAGATATTGCACTTACTAAATTTAGAAATGACAAAGTGAAAGAGAGAAGATATACTTAGCCATTTCTGCCTGCCTATTGCTCATAGAAGTCGTTAGTGTGCTTGGAAATGCTTTGTATGCACTTTGTCAACAGCTTAGATCAGATATAGGGCCTGAAAACTTGCCTAGACGCTGCCGGCAGAGTTAGACACCTATGGCAGCCGAAACTGTTAGGGTTTAGCGGCAGTGTCCTTGTGCATTGTGGGGATTTGATATCTCTGGGAGCCCTGTGCCTGTGCCTACAATGTGTTCCTATGTGTGCACATCTCCTTGATCTTGTGCTCAAATGCTTGTATTGTGTCTTTTCTTTCCAAAACCCTAATTGTTTTTTCGACCACAAGATGCCCTTAAAAAGGGGTTAGTATTTTAGGTTGGATTGACCCCAACCACTTCCCGCTAAATAGTCGAACGTTCCCTATGTTGAGTGAAAATTTTGTTTTCAACTAACTGAAGGCAAAATGGTTATATCGACCACAGTGTAATGAGATAAATCTCTCCTCTCAGCAAGGGGAGGTTCTCTATAAACTATCACAAACTAATTTAAAGTAAATACTAATTTAGGGTTGAGACCATATCATCCATTTCTCTTTTTTTAGAAATGATATTTACAAAATAAAAGAACACTTTCTTGATGCTAACTGAAAAATAAAAAAACCCACGAGAGCACAAAGTCTATCGTTGCTTCTTTTGCTGATTTATAACTTAGAACACAGTAGAATGAGGTGCAACCCAAAGTCATCACCGAAAACTACGACAAAATATATGACCACAAAAGATAATAGTAGTTCAAAGCCTTTCCAATATTCTTTACTTTAAAACACTAAATCACAAACTAAAGATAATTGTTGTAGCACAAAGTCTCCACAATCAACTTTAGAACATCTCTTAGATTATTTTCACTCACATTACTATTATATCAAATAGATAAAATCGTATTAAGAAAATGACATAAGAATAATTTTCAATACAACACAAGTTATTTCAACACAAAGTTTGAACGATTACTTGCTTTTTTATTCACTTGATAAAATTTGATTTACAATTTGAACTCAAAGTCTCAAAATGCTCTTCAATTTGGTAGAGTTTCGCTTCAATAACTAAAAGATCTTTAATTACAATAGAGGCCCTCTTTATTTATAGGGAGAGGCCTTGAAAAATTTTAGGAAAAACCTAACTACTTTGACTTATTCAAAAATAGGAGTCCTTATTGACTTGGGACTTCCTATGTTTTTACATGTAATTACACATGAAAAAAGTACATGTAAATATGTCCAAAGTTGTTTCAAAAGTATATTTGAAAAATAAAAAATAAACTAAGTAAAAAAACTGCTTCAATTTGTATTGCCATCTTTTTTCATATGACCATCATACATAGTGAAAGCTATTTGCATCCCGATATTGTTTGGACTAATAGTGTTTCTGAAAATCTTGGCTCTATGGCATCTCTTACTGTGGTGATTGATTTTGCATGACTAGTTAACTTGGTTTTCAGATTATCCAAAGTTAATTGATTGTCTGGAATATTGTTCACAGAGGCCATTGAAAATGTTTTATCTTCAAACTCTTTCTGGAACATATCTTCAACTTTTCGAACCATTTCTTCTGTAGAGAGAAATTGGTTATCTTGTGATACGAGCTTGCAAGGTAGCTCCTCCAATTTATGCAAAAGACTGACATCACTTTGTTCACTAAATTTCCTTGCAGTTTCAAGGTCATTGATCAAATTTTTAAGCACATGACTTCTATATGCCAATGCCTCTTTAGTTTCTGAATAAGAATCCCTATTAGGAATGGCGCCAATTGATATTAGAGTGCTTATTTTCAGTTTTTTCATCTCCACCCATTTATCATGATTCTTTTTTATGCGCTCAATATTTTGAGAAACAACATCAATGAGATCATCAAGTTCTGTTCTTATTCACCTCATTTTATCTGTCTTCTCAAATAGCTCTGTAAGTAGGGAAATTCTTTGTGCACACATCTTGTCCAAGTACTCTTCAAGTACTTTTCATTTGAGATGAGTCTTTTTTGCGTTCTAAATGATGGGGTCTTCTACAGAACGGCTTCAGGAGTTATTGTTTCTGAACTCAAAGTGATTTTTTTTACCACTGCAATCAACTGTTCCACCATTGTTTTGTAGTGATCTTTCATTTTTTTCTCCCTGTCAAATTTCTGAATGAGGGTGTCCATGGCTGACTGCATATCATTTTTGGCACTTTCATGAGTTATCTTGCCTAATTCAACTCTAGAGATAGAGTAATCATTCATATCAAAATTTTTCATGGTTGCATCTTATGGAGGTCTTGCAGTCTCTAAAAATTTGTCCCTTGTCCCCAAGCATTCTTGAAAGAATCTTTGGCTTCTTCGAGGTCTTGGCTTTTATAGGTACTAACTTATTAAAATCAAAGTTATTTGGGGAGATGGTTTGTTTCTTCTTTTTTAGTGTATAAGCTGACAACCATGATGGAAGCACAAAATTACTCACATTAGGGTCTGGCTCCATTGTTGGCGTCATCGGAACTGCACTTGCACTAGTAGTGGAAACAATAGGTGGAGTCTTAGTAAAAACTACACCTGTTATATTTACATTAGGTACATGTTCAGTATTCATTACAAAGTGATCAAAAATAGAAACATCTCTAATATCAAAAGACGAGGAGGACAAACTAGGAATAGACCTTGAGGAACAGAGAACATTTTCAAAAGTGTTTTGAGGGTTGTCAAAAATTATTTTGGAAGGAGAGGGAGATTTAGAAGAGGGAATATCAATAAGAGAAACAGACAAAAGAGCTGCAACAGGGGTGTTGGGCAAGGGAAAAGACACTGTCGTTTCTTGTTGTACATTTTTTTGTGGGGACAAAGCTTCCTCCTCTTGTTGATCTATAGGCCCATCTTCAATCTCCATCTTTTCAGTTGTTGGTTCTTCAGTGCTCTGTTTCTCAACTTTCATATCTTTTATTTCAGACTCTTTCTCCACAACGTTTGAATTCTTCGTCATAAATCTGATCTTAGGCTTCTGTGGCTTGAAAGAAGAGGGAACATCACTTTTATTTTTCGTCTTGTTTTTCACCTTTTTTTTCTGTTTGCTCTTGAATCTGTCTCTGATCCTGTGAAGAATTCTTTCAAAGCAATTTTCTTGTTTGCTAGCCAATTAATTGTGTTTGCCAATATAAGCTTAAATCTTTTCTTCAAAGAGGTCAGCGTTTTTTGAGATCATTGGATTGGAGGGGGGGTATTAGCACCATGTTCAGTATTATATCTGTCATCAATTAACTCTCCATCATCCATTAGATCTTCAAAAATATCAACAAGTCTCAGATATTCAATTTGTTCAATAGATAACCGGTTGTAGTCCAATTTTCTGACATCTTCTATTCTCAAATTTACCTAAACATTTTCAACCATAGGTTCATGGAATCGGGTTTTCCTCTTGATTTTGTCTTTCACGTCCCTGTAGTCAAACTTTGGTCTTCTCTTGAATTGCTTCATAGTTATACGCTGCATCTCAGTTTTCATGGCCTTAGTCTTCGTAGCAGTTAATACTGAATACTTGCCAATTTCAATTGGAACCCTGAAATCGGGCTTCTTGAGCTTCATTTGTTTATTATGCACGATGATCATTTGTCTGCATAACTTTATTAAGACCAGTTTGTCTGAAGAGAATCTTAGAAGCATATAAGGATGAGATTGGAAAAAACCAACCCTTAAGTATGAGAAATAATGAAACTGTAAGAACATGCATCCAAAATCATTTACCACTGTCCAAACCTCATTTAACACTCTTCTTTGTTCTAGTTGAGGATAAAAAAGACAAGAATATTGCAAAAAAAACATCTTTTACTCTCTTGAAATGATGAATAGAACCCTTTAATGTTAATTGAGAATAATATTGATACACATGGATTATCCTCCTATCTCTTTTTGATGTTAGACCTGGAAAGATTCTCATAGAAGCTGCAATATACACCAGATAAGAAGTCATGTAGAACTTGAAGGTAGTGGATACCTTCGTCAATTGTTTGTGCAAAGCATTGCTGATTTGTTCTCCCCAGAAGATGGTTTGTTTGCCTTGGAGTATTACCTTGATGAAAAGATACACATATTCATAAAACAGTGAGGAAGAAGACAGACCTCTTATCTTGCTGAGAAGAGTTATCAGATCACCAACTTTTTCTATAAAGTCGCTTCTAGGAAAACTCCGTGACCACCTTGACAAATTTGACTTTGACGTCTTGAGCCATTTAGTATTGATTACCTTCTTTGCATTTTCAGGATTTTTGTCATATTCTTTTTGTGTTTCAACAAATCAAGTTTTAACACTTTTGTAGCAAGAGGGCACATAAACACCTTATCAATAAATTCAGGATTTAGTCTGATTATCACATTGCCACTAGCATCTATTACAGCTCTAGTATCTCTGTTATAAAACTGAGTACACTGAAGGACAAATTCTGTGTTGTGGGTTGCCATCAAGAAAGAAGATACCAAATGAATGTTACTGTCAATTATCTTCTTTATTGCAGAGCTGAGATTGTTTGACTTGATTCTCTCCACAAACTCAGCCATGTTCACATGGCCAATCTCTGTATCTCTAATGTCATCGACACTAGAAGCAACTGAGGTGATTGGAAAAACACTTTGATATTTGTATTTCATCGCTTTAGACTTATTCGGAGACAACTCAGTCATCTAAACAAGTTATCATCAGAAAGATGTCAATGAAGAAAGAAGATCCACAGAAAAAATTGCAATATAAAAAAATCATGATCATGCAATTAGGGAAAATACTGGTAATTTGAAAAAATTGCATGTCGATGATCACGTCTATGGAGACGCGCTTGAAAGGACTAGAGTGCGAGCAGGGCAAAAAATCAGAGGAAAATGAGTTCGGAAAAACAAAATTGAAAATATTCCAGAGTTAGGAAAATTTGAGAGATGTTTACATGGATGGCAAAAATTTTCGTCTTTGCATGTGAGGGATATTGTGCACTTGTATCGGCAGCAAAATTTGCCACTATCGCATATTGTAGGAAAAATAGTTATATGTTGGAGTGGCAAAAAATGCCGACACTGCAGGGAATGAGAAAATTTCAAGTTTGATGTTTGAGCGGCAAATTTTGCCGACAATGCATATGGTATAAATGGCGTTTGATATTCAAGTGGTAATTTTTGCCGATCTAACATATGATAGAAGTTGCAAAGTTTTCATGTAAGGGCGGTGGATTTCGTCGCCCATACACTTTCACTTGAAAGCATTTTTAAATACATAATGGCGAAAAATGCCGACTTTGCTTTTGATTTATTCACAACAGGAAGATGTGAGAGCAGCGAATATAGTCATTACAATGTTTTTGTAAGAATTGGTTTTTAACTAACATGTTTTTGAAGGGTAAAGCCTTATCGGGCAAACCATCGACGACACACATCATATTAAAATCTAAGGCACAAACGTATGGAAGAACAAAGGTTCGACACAAAAAATCAAGCAAAACAATAATATCAATTTGAAATTTAACGTATTACAAATGACTTTATTCAAAAACAAATGATGAATTCAAAACAATACAGATACCGATCAATAAACAAAACCCTAGAAGTCGAAAATAGTTAAAACGACTTACCTGTTGAGTTCGAAACCCTAAGCTTGACGGCGGTGAATTTTGAAATCTATTTGAATCCTTCGTCACCATGGTCAAACGGTTTTGAGAAGGGTCGACGAATCAACTAAGAAACTTCGACAAAAGAAATGACAAGAAAAAACAATGAAATAACACATTTAAAAGCTTGAAAACAAGCCCTTAATGCTTGGCACGAGTGGCCATTAATGTTATTTTGGCCGACCTGACACATACCTTTACAAAATGCAAAAAAGGGTAAAAACCACCGACCATGCACATATCTTTTTGATTGAGAACATGTAATGGCAGCAAAAAGTGTTGTTTGAGCATGTGAAAAAGAAAAATCATGTAAGAGCGGCAAAAAGTGTCGACTTTTAAGTATTTGTTTGTGTAAAGTCAACACTTTTTGCCGCTCTTACATGATTTTTCTTTTTCATATGCTCAAGCGGCATTTTTTGCCGCCATTACATGTTATTGATCAAAAAAGTATGTGCATGGTCGGTGGTTTTTACCGCTTTTTGCTTTTTGAACTTCAAGTGGCATTAATGGCCACTTGTGCCAAGCATTAAAGGCTTGTTTTCAAGTTTTTAAATGTGTTATTTCATTGTTTTTTTCTTGTCATTTCTTTTGTCTAAGTTTCTTAGTTGATTCCTTAACCCTTCTCAAAACCGCTCGACCGTGGTGATGGAGAATTCAAATAGATTTCAAAATTTGCCGTCGTCAAGCTTAGGGTTTCGAACTCAACAGGGAAGTCGTTTTAACTATTTTCGACTTCTAGGGTTTCATTTATTGATCAATATCTATATTGTTTTGAATTCATCATTTGTTTTGGAAAACGCTGTTTGTAATACGTTAAGTTTCAGATTGATATTATCATTTTGCTTGGTCTTTTGTGGCGAACCTTTGTTCTTCCATATGTTTGTGCCTTAGGTTTTAAGTTGATGTGTGTTGTCAGTGGTTTGATCCGACAAGGCTTTACCCTTCAAAAACATGTTAGTTAAAAACCAATTATTACAAAAACATTGTAATGATGGTTATATTAGCCGCTCTCACATCTTGTTGTGAATAAGTCAAAAGCAAAGTCAGTATTTTTCGCCGCTTATGTATTTGAAGATGCTTTCAAGTGGAAGTGTGTGGGCGGCAAAATCCACCGCGTTTACACGAAAGCCTTGCAACTCCTATCATATGTTGGATCGGCAAAAATTGCCGCTTGAACATCAAACGCCATTTATACCATATGCATTGTCGGCAAAATTTGTTGCTCAAACATCAAACTTGGAATTTCCTCATTACCTGCAGTGTCGGCATTTTTTGCCGCTCTAACATATAACCATTTTCCTATAATATGCGATAGCGGCGAATTTTGCCGCCGATACAAGTGCACAATATATGCAAGGGCGGCAAATTTTGCCGCCCATGCAAACATTCTCTCAAATTTTTTTAACTCTGGGATATTTTCAATTTTGCTTTTTCGAACCCATTTTCTTCTGATTTTTTGGCCTGCTCGCACTCTAGTCCTTTCAAGCGTGTCTCCATAGACATGATCATCGACATACAATTTTCGTAGATTATCAGTTTTTTTAATTGCATGATCATGATTTTTTTATATTGCAGTTTCTTCTATGGATTTTTTTCATCAATATCCTTCTAGGGATAGCTCGTTCAGAGGACTGAGTTGTCTTCGAAGAAGTCGAAAGCGATGAAGTACAAATATCAAGGTGTTTTTTCAATCACCTTAGTTATTTCTAATGTCGATAATATTAGAGATACAGAGATTAGCCATGTGGACATTGCTGAGTTTGTGGAGAGAACCAAGTCAAGCAATCCCAGCTCTGCAATCAAGAAGATAATTGACAATAACATTCATTTGATATTTTTTTTTCGATGGCAGTGCACAACACATAATTTGTCCTTCAGTGTGCTCAGTTTTATAACAGAGATACTAAGGTTATGATGGACGCTAGTGGTAATGTGATAATCAGATTAGATTTTGAATTCATTGATAAGGTGTTTATGTGCCCTCTTGCTACAGAAGTGTTAAAGCTTGATTTTGTTGAAACACAAAAAAAGTATGACAAAAATCTTGAAAAGGCAAAGAAGATAATCAATAATAAATGACTCGAGACGTTAAGGTCAAATTTGTCAAGGTGGCCATGGAGTTTTTTTAGAAGCGACTTTATAGAAGAAGTTGGTGATCTGATAACTCTTCTCAGTAGGATAAGAGGTTTGTCTTCTTCCTCACTGTTTCATGAATGGATGTATCTTTTTATCAAGGTAATACTCCAAGAAAAACAAACCATCTTCTGGGAGAACAAATCAGCAATGCTTTACACGAACAATTGACAAAAGTATCCACTACCTTCAAGTTCTACATGACTTCTTATCTGGTGTATATTGCAACTCCTATGAGAATCTTTCCAGGGATAACATCAGAAGGAGATAGGAGGGTAATCCCTGTCTCAATATTATTCTCAATTAATATTGAATGGTTCTATTCATCATTTCAGGAGAGTAAATGATGCTTTCTTTGCAGTATTCTTATCTTTTTGATCCTCAACTAGAACAAAAACAAGTGTTAGATGAGGCTTGGACAGTGGTAAATGATTTTGGAAGCATGTTCTTACAGTTTCCTTCTTTTTCATACTTGAAAGTTGGCTTTTTTCAAGGTCATTCTTATATGCTTTCAAGATTTCCCTCAGATAAACTGGATTTAGTGGAGTTATGCAGACAAATGATCGTCGTGCATAATAATTAATGGAGTTCAAGAAGCTCGATTTTAGGTTCCCGTTGAAATTGACAGGGATTTAGTATTAACTGTTGCGAAGGCTAGGGCGATGGAAACTGAGATGCAGCTTGTAACTATGAAGCAATTCAAGAGAAGATCAAAGTTTGATTACAGGGACGTGAAAGACAAAATCAAGAGGGAAACCCAATTTCATGAACCTATAGTTGAAGATGTTTGGATAGATTTGAAAACAGAGGATGTCAGAAAATTGGACTATAGCCGGTTATCTCTTGAGCAGATTGAATATCTGGGAGTTTGCTGATATTTCTAAAGATCTAGTGGATGATAGAGAGTTGATTGATGACAGATATAATACTGAACGGGTTGCTCATACCCCTCTCCCTCCAATCCAATAGTCTCAAAAAGCGTTGACCTCTTTGAAGAAAAAATGTGAGCCTATATTGGCAAACACCAATAATTGGCTAACAAGGCAATTGATTTGAAAGAATTATTCACAGGGTCAGAGATTGAAATTCAAAAGCAAACAGGTAAAAAAGTGAAGTATAAGACGAAGAACAAAAGTGATGTTCTCTCTTCTTCCAAGCCACATAAGCCTAAGATCAGATTTGTGATGAAGAAGTCAAACGCTGTGGAGAAGCAGTCTGAAATAGAAGAAATGGAAGTTGAGAAATAGAGCACTGAAGAATCAGCTACAGAAGAGATGGAGATTGAAGATAGGCCTACAGATCAACAAGAGGAGGAAGTTTTGTCCTCACAAAAGAATGTACAACAAGAAATGGGAGTCTCTTTTCCCTTGCTCGACACCCCTATTGCAACTCTTTTGTCTGTTTTCTTTATTGACATTCTCTCTTTTGAATCTCCCTCTTTTTCCAAAATAATTTTCGACAACCCTCAACACACTTTTGAAGATGTTCTCTGTTCCTCAGGGTCTATTCCTAATTTGTCCTCATCTTTTGATATTGGAGATGTTTCTATTTTTGATCACTTTGTAATGAATATTGAACAAGTACCTAATGTAAATATAACAGGTGCAGTTTTTACTAACACTTCATCTATTGTTTTTACTACCAGTGCAAGTGTAGTTTCGGTGACACCAACAATAGGGACAGACCCTAATACGAGTACTTCTATGCTTCTACCATGGTTGTCAGTGTATACACCAAAAAGGAAGAAACAAGTCATCTCTCTAGAGGACTTTGATTTTAATAAGCTGGTCCCTGTAAAAACCAAGACCCCGAAGAAGCCAAAGATTTTTTCAAGAATGCTTGGAGACAAGGGACATTTTTGGAGATTGCAAGACCTCCATAGAATGCAACCATGAATTTTTTTGATATGAATGATTACTCTATCTTTAGATTTGAATTAGGCAAGATAACTCATGAAAGTGTAAAGAATGATATGCAGTCAGCGATGGACATTTTGATTCAGAAATTTGACAGAGAGAAAAAATGAAAGATCACTACAAAGCAATGGTGGAACTGTTGATTGCAGTGGTAAAAAAATCACTTTGAGTTCAGAAGCAGTAACTCCTGAGGCCGTTTCTGGGGAAGACCCTATCATTCAGAAAGCAGAAAAGAGTCATCCCAAAGGAAAAATACTTGAAGAGTACTTAGACAGGTTGTGTGCACAAAGAATTTCTCTACTTACAGAGCTATCTGAGAAGACAAATAAAATGAGAAAAATAAGAGCAGAATTTGATGATCTCATTGATGTTGTTTCTCAAGATATTGAGCGCATAAAAAAGAATCATGATAAATGGGTAGAGATGAGAAAACTGAAAATAAGCAGTCTAATATCAATTGGTGCCATTCCTAATAGGGATTCTTATACAGAAACTAAAGAGGCATTGACATATAGGAGTTGTGTGTTTAAAGATTTGATCAATGACCTTGAAACTGCAAGAAAATTCAGTGAATAAAGTGATGTTAGTCTTTTGCATAAATTGAAAGAGCTACCTTGCAAGCTCGTATCATAAGATAACCAATTTCTCTGCAGAAAAAATGGTTCGAGAATTTGAAGATATGTTCCAGACGGAGTTTGAATAAACATTTTCAATGGCCTCTGTAGACAATATTTCTGACAATCAGTTAACTTTGGATAATCTGAAAATCAAGTTAACTAGTCATGTAAAATCAATTACCACAGTAAGAAATGTCATAGTTAGAGCCAAGATGATTTTCAAAAAACACTGTTAGTCTAGACAGTATCGGGATGCAAGCAACTTTCACTATGTATGATGGTCACATGAAAAAAGATAGTGATATAAATTGAAGCATTTTTTTTTCTTAGTTTATTTTTCATTTTTCAGATGTACTTTTGAAACAACTTTGGACATATTTATATGTATTTTTTTCATATGTAATTACATGTAAAAATATAGGAAGTCCCAAGTCAATAAGGACTCTTATTTTTGAATAAGTCAAAGTAGTTAGGTTTTTCTTAAATTTTCTCAAAGTCTCTTTCTATAAATAAAGAGGGCCTCTTTTGTAATTAAAGATCTTTTAGTTATTGAAGCGAAACTCTGTTAAATTGAAGAGCATTTTGAGACTTTGAGTTCAAATTGTAAATCAAATTTTATCAAGTGAATAAGAAAGCAAGTGATCGTTCAAATTTTGTGTTGAAATAACTTGTGTTGTATTGGAAATTGTTCTTATGTCTTTTTCTTAATACGATCTTATCTGTTTGATTAAATAGTAGTTTGAGCGAGAATAATTTGGGAGATGTTCTAAAGTTGATTGTGAAAATTGTGCTACAACAATTATCTTTAGTTTGTGATTTAGTGTTTTAAAGTAAATGATATTGGAAAGACTTTGAACTACTATTATCTTTTGTGATCATATATTTTGTCATAGTTTTTGGTGAAGACTTTGGGCTGCACTTCATTCTACTGTGTCCTAAGTTATAAATCAATAAAAGAAGCAACGATAGACATTGTGCTTTCGTGGGTTTCTTAGTTTTTCAGTTAGTATCAAGAAAGTGTTCTTTTATTTTGTAAACATTATTTTTGAAAAAAGAGAAATGGATGATATGGTCTTACCCCTGAATTAGTATTTAGTTTAAATTAGTTTGTGATAGTTTCTAGGGAACCTTCTCTTGCTGAGAGGAGAGATTTATCTCATTACACTGTGGTCGATATAACCATTTTGCCTTCAGCTAGTTGACAAAATATTCACCCAATAGTTTTTGGCGATTCTACCATTGGCTTTTTGAATTACCAAGACGAAGCTAAAAAAGAAAGAGAAGTGTATGATGGAGCATACGCTGTTTTTATTAGATCCTAAAATCAGTCAATTCAACAAGTTGATAAGGGAAAAACAAAAGAAGAATCTCAACCAGTGATCTCAATTGCTAAATGGAAAATTCCGCTGTCTTTTGAATCAAAGGACTCGATGGGCAATAAGCAAGTACATCTAACAATCCTGTATCTTCTGCTTTTGTCCCTCAAACTAGTACTACATCAAATAAAAATCAAAATGATGATTTTTTCTCTGTTTTTAGTTCATTCCAGTTATTTAACATAATAGATCATGCTAGAAAAACCAAGATCTAAATGTCTGAAGTTGAGCATTTACAAGCTATAAACTTGAACAGTTTGATAGGTTGGTTAAATACATCAAAAACAAAACTGTCCCTACAGGGCAAGATTTTTGAAAAGTTACCCATGATTCCTCAAAGAACAAATCTACCCAACAGTTTTTGGCGACTCCGCTGGAAAAAGAACGCGCAACTTGAAGCCTCATGCTCCGAGTTGAAGCATTTTCAATTCTTTTTCATTTGTTGCAAAATTTTGTTGAGTATATTACATTCTGGAAGATTCACGGTATACAAGAAGCAAGAGAGCTAAAGGTATTATTGATCCTGTATTTGAGTTGATGCAGCAAAATAATTTTGGTTTTTTGCCTTTACAACTTCGCTTTCAGCAAACCAGGAGTTTCCTCCTACTAACGCCAAGTCTCCAATACTCGGTGAAGCTTCTAGTTCTAGTGCTAGCAGAGTTTTTTTTGTTCATATTCCATAGTTTGTTATCTCGCCTTTTAATCAGCGCATCATGGCAGCCCAAGGCCTTTGGGGTAACACTTTTGATCCTCTAAATTTAACTCTACTTTTGCATGAACTGTCTCGTAGTTCAAGAATTTTTTTTCTCAAGTTCTATGGTGACGGAAAAGTTCACCCTGATGAAAATATCGCAGCTTTTTACATACACTGTGGTGTGATAGGTGTTGAACATGAAGATGTAGCAGTAACGCTTTTTGTGAAAACAGGGGCTGTTACAGATTGGTTTTATCATCTTCAAGCTCAGACTATAACCAACTGGAACACTCTCAAGACCAAGTTTGAGGTTAGGTTCAAATCTGCAGAAGATGCACACGTTTTATTGGCTCAGCTTACACAAATGAAGGAGCCTCATGAACCTATGCGAGACTTCATCGCTAAGTTCAATAAGCTGAGAAACATGATTCCTGCAACCGCTTAGCCAACGGAGAATCTTAAGTGTTTTTTTATCAATACTCAACTTCTCGAAGTGAGTTTTCTGTTAAGACGGGTTGACCTTGCAGATCTTCTTGCAGCGTAGATTTTGGCTACCGAAGTCGAAGATGAACTTATCCTTGCGGATAAGATAAGAAGAGATTCTAATAGAAATAAAGGTTCCTCTTCTATTGAGAATTCTTTCACAAACACCACTGACCATATGGTACAAAAGTTAGCAAATGAATTGCTAGTTGTAAAAAGGAAAATGTCCCAAAGTATGTCTGCCTCTCCTTATCGGGATATATCAAGGAGGACATTTCTCAACAATTCATATCAATGCAACGCTACTAAAAATTAAGGGCAACCCAATCGTCTTCCACCTACACAAGGGAAACTTGCCATTGAAGCAGCGTCGGTCAACTCAGCAGTTGGATATTATGAAGCCGAACATGATCATTCTTTCTAACCCGAGTTGGACCAGGAGAATGATGCTAATATCTTTGCAGAAGGAGAAGAAGAATTAGTTGGTGACTCTACCGTCGACTTTCTGAATTACCAAGACGAAGCTAAAAAAGAAAGAGAAGTGTATGATAGAGCATATGTTGTGTTTACTAGGTCCCAAAATTAGTCAACTCAGCAAGTTGATAAGGGAAAAGCAAGAGAAGAACCTCAACCAGTGATCTCAATTGCTAAACGGAGAACTCTGCTGCCTTTCCAATCAAAGGACCCGGTGAGCAATAAGCAAATAAGTACATCTAACAACCCTGTATCTTCTACTTCTGTCCCTCAGACCAGTGCTACATCAAATAAAAATTAGAATGATGGATTTCCTTCCTCTGTTTCTAGTTCATTCTAGTTATTTGACATAATAGATCATGCTAGGAAGACCAAGATCCAAATGTCTGAAATTGAGTATTTACAAGTTAATCTTGAACAGTTTGATAGGTTGGCTAAATACGTCAAAAACAAAACCGTCCCTACAAAACAAGATTTTTCAAAAATTACCCATGATTTCTCAAAGAACAAATCTACCCAACACCCTACATTCCAATATTTTGAAGAGCGCTCAAATCGCATGTAGTTCTTCCACTTATGTGTGTGTGTGTAACATCTTTAACAATCTAGAATGCAATGCAATCTTTTGACCTTTGATACTTGGCACCATTTAACTTTGACTTTGTGTATTTAGTTTTCGCTATATGGGGTGCTCCTTGAAGGGTTTAGATGTGTATTCCTTTTAGAGTGCTAGGTGTTTTGCCCAAGTGTGCCAAATAATACTTAAGTCTCGAATGACCTTAGGGGTGATTTGTATTTATAGATGACTCTTCATTATATCTCGTCTTTGCCACAAGATTTGGCAATTTTTTCACATGTTCGAAATTCATCAACTTCTGAAATTGCAGGAAAAGTCAATGAAATTTGTTAACGTTTGTAAAAAAAACATGGACAAAACAAACAAGGATGGATCCCCTGTCGAGACTCCTATGTAGGACGAGCTGGCATTCCCTCTATTGTCGATTTATGCTTAGTAGGAGTCATTCATTCCCACCAAGGGAGACTTAACCATGATATGCTTCGACCAGAAGACTTCGAGTTTTTATCTTCCAATAGCAGAGTTGGATGCAAACACAAAGTCTGTTCTCAGAACTCTGGTGGCATTCGAAGCTTCGGTGGCACCCAGTGCATTCATCTTCACTCGCTACATAGATTTCATGAACAAAGAAGAGGATGTTCGACTATTAAGAAACAATGGGATTATTTACAATTGCTTGGAAAACGATGGGAAAGTCGCAAGCCTATGTTATGGCATGGGTAAATGTGTGAAATTGACCAAAGTTAAATATTCAGACAAGGTTATAGCAGATGTGAATAAACACTATAAGAGGAGATGGAGCATTGTTGTGATGGAATACATGAAGAAATACATATTTGGTTTATGGTAGTTCCTTAATTTATATGTTTGTGTTATTTGGTTCATGGCGATTTTTTAAAATGTTTATTTATTTATTTTTATTTTTAATTTATATTTATATTTCAATTTTATTTAATGTTTATGTATTTATATTTTATGTTATTTGTTTTTTAAAATTTTTATATTTTTTTGTTTATTAAAAATTTAAATATTTATAGCTTATAATTTATATTTATAATATTATATTATTTAGATTTTATGGATTTTTATAACTTAATTTTATATTTTTTATGGTTTTGCATGTTTCAAACTTAATGACAATTTTTTTCAAACTTTATCTATTGGGGAACTTTAATTGAATTCTATCCTCATTGAACTCAAACTCGAACTTGAACTCAAACCTTGTGATTTAGTTTCCCATTATGACGTGAATCTAATGAAGACTTCCAATTTGAAAAATAGTCATTGAGGGACCCTGGACATTGTTGGAAGAAGTTGACCCCTGTGGTAACTGACACTATTCGGGTTTATTGGTACTGTCCTGGGAGCGTAAAACAAAAATTTGAAATATGGAGACAATATGTCTAGGTTTTTGGAAGGTTCATGTATAGATTCAATTGATTCTAAATAAATGTATATGGTGGATAAAGGTGGCTAAGACAATAGATGGATAAACAAATAGAGGGAATGTATGTTTAAGAGTCAAGTATATACACAATATCCAAGTCTGTCAAAGTATGTCAAAGTTGATGTTTCCAAAGTGACAATGACCAAATTTAGGTGTCTATAGATCTCCTCCTTTTAATCTAGTATTATAAATGCTAATTTAAAAGATAAAAGAAGTGAATTCAATATATACAATAACCGTGCTTGGTATTGACAAGTACAACCCAAAATGGATTTTTTGCTCCATGGGAAACTTCAAAAAACATGTATAGATCAATGTCTCTTCACAATAAGAAAACTAAGATAATTTGAATTATTGAACTTGAAATTGAAAAGCTAAGGAACAAATATACCTGATGTTATGCGAATCCCAGCTGTCACCTGTTGAACTTGACTGAAGAAAACCATGGGGTGGTCATGTCCCAAGTAAATGCAACTTCTATCTATTTTGAAAAGGTTGTGCTAGAAGTTGAGCGGCATAGAACCTCTACCACACCACCTTGGGTAACAAAATACATTTTTTTGAACCCCAAAATCAGGTTTTATTAAAAATGATCAACTGTTATAGATGGATATAGACCCAAAGTGCTCACATGGTACCATCGTTCTCCATTGTTTCATCATTCCACAAATAAAATAAAATAGAATATTTGTACATGGATGAAAATCCATGCCCCAAAGTGATCCATTTGTCCCTCAAAATAATATAGATGTTAGCAAATGAAGGCAAAAAGAAAGAAGAGAAATGCAAGGTATGCGACACTTACACACTTGTGTGTCCATCTTTTTATTAAGTACAAAGTGGCTGCATTCAGTTGGGAAGGTTTGACAACTGCCCATTAGTTAAACATTAATTAATAACTTTAGCACCCCTCCTTAATGACTAAATTGGAGAATACTCCAGGTTTGTCCCAAAATTTTACAAACACAATGGGAACAAAGAGTTTAGATTACATTTATAGTTTGTTCTAAAGATATTAACATGAAATTTGCAGTGCTTTGAAGTTTTGCTATTGTCCAATGTAGGAACTTCAGTGTAGAGAAAAACCGAAAATGATAACCAACTATAAAACAAATAATTGGTCGTATGAACACAAGATGTTTTAGGTTGTCCACCAATTCGCTGTAGGGTGATTCATTGACCGGTGATGAATCATCACTGGGTTGATAATTTCAACCTGACCTCAATAGTTTTGAATCAATAATTCTAGAGATGTTGATCAAACAAAGTATACTAGGCACATGGATCTTGTTTAAGTCCATACGAGGACTCAATCAACTTGCAAACCAAATGATCACGACCAGGTACCCAAAAACTTTCAGGGAACACCATGTAGATCTCCTCATTCAAATTGCCACTCAAGAAACCAAACTGAGTTGTTGTGGAAAGAAGCAACCGAAATGTGATCATCTTCATAGTAGGAGTAAAAACTAACTCCTTAGTAATATTGGGAGTAAAAGCCAACTATGCAGTAGGAGAATAAACCATCTCCTCATCTATTCCCTCCTATTGGGAAAGTCTTTCGCAACAAGATGAGCCTTGTACTTGTCCAAAGTACAAATGTTGCCCACCCATTTGCAGCCAATGGGTGGTGTAACTGACTAATTGTCTAGGTATCATATAAAGGTTAGAAGCAAGAGCAAAATGACCATGGTTTGTTGAAGTAACAACCTTGTTCCTGGTCCTCAGAGCTAGTGCTTGTGATTCGACATATTATCTGCCTACACAATTGCCTATGCATGTAATTGAGATTGAGGAATTGCATCCTCCTGCACATCCTTTATAGTGGATATTCCCTCCACCATAAATGCATATAAGTTTATTGGATCAAGGTCAATAAACCTATAAGGAGTGTCATCCTTTTGCATATCTTGTATGGTGGAGTCTCCCTCCACACATGCATTTATTTGACTATGGCAAGGTCAATGAGCCTTTACAAGCCACCTTGCCCAATACCTATGGCAACCACTTTGTCTTGTTTGACATCAATCACAATACATTGTATCCCAAAGAAATGTATTGCAATGTTGGGATTTTCCTTTAATTGACTAACAGATAAGAGATTTTTATTCATGCTAAGAACATACCTAACATTCTTTCGATTTTTTCAGCATTATTCAATACTATGTTAATGTCTCCTATCCTCTCTATTGCATTTCGCTGTCCATCAACGAATAAAACTAAATCAAAAAAGTTTGTACTTGCAGTAAATTTGACATATTAGTCCTTACAACATGTGAAATGTCAGGGTGTGCCAGAATCAATGAACTAGCAACCGGTTGTACTTTTGTTTGATCATAGTGTCACAAGGGTATAATATTTCTTAGAAGCCCATCCTTCGTCAATGGTTTTTGCATTTGCCTTTTGACTGGTTTGTTGGGAAATTGCATATTGCCATTTTTGGGAATCCTTTTTGAAACGCCCAACCCTATGACAATAAAAGCACTTTACCTGATATTTAGAAGATGAATCAATATGAATTTGTTACCACTTTCTTTTCGACTGAGCAGCGAATGCACTTTGTGTTTGTCCAACATTGTGTCCAACACTGGACTCATTTTATGTTCATTTGTGTTTTTTTTTGCAGCAAATAAGAACTAACTTGATCAAATGCTAGGGTGTTACTTTCTACCATTAGGTGTAGAGCTTCCATGAAATATTCATAGGAGGATGTCAAACTGTTCAGAACTAGTGCAACCATAGCATCATCATCCATCTTTTTGTTGATGGTTGATAGTTGTTCTCGGAGATCTTTCATTCCAAGTAGGTGTTTTGACAAAGACTCATCCTTTGACATCTTTGTAGAAAATAGCAAATTTTTCAAGTACAAAAAATGGCTTTTCTTCAAACTTTGGTATTTATTCTTCAAATTAGTCCACAACGTACTTGCCATAGTGGCATTCAGGACCTCTGGAATCATGTCATCTGTCAAAGATTACTTCAATAACAAGGCCTCTTGATGTTTGTCATAATCCACAAAGTTTGTAACAGGCCTTGCTTCAAAGTCAAAAATGATTTTGTCACATTCACGATATCCTACGATTGTTAAAATCTTATGACTCCACACATTGTAATTTTGGCCAGTTAACTTTTGCGCTTCCAGTAGATGCAAATTTTGTATGTTGGTCATTTAATACACAATGTTTGACTTTGAATAGAGAAAGTACAGTACAATGCTGACTCGGAAATCAATGCCACAGAAAAACACACTTTTCTTGTGCCTATAAATCAATTCACTAGGAAAACTACAAAATTTTGACACTTTTCTAACCCAAAAATTAATGCAACCAAAGAAGTACAATTTTCTGACTTTGCTTATAAAGGAAACTTCAAAGCTTTACTGACAACACAAGGCAACACAAATATTTGATTTTGCTCATGTATGTGAATTTATCTTTATGTCAAAATATCACTTACAGTTGAAAGCAAGTATGATCACTTACAGATTGAAAGCAAGTATGATCAATTATAGTTTGAAAGCAATCCCTTGTGTCAGGGTTGATTCTTTTGCACTTCACCACTGCTCTATGCCCTAATTGCACCTTTAATCATGAGAAAATTGTGATTTTCCTTTGCAAATCAGTGATTCTTCTATGTTTCTTTTACTTTTGCAAATCACTTTTAGTGTAGATTTTTGCAAATTGTGGCAAAATCCGCTATTTTGGTATGGGAAAATTCGTAGTTCTAGTTTGGGCAAAATTGTGATGGAATATCATGGTGTCCTTGTCGTCTAACTACTGATTACAATTCTACCCTCAATCTTTTCTTCTGTTGGATCATGATTCTTTTCTCCTTAAAAACGTCTCTTTTGCGTTCTAGTTTCACGACCCCATTATATTCTTATTGGCTTTTTTGTTCTCTGCCACCACGTCCTTCAGTCTGAATTTTTCTTCCCTTGCGTTTGTCTGCATTGGGTTGCACGTTACTGTTCTTCCTTCGGAATTCTGCAGTTCAGCAATTTTCTCTTATTTGTTCATAGTCTATCTACCTCGAATACTATGCTTCGTTTGTACTCGATTAGGGCTTCCTTGATCATGATTCGTCCCTCCTTAAAAATGCGAATCATCTGCGTTCTAGTCTCACAACCCCTTTATATTCTTATTGGATTTTTCGTTCTCTGCCACGACGCCCTGTTTGAATTTTTCTTCCTTTGTGTTTGTTTGCACTGGATTGCACGTTACTGTTCTTCCTTTGCATTTTTGCAGTTATGCAATTTTCTCTTCTTTATTCATAGTCTATCTTCCTTGAACACTATGCTTCGTTTGTACTTGATTAAGGCCTCCTTGAACAATTGGCTTTGATACCAATTTTATCAAATTAATGTTGAAAGAATGAAGATAAATGAAATATATATGTCACACAAAATTGTATGTCCGTGTTTTTATTAAGTACAAAGTGGTTACATTCAGTTGGGAAGGTTTGATAACTTCTCGTTCATTAAATATTAATTAGTAGCTAATTAATAACTTTAACAATAGAATGCCTCAATCGTTCCTCAAAATCATGTAGAATGTCAAAATCTGTTCCAAAATATCATAGATTTCCCCAATTGTTCTTCAATCTTGTAGAATATATCTCAATTTGCTAAATCTGACCCGTCTGAACATATAATTTGTCTTAGAATGTGAAATGCTCCATCTAATATGTGTAACTCTTTGAAATAAAGCCATTGTATGCTTTTCTTTTGATATGAGGGATGAAGCCTGCAAATCACTCATCTCAAAATAAAAAGTCATGCGTATCATGTGTTATATAGAAAAGTATAACTATGTAAAGCATATGTATAAACATGATAAGCTATGTCCTCATAGAAGGTTTTTGAACACTGTAAGCACATATGAAACATGTAACCAATGCAAAAGTAGTTTTGTTATTTGCACGCAAGATATGATCATGATAATTTATTTGAAAATAGTTATTAGATGAGCTAGATATGTCAATGAAGTATGCAGTATTTAAAATCGCAGTAGATGCATGATATAAATCATCGAAACATTAAATAGAAATAGATAGCACACAATAGAAATGTGTGTGATAGAAATCACAACACCCAACACATAGTAACAATCAATTTGTTCCATAGAAGATATGTAATGTATGTAAATACACACACGTGCGCAACATCATAGTGAATAATCATAAGCACACAAGCATAGAAAACACAACTTAATTCTACCCTGACACAAACATGACATGGCCATGACATGGAGTAGAGGATCCTCTTGCACAATGGACACACGATTCGACAAGACAACCAATGTACCCACAAAAATTCGAACATACAAAATAGAAAATAGTAATGATCAAGCAATGCCACAATTATCAGTATCAAATAATCACGAAGCAAGCAATGTAAGTCCGCATGATCAATTAATTTCACCATTTAGTATTGCAAAGCACGATATCCATAGGAAATAGCACTGTAATAAATGTTTGAACAAGAGCAAGTCATATATAAACAATCTAAGTAGTTTAATACGATCAATGGAACGACATAGAAAGATAACTTGAAAAGTGTACCAAGATGCCCCAACATAGACATGCCTCCAAATATAGAAAGGTTGCTTGTGGGTGTGATAAATGTCACACATCTATATGTTTATGTCTCATGTGTAATCTATATGTCATGCATCTAACTTATGCATATCGTGAAAGACATGTGCATAGACAATGGATATGTAACTCACTATGTATATGACAAATAACATTAAACGACTATATGTATCATCAAAACAAGCCGCATATAGGTCATGGGTTTCTAGTTTTTAATATTTGAATGTTTTTTTACCTTTATTTGAATTGAACAAGCACTTAGTAAATGAAACAAGGCCAAGGGGCAAGATTGCAAAATAAAAGAATAGAAGGGATTCAAATAGTCAAATAGCATGTCAACTCATCGTGTGCACCAAATGTAGTAGCAAAGTTGTTTTGAAAAAAACAAATGATATGCTTCTGGGAATTTCTTGTCTCAAAGTAGTATATAATAAAACTCATAATAGGCGCATGCCACTGGTGGGCAAAAGTCAATTGTGTGAATGTCATAAAATGTTTAGGCATGGAATAGATATGGTTATGTAAGCTCAAGATGTACCATGACAAAAGCAAGCATAGATAATCAATATGGAGAAGTGGGCACATAGCATAGTTACCAGATTCGGCCGCATTTGGCTGAAATCCGGTACGTTCCGCATTTTTGCGAGTTGTCGGATAAATAAATTCGGTTCGTGTATTTTTTAAGACTAAAATATAAAGAGTCAAAACCTGTAGAAAATAGCCAAAAACCCTAAAAAGACACTCGCAAACCTTAATTTTTTAAAAATTTATACGCACTCTTCATTACAAAATGAAAACACAACGATGTGAGTGTGAGATCGAGTCCTGAGGAGTTCGCAGTCGCAGAGGGTGGAGTGCAAGAGACGTGTTCGACGGTGGAGTGTAGAAGACACGTGCTCGGCTCCAATTCTGTATGCCCGCGACACCCTCTCCAATTCGCAGTGCAGGAGTGGCCGAGTGGTTTAAAGTGACACCCTGTAGCAGTGAAGAAAGGCCGAGGTCCAAATCCTGCCATTGCCAACAGTGGCTGGGAGCAGTGTGGTGGAGGTGTCGGGTACAGTCGAGCAAAGGGCCAGCAGGGGAAAAAAGGTTAGTCGACCTGCACGCTCTTTTTTTTGCCCATATAGTTAAATTTTTTAAAATAATTTAGTTTTATAAAATTTTAATAGTTTAAAACTTTATATTCTTAAAAATTGTTTTTTATTTTTATTTTTTTTAATATTTATTAATTTTATGTTAAATTTTGATTGATACTTTTTTTATTTTTTAATTTTAGTTTATAATCAATTTAAAATTAATTTGATTTAAATAAATAATTTGTAACGTTTTTTTTAAATAATTTTTTTTTTAGTTTTTTTTAATTTATATTTTGTTATATAATTAAAATTTATAATATAAAATTATTTATATTTAGTTATTATTTACATAATAATTTTATATTGTAAATTTTAATTATAAAATAAAATATAAATATATAACAAAATATAAATTAAAAACTAAAACTACAAAAAAAATTATTTAAAAAAATGTTACAAATTATTTATTTAAATCAAATTAATTTTAAATTAATTATAAACTAAAATAAAAAAATAAAAAAAAGTATCAATTAAAATTTAACATAAAATTAATAAATATTAAAAAAAAAAACTATATATTTATAATGTTAAAAATTAAATACAAATACATTTACATTTTATTTTATATTAGAAATATACATTTTATTTTATATTAAAAATAGTAATTTTATGATATTTTATTTTTTATAAGTTATTTAATATTATTTTGATATGTTTTATTTTTTTATAGTTTTATAATTTATTTTATATACATCATTTAGTTAAATTCAAAATAAAATCATTTAGTTAAATTCAAAATAAAAATTTATAGTTTTTCAAATGTGTAATAAAAAATGTCCATAAAACTTTTGTAGGGTAAGCTGTAAAGGACAACCTATCATCATGGCAAGTCAACTGCTCGAAAAGAAATATATTATTCAGCGAGAAACGAATCTCAGAAACATGCAATGCACTCTTTGTGGCTCAAATATCACAGGGACTACAACAAGGGTTCGAAACCATTATATTGGAGGCCCATATGTGAAGATTTGTCCAATAACGTCGCAGAACCCCATGTATGCAGCATTTGTAAGTCAAATCAAAAGCAAATATGAAACAAAGACAATTGCATCAGTGTTTGAATTTTCAAAGAGGGCCAAAATTCAACAGTCAGACACGATTTGGCTCATTTTCTAGCTCAACTCATTCTCCAGCGTCTATCCAAGCTAGTGAAAGTGCACATCAAATGTCCCAATCCCAACCTTTTTTGAAAGCTATGTGGAAACCGCAGCAAAAACATGAGGTAGATAGATTGGTGGCCCGATTTTTTAATGCAAATGCCATCCTCTTCAATGTTGTTCGAAATCCACATACAAAAGCAATGGTAGAAGGGATCGCCAATTTTGGGAAAGGGTATACAATGCCATCTTTTGAAAATTTGAGAACTGTTCTGCTGGAAGAGGAGGTGACATCTATATCTAGTGAACTAGATAAAATGAAAAGGCAATGGAAAAAATCAGGTTGCACTGTAATAAGTGATGGATGGTCTGACACAAAGCGAATACCCCTCTTCAATATATTGACTCAATGCCCTAAAAGTTCTATGTTTATCAAATCAGTTGATATAAGCAATGATGTGAAGATTGCAAATTTCATTTTCAAATACATTGAATCTGCTATTCTGGAGATTGGAGAGGAAAATGTTGTCCAAGTTATTACAGATAATGTAGCAAATTGTAAAGCAACAGGGGATCTTCTAATGGACAGGGTTTTTCATTTGTTTTGGACTCCATGTGCAACTCATATTTTAGATCTTTTGCTTGAAGATCTTGCAAAGTTGGAGTGGGTAAATAATGTTGTCAGAGAAGGAAAACAAATTTCAAAGTTCATACTTAATCACTGCTTGACTTTGAGTTTGTATCGCTCATTTGCAAAGCATGAACTTTTCTCCCTAGCTGAAACAAGATTTGCATTTAATTTTATCACTTTGCAAAGGGAGGTGGAGGAGAGGACAGCATTGAGAATAGTTGTAGTTAGTGAAGAATGTGCACAATCTAAGTTATCTAAGGAAAGCGTTGCAAAGGACATTGAAAAAATTATCTTGGATAGTTCATTTTGGGAGGGTGCCGAGAAGACACTAAAGGTTTTTGAGCCACTAGTCCAATTGTTGAGATTAGCTGATGGCATGAAACCTTGTATTAGTTTTGTGTATGAGGGCATGGAGCCAGCAAAAGAACTAATCAAAAAAGTATTGGCAGATTAAGTTGATGATGCTCAACGTATTTGGGACATTGTAGACATCCAATGGAACATGTTACATCGACCTATACATGTAGTAGGTTGCTATTTGAATCCAAAGTTGATAGAGGTGGATCATGATGCAGATAAGGAGGTAAAGAATGGTGTATTGGCAACAATAGACATGTTGGTTCGAGATGAAAATGAGAAGGCTAAGGTGAGCGAACTACATTGAAGAACCAAGAAGGCTTGTTTTCCCTCAAGGAAGCACAAGAAGACATTGTTAGTATGGATCCCCATTTATGGTGGCAAACGTATGGTTCTTCTACTCCAGAGTTACAAAAGCTTGCCGTGCGTGTCCACAGTTAATGTGCCAGTGCTTCTGCATGCGAAAGAAATTGGAGCACGCATGATTTGATCCATACTAACAAGAGAAACCGTCTAGGAACCAAAAAGCTCTCAAATCTTGTGTTTGTTCATAGTAATTTAAGATTGCTTGAGCACAATCTTGCAAAAGAAGATGACAATCTTCATCTTGGAGAAGTAGAACCATCCTTTGAAGGTGTTGAAGAAAATATTGATAGTGTTGATGATCTTGTTACAGGATTTGTTGATGGTGGTAGTGCTATTGCTAGTGCTAGTGCTAGTTTTGATTTTGAAGCAGGGTTTGATGTTGAAAATGTTTGAAACTTAAGTTTTTTATCAATTTTGAGCTTAGGCTCTAAACTATGGACATTTTACTATCTTTTAATGTAATTCAAGTTTGAAACTTATGCATTTCTCAATTTTGCAACTGTTAAATTAATATTCAATGTTCATTCCTTACTAGATTAAAATATTTTACACACACACACACACATATATATTTTTCCAAACCGGATTTTACCAGATTTTTTCCGAACTTTTTCTAGAATTCCGCATTTCCACATTTTTTTGCCCTCTCGAATGAATTCAAATTTCCGAACCTGGTAACTATGGCACATAGTATGCCTCCTCAAGGTGTAACATGTTTCAAAGAATGGAAACTAAGATTAGATTGTTGTAAAGGGTGTATGTGCATATGTCATTGTAAGATAGCTAGTGTGAATGCCCAGATTGGGACAAACAATCGAAAGGCAAGGGCCAACAAAACATTATCATCAAGTAAAAGGCAAGGGCTAGAAGAGTGATTAAAGCAACCACATATGTACATGTTGATATAAAAGAATGTAGAAATCAATAAGTCAACTCAAAAGAAGGTGATCAAGCAAGCAGACACTAAGAAGCTATGTAGAGTAAACTTTGTTGAAACTAAGTTAGGATCCCATCAATGGGATGCTCAGGGGGAGGTCTTGTATCAATCCATGTAAATGTCACATGCCATGGTGGGGCATGTATGCCAATATCAGAATCTGAAAAATAATCATGAGCTGTAGAATATCTGGATTGTCTATATAATTGTGTAATTATTGTATAGGTCTATTAGTCAACACAACTTGCAGACTTTCTTGTATGTCAGGCGAAAGTATCAGTGTTCTTTGTGGAACACACAAGGTTGATGTAAGACTTTCGTAGGACATAAAGAACTAAATAATGTATGTTGAACTTGAATAGGTTGTAGATGTAGAGGACGTTGAAGAATTGACCATCTAGGAAAATCAATCACTTGTCACTGCATTGGAATCTGTATTGCTTGTGGAGGGCGAACTTGTGTATGTTGTACCACTGGCTGTTGTGTAATTATAGTAGGAAATGTCTTGGACTAGATAGGGTACTCATATGGAATACTCGAAATTGTAACAACTTTGTCATTATGGATATACTTTAAGCATTGATGTGAGAAAGATGGGATCACAGGTATCTCATGTATCTATGGTCATCCTAATAGCATGTCAAATGCGCTAGTGTTGGGAAAAACTAAGAACCAAGTGGCAATAGTTTTAGGTCTACCATAAGTTCTAACACAATGCCCCCAAGAGGAATTTTTCGTTGTCCATTGAATCCTTTTACCATGCTTGTCGTACCAATCAAATCCCTATGTAACCAAGACTAGTAAGTAACAACACTATTCATATATTTTCACTTGACTTGTTGCCTACCATAACACTCTGTATGGGATGTGAGTCAACGAAAACACGTATAAATAAAGACACATTGGTAGAATCATCATCAATAATCTCACGGTCCTCAAATATAATTGCAGGTTGTTTTACTTTTATATTCATAAATATACGAATAAGACTATCTATAGTATAAACTTCCTCAATTGCAAGATCATATGAAGCTGGAGGAGGGTGTGCATTGTAAGTCATATGTATCTCAGGGTTAACCTTGGTTTCTTCTGTCTCATGCTTTGGAAATGGATCATAAAATATCTTAATCTTTGCATTAGGTTGTGCAATTGAATTATTTGTAGATGTGTTATTTTCGTTAAACTCAATAGTATTGTTCCCAATTAGATCTTGAATATGATGCCGTAAAGCAAAACATCTATTAGTTGAATGTCTTGTGCATCTATGCCAATCACAATGTGCATTAATATCGAAACCCTTAGGTTGTGGCCTTGCCATGTCTATCTCCATAGGTGGAAGAAGAGATATGAGGTTGCAGTCAAGTAGTTTTTGCAACACCTTATAAGGAGGTTCTGATAATGATGTAAATTGTCTTTGTGGAGGAGTAAAAAAGACAACCCGGTTATTAGCTTGTGAAATTGCATTAATTGTTATTTTAGCCTCGTTGTTAGTATCGCTAGTCTTAGGTTTGAAATGTGCTTTCCTTTGAAATTTAGCATTAGAAGATGTTGGAGTAGAGTTCCCATACTTCAATTTTTTCATGGCAAGAAGCTTGACCTCATGTTCTTTGACCATATGGCACATGCCATCGAAAGATTGAAAACACTTGAACACAACAAACTCATGAATGGCCAAAAGTAGGCTTTGTTTGAAAATATCTTGTAACTCTTTGTTAGTCATAGGACTTCTCATTTTTGAAAGCATATTCTTGTAACGAAGCACAATCACTAATGGGTTCATTAGGTCTTTGTTTGAGTTGTGCTACTTGAGCATAGGAGACATCCTCATTAATGTTGATAGAGAAATGAGCTAAGAATTGGTTAGTCAAAGGATTGAAAGCATGTATCTATTAAAGAGGAAGGTTATAAAACCATCACAAGGCATAGTGCTTAAGACTCATAAGAAAAAGATTTATTAATAACTTATCATTAGATGCGTAATCTAAACATGTTGCATAGAAAGCTTTAAGATGTTGTTCTAGATAGGTGCAACAAATCTTGTAGGTAAGGGATAGGTGGAAATCTATGAGGCCAACAAGTTATGTAATAACGTTTGAGAGTTTGTGGTATATTCTACTCTATGAGAACCTTGTGCTAATTGAGCAACCTTGTTTTGAATATCGGAAAGCTATTGTATGAATGCTTGATTGGTAGCTATATTAGTTGATTATGAATAGGTGGTGTCACATGCGTTGTAGACCTAGGAGACACATAAGAAAGAGCATGCTACATAGGAATACACATAGATATCTGAGGAGTAAATTGTGGTGCCCCCATAGTAGGTATAGCAGGCATCACTTGTGTAACCATAGGTGCATACACATTAATAGAAGCAGCAGGAATAGTAGTTTGAATACCTATTGTAGGATCCAAGTCTCTAAAAGGTGGATTAGTGTTATTCAAAAGCTCATCATGTGATTCCTCAACATTAGTTTCTTTATCTTTCTATGTATTTTTAGTCTCTAGGAGAACAGCCAAGATAACAACTATGTCCTTGCCTTGTTTACTGATTATTTTCCGATAATTACACAATGCTTCTACTTGTTTATGATCTACACCATTAAGCTCATCAGGGTGTATTTTACCATGATATTTAGTATTAATTTTGATATGGTTTTCATAAGCATTTTTAAGTTCAGGTATTTTGTCATTAACAACATGTACATGTGTATCCATATGTTCATTATTAAAGAGCATGCTGCGTAGGAATACCCATAGATATTTGAGGAGTAAATTGTTGCCACCATAGTAGGTATAGTAGGCATCACTTGTGTAACCATAACTGTATACACATGAATAGAAGTAGTAGAAATAGTAGTTTGAACACCTATTGTAGGATCCAAGTCTCTAAAAGGTGGATTAGTATCATTCAAAAGCTCATCATGTGATTCCTCAAGATTGGTTTATTTATCTTTCTTTGTATTTTTAGTCTCTAGGAGAACACCCAAGATGACAGCTATGTCCTTGCCTTGTTTACTAATTATTTTCTGATAATTACACAATGCTTCTACTTGTTTATGATCTACACCATTAAGCTCATTAGGGTGTATTTTACCATGATATTCAATATTAATTTCGATATGATCTTCATAAGCATTTTCAAGTTCAAGTATTTCATCATTAACATGTACATGTGTATCCGTATGTTTATTATTAATGTTTGTATCAAAAGAAGTAGCATGTAATTCGCTAACTTTCACCTTTGTAGTAGGCATATAAACACAGGTTTGAGTCAGAGGAATCTAAATATGATCAATTGTAATACCACTTAATCTAGTACTTTGGCATATGGGTAGGAAAGACCTTTCCTTTTAAATGGCATAAAATGTATGTATGAAAGCAGTAACAAAACTACGGCAAGTAAGAAAAAATTTGATTTCCTCATGTACAAGGGGAAATCAGAAATTAGACCTGGAAGTCAAACCCTAATATGAAAAATAAATTTGACACCTTATGAAGATTTTAAAAACCCTAATGTAGAAGGAAACCTAGGGTTTTTCACATTCGAAAAAATGATTGTGTTTACCAAAATGTTTTACTTATTTTACAACTAAGAGATATAAAATTATGGAAACTATGCACACATTTAGATTATGTAAAGCATTTAAGTTTTTAGAAATGGATTGCTAGATATTGCATTTACTAAATACAGAAATGACAAAGCAAAATAGGGATGATATACTTAGCAATTTCTAATTGCTCACAAAAGTTGTTATTGTGCCTTGAAATGCTGTGTATGTGCTTTGTCAACTACTTAGATTTCAAATAGAGGTTGAAACCCTGCTTAGACATTGTTGGCAGAGTTGGACACTTGCTTGCCCAGAATTGTCAGGGTTTACTGGCAGTGTCCCTGTGCACAATGGGGTCTGATATCTCTGGAAGCCCTACACCTGTGCTTGCAATGTGTTTTTGTGTGTGCGCACCTTGCTGATCTTGTGCTGAAATCCCTGTATTGTGTCTATTTCGTCCAAAACCCTAATCGTGCTTTTGACCACAAGATGCCCTTAAAAAGAGGTTAGTATTTTGAGTTGGATGGACCCCAACCACTCCTTGTTGAATGGCTGAGCCTTGTTTACATTCCGATACTTCGAAGAGGGCTCAAGCCTTACGTAGTTCTCCCACTTATGTTTGTGTGCAATATCTTGAACAATCTAGAATGCAATGCAATCTTTTGACCTTTGATACTTGTCACTATGCAACTTTGATTTCGTGTATTCAGATTTCACTCTATGGACTTCTCTAGGGGTGCTCCTTGAAGGGTTTAGATGTGTATGTCTTTTGTCAATGTCTCAAGAGAGTGCTAGGCGTTTTGTCCAAGTGTGCCAAATAATGCTCAAGTCTTGAATGACCTTAGCATTGATTTCAATTTATAGATGATTCTTCAATATTTCCGGTTATGACCAATCCATAACACGTGTTTAGGCCAACTTAATGGAGACTACCCAATTTGAAAAGTAGTTGTTGAGGGCCATTTGGACACTGCATGTAGAAGGTGACACCTATTGTAACCGACATTGTCTAGGTTTACTGGTATTGTCTTGGAAGTGTAAAACAAAGATCTGAAATATGGAGACGGATTGCCTAGGATCTTGGATGGTTTCTGTATAGACTCAACCTGAATATATGTTTTTGGCAACTAGAGGTGGCTAGGATAGTAGATGGGTAGACAGATAAAGGGAATGCTGGCTCAATAGTAAAGTATATTGGCAATGTCCAAGCATGTCAGGGTATTTCAAAGTTGTTGTTGCCAAAGTGTCAAAGACCAAAATTAGGTGTCTACAGTTGGAAGACTTTGAGTCATGCCCATTTCAACACATAGCCATGCGCTGGTTGAGATGATCACGTATTTTGTTTTTTCAGCAATGTATGAGAACTTCCCAAGTGTTTTAGCAATTATTTTTAGTGCCAGCTCCCTCGAGGAAATGGTGAAATTCACCCATAAAATGGTGGTTAGTGTGTATGTGCTGCAGTTGAATTCTGAGACAATGTTTGGACATGTAATTTGAATTTGCCCCAGAATTGACTATCTTCAACAAAGATTTATTGTTACAAAACAAAACCTGGATAACACGTGCAGATGATAGCTTTGTTTATGTGGCTCCAAGATTTAAAAGTCTAGCTTTCTCGGTCAAGACACATAGTTATAAAGTAGTACCCATTTTGGAAATGATTGCTGAATTGGAAATAAGACCGTAGTCTGGAGATACATATCCAGCACCGTGATTTACTGAAGGGCTGTCTCAACAAATCTTAGATTCTCGATGTAGACCGCTTTAGGGACATCTGATGTTTGAAAGCAAAGAAGGCTTCTTCAGGATGTTGGATCTATAGGGCAACTGAGGAAAGGCACCATCTACTTTGTCAGAAGAGCCATAGTTTGTGAGAGTTTGTAGAGACATCGTGTATGACAACAATCATATTTCTGCCTCTGTCAAATCTGCTGGAAAAAGTGAAGGAAGGAGGCACAACTTTTTATGCAGGAACAATGATGGATTGACAATCTGCAGAGATGGCCTGACCTGCTTCTTCTGGAGCAGGAATATGAAAGCAGAGATTTTGTAGGGTTTCAAATCAGGATGAACCAAATAAAAGAATAGGTCAATTTATTATTATTTGGAGCAGAATTTACAAATGCTATGAGATGCTCACAGGACTTTAAGATCTCTCTTTATCTCCTTGTGCTATGAGTGCTAGAGCCATGACAAAAATAAAAACAGAGAATAGTTTTCCTCCTACTTCCAAATTCAAAGTAATTTATCTTAGCAGGGACCATAGATCTGAAAACGTATTAGAATAAAATGTCATTTCAAAAAATTTCAACACTAGAGGTGTCTTTAAATGTTAAATTTACCTCTCTCCCACTTGATGTAAAGGTAATCATAGACAACACCATGTAACTACCAAGACAAAATAGAGTGACGATTTGCAGAAATGTTGGAAGTGAGCACAGTTGTTCCCATCTGCATCACATCATTGCTCCCCCTTGACCTCTTCCAAATGCAAATTACATGATTGAAGAAAATAGAACCCATATGGAATTCATGTGTGAATTTTGAGAATGATTGATAAATTAATGGTAAAATGTTTTCATTTAGAATTATTTAAGTCTATGTTAGGCTTTGCTGTACCTTTTACATGTACATGTATAGGAGGTATTGTGGTATATATGCATACCAAAGCTAGGATTGTCTAAATGTCATGCTTGGAGTGTCATGGTTTGGGTAAATATCTGAAAAGATGCGCGGTACTCTGCCTCTGCAGACAAGAGAGCGATGATGGCATGCTTCTTGTTGCTCCAAGTAATTGGTCTTCAACCAAGTTGGTAAGCATATCCTGCAGTGGACTTATGATCATCCATATCGCTGGCCCAATCTGAGTGTGTGTAGCATACTAATGCCATTGCGCCTCCTGAAGTATACCCTACGCCTAACTGATGTTTACCCCCTGATGTATCGAAGGATGCCCTTGGCCGCTTGCCAATGGGTCTCAAGGGGCTCTTGCATGAACCAAAAGACAAGGCCAACAACAAAGGCCAAGTCTGGCCAGCTGTGAGTCAGGGATGGAAGGCTTCCAACCAACTACCAGTACAATGTAGCATCAACAAGTGGGGTCAAACACTGTGCTGACAACTGTTAGGGTGTGGAGCTAAAAACTTCACCAAGGAGCATAGTTTATCAGGTTCGGGTCTACACAGACACCGGCGTCGGTCAGGAGCGACCGACGTCGGTCACAGGCAGTTGCAGAGACGCCGACGTCGGCAGAGAATCGGCCGACGGCGGTCACAGACAAGCAGCAGGAACCGACGTCGGTTACCTGCGTGTCCAGAAAGCTATTTTCGTGGACAGAAGCGAGTGTTTGCATGATAAGTTTGAGTTGTAGACTTAAGCTCGCGTCTCTATTATTAGCATTACTATTTTTAGAGCCCTTGTTTAAGTGGTTTAACTGTTTGTTGGAAGTACATGCTCAAGTCTCCTAATTCTATATGAAGAATTATATCTTCCTAGCTTATTAAGTATTGTAGAAGAATTGGTGTGAGAAGAACAGTACAGAATTGAATCAATCTAGGGTTGTTGAAGTTGATTGTTCTTGAGAGAGATAGCTCTTGAGGAATAGAGATCTATTGAGAGATCTATACATCTAGGAGAGGTGTGGAAGAAAGAAGCTTTCTTCAATTGTATTCCTTTTGTAAAGAGTTTGTTAATACAAGTTTTCAGGGTGTTTTCTTGTATCTCTTGTTCTTGCTATTATCATTCTAATTACTTGTCAATCTGATTTAATTCCGCGTTTATTGCTGTCACAATTGTAATCTATTGTTGGTTTGATCCCCCAACAAGTGGTATCAGAGCCTTGGTTACAGGTTCAGAGCTTGATAATTGGTATCAAAGTTCAGGTTCACTAACAGGTGGTTCAGATCTGTGTAGTGTGTATTGATTACAGGGTCTCACAGGAGTTTCTGCAGGGATTTCTGTTTGAGTGGGAGAAGCAATGACAGAGGAAAGTAAATTGAGAATGAAAAAGTTCAATGGCAAAAATTACCAACACTGGAGAATGCAGATAGAGGACTATCTGTATCAGAAAGATCTCTACTTACCGTTAGGAGGTATTGCAAAGAAGCCCAAAGACATGGAGGATGAAGAATGGGAAGTTCTTGACAGCAAGGCTCTGGGTTCCATAAGACTGAGTCTAGCATCCACTGTGATATCCAATTTATCACAGGCAAAGTCTACGGTAGAGTTGATGACTACGTTAGCAAATTTGTATGAAAAACCCTCAGCTTCCAATAAGGTATATCTTATGAAGCAGTTATTTAATTTGCATATGAATGAAGGTGGATCTGTTTCTACTCATCTGAATGATTTCAATGGTATTGTGAATCAATTAAGTTCAGTGAATATAGTGTTTGATGATGAGATAAAAGCTCTTTTGATATTATGTTCTTTGTCTGAAAGCTGGCATGGCTTAGTAATGGCAGTAAGTAATACTGCATCTGCATCAAATATTTTGAAAGTAGAGGATGTTGTTAGTGTTATCTTGAATGAGGAAATACGCAGGAAAAACACAGAAGAGGCATCCGGGAACGCTTTAAGTTTTGAGAGCAGGGGAAGGCAGAAAGAGAAGAGCAAGAAAGGCAGAGCAAGATCCAAATCAAAGGGGAAAGGCAGATCTAAATCCAGAAATGGCAGAAGGCCACAATGCTGGAATTGTGAAAAGATGGGGCACATAAGCAGAGATTGTTGGTCAAAGCCCAAGGAGGACAACCAGCACGAAGGAAAGGAAGAAGCCAAGATTGCAGGTATTGCACAGGATGCTTTAATTTTCTCTCTGCATAATAATATAGAATCTTGGGTATTAGATTTTGGTGCATCTTTTCATGCTACTCCTAACAGGGAATATTTCAGTGACTATATCCATGGAGATTTTGGAATAGTGTATCTAGGGGATGATGAGCCCTGTAAAATAATTGGCAAAGGTAAAGTGCAGCTGAAGATGCAGAATAACAACACATGGGTGTTGAGAGATGTGATGCATGTTCCTAGCTTGAAGAGAAATTTGATTTCTGCAGAACAGTTAGGGGATGAGGGTTGTACAGTAACTCTCACAGCAGAATCTTGGAAGGTGACCAAGGGTGCACTTGTTATGGCCAGAGATAAGAGAAAAGGTACTCTCTATTTGTGTAATTGTGTTACTAACAAATCTCCTTCTGTATTATCTATTTCAGATGTGGATGCTAAATTGTGGCACTCAAGGCTTGGCCACATGAGTGAGAAGGGGATGTCAATTCTTAAGTCTAAAGGTATGCTTTCAAATTTAAAAGGCATAGATCTAGAGTTTTGTGAGCACTGTGTATCTGGAAAACAGAAAAGGGTTAGTTTTCTCAAAACTGGGTCTACTAAGAAGAGGCACAAGTTGGAGCTTGTTCACACAGACGTGTGGGGACTGGCTCAGGTTGCTTTCATTGAAGGATCACAGTACTATGTATCTTTCATAGATGATGCCACAAGGAAGGTATGGATCTATTGTATTAGAAAGAAATCTGATGTATTTGATACTTTTAAAGTTTGGAAAGCTATGGTTGAGAATGAAACAGGTAAAAGATTAAAGTGCCTGAGATCAGACAATGGCGGTGAGTTCTGCAGTCATAAGTTCAGAGATTATTGTTACATGCATGGAATCCATAGGCAAAGGACGGTTCCAAGGACATCTCAGCAGAATGGTATTGCTGAAAGAATGAACAGGACAATAATGGAGCGTGCAAGATGTATGAGATTGCATGCCGGTTTGCCCTTACAGTTTTGGGCACAAGCTGTTGACACTGCAGTGTACCTGATTAACAGAGGACCCTCTACAGCTCTGGATGGTGATATTCCGGAAGAGGCATGGACAGGTAAAAAGGTTGATCTCTCATATCTCAAAGTTTTTGGTTGTGAAGCCTTTGTGCATATAGATAAGGAAAATAGAAAGAAGCTTGATGCTAAGTCTATGAGATGCACGTTTATTGGCTATGGCTCAGATGATTTTGGTTACAGATTGTGGAATCTAGAAACTAACAAAGTAATCAAGAGCCGTGATGTTTTCAACGAAAGAGTGATGTATTGTGATCAGCTAAGGAAGTTGAATCAATCTGAGCAGAGCAATGGTGAATTGGATGAGGTGAAAGTCCAAGATGAGCTCGTGGCAAAAAGAAATAATCACTTACAGGAAAACACAGAGACTGACGTCGGCAGGTTAGGAACCGGCATCGGCAGGACAGAAACCGGCGTCGGCCATACAGGGACCGACGTCGGCCTTACAGGGACCGAGGTCGGTCAGGCAGAATCGACGTCGGCCAGTAACAGGTTTACAGGTGACCGAGGTCGGTCAATGTCAGAGAATTTGGGTGGACAGCGTGTTGTGGACGAGTCTCAGACACCCATCAGGAGGTCAAAAAGGGTAAGCCTCCAATTAGATATTCTCCTTCTTTATTTTATTTATTGCTAACCGATGGTGGAGAACCAGAGAGTTTTGAAGAAACAATACAGGGGGAGTCCAAGAGTGAGTGGGAGCGTGGCATGGTTGAGGAGTTGGAGTCCTTAAGAGAGAACCAAACATGGGATTTGGTTGAATTGCCAGCTGGTAAGAGAACACTTAAGAACAGATGGACCTACAGGTTGAAGGAAAGTGAGAATGGACAGATGAGATACAAGGCCAGATTAGTAGTAAAAGGATTTGCACAAAAGCCAGGTATTGACTTTGGTGAGATTTTTTCTCCTGTTGTTAAAATGACTTCAATAAGGGTTGTTTTGTCTTTGGTTGCTTTTGAGGATTTGCATCTTGAGTAGCTAGATGTTAAGATAGCGTTTCTTCATGGAGGCCAGAAAGATTTGAGGTTAAGGGTAAGGAGAAGTTTGTGTGCAGGTTGAAGAAAAGCTTGTATGGCCTCAAGCAAGCTCCTAGGCAATGGTACTTAAAATTTGACAGGTTTATGATTGAGCACGGCTACAGTAGGTGTCAATCAGACCATTGTGTGTATTTCAAGAGATTTGATAGCGGTAGATATATTATTTTATTGTTGTATGTAGATGACATGCTAGTTGCAGGGTCTCACATGCAGGATATCTCAGCGCTTAAGGTAAAATTAGCTCAAACGTTTGCTATGAAGGATTTGGGAGCAGCAAAGAAAATTCTTGGCATGAGCATTAAGAGAGACAGGAAAAATCACAGGTTGATATTGTCTCAAGAAGATTATGTGGACAAGGTGTTGAAATGGTTCAATATGCAGGATGCTAAACCGGTAAGCACACCTTTGGCTGGACATTTTAAGTTGAGTAAAGAACAATGTCTTAATTCATATGATGAGGTAGAGTACATGAGTAAGGTTCCATATTCTTCCGCAATAGGGAGTTTGATGTATGCAATGGTGTGTACTAGACCAGATATTGCCCAAGCAGTGGGAGTTGTAAGTAAGTATATGGCCAATCCAGGTAAGGAACATTGGAAAGCAGTTCAATGGATCCTTAGATATCTGAGAGGAACCAGCAGTAGGCACTTGTGCTATGGAGGTTCAGATACTTCTCTACATGGCTATGTAGATTCAGATATGACAGGTGATTTGGATGGCAGGAGGAGCACTACAGGTTATGTTTTCACTGTAGGTGGAACGGCGGTTAGCTGGATATCTAAGTTGCAGAAGGTTGTTGCCTTGTTAACTACAGAAGCAGAGTATATTGCAGCCACAGAAGCTAGCAAGGAGATGATATGGATGACACGGTTCATGGATGAGCTTGGTAGGGAGCATGAGAGTTGCAGATTGTATAGTGACAGTCAGAGTGCAATCCATTTGGCTAAGAATTCAGCGTTTCATTCAAGAACAAAACACATACAGCGAAGGTATCACTTCATACGACAGGTATTGGAAGATGGTGAGTTGAAGCTGGAGAAGATCCATACAGATAGAAATCCTGCTGATATGTTAACCAAGCCGGTTACAAAGGAGAAGTTGAATCTTCATTCAACTTCTATTGGTCTTCATGATTGAGTTGAAGATGGAGGAGCTAGAAGATGTTGCTGTACAGGTACTGGTGCAGCTGTTTATCTCCAAGTGGGAGATTGTTAGGGTGTGGAGCTAAAAACTTCACCAAAGAGCATAGTTTATCAGGTTCGGGTCTACACAGACACCGGCGTCGGTCAGGAGCGACCGACGTCGGTCACAGGAAGTTGCAGAGACGCCGACGTCGGCAGAGAATCGGCCGATGGCGGTCACAAACAAGCAGTAGGAACCGACGTCGGTTACCTGCGTGTCCAGAAAGCTATTTCCGTGGACAGAAGCGAGTGTTTGCATGATAAATTTGAGTTGTAGACTCAAGCTCGCGTCTCTATTATTAGCATTACTATTTTTAGAGACCTTGTTTAAGTGGTTTAACTGTTTGTTGGAAGTACATGCTCAAGTCTCCTAATTCTATATGAAGAATTAGATCTTCCTAGCTTATTAAGTATTGTAGAAGAATTGGTGTGAGAAGAACAGTACAGAATTGAATCAATCCAGGCTTGTTGGAGTTGATTGTTCTTGAGAGAGATAGCTCTTGAGGAATAGAGATCTATTGAGAGATCTATACATCTAGGAGAGGTGTGAAAAAAAGAAGCTTTCTTCAATTGTATTCCTTTTGTAAAGAGTTTGTTAATACAAGTTTTCAGGGTGTTTTCTTGTATCTCTTGTTCTTGCTATTATCATTCTAATTACTTGTCAATCTGATTTAATTCCGCGTTTATTGCTGTTACAATTGTAATCTATTATTGGTTTGATCCCCCAACAACAACTAACTGCATACTGAAATGGAGTAGGGTTGGGCTTGCAGTCAAGCACACAAAAACACTCAAGTCCGTCCAAGCCATACTTGGGCTGAGAGATATTGATCCATGTCCTAGACTGAGTCACATGCAGACCAAAGAAGTAATGTAGAAGGCCCATGTCAGTCATCTCAAACCGTTGCATAAGACTTGACTTCAAAGTCTTAACCATAGAAGTGGAGTTGCCAATGATGATTAAATCATCGACATGAAAAACAAGGATCGAAAGATCAGCTTCCGACTTCCAACTGTATAGTGTTGAATGATTGGCACTTGGAAAAACCCATGTCAAGTAAAAACTTGTCCATCTTCTCATGCCAAGCTTTTGGAGCCAATATGAGTCCATAGAGGGACTTTCGAAGGTGACGCACAAGTGAAGAGTTGTTGGATTGAAAAAAACTTGGGACTGATTCATGTAGATTTCCATGTGAAAATCACCATGCAAGAAGGCACTCTTCATGTCCATCACTGGGAGGCAGCAATGGAAAGGACGAGGCAAATAGAGTTCATCTTTGCCCCTAGTGCAAAGGTCTCATAATAGTTTACTCCTTCAACCTAAGATAAAATTAAAGAAACGAAGCGGGTCTTGTGTTAGGATGTGAAGTCACTATTCACTATCACTATTCATGTGATGATGTGGCAGTGTGAGTTGTCGGTGATTGTGCTTATGAGGTGGCACCTTGTTGATGTGGCATGGTCCACATGAAATCTTTTATTGATTAAAAAATTAGGAGATAGAAATGGGGCGCATTTCTCTACTTAGTCACATGGGTGACCTTTGGAAGCATGTAGGAGACAAAAGGGAAGAGAATCTCATCATTCTCTTCAAGCATGTGTATGTGATTGAAGTCAAAAGTTGAGGAATTTTTTGATTCATGAGTATGCACATGGGAAAGTGGGGAACACTATCTACTATTCCAGATTGGAATCACATGCAAAGTGGGGCGTACCATTTTAGTGCACATGGAGAAGGTCAAAGTGCATTATGAAGATGCCATGCAATGTTGGACCTTGCACATGTGAGAGGCAAATTTCACTATTGATGAATAATGTGGCCACATGGAGAGTGGTGCATTTTCTTCTCTCTCCTCATTTTCATCCTTTGCTCCCTTCTCTCCATTTGTATTCTATTTACGTATGACTCACCCTTATGTGTGTAGAGTGAAGAAGCTTGAGAAAAATAAGCTTGTAATTAGTTTGCTAAAAGCTTTGCATAGCTTGAATGCTTGAGTGAAAGTATTGTCAGAGGAGTGTTTTGTGAGGAAGCTTTGTTAGAGAGGTTGATATTTTGAAGTTAATAGAAGATTGGACGCTGCCATTTGCCCCGTGGTTTTTCATTGCACCTTGCAAGGTTTCCACGTAACTACTTGTGTAATGTGTTTTTCTTGGTCATTGTTATTTTAGCTTGTTTCTCGTATTGAATTACTTGCACTAGTTAGCTATTTATCCTAATATCTTGTATGAAGAAACCAAGCAGGTCTTGTACTTAGCCATGCTACCATCTGTTGCATATGTTTTCCAATACAATCACTTGCACGGAATTGTCTTTATTTCCTTGGAAAGAGTGACCAAATCCCAAGTGTTGTTTTTCTACAAAGAATGATATTCTTCTTGCATGGTTTCCTCCAACATGGGATTGCCACTAACCTGTCTATAAGTATGGGGATCACTCCAAGTCACAAGGAAAGATGAGGCAACTTCTTGCAAATTTAGAGTCTTGCAAGTGCTGTTAGGATCCCCTGTTAAAGAACCTGCACCCTCATTGGGCTTTTGAACCGACTTTGGAAGTGTGCAAGTTGCAAGTCTTGGACTTGGAAGAAATGGAAGCACATTCTCCTCCTTTGAATCTGAACCATCCCAATTCCCCTGATCCTTTGAATCATCTGGGTACTTTACCACTCATAGTTAGAATCATCACATCTACTGGAAGATGACATGGAATAAATGGAGGGGCTCGCCATGGAACGTTCCTCAAAAGTGAACATTCTACATAATGATCAAAGTATGAATCTTAGGCAAAAGAAGGCAAAATGCCTTGAACTGTTTTTGAATACTCAACAAATGTGAAAGGCTCAGTCCGTGGCACCATTACATCCAGACATGACACCCAAAGAACATGTAGCCACTATCAAGGCTTCCAACTTCTTGAAACATTGGTTTTTTGTGTGGCCATCTTGCTCGCAAAACCCATCTTAACTCCCATCTTCTCTTTGTTATTAGATTGGGTGTGTAAGAGTTTGGAGTTATTTTGGTTTTGGGATTTCCCTTTGGAACCCTTCCTGTTATCCCTCTTTGGAATGCTTTTGTGAACTTTGCTTGTTTATAAATGTATTGGAACTATAAGAATGTCCATATTGATGAGCTTACCCTGTTCCTTGATTGCATTGTCACAAAATCAATCAAAGCTTGGGTGTTTGAACTTGTTACCCTTAGCATCCATCTTGGAGTAAAAGAGTGAGTCAAACATTGAGTAATCACTGATTCAAAAATCTAGGTTGCTGATACAAATATGGGTATGAGAATTGAATACAGGGATACAGGGATTTTTTTTGGGGGGTTTGGATACATTTGGATAGGCCATACAAAAACATATATAAAAAATTAAAAACATAGCCGTATAAGCAAAATTAACCACAATATGCACAAAAGAAACAAAAAAGTTAAATAACCACGAAATATACTCATAATTCAATGCCAAATATCATAATTTTCACTGGTTGAACTTAGATTAGTTTTATAACAGGTACATGGTGCAAATGAAATATATATATATAAAATTAAAAATATAAAACTATAACCATATAAGCAAAATTAACCACGTAATATGCATAGAGGAAACAAAATAAGTTAAATAACCACAAAATATACTCATAATTCAATGCCAAATATCATAATATTCAATGGTCGAACTTAGATTAGTTTTATAATAGGTACATGGTTCAAATTTTACAATGTATGGACACAAATAAAGACACATCAGCATTTTCATGATTCACTATATTCATGATCATCTTTGGCTGTGATGTCTTCATCATCATCAAAGGGTAAATGTGTTATTTTGTGATAAAATGAGTGTGAATGCAGCTTTTAGGGTTGGGAATCCACTTTAGTTTGTTTTTAATTGTATTTTGAAGTCCATGTTTGAATTTTCATTGTGCGAAATTGAAAAAAAATTTAAAAAAATGTTTTTGACGTCCGAAAGTGTGCAGATATGCCCGGGGAGTGTCCTAGGCTGTGGAAACGCCCAAATACGTCAACTAGATGTATTCGGGCATTTTCGCAGCCCAGGGACGCTCCTCGGGCATATCCCCCACACTCCCCTTGCGCTCTTGTATCCAAGAGCGTTTCCCCCACACTCTCTGGGCCTGGTGGGGCGTATCCAGTAACATAGTAAAAAATGGATCTTGTTTGTACTTAGTCCTTTGTGCAAACAAATTCCACTATGCCCAATTGTATTTAAACATGCTTATAAGCACTTATGCATGACACTTCACGTTAAAGATTTCACTTCAATTATAAAAAACAGTGTGGAGATGATCCAAACACCTTCATATTGATCATGAAGGGATTTCTTGGTTCTCAAAATTCATGGTTTTCTCTACAGGATAGAACCACCCCTATTTGTAGGGTGGTGGTTATGAAACAACCTTGATGGTTTCGTAACCATCTCTCCAGAGAGTGACGAAGTCATAACCGCCGACAATTGTAGGGAACAGTTGCGTAACTGCCCGTCTGCAAATTGCGATTGTTTTGTCACCTTTGACAACACGGGGAAGGGGAGTGGTTGCAAACGCTTTCTCTCCTCATGGCGGTTCGTTCTAACTTCTTGGCGAGTTCTATGGTTGAGAGGGCCTATAAAGGAGTCTTGACAAAACAAAGAACACATCAGAGAGACAGTGAGTTGTTTGGAAATTAAATTCACAATGACAATTTCGAGTTTGAGTCTTGGTTTCAGTTTACTCATTGGTGTTAAGTGTTATAGTTGGTTTAGGGGTATGGGAGTTCTGAGAAGAGTCTTGTAACTGTAGAGCTTGACTTGTATACAAGTTTGGATAGAATTGTATTGTGTATTCTGTCCATGTAGGCCGTTGGCATCGCATACAATTTGTAGAACATAGTGGAAAGGGGAGTGTGTTCGCTCACCTGTTGGAGTTTTTTTGACATTAGATTTCTCTAGGATAATCCTTGTGTCAAATGTTTTGCTCATCTCTTGCTCTTTTTTTATGTTATGTAGGCTACTCATTTCATTCCCAAGCATGTATTCAATTCTGTTTGCAAATCACAATCTTAGAATCAATTGTTTAACAAGCTAAGTTTGTAGTATTTGTGTTGTTGAAGTTGAGAGTGGAATTTCCACTAGCTTATGGATCAGATTGACATCAAAGTTGGTTTAGTTTTTTAAGTCCTTTGTGTTATGTGTGTTTGAGTACATTACAAGTTTATGCCCGTCATTAGAGCTAGTAGTGCTAGTGGTCAAGGTATCATAGTTCCCTTTGAAGCAAGTATTTCCACAAGGAAGTGGAAGCAAGGAATCAAAAGTATGGCTCATGCTCATGAAGAAGATGCTTGAAGAGCGTTTTTGCAAGCTTGAAGGAGTAGTAACATCTCTCTTTATATGAGCAAGCTTGACTGGTTGGAGTCCATCATTTCACTTTTTATGGAGAAGCTTGGTGTTTCCATGGAGACATTGAAGGCAAACAATGAGAACGCTCTCGAGAGCCATGAAAGGCATGAAGAGCAGCCCCATGCCAGCCCAACTCCACCTCCATTCATGGCTGACGCAAAGATTGAAATTCAGCCTATGATGGAGATGTGAATGTAGAAAAGCTAGACCATTGGCTAGCCCGACTTGAGGTATATTTCAGTTTGTATTTGATTAATGAAAGCCAATTTGATAAGTAAAGAGTTGGTAGACAAATTGGGGTTTGGAACTTACAAACATCCAAGCCCATATTCATTGGGTTGGGTAAAGAAAGGTGTAGACATCAAAGTGACTAAACAATGCAAGTTTAAGTTTGCTATTAATGCTAATTTCATTAATGAAGTTATGGTGGATGTTCCTCTTGATGTGTGTGGTGTAGTGTTCGACAACCCATACTTGTATATCTAGGATGCCATCTTCATAAGGAGAGCCAACTAGTATCGCTTGATAAAGGATGGTAAGAGTTGCATCATTTCAGCCTATGAAGGAGATTCAAAGATATCATTGGTAAGTGCCTTGAAAGATAAGAATCTTTTTAATGTTAGCGGGAAATTTGTTTTGCTTCTTTTGAGAGAGATTCACGATAAAGAGGTTGTAGTACATAAAACTTCTTGTAGCATGTTTACTAACAAATAGTAGAAGCATATGGGAAAGATAGTACAATAGTTCAAGAAAATTTTCAAGAGCCTACAGGGTTACCTTTGTTACGTCCATTGAGCAAGAAATTCATTTGTTGCCCGACAGTCTGCTTCCAAATATCAGGTTATATAGGCAGTCTTTGAAGGATGCCAATGTGGTTCTATTGTTTTAGTAACTAAGAAAGATGGCACATGGAGAATGTGTGTTGATTTTAGAGCATTTAATAAGATAACCATCAAGAATAGGTACCCTCTTCTACGGGTTGATGATCTTCTTGATCAACTTCAGCATGCTAAATGTTTTACTAAGCTTGATTTGAAATCTGGGTATCACCAAGTACGGATTAAGGAGGACATTTGGAAAAAAATGTTGAAAACAAGTTTTACAAGTGTTGAAGGAGAATAAGTTAAGTGTTGAATGAGAAGAAATGTGAGTTTTCCCAACAATCATTAGTCTTATTGGGGCATGTGGTTGGAGATGGGGGGTTTAGGATTGATCCAAAGAAGGTAGAAGCCATCATGAATTGGCCAAGGCCATCCAATTTGACTGAGTCAAGAAGCTTTATAGGTGTAGTCCAATACTTGAGAAAGTTCATCAAGAACTTTTCTTCCATAGCCGCACATTTGCACACCATTACAGCAGGGGATAAGACCTTTTACATGGGGTAAGAAGCAAGATGTATTTGAATTGTTCAAACATAAGATTAGCCATGCTCCAATTTTAGCTTTTACCTAACTTGCAATTGCCTTTTGAAATAGAAACAAATGCTAGTCACTATGCTATGGGGGTTGTTTTGCTTCATGAGGTAAATTGGTATACTACCATACTAAGTTATTCCATGATGCAATTTTGAATTATTGTACATATCACAAAGAATTATATGCTTTTGTTCAAACGGTTAAAAAATAGAAGCACTTTCTAATGGGTGAAGAGACTATTAGCTATACGGATCGCCGACCTCTTCAGTATTTGCCGGTTCAAACTAAACTTCAACAAGCTAGGCACTATAAATGGATGGGTTTCTTGCAACAATTTTATTTAATTATCAAATATAAGAAAAATATGACTAACAATATAGCTGACATGTTGTCAAGACCTCCTTTACTTACAACCATGGGCACCATAACTCTTCTTGAGCCTTTTATGTATGAATCTTATGTAGAGGGATATTAGCATGGTGTAGATTTTGTGGACCTATTTTTTCAAGCGAAGAAGTCCCAAGATGCAGTGTTTGAGCCCAAGAAAGTTTATTATTTTCAAGATGGATTGCTCTACAAGTTGGGTCAGCTTGGTGTGCCCGAAGAAAGAGTTCAGCTATTGAGAGAGGCACATACATTTTGGTGTTACAAAGATTGTTGCTCGTTTGCAAAGGTATGTTTATTGGCAAAATATGCAAGTTGATGTTGCCAAATTCATAAGAGGTTGTGTTTTATGTAGTACAAGTAAGCCTAGTAACATAAAGTTGAGTTTATATATGCCATTGCTGGTTCCTTCTAGGCCATGGGAAAACATTTTCATAGATTTTGTAGGCGGGTTGGGCCAAGGAAGGGGCATGACTATCTCTTTCTGGTTGTGGACTAGTTTAGTAAGATGTGTATTCTTGTTCCTTGTAAGAAGACCCTCAAAGGAAGTGATGCAACTGAATTGTTTTTTGCTAATGTGTGGGTTTACTTTGGTTTGCCTAGTTCTATTGTTTCAGATCGGGACTAAAGGTTTTTTGAGAAGTTTTGGTCTATATTGTGGTAGAAGATGGATACTAAGCCGAAATGGTCTATTGTTTTTTATCCACAAATCGATGGGCAGACTGAGGTTGTGAATAGAACATTGGTGCAGCTGTTAAGAGGGTACAATAAGAAGCATCTTAAGACATGGGATGGAAATTTGGTGTATATTCAACATTCTTATAAGAGGGATGTACATTCTTCTACTAGTAAATCTCACTTTGAAATTTGTTTTGGCTACTTATCTGCATGTGCATTTAATGTTGTTTTGAGACAATCATATAAAGGCAATGGGAAAGTGGATCTTGAGGTCCACAAGGCTGAGAAATTACTTGAGAAAATTCAGCTTATTCACTTCCAAGTGCAAGAGAGGTTGAGGAGTCTCAAGCTAAGTACAAAGCGAGACACGATCAGCACAACACTGAGCATAGTTTCCTTGTGGGTGACACAGTATGGTTGTACTTAGGTAGATAAAGGCTCCAAGGTATGTCTAAGAATCTTAAACCACTAAGTTATAGTGCATTTGAGTTTCTGGAACAAGCGGGCAAGAATACTTTGACTTGATTTGCCTCTTTATATTAAGACCTATTGAGTTGTCAATGTTGTGAACTTATGTCTTTTTGAGCATTCCATGCTAGACAATGAAGATGAAGGGCTGTTGTTATCTTCCATTGAAGACCTCACGCCTAATAGTCAGTTGGAACTAGATGAAGATGTTGTTTTGCAAAAGGAGAGGGCAATGCAAAGAGGAGTGCAAGAATCTTGGCTAGTTGGGTTAAAGGGGCAGCTACCTAGAAACGCCAAATTGTGTTCTAGAGAAGATGTGGGGAAGTAATTTCCTCACTTACAGAAGTCCTAAAGCTTTTAGGACTTAAAATCCTCAAATTGGGGAGGTATGATCCAAAAATGGATCTTTTTTGTACTTAGTCTTTTGTGCAAACTAATTGCACTATGCCCAATTGTATGTAAACATGCTTGTAAGCACTTATGTAAGACATTTCATATTCAAGGCTTCTGTTTAAGTACCAAAAATAGCGTGGGGATGATATGGATACCTTCACATTGATCATACAGGGATTTCTTGGTTCTCAAACTTCATGGTTTTCTATAGAGAAGGGAACTGCCCCTATTTGTAGGATGGCGGTTATGAAATTGCCCCAACGGTTCCTTAACCACCCCTCCATAGGGTGTCGAAGCCGTAACTATCGGCATCTGTAGGCAGCAGTTGCGTAACCGCTTGTTTGCAAATCGTGACGGTTCCATCACCTTTGACAACGCGGGGAAGGGAGCGGTTGCAAACACTTTCTCTTCTCGTGGCGGTTCTTTCTAACTTCTTGGCGAGTTCTATCGTTGAGAGGGCCTATAAACGAGTCTTGACAAAGCAAATAACACATCAAAGAGTGTGAGTTGTTTGGAAATTAGACTCACATTGGCAATTTCGAGTTTGAGTCTTGGTTTCAATTTACTCATTGTTGTTTGTTGTTATAGTTGGTTTAGGTGCATAGGAGTTCTGAGAAGAGTCTTGTAAGTGTAGAGCTTGACTGGTATATGAGTTTGGATAGAATTGTATTGTGTATTCTGTCCATGTAGGCCATTGGCAATACCTTGTATACAGTTTGCAAAACATAGTGGAAATGGGAGTGTGTGTGTTCACCCGTTGGAGTTTTTCCCATATTGGGTTTCTCTAGGATAATCCTTGTGTCGTATGTGTTTTGCTCATCTCTTGCTCTTTGTTTATGTTGTGTAGATGACTCATTTCATTCCCAAGCATGTATTCAATTCTGTTTGCATATCACAGTCTTGGAATCAATTGTTTAGCAATATAAGTTTGTAGTATCCATGTTGATGAAGCTGAGAGTGGAATCTCTACCTAGCTTACGGATCATTGACCCTTCAATTTGGACAGTACTGCTGTCACCATCTGGTCATCTGTCTTCTCAACCTCACAATCCTGAAGCTGCAGTCGCAACAGTTTGAACTTGGTCAAGTAGTCTTCAATGATTTGGAAGTCTTAAGGGTCAAATCCCATCATCTGAATCTCCAATCGATTGGCACGAATTAGGTTGTTCTTCTCAAACAAAGTCTTCAACTTGTCCCACACTACAATGGGAATTTTCAAATGTTTGATATGGGATATCATCTCCTAGGATACTATTGTGCAAATCAACCCTTGGGCTTCATCACACTTGTTAAACCAATGGACCTCTTAGGTTATGTCTCATCACCAATTGTAACTCTCTACAGTCCTTTGCTTTGCAAGTAATCTACCTTGGAAGATTTTCATGAATGGTAGGTATGCAGTGTGAATGGAGTCTTTTTTCTCTTAGCCATTTGCAAGTGCACAAGTACAGCAATGTTTAAAAAAGGAGTTGTGTTGCAAAACAATGAATGCGAAAAACAACCAAAAAGCAAGGATTTATGCTACAGTGCTGGTACAATGTTAAAAAAGAAATGACACTGATGTTACAGTGCAACAATAATGCTTAGAAAATGAAATGGGCACTGATGTTGTAGTGAAAACTGAAAAGCAGGGGACACTGATGTTGTAGTGAAAACTGAAATGCAGGGGGGCACTAATGTTGTAGTGCAAGCTGAATGCAGATAGCCAAAAAAACGCTAGTGCAAACTAACCACTTACTATGTGACTTGATTTTTGTGCACAAAAAAATGCATCCTAAATCGGTGCATGATAACCCCCTTGAAAATATATTCACTCAATCGGAAAAAAAAAAACCCTCCCTGGCAAACTGCTTATAGACACGCAGTTTCTAGATTCAATTTCTGATTTTAACAACAATTACAAAACCAATTTTTTTTAATGATGCTTTATAAAATAACATGTTTAGAATGAAGTGAGTGTGTAAAGAAATCAAGAATGGACTAAAAATTACAACTTTTAAACTTAGGGATAGAGAAATTTATAACCTTTAAAAAAGGCTCTGGGGGAGATTCCAAAAACTAGGAATGAAACAAGAGCTGTTTGAAATATAGCAGAAATCCTGTATCAAAAAATTAAAAAATCACCCAAAGTAATTCCATCACAACTTGAAAAAAGCCCTATGAATGAGGGAGAAACTGCTTCTCAAAGTAAGGGTCCCGAAAAAACGAGACATCCAATAGAAAACTTGTATCAAAATTCAGAAATGCTAGAATTGGTGCCACAACTGCATACCCAACAAACAAACTTGCACTCTAAAAAAAAACCCTCCAGATGAGGGCGAAGCTGTCTCTCAAAATAAGGATCCTTAAAAAATGGCATTCCTATACTCTGCAAAAGGCACGAAGTTTTCTTCCCATAAATGCATGGATTTCTAAAGAACAACTACTGAAGCATTATTTAATAATATAGAGGCACTTCTTTAACAAAAATTCAGATGCATGCATTAAAAAATGTAGAAAATGAATGTATTTATACCTCTGGTTTATAAAGAATGATACATGAACACAGCGCACATGATCCTGGTCACCTCATCAGTATTTGGAAGTACTTCTCCAACGTTGCTTGCTCTGATCCATGAAGAGATTTGCAATACTAAACTGTATGCACATACAATTTGTTGATCTAGACTTACAGAACAATACCTACTAGAGATAAATTGGCAGCGTAACAATATAATGACAAAACTAAACAAATATGCAAGGGTACCAACACTACCTCAAAATCTCATTGTTGAAAGTATGCAATACCACTTGTATATATAGACAATACAATGTGTGGATAAAGATGACAACTCATATGTAACTAAGCAGTTCCAAACAGGGAAGTTTATCTAAGGCAATCTTAAACAAAATAGGTTGCATGTTTCAAAAACTAATTTTAGACTAGGAAACAAAACAGTCTGATTAGAAAAGTTAAAAAGATTCAACAAGGAAACAATTCTATCCTGATGACTTGTCAAGACATTTTAAGAATATCTTGATTACAATATTAGTTCATTTCAATCTATAAAATCAACTAATTCTTAACTTAGGAAAATGGAGATATCATAATTCCAAATTCCAAAACTTGTGTATATGAAATATATACTAACGATATCATCACTGGAGTGTCATCAACAATATTGATAGCATTGTCATGTACCTTCAAGAAGATGATAGCCTAGTTTAAAGTAATTAGGCTATCCCAACTTCTTTTCTAAAAGGTATCATGATATATTATACTTAGTCTTGTCTTTGGAGTTGAAGACGTGCTAAGGGAGGATCTCCTAGGTGAGTATAGGAGGTAACTACCTTGAGATTATTCCCTTTGTAACCGAGATTCATTGCTTGGGGTTCCTTTTTTGACATGTTAGAAGTCGTAATTTTAGTTCTGCCCAATTATACTTTCAAGCCACAAGTGTCATAAAATGTGCTTATAAAATCAACTATCATTAGAAGATTGCAACCATGCATTACATCTATTATAGGATGTAATCTGAAAAGGCCACATTAGCAATAATTACTCCAAAAGGATGTATATGTCATTTCAGTCCACTGACCACAAGAGACTTCCTTTATCTCATGAATTTACAAGTTGTAATGTGCATATAGGAGTTGGCATCTTTGGTTGAATCCGATAGTTATATGAATGTTATTTATGATCTGTCCAACAACTCTTATATAAAATCACGACTCATCTTTATATTAAAATTGTTATTTGGGATACACAAATCCTTAAATCTTTATAACAAAAAATTGCTTTGCACTGTATCAACTGCTTTACAAAAATATTCAAGGCATCAAAAAACTTTATGCTCGCAAACCCATTCATCCTCAATGAAACTTTTGATTATCAAGACATATTCACTAGTGAACTGGTTATGTTTCAAACGTAATTAACATTTTGAGCAACCAACCTAGAAATCATTTTATCAAGTGTCAGGATTCTATTCTATTCTGAGGAGGAAACCTGTTAGAGGCTACTCGGTAGAAGAGGCTGGCCATATGATTGAGGAGTACAACTTTCAAATTTTATCAGAATTAGATATGGCTGGGAGCAAGAATTGGATTGTCTTTGTAACTAAGTATAGAACTTGGTTTGGAATGTCTAAAGGGAGGACGAACATGCAAACCAAGGAATTAGAGTTGGAGATTAAATAAACCAGTTTTATGTGAAGAAGACACGTGGAGGATATGTTAAATTTAAGAACGTTCGTGATATCGTGTTTCCATTTGAATAGGAGTAGCCACTTCATTTTCGTCAAAAATAACACAAGCCCTATTTGTTGCTTTTGGTTGGATGGATGTTATCATATTATAGATTTGATAAGTGTATTAAGTGCTTTACAGTCTGATTAAGCCAAGCTCGTGGGCAATGCCCCTGAATAATTCATGATGGATGAATGCAGCAGATTTAATGTTGGAAATCATGTTAGATTTCTTAATGGAGTCATGAACTTGGGAAATAGTGGAAAGATTTGACTTTAGCGTTGACTTGTCTTTGAATTGGATACAAGTCACAGGTTTGGATTCATTGGGTAGAATTGAATTTAGTATTTAAATGGATTTTGAAGATTATAGTTTCATTATCAAGAAGGAATGGCACTAGAGCTGTTTGAGGCCGGAGATAGCAAGTGTTGTGGAGAGATGGGTAATAAACGAGCAGCTGCCTTTTAACACGAGGGAAGCATGCATGTGATCTAAAGTTTGGATATCATGCGATAATTCTTAAGTAAGATCTCGAGACCGACCAAACCTAATTCGGTGACAATCATACTTTGTTTTACAAGGCCTTGTTGATTGTCTCAATAGACCAATGCTGTGGTGGTCTAATCTTGTAGCCTTGATCTGTGGAGATATCATATGCAGGGCTCTGCACATTTCCTGTCCAAGCATTAAGTCCCCAAAATTTTGTTTTCCTAATGTTGAAATCTTGATATTACCAAAGAGATGGTAAGCTAGCAAGTTGTGAGTCACTATAAATAATTAAGTGGGGGGTAGTTCCCTGTTTATTGAGATCCACATGAAGTCGCTGTGTACATGTAAGCATCGAACTAAAGTGTTAAGCACGGGATATACTGAGAGGGGTGAATCAGTATATCATAAATCTTATAAACTTTCACTTAATCAAATTCCACTTAACTATACATTCAAGATATGCAATAAAACTGAAACAATAAACACCACACAAGATAGAGAGAGACACCAGATTTAATGTGGAAACTCAATGTGGGAAAAACCATGGAGAACAATCTCAAGTATATGAATGAGCACCAACTCAAATTACAATATTTGTAAGCACCAACTTGCAGGAGCACCAACCCCTTTGCTGAGCACCAACACAACAACTATTCGTGAGCACCAATCCACATGAGCACCAACCCCTTTTGTGTATATCACACAACTATCTTTCAATGTTGTTTTCTCAACAAATGATAGCATATTACAATATCTATTTTTTTCTTTTCTTTGCTCTTCTAAGTTATATATGACAATTACAAATCATACTCTCTTCTTGCATATTACAAATGCCTTCTCAAGCCTTTATTTATAGCTTTCCAAATGACCTTTGGCATTCACCCTTTGCGACCCTTCAATCCTCATGAAAAATGGCACCAAACTTGCATGACCCTTCGTATCCTTGCATTTGAAGAGTCACATGGTGATTCTTCATAAGCAAATGCGTCATTTCTTCTTTTGTCTTTATCTTGATGACTTTTCGTATTTCTCAAAGTGTCCCTTCATGAAAAAATGCACCATACCTTCTTTTGTCTTCACATGGTGACTCTTGGAATTCTTCAAGATGACTCTTCACGAGAAAATGCGTCCCATTCTTCTTTCGTCTTTTACCCCGTGACTCTTTGACTTCTCCATGGACCCTCTTTTGACTTTTATGCAATCAAAAATGTATTCATTAATATAAATATTAACACATATTAGCCAAGATATGAATATTAAAAACACCATTAAATGCAATGGGGCCTTTATCATCAATAATGTTGGTCCTTTGACATCAATGACAATATTTCCAACAATCTCCCCTTTTGTCATTGATGGCAACCTCAAACTGAAACTGCCACGTCTTGAAACTTGCACATATTGTCATCTGAAAAATATACAGTAACTCTCTCTTACTGTAGCAGCTTGTACCTGTTCTCTGTACTTGTTTTTGCATCTGTACCTGTTATTCTCTCCTTTTGACATCAATGGCAAAGGGCCTACCTGGAGCTAACATTTAGCTTCCCTTCAACTGATGCCGAACCTCAATGGCATGAAGTAAAAGAAATAACTCCTAACTTCTCTCGTAGATTTTTGAATGTGTCCTTTGATCGTGCCTTTGTGAAGATATCTGATAACACATAAATTGTTGTCTGTCCTCTGAGCATCTGCAATCAACTCATTTGAATCTTTTTTTCTAATCTCAAAACCTTCTGCATAAAACTTTAATGTGCATCTCTGATCACATATTTGACTTACACTCAATAGATTATGCTTAAGACCTTTTACATACAATACATTTTTAGTCTTGGTTCTACCATTATCCAAACTCAAAGTACCTTTTCTGGCTACCCTGACAGTGATTTTATTTTCGAATTTCACTGTGCCACCATTGATCTTCTTTAGAGTTATGAACTTGCTCTTGTCCCATGTCATGTGCCTCGAACATCCGCTGTTAATGAACCATCGTTGTTCTTTATTTCTTGCATGTAACGCTGTCTGAACTAACATAGAATCTTCAGGGTGTTTTCTCTACTATGAACATGTCTGAACCTTCTTCTTGATGAATCGAACCTTGAAACTTTGATCATTTTTGATTGACTCAAACACGCTTCTACAATGTCGGGCTATGTGTCCAAAATTATTGCACTTGTAACATATTATGGCCTCTTCATCAAACTCTGACAGAGGAGTAAAAGAGTTGTAACTTTTGCTAGACTCTGCATGAGTTTTCTTCTCCTTGTTTCTAAAATTGTTATCTCTTTTCTGACATTCCATTTTCTTCTAACCATATCCATTACAACAAAAACAATAACGATGAAAATAGACCCTGTTTGTGTATTTTTGTCCTGATTGTATTTTGTAACTTTGTTCCTTCCAGCTTTCTTTGTTTGAGTTGTCTTCTGTATTCTTCACTTCCCTTTTTGTTTCCTCTTTTGTAAGAGCTTTAACATAGCTCTTTTTTTTTTCAAATTCGATATCTATCTTATCTGATATTGCCTTTTGGCTTTCTAATATCTTATTCAACATGTTAGTGTTATCTTCAAATTTTGAATCACTAACTACTTTATCATTGACTGCTTTCTCAATATCTTCTTTTAAAGAAGAAATTTGAATAACATACCTTTCACATTTTTTACTTACTTTTTGCAATTGTGTTGTTAGATCTTTGCCATTCCTTTTAGTTTCTTCAAAGTCTGCTTGTAGATCATCAAGTATTTCTTGACTCTTTTTCATTTTTCTCGATTTGGTGCTTCAATCTTCGATTCTTATTCGCAATAGCTTCTAATTCTTCTAAGGCACAAATGAGTTCTCCTTTTAGTTTTACCTTGGCTTCATCTGCATTTTCATCGTGTTCTTCTTGATCATCTGTATTTTTGCTTGCAGAGGCATCTTCATGTATGGTCATGAATAGATTATCTTTTTCATCCGAGTCACTGACTCCACTATTTTCGATTGAGCTAAGATCTTTAGAATATAAACTCTTCTTCTTGAATCTCTTTTTGTATGTCTTTGAAGTTTTTCTTGTATGTAGATTTTTCTTTTTCATTGTCATCATTATTCTTATCTAGGCATCTATCTGCAAAATGACCAATCTTACCACATTTAAAACATTTAAATGACAATTTTCTTTGATATTTATCTGTGCCCTTTTTTGGTTTATGAATGAAAAGAGCTTCATTCTCATCTTCATCATCGCTAGAGTTGTCACTTGATTCTTGAATCTTAGCCTTGTTTTTTTTTATGTCTTGAAAACTTTCCTTTTTGAGGGTTTCTCTTGTTTGGTCCGCATCTCATATGCCTTAAGAATACCATGTAGTTCATCCATCTGTAGCTTGGCAAGATCCTTCATCTCCTCGATTGCCAAAACTTTTGCATCATATCTCATTGGTAAAGATCTCAAAACCTTTTGTACCACCGTTGACTCTTCTAACTTTTCTCCAAGACCTTGATTCTTATTTACTATTTGATCAACTCGCAAAAGATAACTTGCTATATTTTCTTCTTTTTCCATCTTCAAACTCTCAAACTGTCTTCTGAAAGTTTGAAGCTTAGCCCGTTGAACCTTTTCATCACCTTTGTAAATATTCTCAAGTTTTACCCAAGTCTCATGAGCAGATTTACATTCCATAACTTTAACAAATTTTGATTCATATAAACCACATAAAATAGCATTTAAAGCTTTAACATTATTTTGACTTGCCTTCTTTTCTGTCAGAGTAGTTACAAGTGTTTGTGGCTCTTCGTATTCTTCCAACACTGTTTGCCAAATGTCGAATCCAAGGGCCATCAAGTAAGTCCTCATCCTTATGCTCCAAAAGACATAATTTGACCCATCAAACAAAAGGGCCTTAGTTGTGAAAAAATTTCTATATAATCCAGTCATCGTGCTTACCTGATCTACTTTCAAGCTATAAAACATTTTTCAAAGGAACCTGCTCTGATGCCAATTGTTAAACACAGGATATACTGAGGGGGGGTGAATCAATATATCATAAATCTTATAAACTTTCACTTAATTGAATTCCATTTAACTATACATTCAAGATATGCAATAAAACTGAAACAATAAACACCACACAAGATAGAGAGAGACACCAGATTTAACGTGGAAACCCAATGTATGAAAAACCACGGAGAACAATCTCAAGTATATGAATGAGCATCAACTCAAATTACAATATTTGCAAGCACCAACTTGCAGGAGCACCAACCCCTTTGCTAAGCACCAACACAACAACTATTCGTGAGCACCAAACAGGAGCACCAACCCCATTTGTGTATACCACACAACTATCTCTCATTGTTGTTTTCTCAACAAATGATAGCACATTACAATATCTTTTTTTTCTCTCCTTTGCTCTTCTAAGCTAGATATGACAATTACAAATCATACTCTCTTGCATATTACAAATGGCTTATCAAGCCTTTATTTATAGCTTTCCAAATGACCTTTGGCATTCACCCTTTGTGACCCTTCAAGCTTCATAAAAATGACGTCAAACTTGCGCGACCCTTCGTATCCTTGCATTCGAAAAGTCACATATTGACTCTTCATAAGCAAATGCGTCATTTCCTCTTTTGTCTTTATTTTGGTGATTTTTCGTATTCCTCAAAGTGTCCCTCCATGAAAAAATGTGCCATACCTTCTTTTGTCTTCACATGGTGACTCTTGGAATTTCACAAGATGACTTTTCATGAGAAAATGCGTCTCATTCCTCGTTTGTCTTTTACCCCGTGACTCTTTGACTTCTCCATGGGCCTTTTTTTGACTTCTATGCCACCAAAAATATTTTCATTAATATTAAATAAATATTAACACATTAGCCAAGATATGAATATTAAAAACACTATCAGATGCAATGGAGCTTTTATCACCAATAATGCTGGACCTTTGACATCACTGACAATATTTCCAACATAAAGCGTCGGAAACAGGTTGCTCATGAATGAGGTATGGTTACCACTAGAGCTTTTAGAGATGCAACATTATGTGGGCCAAGAACTAAGAATGACATGCTTAGAAAGGTATTATTTTCTCACTAATTCATGCGCTCTGTTTAAAATATCATTTTTATCTTGGATAACATCCTTGTACTCAAAATTGAGCAGTTAAAAATACGTAATAGAGGAGAACCAAAGAGGAACACTCTATTAATAATTTAATACTATTGAAATTTAAGTACATAAAATATCAGATATGAGAAGCACTCTGCAATCTCCATAAGCAGAAATGGATGTACCTGCAACCCAAGGAAAGATAAATGAGACCATCATAGAACAGATAACTATGCTGGAAAGGCTATCATAGACTAGTCTGCAATCTTGTAGATTGAACTTAGATGCATGAAAATTTAGTCAAAACTTGGTGCAACCAGTGTTGGACTTTGGAAGGACAATCAGACTAGATCTGCAAAGACACAGTTGATCAAAATATTTTTTCAGATTGGGTAAATTTGGTATAAATGCTGAAATCTGAATTAGTGTTGATCCTTTTTCTATCTGAAATTATAAACACAAATTTTAATTGGCATTTCAATGGGGTTGCTTCCATCTTTCATTTCTAAAACTTAAAACTAAAGAAAACCTTAAAAGTATTTTTTGGGATGAAGAGACTTTGGTGGTGACTTAAAGGTTGTCTAAAGAGATTTTTAAAATAGGTATGTGAAGTGATTTGGAGACCAATGAAATGTGCAAAATACATGATAAAAGAGATTATTGCTTGATTAATAGCTGAGGCAAATTGACAACTTTAAGCAGTCTACAGAATGAGGGCATGATATAGGATGTTTTAGAAATGCCAGGAGTAGTTGATAATATTTGCACTTTTAATGTCTGAATATATGGAAGTATCTATTTCATAATTCTTGCCTGATTTGATGTAATGCAAATGTACAAAATGAAAACTGTTGTATTGTTGTCATTTAGTGTATATCTCATGTTTCCGTACCTTTTTTATAGGAGTTAAATGTAACAAATAGGTTTCTCTGATTAATGGAATGGTTAAAGTTATTTGCTGAAGGTGTAGGAAAAAGTATATACTGACCATGGGCCAAGCGAACTGTATAGGTATTGTTATGGAGGCTAAAGCACAGTTGGTGGGGATTCATGAACGTGTGCGTAGTGATGTTGAAGGGACTGTACCACGGGGTTTTGCTGCAGAAATGCCACCTCCCAAGACTATTCCGGGGATGGTAACACGGGGTTCTGCTGCAGAAATGCCACCTCCCAAGACTATTCCAGTATCAAGTCTGGGTGATGTCCGGCGAACTCCTGGAGCAACAATGCCACCTCCAGAAGATGCTGCAAAGCTACTGGGGTCAGTTGTTTCATTTTATCTGTACTTGCAGTTCATTTTGAAGCAGATAATTTAACAACAAATTATGATTGGCTTTTGTTTTTTTGTGAATACAGGATGTGTCTTCAATGTGGCGTGCCAAAGACTTATTCAAGTGCACGGGAAGGTGTAGTTTGCCCTGTTTGTGGTGACCGACCTCCTGGGGATCCTAACAAAGACAAGAAAAAAGGTTCAACAATTAAAGATAAAGAAAAAAATAAGCGTATGAAAGGTCAGTCAAGTCATGCTACATGGAAAAGTGAAACCGAGATGCAGCTACGACAACAATTTGACTAGAAAAGCTAGTATTCGTCGCAAACAAAATCTGGGACATAATTTTTTCTAATCATCAGATGTTAAATGTTGAGCATTTTACTAGAAAGCTTGCTCCAGGCCTCAGTTAAACGTTACACACTCTATGCATACTTTCACTCTGTGATCTTTATATTTGGTTAATATTTGAGGAAAATCTTCAAGCTTTGTCTGCTGCATAGCTCTTTGTTGACTGGGATATCAAAATGTGTCTTTAATATAGCTCGATGGTAACGTTTCAGTGTAACAACCATGAATTCATCAATTAAACATTGCTGGCTCATTATTACCAAGTTGAAATTAATAGATGCACGAGGTCATGTGAAATGTCCCTTTTTGGACAGAATTAGAACAATTTGGGTTTTCCAACAAACCCTAATAAGAAATGCGATTTTCTGATTTTTCCTTTCAAACCCTAAGCAATTAAAAATTCAGAATTCTGAATATGCCAATATAGGGCACAAATACAATATTTTATTCACCAAATAATTGCCTAAAATTCAGAAATATTACAGTCAATAATAGTACATTCAAATCTGTTTTTTATTATCAATTCAATAGTTGAAAATATTATAAAAATTACCAGCAATGTATGTATGCCTTTCACAGAATATTTAGGCATGAATAAGCCATGCAAAATGTACTTTCAATTCCAAGGGGGGGAATCAACCCTCCCAAACCTGTTTGCTGTCTTTGGTGACCGGTTCTCTGCCCTCCTAGGGCTTTCAAACCTGCTCGCTGCCCTTCAACTGTAGTTCCTGCCCTCCTAGGGCTCCCAAACCTAGGTGCTGCCTCAAAACAGCTGCACTACACTCTTTTGATGCTCTATATTGCTGCGTTTCATTCTGAAATGGTGTTTAAACACCTCAAACAACCCAATTCTGCCCTCTGCAACCCCTGAGATGAGGCTGCCCAGCTGAAGGTAAGGTTTTTCATCCTTACTTCAGTCTTCGAATGAAAGGTTTTGTCTTCAATGGATGTAAGTCCAGCAAATTGTGTTCAAACTTATGATTTCAACTGATAAAAATAATATGCCCCTTAATGAGTCTCCTCCTCTTTTTATATCCTTTCCCTCAAAAGTTTTTCAAAAAGGTGAGCATTCCACTTGGAGGGAAAGCTAAATATTTGAAAAGCAACTTTCTTTATAATTTACTTAAGGGCTAACTTGCCCATGATAAAAAAGGGTCCCCTCTTTAAGTAAAAAACAAATTAAAATCACTTTTTGGCAATTAAGACGTATTATTATTTTACTTTAAGTATTTAAAAATACTTTTTATTTTAATAATAATATTATTCTAATCTCAAAAAAGGGGACATTACACAATGTTGGGTTCAAGTTTTCATCTTTTATTACTTTTTGGCATATAAATTAAAGCACATCACTTATGTCATTGCTTGATGAGTCTATTTGCAACCTTCTCCCTTGTGAACTATATCATAATTTTTTTTGGATAAGGTAAAAGCGAGGGTTTTGAAAGGCCCCAAAGCCTTGTACAAAGGAGTAGAAAAATATAACGATTATAGCTTGCAAGAAATGCCTCTACCAATGGCACGCAAACCAAGACACAAACCTTAAAAGAGATTATGGCCTTGACAAACAGCCAAGAACAGGAAGCAACCAGTAAGTGACTGGGCAACACAGAGTCCGCAAACCTTCTACAAACCAACAGACATCAGCTAAACTTCAGCAAAACTTTTGCCATAAGGCAACAAGCTCTAAGCTAAGAACAAACTAAAACTGGTTCCAGTAAAATAAATGATCAAACAATCATCTTAAAACAACAGCTAACACCCAGTGTTACTTAAATTGCTTTCCCTAATATTAAGGGATACTTCTTCAAGAGATACTAGGCTAGAAAAAACATTACTGCACTTCAGACTCCGAAGATAAAATCTTGGAGTTTCAAGAATTTGTGGTTCTTCAACGACCTTGCTGCTGTCATCAAGCTGACCATACTCACAAGAAATATTCTCATTAGGCTGTGCTATAAACAGTTGTTCATAGTCATTATTTGGTTAATCAGCCTCCCCTACCATTATGGGAGGGCTACTCTGTTGATCATAAAATTCAGGTGCCGCAGTCAAATTTCAGCAGACTTCAAGCTGATCCTTAGGAGGGCTTTTTTGCTGACCTGGCAGATCAGCGGGAACTTTTTCCAACTTGCACTCTGGTTGTTCAACAGGCATTCTGGGACTATTATCGATGATTGACCACCCATTAGTAATATTATTTTTTGCATTTTTTTTGAAACCACCCTTTGGACAATTCCTCTTTAGGTGGCTCGATTGCTGACAGCCATAGCATCGAATGCTTAAATTTTCATAATCTAGCTTTTGAGCCCAATAACTATCACTTGTGTGAAGAGTTATGCTTTGTCATCAAGATGGCTAATCTCATGTTGGTTCCATGTTTCAAGTTCTCAATTTTCTCGTCCATTTACAAGTATTTGCCAATGCTATTACCATTTTTTCTGAAAATTCTCTCCCCAAAACTCAATAGGGAGATCATAAAGGTTCCTAATGTCTGTTTTTTTTAAGTGAATCGAAACCTCTCAACCAAGGTTTAATAAAAATGCCCGCTTGTCCTGAAAACCAGTTTGTAATGTATTTTACAACATAGTTCTTATCCTCAAGGCAAAAAAACGTAACAGTAAAGAAATTCCATATTGCATACCATATCATAATTTTGTATTTGGTGTAGATATTCCATATTTAATCAATTATAGTTACACATTATATCAATGTTACCATGCCAGCCAAGTGTTTTTGTCAAGATTTATGTCACTTGATACAAAAATCTGGTATTGTTTTCCAGGTTCAGCAGACTTGTAGGATAATTTTGAAATGAAAAACCTGGATCTTCGAATCTTAACACGAATAATTTTAGATGGCGACTCATTGAAATTAGACATTTTCATCTTGAAAGATTCTAAGGCCTGTCACTTTACAGGGTCTGATTTCAGTAGGGTGTTTGGCAAGCTTAGTCTCGCAATATACAATTGTAAGTTACATGTGTCAGAAGTAGAAAAAGATTTCATCTCTGATTTTGTATGTTCTTCAATTGAAATAAAGACTTGGAATGCCCATCTTTCAAGTCATTTGAAATGATACAAGTTATATGGATATGATATAGTAACGTTCCTGTCAATTTTGTACATTCATGTTCATGACTGCTTGAAAACTCTGATGAGCATAGCATCTAGTTGTTATTATAAAGTTATATTACCATGAATATAGACTAATTTTATTCCCTTATTACATGTGGCATGTATAAATTGACAGCAAGCTCTGCATTAAGTGAAAATTCCTATCGCCTACAACCAGAAACCTACCCTAACCTACGGAAGATTTCTCCCACTCATTGTTGGGCTGATTGAGATCCAGATCTTCTCTGGAAGAGGCCATGGCATCCTCAGATTCCTTCCACTCCTCACCATTTGTGCCTAGTTTCAATTCAGTAGTGTCACAGTAATGCTTAACCTCAGCAACGATAACTGCAGAAATTTCTGTAATACCATGTTCCATGGAACAAAGGATATGTGATGATCAGGGCCATTTAGCAAGGGTATGCCCCAAATAGGAAGATCAAAGTTCCCTCTACCATCTTGCTCAGGGGGTACCTACTCAACAAAAAAAACATGCCAATCTGTTTGAAAGTAAAGCAACCGGTCAAAGGTAAGCAGTCAAATGATTTTCAAAGTCAGATTAGTAGCAAATTTCAAATAATGCAATCTAGTTTGGCCACTTCTCTCACCCTCCAGAATCCCTTTCAGGCTCTTGGCGGATTCTGAATCACAAGAGATCCACACAACACAGTCCTATGTGGAAATATCAAAGAAGAAAGGAAAAAAGAAGTTAGCTACCGGCTTGAAGCTTCCTTGGTGAAATTCTCTCCATACGCTCCACTATTATTGCATGGAATTGAGGAGGAAAAAGTCAAATGAATGCCCAAGAGGATCTCATACTGGGAAATCTCCAAATCTGGGAACCGGAAAACATCCCCAAAAAAAGGGGGAAAATGTCCAGAACGCAGATTGACATGAAGGCAAAAACATGGCATCTGAAAGGATGATAAAAATCTAGACACCTGAAGTAGTAACACATAAGCCTCAAAATAAAGACCTACCCCCATGATTGACACCTGATGTGGATTTTTCATGGAATATTAGAGGCTGAGAGGTACCGAATAAACACTTGTTCCTCAAAGATCTGCTAATAAAAGAAGATAATGATATGCTTCTTCTGCAGGAGTATGCTCGCATTGGCTCTACGAAATGACTTCAATTCAATGGAACTGGGGAACCGAACAATCTATTTTCAGCACTATAACCAAAACCTTCTTTCCTTTTGGCCAATATGCTTATGAATGGAATAATGAGATACGTATACTAAATTTGCAATATCCCTTTGAGCGGCAACGATTAGATACAAATGCTAGAAATGGTTACAACTTGGGTCATTAATCCCAGTGTTCATAATATAGTCGTGATGGGTGACTTCAACATAATCATAAATCCTCATGAAAAAAGGGCATGTAGGTTTCAATCACTGAACAACAAAGGCTCTAGATAAAATACAGAGAGATGCCAATCTCATGGAACAAGGTTATTTCACTTGGACGAATCAGAGGAAAGGAAGAAGTAACATAGCAGAAAAGATTGATAGAATGTTTTTTTCGAAAATTAGATTGTGCCAAATAACAGGATTGAATCAAGAATTGACACAACAATGTCTAATCACTGGGCGATTGTCTTACACACTACTTATCAGTAGCCTCCAAAAAAACCACCACAATTTAAGTTTGAACCCACGTGGGTGTCTCTCTAGACCTTTTAGCACAAGATCAAGGAATGGTGAACAAATGGCTCAGACTCCAAAGGATTTCAGATGAACAAATTGGTTAGTCAGCTGAAATACATCACAAAAGAAATCAAGCAGTGGCAAAGAGAGGAGATGAGTATCCTTAATTCCATAGTTACCAGGTTCGGCTGCCTCTGGGCCAAATGCGGAAAGATGTGGATTTTTTCTAGCTCCCAGATTAATGCGTTCGGGTTTGGACTTTGTTTATTATGAGCATAGTGATTAGTGAGCAAATCTGCCGATGACAATGAAGGCACGGCGAGTTGCGACTATGTGCACTGCGAAGGCACGGTGACAGTGTGAAGAGCGTGCCCAAGGCAGCTGGGAGCGAGTCAGAGCAGTGGTTGGTGACAAGTGAAGAGCGTGCCCATGGTGACTGGTAGCGAGTTGGTCAGATGCGACGCAGGGGCTCGAGCGGTGGTCGGTGGCGACACAGGGGCTCAGCGGTGGTCAACGGCAACGCAGGTAACGAGTAGGTTTTTCGATTCATTCTACATTTTTTTTTCTTTGTTAGTAGAGTTAGGTTTAATTTTATATATTTTTATTTTTCTATTTTTAAATTTACATTTTATTTTAAGTTTATGTAAATGAATTATTTTATATTTATTTTATAATCGTATTATTATATAAATTTATAATTGTTTTTACTTTATTATATAGTTAATAAATATTTATTAAAAAACAAACAAATATTAAATAAAATTATTTATATTTAATATTTGCTATTATATTTATAGTTATTTTTTTATAATTGTTTTTTTTTAAATTATATAATTAACAAATATTTAAAATATATATATATATAATAAAATTTAAATTTAACAAAACAATATTAAAAAATGATTATAAATTTAATATTTAATATCATAAATATATTAAATTTCAATTGTTTATAAATATAATATCAAATATTAAATATAAATAATCTTATTGTATATTTGTTTTTTTTATAAATATTTATAAATTAACATTCAATTAGTAGATTAAAATATTTTACATATATATATATATATATTTTTCTGAACCGGATTTTTTTACGAACTTTTTTAAGAACTCCGCATTTCCGCATCTTTTTGGCCTCCCGAATGCATCCGGATTTCCGAACCTGGTAACTATGCTTAATTCTCAAATAGCTCATATTAAAACCAGACTTGCAGCAATAAAGTCCAAATTTGTGACCGAGGGTATAGTGCCAACTTAGACCACAAAGAAAAACAGACAATCCATGCTCTATCGGAATTTCAGAAGGTAGAAGAAATACACTATCATAAAAATTCTAGAGATAAATGGATGAAATCATTAAATCAAGGGATTTCAACACCAAATTATTTCATGCAACATCTCAAAGCAGAAAACAAATGAACACAGTTCAGAAGCTACAAATAGATTGTGAGCATTATATCACGACCCATGTTGACATAATTTCCTATGCGTCTAACCATTGTTAGGAACTTCTCAATGAGGCTACCAATGCTGCTAGAAGTACAACTACTCAGTACCAGATGCTACAACATATTCCCAAACTGGTGAGGAAAGAAGATAACGATACACTAATGAAACACGTCATAGAAGAAGAGCTCAAAGGTGTCGTTTTTTCTTTTGATCCTGGTAATGTAGCCAGGCTAGATGGACTCGCAAGGTTGCTTTACCAAAATTTCTAGAATCTAATAAAAAAAGATCTATTGGCCTTGGTAGAGGAATCTAGAATCAATAAACAAATGACACAAAATTGATTGGTAGAGGAATCTAGAAACAATAAACAAATGACACAAAATTGATTCTTATTTCCAAAATCAGGAAAACACACAAATCAGATCAATATAGACTAATTGCCATTTGTAATAGTGTTTAGTAAATTATCTCAAAGATTATGGCCAATAGTCTCGAATCCCATCTCCAAATGCTCCTCTCTCCTTCCCAATTAGCATTTGTTCGAGGAAGGCAAATAGCAGATAACATCATATTTGTTCAAGAAATTCTTCATTCATTGAAGACAAAAAACAGTAGGGGTAATGATTAGATTAGATATCTCAAAGGCCTTTGACAGATGTAATTGGGAGTTAGTAAGGAGGACCCTATTGGGTTTCGGCTTTGGTGATCATATTATTTAGTGGATTAGTAGCTGCATATATACCCCCACCTATACGGTGGCTGTAAATGGTGAAATAGGTTAGCCCTTCCATTCCAACTAGGGATTATGACAAGGTGACCCTCTCAGTCCGACCCTATTTATCCTAATGAGTGAAAATATCAACAAACGCATACAAAATGCTAAAGGAGGAGGAAAAAATCATGGCCTAACAACCATTTAAGGCGGATATAGGTACACTAATTTTCATTTTTATAGTGACAACCTTTTATTTTCTTCACTCATAACAAAGGAAATTGTATAGCTCACTCATAACAAAGGAAATTGTATAGCTCACTCATAACAAAGGAAATTGTATAGCTAAAGGATGCCCCAACAACCTTCTAAGAGGTATCTAAGCAGCAAGTAAACGATGTAAAATCCAATATTTTCTTCCTCAATATCTCAACAAGGAAAAAAAGGAGACATTCTTCGTGCACTACCTTTCACCGAAGGGAATTTTCCCATTACTTATATGGCCTTCCGTCTTCATTTGGAAAAAAACCGAATGCTTATAGGACAAAATGGTTTAAAAAATCAACACCAGACTTTCCATTTTGACCAACAGATGGCTCAACTTTGCAAGGAGAATGCAGATGGTCAAAAAAGTTCTACACATTGGCCCAATTGATATGCTCTCCCTAATCCCTCTCTCCCACACGATGGAAATTCTAATAATACAAACCTTAAGGAAATTTATATGGCAAAGGACAAAGGATCAATTCAAATACCCACTTGTTGCTTGGATCCTGATAACCAAGGCGAAAAAGGATGTTTGGATATCAAAAATCCTAAATTGTTCAATCATGAATTAGCAATGAAATAGTGTTTTTAGCATGGAAATTATATGCCATGGAAGACTATTTTGATGGAAAAATACCAAGTTCCTACAATACCATTCTCTTTGCAAATACATCCCACTAAAGAAAATGGCGGAAACATTCAAACATATATTATGAAGGAATTCAAAAAATTCAATCACATCTCAGTTGAAAAATAGAAATGTCCCATTTTGGAATTCCAATTGGAATGGACAGTCTCCCATCTCCATCCTCAATGATCATGCTTTTCTAGCAATTCTTCAAGCAGAAAGGTATATTACGGTGGCAGATTATTAAAGTTAGACAAGTAGAAATAATGAATGGAACATTTCCCTCATAACATAAATTGAATCTAAATTTCAAGGATAAAGTGCACAACTATAGGAGGATCTTCATCAACGCACAATATTTCTTACCAAAAAATAAGACAAAATGGTATGGCTGTTCATCAACACATGGGAGGTTATAGTGGCTTCAACGTATGAGCTGTTGAATCAACACCAATAGTCATACCGCAAAAGGGCATTCCATATGGGACATTGGGAGGATTCTTTAGGAAAAGAGAAGTCATGAGGAATTACCATGGGGAATCCAGCTTTACCGCAACAAAATAAATCTTCTAAAGGCCTACGGGACAAATGTTTCTATTGACCTAGGCAGCACAGTAACGTTTGGGGCCTTGCGATAACAATATAAACACTGTCTGAAGAATAGACACGAAGAAGAGACATGCCTCACGAAGACATGACCATTGGATTGTATATGTTTTATCTTATTGGTATTTAGACCACATTATTGTATTAAGGGAGAATATATGAAGAGAATAGAGAGAACATATAGAGAATAGTACAAGAGATGAGGTATAAAATAAAGAGATATGTGGAATGTAGTGGATGTATGTTTTTACATATGAATAAAGAGAATTAGAGTGGGGAATATCTGTGTCATGTGTACTATGTATGTGGATGAATGTACCTACTTCAAAATCTTATAAATGCACATACTGAGTAATAACATCTAATATTAACATTAGCTCTAACTAAATTCATCTCAAACTGCATAAATATTTGCCACCAAGTTTCAGATTTTATGTGAACATTCGGTGGCGCTGCATAGACTTTGGTTATTAATGTCTAGAGGAAAGTATTCATTGGAGTTTTGGAAGCCAACATTTACAAAAATTGAAGCGTGGTAAGTACTTAACATACGGGACAAATGTTTCTATTGACCTAGGCAACTCGGTAACATCTGGGACCTTGCGGTAACAATAGAAACACTGTTTGAAGAATAGACACAAAGAAGAGACATGCATCATGAAGACATGACCATTGGATTGTATATTTATTATTTTATCAGTATTTAGACCACATTAATGTATTAAGAGAGAATATACGAAGAGAATAGAGAGAACATATAGAGATTAGTATAAGAGAGGAGGTATAAAGTAAAGAGATATGTCGAATGTAATGGATGTTGTATGTTTTTATATATGAATAAAGAGAATTAAAGTGGGAAATATCTATGTAATGTGTATTATGTATGTGGATGAATGTACCTACTTCAAATTCTTATAAATGCATATACTCATTGAGTAATAACATTTAATACTAACATTAGCTCTAACTAAATTCATCTCGAACCACATAAACATTTTTCACCAAGTCCTAGATTCTATGTGAACATTTGGTGGCACTACATAGACTTTGGTTATCTAATGTCCAGAGGAAAGTATCCATTGGAGTTTTGGAAACTAACATTAACAAAAATTGAAGCGTGGTAAGTACTCAATTTCTTTCTTACTCCAAGATAACAAGGACTAGTGATTCATGATCGAAAGTAAAAGCAATTTTTTTTTTACCATAGGGAGAAGAATTTTGGGTAACATGTGTGCAATTACTATGGGCGTGGATCCTTAGACAAGCAAAACATACACAAGAATCTAGAATTTTGATTAAGAAACCAATTAAGTGGATCGTAGAGAAACTAAGATCCTCAAAAGACATCAACAAACCTTGGACTTGAACGATTGATTATTGGTTTGAAACCACATTTGATTCGTTCTTGATCATTTGGGCCCTCCAAGTTTGGACAAGCTTTGATGCTAAGAATGCTAAATTTTTGGAAGGGATATGAGGCAAATTCCTGAAAAGAATATCGCTCCTTATTCAAAAGTTATTTGTAGATAAGGGGTTGGTTAAGGAAGTAAAAAAGTTCCTTTATGGGCTAGACACCTAAGGATGGCATGCGGAAAGAAGGGGGATCCTCAAAGGATGTGACTTATAAGAATATTCAGTCTAAACGGTTGGGGGAAGTTAAATAAGATGTAGCGGGAAACTAGGGAATAGATAAGAGTTTGTAGATTAGTTAAGAAAAATAATAAAAAGTCAATAGTTAAATGACAAACAAAGAGATGAGGAAGCAAATAGAAGAGGAAAAAATTAGAACAGAGGGTAAGAAAGAATTACAAAAGAAAGAAAGAGGAGAGAATGATGTGGAGAAGTAGGACCATAGAAGATGACAAGAAACCTATACCAATGATGATCCCCGCATTTCAAATCTAGACACTAATCTAAATAAAACAAATCAGTTAGCCTTGCTAACACTAGAAGGATAGATGAAATTAGGGAAAGAGAGATATTGTACTTTAACCCCAAAAAGTTTTGGATGAGGAAAGGATTGTTTGATTTAGCTACACTTGTGGGCACACCATAATTACTTAAAACCCTGGGAGTGGAAGCCCAATCGGTGACAACAAATACTAACCAAAGTGGACGAGGCATAATGAAAAGTATAGAAATATATAAGGAAATTACAACAATAAACAAAACATAGAACATATAGAAGGATATTTAGATACAATGGAAGGAAGTAAAGATATTATCAAACATAACATATAAAAAATGAGAATAGAGAATGAGGAAATTAAAGTGGAAAGAGAAGAATTAGTTAAAAAAATTAGTACGGAAGAAGAGTATGTAGCGGTAGACAACAAAGATGAGGAGATAGAAAGCGACGTCCCACTTCAAAACACCAAATGGAAGAGACCATGAGAGGAAATAAACCATTTGGAACAAACACCATCTCCCGTGCCGCTTCACATCCAAATAGAACACCCATTCACGAAACACTAAGAGATACATATAGGAGATGAGGTAGAGAGTAGTTACAATCAATTCAACGAAGAAGTCGATAACAAAAGAGAGTTTTTAGCAAACCGCACAAAGATATTAGGAAAGAAATATTTTTAGGAAGAAGTAAAGAGAGACAAATGCAGAAGGAGAACCTTAGTAAGGCAACAAAGAAATAAGAGATAACTAACAAAGAAATTTGACTAGTAATTCATGAACAAGTACATCAATCAATTGGAGCAACAACAGTTCAAGCATGCAGTGAAATACTCAAAAAATGATGCACAACATAATGAAATTGCCCTTACTTGCCAAAAACACAAATGATGTGGAGGAACACTTATTTGTTCTAGACTCATACTGTAAAAGTCATAATATTGTAGATGAGAAAGTGACACTTTTTTGGTGAGAACACTAAAAGATGACGTTCAAAAATAACATATGAAGACAAACATAGGCCATAAGAATTATTGGGCAGAGGTGCAAAGGCATTAAATGAAGATTTTCATTACCTCAATATTCCTACATAAAGAGTTAGTAAAATGAAGGAACTATTACAAAAGGACAAGGAAACCATAAAACTACGATTAATGATTTAGAGTGATAGTGCAGAAATTAGAATAACTCCTACATGAAAAACAACAAATAGACTGACTTATTTTTGGATTAGTAACTTAGATCCAACATGGATGGGAAAATTTTCAATACATTTACGGAAACCCTAGAGATGGCTTCAAGACTAGAAGCACAATCATGGAGAAGGGGAATAAGCTTTTCACTTAAAACCAATATGGAAAGGTCACAACAAGAGCTAGCACAATTAAGGTTAAAACAAGAAATACATATGAAAGAAGATGATGATAGTACACCACAATCATGAAATAATTGTTCACGACCACATATATGGTGCACTATTTGTTGCACATAAGGAAACTCTAGGATAGAGTTCTCACATCAAGAAATGACAAAAAGAGCAACAACGATTAGATCATCATAAAAGTTGGTTGGCATGATACAACCAAATCAACAACCCATATGTGCAGATGGAGTATATTGTGGAATATGTCGGATGTGTGATCGACATCAAAATCAACACTTATGCCCCATGATGGAAATAACTCTCCCTAAAAATCAACCAATGTTCTTGTACTATGTGCAGATCATTTAATCATTACAACAATACATGTCCTGCCATAACATACATCAATAATATAAATAGAAGACGAATTGCATTGGTTCAAAACATGACACCACCGCCACAAAGAATAGTCAATGCAAGTATACTGAAACTTGAACCTCAATACTAGGATTTCCCAACAATGCAAAATTTTGCACCCCATAATTAACAAAAATCAATACTATAATAACCACCAAGGTGGGTACAAGGGAGGTTGGCCAAAACAGAAATAGAGGAGGATATCGTGGTGGAAGAGGCGAATATCAAGGAGGAAGAGGATATAATCAATGATACAACCAAGGATATGGCTATGAACAACCTCTTCCAATATGCTACAAATGCATAAATAAGAACATATAACAAGAAACTGCGATGAAGAACCACGTGGAATGTGGATTTTGTTGGAAGAAACAAATGCATGACTCATTTTCATTGCCTAAGACAACACATTACTTAAAAAATGGGGGCACAAATATCGAAGAATCAACAAACTCACCACCATGAAAGGGTGCTAAACATGTGAAAGAAAGTCCTAAAGACATCTAAAACCACAGGGTGGTGTGACGAAGTAATATGTAGTGAAGAGGACATCAAAATTGGTTATGGAGGAGAATGTTCAGAGAAAAAAGTATCTCCATTTGAGAAGATAAGAGTGTTGAACAACTATGATGGAATATCAAAATAACCTTAAGAAAAAACAATGAATAATGATGCTAAATGAATTAAAATAAAGAGTGGCAGTGACTACCTCTAACGGGGCTCCCACTAGAACAAAAAAATAGAAAGTAGTTGAATTATAAGAGGAATTACAAGAGAAAAATGATGCGGATTACCTCAGTACTTATGAGCTGACAAGATAAGAAAAATACCAAATTAAGATATTTTGATGAACATGATTTTTTTTTTGAAACAAGTGTTAAAATTAGTAAAAAAGCAAGACTTGTTGAAAAACTTACACCAATTTACAAACGTTAGAATAAACAAGAACATATACACCGAATAAGAAGAGTAGAAAAAACATAGAAAAGCCTCAAATAAATGTCTTTAGAACTAACAAAAAATGAGAAAATACAACTATCCTACTAGACGTAAATATTCAAGGATCAAAAATAAAAAAGACGTTACTAGACCTTTGGGCCGATACGAATGTACTGCCAAGAAGCAAATGGAAGTTACTTAGAAAACTACATCTATTCAAAGAAAACTATGATATTACAATAGTAGACATGACTCAACAATCACGGATAAGAACCTTTCATAACATACAAGTAAATCTTATGTGCATAAAAAGGAAGGTATATTTCTAAGTTATTTATATGTATGACACATGATCCCTGACACTATTAAACCCAGAATGGTTTGTATATTGCAATGGTATCTAAAACTCAGAAGAAGAAGAGGCGATCTTTGAAGGTAACAAATTAGTAGTCCATTTTCTATTAGAAATTAGTATGGTAGCTGCATGGTCATGAGAGCTATGGCCCGACAATGGAGAAACAAATTTTGATGAATTATGAAGAGTATACACAACAAAGAAAACAATGAATTTCAATGAAGACTATGAACTAAATGAGGAAGGAGGAGCAAAGTTAGAAAGCAAAGAAATATAATTTTTTTTTGAAGAAGCTATTGAAGCATGGCTATATGAAGAGCCAAAAACAAGGGTAAGAAAAATTCGTTACATGAAGAAACTACACCCAAAGAAATAGAAGACTACCCAAAAAAATCCAAATTAGTGAACACAAAAAATATACTGCATTGAAAGATGAGCTTCACACATTAAATTATCAAAATTCAACAGAATGGGAAATGTGAAAGAATATCTAGAACATATGACAAGGGTATTTAATTTAGAAGATATAAGAATGAAGGCCATAAGCGACACGCTTATTATCATTGCCTTAAGATGGTGGAACACTCATAAAGCCTCGATTTCGAATTGGAAATCCTTCAGTATTTTACTAAGAACAATATTCATTAAGGAAGAAAGATATTATAATGAAATATTGTAATATTTATTGTTCATAATATTAGATAATCCTAGGTATTATTTGTAGAGAGCTTTTGTCTCGTAGTGGTAGATGGATGGTCTATGTAAGAAGTTGAATACTCTTCACGGAAGGTGAATTGAATTGTCATATTTTGGCTATAAACATTGTAATCTTTCTTCATTTTTTAATGTGAAAATAAAATTAATTTGCACAAAATTCATATTTTTGGCATTCCATTATTCCTGACCTAACATTGGTATCAAGCATAGGGTTTGAAATTATTTTTTTCCTCCATTGTTGCAAATTTCATTTCTAGCCAATCAAAATTCATTTCAAATCATATTTTTGTTTGTATGAGACAATACGAGACTTACCTACTGTTGGACAATGCTTTGGCTATCTCAGGGCATTTTGGGCTGCATGAAAGCGTGTACATGTCTCTAATTGAATTTTAATTCTCTTTTGGCATCTTACACTCAATTTTTTGTGCTTGAGTCAGACCTATGTGGTGTTTTGGCTATTTATTTGTTGTTTCATACCTGTTCAGAACCTGTGTGAAACTATAAGGAGGACGTTTTGACTGCTGCAAGTTGTTTTGGACTACGCCTTATCTTAGTTTGGCTGGACTGTGCCTTGTCTTAATTTGGTTATATTTGATTGTTTTGGATGGTGCCTTGTTTGAATTTCGTTACATTTGACCACATTGGATTACATACCATTGTCTCCCACAATATTTTGTATAAAGATTATACACTTTTTTTTAAATAGTCATGGCGCCATATGCAAGTAAAAGCTACGTGGAAGGAGTAAAACGCAGGGGATAAATTTAATTCTTTTTAAAATTTATGCTTTTTCTTTTAGTTAAAAACATAAACAATTATTGGAGTATTTTTTCAAGATATGAGTTTTTCTTATTAATATGACTTATTAAAATAATAAATTAGTCATGTTACAAACCAATACATTATCAAAAACAGTTTTATTTTTCAAAATTAAGCAAATTTTGAAAAACAAATTAAATTGTACCAAAATAAATGAATTGCAATGTTCGATATTAATGTCACCTCTAGTTCATGCTTATGAGTAATGTCGTTACAATCGAACTACTGCATTTATAACATAATATAGTTAAAACAACGTTTGTGGCATCGTTCCTATAAATCACTACGAAGAAATATGAAAAAAAATCATTTTTCCATTCCCTTTGTTATCCATTCGCGACTATTGCTAAACTTAGATCTCGAAAGCAAAAAAATCCTAGTATATAAGGTTATTATGCCCATGTACAAGGACTTTTCACTAAGTGAATGATATATAGAACAAATCCTTTTTACGTACTATTTAGGTACCATGTGTCATTTTTATCTCACGTGATTTAACATCTTTTTCATGTATCATCGAGTATAAAGAAAGAATTAATTTCTTTCACATATCACTGGTATATAAGAAGGGTGACATATAAAGGTTTGGTATATTGGTCAGAGGGTATATATAAAAGGGAACCTTTTCGAAGCAATAATAAACCATTCTATCTTCCTAAACAACAAAATGCATAAAATCAAAATCATTGTTGACACAACACTAACTAGAAAAGACACCTGGTTATAGAATGATTAAGATAGGGGGAGAATACACTCATCTTCAATGACTTTTGGTTTGACATCTATGATGTGAATGCACAACTTGCCAAACCTAAAGAAACAAAGATATACCATCTTTGAAGCACAATAACTCAAAAACATTGGCTTGATGCAGGTCTTAGTTGATGATGGAGTTTTTCATCACATAGATGGTTGCAACACTCTTTGTGAAGCACTTTGAAAATTAAAATACTTGTATGATTCTCACTTAGAATTAGAGTTCATTCAATTGTAGTTGAAATTGTTTTATCTTGAGTTGACGAATGGTGATGTCATGAGTTTGGCTACAAAAATTCGTGCTATCAAACATGATGTTGATACTACTAGTGTAAAGATTGATGTATACATAGCCACCTTCATAAAAGCTCTTCTCTTTACATATTCAACTTACTTGGAGTCCTTGCAAACAAACAATCTATTAAAGATGAATGAGAGAGAAAAATCCATTGGATGAAAAATTGAGTCCATAGGATAAAACATTTTCTATGCTAATCAAAAGGGAAATTCTTCTAAGAATGTAGGAAATGATAAAGGCAAATGGAAAAGCAAAGGTTGTGGTGGAAAATTAAAAAAAAATATGGTTAACATAAGGAGAAACAAAATGACAAACAAAATTTGTTTTGCAAACGACGTGAAATAAATGGGAGTCATGAAACCCGTGAATGCAAAACATCATGGGATGAGATTAAACCTTGAAAATATAAAAAGTAGAAAAGGAAAAGAAAATAATGTCTTAATGAATTCAACCTAGGATAATGCTTGGGTCCTAGACATTGGTGCCACGCAATATAAGACTTTTCGAAGGGAATTTTTTGAGGAGTTTCATGAAGAAAGTTGTGGTCTAGTATATTTGGTAGATAAAACAAGTTTGTAACCTCAAGACAAAGGTTCAATTCGACTAAAGTCACTAGGGATTTCAAACTTTATTCTATGAACTATGTTATACCTTCCATGGTTGAAAATAAATTTATCGTCTCTAGTGCTCATTCAATAAGGCCACTCCATTTTGTTAGATGATGGAGAGGTGAAGGTCACAAAAAATGTGATAATATAGTTGTTCAGACTAGATATGAGGAATGAAAATCACTAAAACTTAGGTGTTAGCACCGAGTTCTAAGAAATTTTGCTCATCTCACTAAAGAAGGAAAGGCACAAATTCTTCTCTAGCATGTGAGATAGGCATACTCATTATGATAATATTCACACAATGCAAAAGAATGGTGTTGTAAGCTTGCCAACATTGCCCAAGAATATTGAAAAGTGTGAAGTGTGCATATTGACTAAACTCAAAAGGGAATCATTTCAAAGGTCAGAATGAAAAGCCAACATGAAATTGTAGTTGGTCCACTTTAATTTATGTTCATTGCCAATTCTATCTGTTGGTGGTCACAACTACTTCATGTTTTAGATTAAGGTAAAAACAGGTTTTGAAGGGACCCCGAAACCCTTTACATCAAAAAAGAGATAAACCTTAAAGCACAGTCGGGTTTCTAAAAAGAAATCCGAAACCAGTAAAAGCAAAATCAGGTTAAACAGGGACATGAAAACAACAAAAAAGCCCAGATGTAATAGCTGACAAAACATAGAACAGACCGTCAACAGACAGGATCAGCACCCTATAAACCTCCCATACAAATGAGGTTTTAATTTTTTTTACACGATCGAAGATTCATATCTAGAGGGGGGACCAAAGGCTTAGACTTCTTCCTCTTAACTGCTGTCCATCCATCCTCTACCTTAGCTGCCTCAACCATCCATGCCTCAGAAGACAGTGATCCATGAAGCCTAGGGGACATAGATGCCTCAGCAAAATCTTTATGAAAACCAGCCAAAATCTGGCTCCTAGGAAGTTCCTCCAAAACAAGGGGAGAGGCCAAAGCCTCCTCAACAACTGGCTTAGAAGGATCACTAATCCCAGTCTCCACAAGACCTTCAATAGAATCTTTCACCGGCGAATCCTCCTCAACCATCAGCTCGGAATGGATACTATCTTCATTCTTGGAATCAGCCGAAGCTTCCTCGGGTTGTTTAGCCATGTAATGTTCGGAGGAAACCTCAGACCACCAAGAAGGTGGTCGTCTGGATTTTGATTTCCCAGCCGTACAACGAGCAGCAATATGACCCGTCAGGTGGCACTTTCTGCACCGAAAAGGTAAACCCTCAAAATCCAACATTTGTGTCCAAGTACCCCTTGGGGAATCCAGACAGATCACCTCAGGAAGGCCCTTAGAAACATCCACCTCAACCATTAAGCGTGCGCAAGTTGAATGGTAACAATCCGTAGTATTTTCATCCACAAATAAAAAATCTCCTATAGCATTTCCAATGGTTTTAAAAACCAATTCATGCCAAAGAAGTATTGGTAGATTTGGGAGCCGAACCCAGATAGGGAACTTGTTAAAGGTTTCCGTAAGAGGATTAAAATCCATATGCCACCGTTTGGCCATGAGAGGATATTTACCCTTCCATAAAAAGTTACTGTTGCACAAGATTATCCTCCTGTCCTCATATCTTTGGGAAAAAGCTATAAAGAAACCTTTAACACATGGAAAGATTTCAACATTGTCTTCAATAAGTGGCAGCCAGGTCCTGGAGATCCAGCCATGTAGTTCAGCGAGAGAAGGCCAAAAGCCACGGAAACAAAAAATAGCAGCATGAGAGGAAAAATCTTCTACCCGTTCGAAGATTTCGTCAACTGTTTCAGGATCTAGAGTTACCCTAGTGGGTTTTAAAGCACTTACTGACAATACACAGGATGGCCCAAATGATGCATGAGGCACAACATCATGTAGATCCGCTTCGAAGGCCGCCACATCCGCGAAAGTTCTTCCCCCAGGTTCATACCCTGAACCAGGAGCATAGGCAGAACGCCCGTCCGAAATATTTCCTCCCCCCGCAGAAGAAGTTGCTTTAAGGGCATTCAGATCCCTCCCCTTACTAGCAGAAAAACCCCCACCCGTTTCAGTAGCCGTAGCCGCGTCGGCTGTCAGACTCTCTACACCCGATTTCAAATATTCAGGGAGCGCGCGCACAACTACTTCATGTTGTTCATTGATCACTTCAGTAAAATGATTTGGATATATTTTTTGAAGAAAAACTTAGAAGCCTTCAAAACTTTTGAACAAATGGCTGAAAATGAAGCTCAATCTCACATTAGGACACTCGTGATTGACAATAGTGGTGAATTCATGTCAAAGGTGTTCGAAACCTATCTCAATAAAAATGGAATCAAGTATCATTTCACTATCCCTTACACACCTCAACGCAATGGATTAGTTGAGCAAATGAATATAACTATGATGAACATGGTTCGAGAAATGTTGTATTTTAAAGGGGTAAATCTACATTTCTAGGAAGAAGCAACTCAAATAACAATGCATCTTCAAAATAGGACACGATCAACAACCCTTTAAATGAAGGTTCCATATGAAATCTAGTGAGGTCATCTCATTTCAGTGCGTCATCTTTAGATTTTGGATCCACTTGCTACGCATTGATTTCTAAAGAGAAAGGGAGAAACTGAACCACATGAATTATGAATGCATTTTTTTGGGATACTAAGAATCCTCAAAGGCATATAGACTATTTGATGAGAGTAGTAAAAAATTTCTCATCGCAAGATATGTTTTATTTGAAATTGCAAAAGATAGAGCAAACAACATTTGAAAATTTAATCGACTTGATAAATATGCTAAAGTTGATGTTTTTAAGGAGGTTCCAAATAGTGAAAGAGGAACTTATAATTGACAAATAATTGAATCTCTATTGACTCCTATAATTGAAAATGAAACTCCTCCTATAGAAGAAAGTGAAACTTCATCAGAAGGTGGTCTGATGTCAAAAAATGAAGGAGCTTCAAATTAAGAAAATGAGTCATTGGTGATTCCATAAGCTACTATAAAAAATATACTAAAATGCATTGAACTGACATTGAAAGATGTCAGACTTGATGAGGTTGTAAAACATGCATTTGAAATGCACATACAACTGGACAACAATCAAAAAAGTTCTTAGACCCTCCAAAAGAAGTCAACATTTCTTTTGACTCTAAACCTACTTCCTTTAAACAAGTTGAAAAGCTTGATGCATGGGGAAAAACAATGAAGAGTGAGTATGATTCATTGGTAAAAAATGGAACATGGGAATTGGTTGATCTTCCAATTGGCTATAAACACATTGAATGCAAGTAGGTCTTTCAAAACAAGTACAAAGTAGATAGATGAGTTGGAAAATACAAAGCAAGGATTGTTGCGAAGATATTTGCTAAAAAAGAAGAAATAGACTACAATGAAATCTTTACACTAACAACAAAATGGATTGCCATTCAAACTATGTTGGCTTTAGTAGCTCAAAATAGATGGAAAGTTCATCAAATGGATGTAAAAACTCTATTTCTTAAAGGTGATATCAAATAAACATTGTACATGAATCAACTAGAAGGTTTTGCAATTAATGGCCAAAAAAATAAAGTGCGCAAGCTAGAAACATTGTTGTATGATTTGAAACAAACCTAAAAAACATGATAAAAAATAAAATCACTGAACACCCCCTGAACATAAATTTCAAATGTTTTGTGTTTGAAAATGCAACACTTTTTTTCAAAAAGAATTGACAAAACAATTGTATTTATAGTGGTGTATATAGATGATATGCTCATGAAAGGAAATAAGGAGAGATATTGCAAAATTCAAAGTAGAGTTGATGAAACATTTTGAAATGAAAGATATGAGTTATTTTCATTACAATTTGGGTATTGAAATGATTCAAAAATCAAATTATATCTTCACTACTAAATGGAAATATATAGGTGCAATTTTGAGCAAATTTAGAATGACATATTGTAAGCTTCTTAGTATGCCCATAGAAAAAAATTGAAATTCACATCAGAGGTACTATAAATTTGGTAGATGCCACTAATTACAAATAGCTCATTAGAAATCTAATCTATGTGACCACAACTAGACAAAGTATTTATTTTGTCGTTGGTGTTATTTATAGATTCATGCAACAACCCAAATAAAGTCACTAGGTAGTAGTGAAAAGAGTCCGATATCTAAAAGAAACACATAGTTTTGGTCTCAAATGCTTCAAAGTAGGAGACTTCAAATTGATTGGATATCCATATGATGACTATATTAGTGATTTTGAAGATGAGAAATCTACTTTGAATTTTTGGATGAATTTGAGAACAACAATCATTAGTTATATTGTTGAGTGTGGAGCCCTTTCTAGCCATCACATGATCTTGGTGGAGCATTTTGGGGGCTTCGAGAGCTCCACGGATGTGGAGCACATTTTCTTGTGTCCATTCCCCACTCCACCTTTCGTGGAACTGTGCTTCCATATGAGTAGAATATTCCTTAGATGTTTTTCTAATTTTCATGTTGACTTCCATGTTTTGTGGAAGTGGGATTGACTTCCTTGTTTTTAGGGAGTTAGTTGTTATCTCATTGTTTTTTGAAATCTTTTGTTGGAGGAGAGATGAGGATGGCGTGTTCCTTCTTTGGTGGGCTTCAGGATAAGATTGACCGAGTGCAGGATGGCGTACTTCCTTGAAGATAAGGCTATTTTGGATAAGCATGGGGAGTTTCTTCTTCTAAGGTTGATTTCTTCGATATCTGTATATATACAGGTGGTGGTGTGACTTTGTAGATTAATGTTTATTTTTACAAGGTGTGGTATAACAACTTGTAGTGTGTTTTTATACAAGTACATGTGTGGCATAACATTTGTGGAAGATTGTTGATAGATATCAAATTTAGATCAGGAATTTCGAAAACTATTTTGTGAATTTTTGAGGAGATATTTAGTCTCTGTCAGAGGTTTTCTTTGGAGAGTTTTTACTCTTGATTTGTTATTATTTTATTGAGGACTTTTTTGGTGGATGTAGCCCACATTGAATGAACCACAATATACTTGCCTTATGTGTTATCGTTGGTTTATATTACTGATTTTTTATTTTCTCCATTAAAACAATATTTATTGTGATTTGAGGAATTGATTTCATGATGCAAGTAGTGCATAGAAAAATCTGATTTTACATATTTAAAATCTGGTTTATGTGTTTTAAATTCTGATTTTATAATGAAATAAATCTGATTTTAATTCATTTAATTCTTAACAACTGGTATCAAAGCTTTGGTGGTGTTTTTGCTGAAGTGGTAAATTATAGAAAGAGTTATTTGCTTGAGTGGGAGTTATGAGAGAAGAGATCAGATTCAAAGTTGAAAAATTTGATGACAAAAATATGGGTTTGTAGAAAATGTAAATGGAAGATTACTTGTATCAGAAGGAACATCATCTCCCCTTGGAGAGGAAAGGAGGACAACATGTAACCATGAGTGATGTTGATTGGACATTGTTTGACATGAAGGCATTGGGAGCCATACGGTTACGCCTTGCATCTTTTGTTACATTCAACATTTCAGATGAGAAAACTATAAAAGATCTCATGGATAAATTTGGACAGTTGTATGAGAAACCCTTTGCTTCAAATAAAATATTTCTTATGAAAAGATTGTTTAATATGAAAATCTCTGAGAATAGTTTATTGCTAGTCATTTAAATGATTTTAATATGGTTGTAAGTATGCTTACTTTTGTTAGAATTAAATTTGATGACAAAGTTAGAGCTTCGTTGATTTTGTGTTCTTTCCCTGATAGTTGGGATAACTTGGTTATGGTTGTGAGTAATGCAGTCCCTGTTAAGGAAAATTTAAATTTTGAGTATATTGTAGGTGTGATTCTTAGTGAGAAAATGTGAAGGGAGACCACTGATGAATCATCTTCAGGGAATGCTTATTTTTTGAAAATAGAGGGAGGCGAAAGAACAAGAGCAAAGGAAACCGTGAAAAGTCAAATGGTAGATCAAAATTTAGATCTAGAGCCAAGATGATATGCTAGCATTTTGGGAAGAGTGGACACTCAAGAAGGAATGTTGGTCACTTCGAGATAAGAAGACCAACAAGGAAAAAACAAATGAGGTAAATGTGACATCAATTAATTCATGTCAGGGTACTTTAATTCTTTCTTTGGATAATTTTTCTGAGTCTTGGGTATTAGATTCAGTGGCTTCTTTTCATGCCACCCTATAGGCATTATTTTACTAATTATGTTCAAGAAAATTTGGGACATGTTTATCTTGGTGATGATGAATTATGTGAGATAGTAGAGAAAGGTTGTGTTCAGATGAAAATATGGAATGGGAACACATGGCTACTTAAAGTTGTCAGGCATGTGCCTATGTTGAGATAAAATTTAGTTTTAGTGGAGCAATTAGACAGTGAACACTGTTCGGTGATGTTTACTGTAGATTCTTAGGAAGTTACCAAAGGTGCTCTTGTGGTTACAAGAGGTAAGAAAGTTGGTACATCATATTCGACTAGTAGTGTTGATTCTTGTGATTTAGTTGCTGCAGATGGAAATGCAACTATGTGGCACTACATGCTCGATCATATGAGCTATAAGGGCATAGAGATCTTAAAAGACAAGTTGCCTGGATTAAAAGAAATTGATTTAGACTTCTGTGAGGACTGTGTGTATGAAAAACAAAAATGAGTTATATTCTTGAAAGTTGGATCCACAAAGAAAGAGTATAAGTTAGAGTTGGTACATTCAGATGTATGGAGATCAGCTCAGGTATCTTCTATTGGTGGTTCTAATTATTATGTCACTTTTATTGATGATGCAACTAGAAAAGTTTGAGTTTATTGCATTAAAACAAATCTGATGTATTTGACACTTTTAAGAAGTGGAAATCTTTGGTTGAGAATGAAACAGGTCTCAAGTTGAAATGTCTCAGATCAGATAATGGAGATGAGTATTGTAGTAATGCTTTCCTTGATTATTGTTCTAACAATGAAATTCATAGGCAAAGGATGGTTTCATGATCTCCACAGTAGAATGGCATATCTGAAAGGATGAACAAAACAATAATGGAACATGCTAGGTGTATGAAGTTACATGCAGGGTTACCTTTACAGTTTTGGGTAGAAGCAGTTAGCATGATAGTTTATCTGATTAACAAAAGACCTTCAATGCCTTTGGATGGAGGCATTCTTGAACAAGCTTGGTCTGGTAAGAATGTTGATTATTCTTTTCTTAGAGTGTTTGGATGTGAGGCTTTTGCTTTTGTTAAGAAAGAGGATAGGACCAAGTTAGAAGCAAAATCAGAAAAATGCACATCTCTTGGTTATGGTGAGGATGACTTTGGTTTCTGTCTATGGAGCATTAGAGATAAAAAAATATTTCAATCTAAAGATGTAGTCTTTAATGAAAAAGTTATGTATAAGAATCAATTGCAGGAACAAGAACATAAAGAGTACACATTATTGGATGACATTGCGGATGATAAAGTATCCAATGAATCAATTTAGGAACCTTCTACACAAGGACCCCAAACTCCTATGGTTAGGTCTTCTAGGGTAAGAAGAGCACTTAAACGTTTTTCTCCTTTGAATTATTTATTACTCATTGACAATTGAGAACTAGAGTGTTATGAGGAAGCAATGTAGATATATGATAGAAAATGTCTGAGAATGGTTTATCGCTAGTCATTTAAATGATTTTAATACTGTTGTAAGTATGCTCGCTTCTGTTAGAATTAAATTTGATGACGAAGTTAGAGTTTTGCTGATTTTGTGTTCTTTCCCTAATATTTGGGATAACTTGGTTAGATAATATTTTATGGTGATTAATTCACCATAGGGTAAATAACTCTAAATAAGAGTTTGTTAATTAATTTGTTTGTATTGTTGCACTTGTGAACTTTATTCTGAGTTTCTTGTTTGTAAACCATCCTATTTTTTAGGAGGTTGTTTAAGCTATCTTTTTGACTATTTAATAGCCAGTGTAATACATTCCGTGTTTAAATTGAATATAATTATTTTTCAAGCTCTTATATTTGGTTTCAGAGCAGGAGATTCAGGTAGAGACAATAAGAGGAGCCCCGAGGCACTCTCTCTCTCTTGATTCAAGTTGCAATTTTCTCTGACCTTGGGAGGAGCCCGTGCACTCTCAAGTTATTTCTAGATTGACATAATAATTTTTCATTGTATTACTAGATGCCTACGTCCCATTTTTGAGGACTGCAAATTGGTGTTAAGCTAACAAAAAGTCCAATTCTGCGTTCCACTAACTTGGAAAGAAAATAGCATTCAATTCTTGCGTGGAGCAGGGAGAACACTAGATTTTGTTGAAATGTGGAAGCGTAAAGCAGAAGGTTGGTGTCACATCTACATGGCGTTATAATCATTTGTCAATCAGGATCAATGCCTTTTAATATTGCCTTAGATGCTTGGTGTCACATCTACATGGCGTTATAATCATTTGTCAATCTGGATCAATGCCTTTTAATATTGCCTTAGATGCTTGGTGACAGATTGGCATTGGAAATAAGATTGAAAATATAATTAGTTTGGCGTCTGGGATAAAGGTTGGTGGTGCATTTTTTAAATTATAACTTTTAATTTTTAAGTTTGCATTTTAAAAAAAAGCCAAAACCGCCTTTTTCTACCCAAAACCACTTAGTTTAATCCTAAAACTACCCTTCAAAATCTCCTTTGCTGCACATTCTTTCTAAAACCACATTTTTTCCAGACCCGTGGTATTCAAAAGATAGTGGTTTTGCTTCAAAATCATAATTTTTAGCCTTTAAATATCAGTGTTGTTGTATTAAGACATTTATTGTATTAAAACATTTATTGATACATAGGGGAGTTGGTGAGCTTTTTTTTTGGGTAAAGAGGTGGGAGGTTCAAATCTACCAAAAACATCTTTTAGAGAAACTTTTAGCAGCCCTCCAACTTTGTCTATTTTGTTAAATTTAGTTATAACTAATTAAATTAGCGATAAATGTACTAATTTTTTTTCCAAAGGGAGGAATATTATTTTAAAATATAGATTTAGTGTTTTTTTTTTGTATATTGTATTTTTTATTTACAAAAACATTGTAATATTTCATTCTTACAAGCAAATGAATTACAAAATCATGAGTTTTTCAAACTCAATCACAGTGTTCGGTATAATGGTGTCTTTGACTCACATTTACGAGTAAAACTGTCACGCTTGAGTTACTGCATCTATAGCCTAATATAGCTGCAATAATGACGTCGATGCATCATCCCTTTAAATCATCAAGGAGAAATAAGGGCACATGCACTCATATCCATCCTTTCATCTACCTGTTTGATTCAATCGAAGGGCATAGATCTTGACTGATGGTATTTTCAAGTATATATCAAAGTTACACATGTGTATGCAGAAATCCATATAAGCAGGTGCTAGTGATTGAACATATCCTTTATAATACTATCTAAGTACCACATACTAGACTCTTTCATGTACGTTTACGCTTCTTTCACATACTGTTGGGTATACAGAAATGACGAACTTCTTTCACATACCGACGGGTATGTAGGAAGGGTGCATATAAAAAAAGGTCTTGTATAACAAACTGATGGTATATAGAAAGGAAGACCTTGATACTAGGAGTGATAAGGAACCAATCCATCACCTTTGGTCAAATTCTACACAATGGTAAAAAATGGGCCAAAATTCTTTCTGCTAGACTCACAACTTCTTCGTGATAATAATTATGTCGCTTGGAAAACTAAAATCAGGACACATTTGGAATTTGAAGACATTTGGCCTATTGTTAATGGTACTCTTACCTAACATGATACTGACGTTGATCGTTAGAATAAACATGACAAAACCAATCAAAAGGCAAAGTTGATAATCATGTTCAAAGAATCGGATGAGGTACAACCTCATATCCGTGAGGCCACAACAACAAAATATGCTTGGAATAAGCTCTAGAAAGTCTATGAGGCCTAAAATAAAAGAACCATTCTTCATTTGTAGAGTCAACTTCATTCCCTCAAATTGAAGTCCAGTGAAAAAGTGGGAGCTTTTCTTCATCGTGTTGCAACCCTGAGGGCCTCGCTCCAAGCATTGGGTGAAATAGTGTCAGATGCATCTTTTGTACCTATTGTTCTGAGAGGATTACCACCCTCCTACATGATATTTGTAACTACTTTGAAAGTTATAGAACATAAACCATCTTTTGACAAGTTGGTAAACATATTGCAACAGGAAGAGTCTATGTATATCGAAGAAGAAGAATCAGAAGAACATGCTCTTCCCTCTAATCAATAGAAAGAAAAGAAGTAGATCAAACCTTCTAAACCAAAGCAAGGTCAACAACGTCATTCATAGGGGGATGAACAACAACATTTTTGCCTTATATGTGGAAAAACAGGCAATGAGCTAAAGAATTATTGTTATAACTCATTTACCAGGGCTCTTCAAGCAATAAGAAGCCCAATCACCAACAATCATCTCATCCCCATAAAAGATAGGGACAAAAGGGCATTGGAAGAAGAAATCCAATTAGTAAGACAACATTGCTGAACATGAAGACACCCACTCCGATGAGGACTTCCTATATGCTACACAGTCTCATGATGAACCAACATCACAAAGTTCTATTTGATATGTCAACTCAGGGGCAACTCGACATATGACTGGAAGACAAGATTGGTTCTAGAACATGAATGAGACTTCCCTAAAAATTCATGTCTATTTGGGTGATGACTCATTCTACCAAGTTCAAGGCATTGGTAATATTTCCTTACCACTTAGACGACATGATTGTAAAATCTCAGATGTCTTGTATGTTTCAGGATTCACAAAGAATCTTCTATCAGTCAGGCAGCTACTTGACCACAAACTCAAGGTTGACTTTGATTGCAAATGTGGCAAAAAGATGTGTTTGATAAAATACAAGTGAAAATGCTTGAGAATTGTTGCAGGAGGGCAAAATGTTCCAACTTAAATTTGTTCAATCAAACAATCAAGCACTTGTAGCTCGAGATTCTGACTCAACATATCTGTGGCATCGCAGATATGGTCATGTTAGTTTTGGATACCTCAAAGCACTCATCAATCAGAACATGGTCCAAGGACTTCCTCAGTTGAATAAAAATATAGATCTTTGCATTGGTTGTCTAGCAGGCAAACAGCATCAGACATCTTTTGGTCAAAATTCCTTAAGAGCATATGGTAAGCTTGATCTGGTGCATACCAATCTTTGTGGCCCCATGAGATCTAGTTACTATGTGTTTCAGTATTTCATGCTCTTTGTTGATGACTACTCACACAAGATGTGGGTCTACTGTCTCAAGACCAAAGCCCAAGCGTTCAATACTTTCAAAGATTTCCAAGCTGGAGTTAAAACTAAAACTAGTCATAAAATCAAGGCTCTCTGCTCAGATATAGGGGGAGATTTCACAAGTAAAATTTTTTCTGCTTATTTGAAAGAACATGACATTCATCGACAAATGACTTCGCCATACACTCCACAACATAATGGTGTTCCAAAACGGTGAAACCGCACTATCATGGAAATGGTGTGTAGCATGATTGAAGATTCAGGTTTGGCACACACATATTGGGTAGAAGCAGTGAAAACAACAATCTATTTGTTGAACAGGTCATCCAATGTAGCTCTTCATAATAACTCTTATCATGAAGCTTGGACAGGTCATAAACCTTCCATTGCTCATCTTCGAGTTTTTGGATGTAAAACTTGTATGCATGTTCCTAAAAAAAAGAAAAAGAAACTGGATACTAGATCCATGCCTTATATCTTCTCAGGGTACATTGAAGAGTCATTAGCCTACATACTGATGGACCCTAAAACAAAGAAGATATCCATCAACAGGGATGTTGAGTTTGATGAGAAAAGTAAAACTAGGTTGCCTTCCACAGACTCATAGGATTCAGTAATCAAACCTCTAGACAATTCAGAAGGTCATAACCACATTGAAGGTAACAACAATGATGAGGATGATCAGTCAGTTAATATATATCAACCCACAAAAACAATGCAACATATGCCTAACTGGTATACAAGTACATTAACAGATGCTAAACTGGATAAAGTTCCAGACACATCGACTACTGGACCAAGGACTCGTAGCATGACTTAAGATGAGGTCAATTTGGCCTTAATGAGCATAGTTATAGAATTAGTAGAGCCCTTGATAGTTCAAGAATCCCTAGAGTCTAAACCTTTGAAGGATGCCATGGATGTAGAATACCAATCACTGATGAAACACAAAACATGGCAGCTTAAAAATTTTCCACCAAGAAAGAAGCCAATCGGCTGTAAATGGGTCTACAAAAGAAAATACAAAGCAGATGGTAGTATTGACAAACACAATGCATGACTCGTAGCAAAATTTTATGCACAAAAGGCATAGATTATGAGGAGACATTTTCTCTTATGACCAAGATCAAAACAATCAGAATGATATTTGTTTCAGTTGCATAATTTGGATGGAAAATCCACCAAATGGATGTAAAAAGTGTCTTTTGTTGGGTGAATATTTTGTCACCAGCCAACTGATGGGCAAAATATATAATTTCAACCACAGCATAAGGAGATTGGTTGGCCAAGCATGCAGGTTTACCACATCAAAAGGGGACAAATCTCTCCTCTCATCAAGGGGAGGTTCCCTATAACTATCAGGGGAGCTATATATATATATATATATATATATATATATATATATATATATATATATATATATATATATATATATATATATATATATATATATATATATATATGCAGAAAATAACACTCAGGGGTAGGACAACACCATCCATCTCTCTTCTTTCAGAGATGATGTTCACAAACAAAGGAGAAATCCATGTGAAAACACTGAAGGCACTTATCTTCTTTCAAAAGTGGTCTTGCAACAAACAAGAGTTCTTTCTGATAGGTAACAAGTAACTGGTAATAGGGGGCGTAGTAACCAGCAGAAAAAAGTGTAGCACAAAGTCTCCACCTCAAGTGCCCAAGAGTGAAATACAAAGGACAATGAGGGCACAAAGTCGTCCCAAGGTCATTTACACAGAAACATAAAACAGACAAACACACTAAAGGCAATTGTGGCAGCAAAAAGTCTTCCCACAGTTGGCTTCAGAACACCTTCCTGATTACTTCCACTAGTTCTGCTTATTTCATTAAAATGGACAAGAACCCATTCAGGAAAAAGACATAAGAACAATCTCCTAAATGACACAAGCTATTACAGCACAAAGTCTGAAAGTAACCTGCTTTCTCATTCAAACAAAGAAATATGATTAACAAACTGAGCTCAAAGTCTCAGTAATCGCCTCTCAAATTTGGCAGAGTTTTGTTTCTATATCCAAAAAGATCTCCTTTGCATAAAATAAGAGATTACAATATATTGCAGCCAAGGAAGACTTGGCACTTTCTTTCATGGCACAACGCATGCTGCATTCAATGCCTTGAATGCATTTTTAGTTTAGTCAAAGAGGCCATGCTGAAACAGGGCGTCTGCCTTAACTGTGGTGTGTCAATTCATCTCAAATATCTTCTCTTCTGCATGGGTTGCCTGGGCTTTCTCCAAATATGTACACGACTGTCCCCTCACTTTTATTCCAAGGGAGAAAAATAGGCCGTGCCTTGTAAAGCTTGCGAGCTCAGATGTCTATTTGGTGGACTGTTCCACCTATTGGAAATAACTCATACACAAATATTTTTGGTCTTTCCCTCTTTCCTGTTGCAATTTGAGCTCTCAGGCTATCTTTTCTCTTTTTGCTGGCTCTTTCGGCTCCCTCTTCAGCTGGTCGCTGAGTTTGTTTACAAGTTCTGCGCCACATTTGAAAACTGACGGATATTTCATTAGCCTGAATTTGACGTCCGTGGGGACGCCATTGGTCGCTAGTTGCTTTAACCATTTTGAACCATGAACCTTTGAACCTTTTAAAGTTCATTGGTTCACTAGTTCAACGGTTCGGGTAGCTTTCTCGGCTTCCTTGTTCCATTGCTTCTTTGGTTCATTCACTTTTCTAGTTCATTCGTTTTCCTTGCTGTTCGGTTGAACCATCTCTTTGAACTGGTCTCTGGAATCTTCCGCTTCTTTCCTTTGCTCGAAGTTTTCATTGAACCATTGAACCCGTTGAACCTTTGAACCTGTTTGGTTCAAGGTTCAATGGTTCATCCTCTTTCTTAGAAGCCTTTGTTTTCTCTAAGTCTTTTGAAGCTTTGAAATTCCTTCGGCTTAATATCTTTAGAAACCCCCGAAGGGAAGGTGTCCCTTCAGGCCTTGAGAAAGGTCAATTTCTTGGTCGCTGAGAGCCCCCCGCAAGGGTACCTGCCCTTCGGGTTTCTTTGAGCGGCCTCCTTCAAATCATGCGAAGTCCATAGAAACAAGCCTACAGAGTCTGTAGAAACAGGCCTGCAAAGTCCGTAGATACAAGCCTGTAGAGTCTGTAAAAACAAGCCTGCAGAGTCCGTAGAATCAAGCTTGCGGGGTCTGTAGAATCAAGCCTGTAGAGTCCGTAGAAACAAGCCTGCAAAGTCCGTAGAATCAAGCCTGTAGAGTCCATAGAAACCAGCCTGCAGAGTCTGTAGAAACCAGCCTATGGGCCTTTGATCATTCCTTCGGCTTTATATCTTTGGAACCCCCCCGAAGGAAAGGTGTCCCTTCGAGTCTTGAATAAGGTCCATTTCCTAGTTGCCGAGAGCCCCCCGCAAGGGTACCTACCCTTTGGGGTCCTTCGGGCGGCTTTCTTCAAATCCTTCGGACAAAATGTCTGAAGGAAATCTTTCCTTTGTTTTTGCCGCTTTTCGTCAGGCCTTTGAACATTCCTTTGGACAAAAAGTCCGAAGGAATTCATTCAAACAATTTGTCCGAAGGATTTCACTTGTAAAATTTCACCATAGAAAATCTTTTCGAAAGGTATTTTTTTGTTCCCTTTTGTTCACTGCCCTCCGTAAGGGCACTTGCCCTTTGGGTTTTGGGGGACTCCTTTGAACCTTTCGATTGAACCAACTATGGTTCAATGGTTCAATAGTTCAATACTGTGTTCCGTTTATTCAATTGACCAGTTGAACCAACCGCTTTGACCCATTCGTTTGAACTAACTGATTGGAACAACTCTTCGAGCTTTGATTGAACTCGTTGAACCTTGAACCTTTGAACCATTTTCGTTCAAGGTTCAACGGGTTAAATCTTTCTTCTTTTGTTTAAGTCTTTTGAAGCCATTGAACTTTGAACTTTTGTCGAAGCGCTTAACTTTTCCAAGTCTGCTGACGTTGTTGAACCTTTGAACCCGTTGAACATTTGACCCTGTTGGAAGCGGGGTTCAATGGTTCAATTGTTCAATCCTTTGTTTGAAGCTTGCTGATGAAACTTTTAGTTGAACCTCGGCGTTGAACCAATCTTGAAATTGCCTAAGTGTTTGGGAACTTGTTTCTTTGTGAGAGCTCGCCTGTTGAAGTCATTGAACTTGTTGAACCTGCGAGTCCCTTAGCTGAACAAACTTGAATAATGAAGAATTTGAATACTTAGGACAATTTTTGAGAAGGGAAGAGATAATTTTGGCCTGTAGGACCAAAATAGTTCATATGTTGTCCCCAAAAATGAATGACACATTTTGGGAACAACACCTTTCTCAACGAAGATCCACAAGAATTTTACATGACACAACCAGAAGGTTTTGTCTTCCCTGGAAATGAAGGACAAGTATGTAAACTCATAAAATCTATGTATAGTCTACAAAACAAAATACAAAGCAGATGGTAGTATTGACAAAGACAATGCATGACTCGTAGCAAAAGTTTATGCGCAAAAGGCATAGATTATGAGGAGACATTTGCTCTTACGACCAAGATCAAAACAATCAGAATGATATTTGCTTCAGTTGCATAATTTGGATGGAAAATCCACCAAACAGATGTAAAAAGTGCCTTTTGTTGGGTGAATATTTTGTCACCAGCCAACTGATGGGCAAAATATATTATTACAACCACAACATAAGGAGATTGGTCAGCCAAGCGTGCAGGTTTACCACATCAAAAGGGGACAAATCTCTCCTCTCATCAAGGGGAGGTTCCCTATAACTATCAGGGGAGCTATATATATATATATATATGCAGAAAATAACACTCAGGGGTAGGACAACACCATCCATCTCTCTTCTTTCAAAGATGATATTCACAAACAAAGGAAAAATCCGGGTGAAAACACTGAAGGCACTTCTCTTCTTTCAGAAGTGGTCTTGCAACAAACAAGAGTTCTTTTTGATAGGTAACAAGTAACTGGTAATAGGGGGTGTAGTAACCAACATAAAAAAGTGTAGCACAAAGTCTCCACCTCAAGTGCCCAAGAGTGAAATACAAAGGACAATAAGGGCACAAAGTCGTCCCAAAGTCTTTTACACAGAAACATAAAACAAACAAACACACTAAAGGCAATTGTGGCAGCACAAAGTCTTCCCACAGTTGGCTTCAGAACACCTTCCTGATTACTTCCACTAGTTCTGCTTATTTCATTAAAATGGACAAGAACCCATTCAGGAAAAAGACATAAGAACAATCTCCTAAATGACACAAGCTATTACAGCACAAAGTCTGAAAGTAACCTGCTTTCTCATTCAAACAAAGAAATATGATTAACAAACTGAGCTCAAAGTCTCAGTAATCGCCTCTCAAATTTGGCAGAGTTTTGTTTCTATATCCAAAAAGATCTCCTTTGCATAAAATATGAGATTACAATATATTGCAGCCAAGGAAGACTTGGCACTTTCTTTCATGGCACAACGCATGTTGCATTCAATGCCTTGAATGCATTTTCAATTCAGTCAAAGAGGCCATGCTAGAACAGGGCGTCTGCCTTAACTATGGCGTGTCAATTCATCTCAAATATCTTCTCTTCTGCATGGGTTGTCTGGTCTTTCTCCAAATATGTACACGACTGTCCCCTCGCTTTTATTCCAAGAGAGAAAAATAGGCTATGCCTTGTAAAGCTTGCGAGCTCAGATGTCTATTTGGTGGACTGTTCCACCTATTGGAAATAACTCATACACAGATATTTCTAGTCTTTCCCTCTTTCCTGTTGCAATTTGAGCTCTTAGGCTATCTTTTCCCTTTATGCTGGCTCTTTCAGCTCCCTCTTCAGCTGGTCGCTGAGTTTGTTTTCAAGTTTCGCGCCACATTTGAAAACTGACGGATATTTCATTACCCTAAATTTGACGTCTGTGGGGACGCCATTGGTCACTAGTTGCTCTAACCATTTTTGAACCATGAACCTTTGAACCTTTTAAAGTTCATTGGTTCACTAGTTCAACGGTTCGGGCAGCTTTCTCGGCTTCCTGATTCCATTGCTTCTTTGGTTCATTCACTTTCCTTGCTGTTCGGTTGAACCATCTCTTTGAACTGGTCTCTGGAATCTTCCGCTTCTTTCCTTTGCTCGAAGTTTTAATTGAACCATTGAACCCGTTGAACCTTTGAACCTGTTTGGTTCAAGGTTCAATGGTTCATCCTCTTTCTTAGAAGCCTTTATTTTCTCTAAGTCTTTCGAAGCTTTGAAATTCCTTCGGCTTAATATCTTTAGAAACCCTCAAAGGGAAGGTGTCCCTTCGGGCCTTGAGAAAGGTCAATTTCCTAGTCACTGATAGCCCCCCGCAAGGGTACCTGCCCTTCGGGTTTCTTCGGGCGGCCTCCTTCAAATCATGTGGAGTCCATAGAAACAAGCCTGCAGAGTCCGTAGAAATAGGCCTGCAGAGTCCGTAGATACAAGCCTACAGAGTCTGTAAAAACAAGTCTGCAGAGTCCGTAGAATCAAGCTTGCGGAGTACGTAGAATCAAGCGTGTAGAGTCCGTAGAAACAAGCCTGTGGAGTCTGTAGAAACAAGCCTACAGAGTCCGTAGAATCAAGCCTGCAGAGTCCATAGAAACCAGCGTGCAAAGTCCGTAAAAACAGCCTACAGGCCTTTGATCATTCCTTCGGCTTTCTATCTTTGGACTCCCCTCGAAGGGAAGGTGTCCCTTCGAGCCTTGAGAAAGGTCCATTTCCTGGTTGCCGAGAGCCCCCCGCAAGGGTACCTGCCCTTTGGGGTCCTTCGGGTGGCCTTCTTCAAATTCTTTGGACAAAATGTTTGAAGGAATTCTGAAGGAAATCTTTGCTTTGTTTTTGCCGCTTTTCGTTAGGCCTTTGAACATTCCTTCGGACAAAAAGTCCGAAGGAATTCATTCGAACAATTTGTCCGAAAGATTTCACTTGTAAAATTTTGCCGCAGAAAATCTTTTCGAAAGGTATTTTTTTGTTCCCTTTTTTTCACTGGCCTCCGTAAGGGCACTTGCCCTTTGGGTTTTGGGGGACTCCTTTGAACCTTCCGATTGAACCAACTATGGTTCAACGGTTCAATAGTTCAATACTGTGTTCCGTTCATTTAATTGACCAGTTGAACCAATTGCTTTGACCCATTCGTTTGAACCAACTAATTGGAACAACTTTTCGAACTTTGATTGAACTCATTGAACCTTGAACCTTTGAACCATTTTCATTCAAGGTTCAACGGGTTAAATCTTTCTTCTTTTCTTTAAGTCCTTTGAAGCCGTTGAACTTTGAACTTTTGTCGAAGCGCTTAACTTTTCCAAGTCTGCCGATGTTGTTGAACCTTTGAACCCATTGAACGTTTGAACCTGTTGGAAGCAGGGTTCAATGGTTCAATCCTTTGTTTGAAGCTTGCTGATGAAACTTTTAGTTGAACCTCGGCATTGAACCAATCTTGAAATTGCCTAAGTGTGTGGGAACTTATTTCTTTGTGAGAGCTCGCCTGTTGAAGTCATTGAACCTGTTGAACCTGCGAGTCCCTTAGTTGAACAAGCTTGAATAATGAAGAATTTGAATACTTAGGACAATTTTTGAGAAGGGAAGAGATAATTTTGGCCTGCAGGACCAAAATAGTTCATATGTTGTCCCCAAAAATGAATGACACATTTTGGGAACAACACCTTTCTCAACGGATATCCACAAGAATTTTACATGACACAACCAGAAGGTTTTGTCTTCCCTGGTAATGAAGGACAAGTATGTAAACTCATAAAATCTATGTATAGTCTCAAACAGGTTCCCTAAGCTTGGTACATAAAGATCAATGAACATCTTATCCAACATGGATTCCAGAGATTTCCCTATGATCCAAATCTCTACCTAAAACAATAAGGGGGGAGATTGTAATTGTCATAGTATATGTCGATGATCTAGTCATCACTGACAGTTCACTGGAGATGATAGATGCAACTAAGAAAGATCTTAACCAATCATTCAACATGACAGATCTCGAGCTTCTACACTATTGTCTTGGATTAGAAGTATGGCAAAATGAACACCACATCTTTGTGTCTCATATGAAATATACCATGACAATGCTCGAGAAATTTAGGATGATGGACAATAATTCAATTGCTACACCTATGGAGATAAGGCTTCAGTTGCCTTGTACAGATCCATCACCACAAGTAAATACAAGTCTCTGTCAGCAGTTGCTTGGGAGTCTTATTTACTTAACATATGCTAGGCCAGACATTAGCTATGCAGTTAGCTATCTTTCAAGGTTCATGTAGGAGCCAAAGATATCTCACTAAAAAGCAGCAAAATGAATACAAAGATATATCAAGGGTACAATGGACTTCGGCCTAGAATATAAGAAGAATGCAATTTTTTCTTGATAGGATATTTTGACTTAGATCATGCAAGAAATATTGATGACAGAAAATTCACTTCTAAATGTGTTCTTTTTAGGATCTGGTCCTATATCCTAGGGGAGCACGAAACAAAATTTGATTTTTCGATCTTCTACTGAAGCAGAATATCATGTTGCAGGAGGAGCTATTTGTGAAGCGATATAGTTACATCGCATATTGGAAGGATTGGGAGTACCACACAAGACACCTACCATCCTGTACTGTGACAATGGGGGTGTTCTCAAACTTGTTCATAATTCAGTCTTTCATGAACGCACAAAACACATTGAGGTGCAAGTTCATTTCATTCATAAACATGTACAATAGCACAACATCTAGCTCCAGTATTGCTCGACGGAAGAATGTGCAGATGTTTTCACCAAGTCACTTGCACGTGACAAATTTGAAGCATTTAGAGAATCTCTCCTGTTCACTTCAAGCTATGCTGAATTAAGGGGGAGAATGTTAGATAATATTTTACGGTGATTAATTCACCATAGGGTAAATAACTCTAAATAAGAGTTTGTTAATTAATTTATTTGTATTATTGCACCCGTGAACTTTATTCCAGGTTTCTTGTTTGTAAACCATCCTATTTCTTAGGAGGTTGTTTATGCTATCTTAGCTATTTTATATCCATTGTAATCCATTTTGTGTTTCAGCTGAATATAATTATTTCTCAAGCTCTTATAGAGAACAACAATCATTAGTTATATTGTTGAGTGTGGATCCCTTTCTAGCCATCACATGACCTTGGTGGAGCATTTTGGGGGCTTAGAGAGCTCCACAGATGTGGGGGAGCGCATTTTCTTGTGTCCATTCCCCACTCTACCTTTTGTGGAACTGTGCTTCCATATGAGTGGAGTATTCTTTAGATGTTTTTCTAATTTCTATGTTGACTTCCATGTTTTGTGGAAGTGGGATTGACTTACTTGTTTTAAGGGAGTTAGCTGTTATATCATTGTTTTTTAAGCCTTTTGTTGGAGGAGAGATGAGGATGGCGTGTTCCTTCTTTGGTGGGCTTCAGGATAAGATTGACTAGGTGGAGGATGGCGTACTTCCTTGAAGATAAGGCTATCTTGGATAAGCATGGGGAGTTTCTTCTTTTAGAGTTGATTTCTTCCATATTTGTATATATACAGGGGGTGGTGTGATTTTGCTAATTAATGCTTATTTTTACAAGGTGTGGTATAACAACTTGTGGTGTGTTTTTATACAGGTACAAGTGTGACATAGCATCTATAGAAGATTGTTGACAGATATCAAATTTAGATCTAGAATTTAGAGAACTCTTTTGTGAATTCTTGAGGAGATATTCAGTCTCTGTGAGAGGTAATCTTTGGAGAGTTTGTACTCTTGATTTGTTATTTTTTTAGTGAGGACTTTCTTGGTGGTGTGGCCCACATTGGGTGAACCATGGTATATTTGTCTTGTGTTATTGCTGGTCTATATTGTTGGTTTTTTATTTTCTCTATTAAAACAACATTTATTTTGATTTAAGGAATTGATTTCGTGACGCAAGTATTACATAGAGAAATATGATTTTACATATTTAAAATCTAGTTTATGTGTTTTAAATTTTGATTTTATGGTGAATTAAATATGATTTTAATTTATTTAATTCCTAACAACTGGTATTAGAGCTTTGGTGGTGTTTTTGTTGAAGTGGTAAATTATAGGAAGGGTTATTCGCTTGAGTGAGAGCTATGAGAGAAAAGATCAAATTTAGAGTTGAGAAATTTGATATGGTTTGTAGAAAATGCAAATGAGAGATTACTTGTATCAGAGGGAACTTCATCTCCCCTTGGAGAGGAAAGGAGGACAACCTGTAACCATGAGTGATGTTGATTGGATATTTTTTGATAGGTAGGCATTGAGAGCCATATGGTTATGCCTTGCATCTTATATTACATTCAATATTTCAGATGAGAAAACTACAAAAGATCTCATGCATAAACTCAGATAGTTGTATGAGAAACCCTTTGCTTCAAATAAAATATTTCTTATAAAAATATTGTTTAATATGAAAATGTCTGAGAATAGTTTATTGTTAGTCATTTAAATGATTTTAATATGGTTGTAAGTATGCTCACTTCTGTTAGAATTAAATTTGATGACGAAGTTAGAACTTTGTTGATTTTATGTTCTTCACGTAATAGTTGGGATAACTTGGTTATCACTGTGAATAATGCAGTCTCTGTCAAGAAAAGTTTAAATTTTGAGGATGTTGTAGGTGTGATTCTTAGCGACAAAATACAAAGGAAGAATACTGATGCATCATCTTCAAGGAATGCTTGGTCTATTGAAACTAGAGGGAGGCAAAAGGACAAGAGCAAAGGAAACCGTGGAAAGTCATAGGGTAGATAAAAATTCAGATCTAGAACCAAGATGATATGCTGGCCTTGTGGGAACAGTTGACACTCAAAGGAGTGTTGGTCACTTCGAGATAAGAAGACCAACAATGAGAAAAAAAATGAGGTAAATGTGGCATCAAGTAATTCATGTCAAGATGCCTTAATTCTTTCTTTGGATAATTTTTTGAGTCTTGGGTATTAAATTCAGGGGCTTCTTTTTATGCCACCCCATAGGCATTATTTTACTAATTATGTTCAAAAAAATTTGGGACATGTTTATCTTGGTGATAAACCATGTGAGATAGTAGGGAAAAGTTGTGTTCAGGTGAAAATGCAAAATGGAAACACATGGCTACTTAAAGATGTCAGACATGTGTCTATGTTGAGACAAAATTTGGTTTCAGTGGGGCAATTGGATAGTGAGGGTTGTTCGGTGATGTTTATTGTAGATTCTTAGAAAGTTATCAAAAGTGCTCTTGTGGTTGCAAGAGGTATGAAAGTTGGTACATTATATTTGACTAGTAGTGTTGATTCTTGTGATTTACTTGCTGCAGATGGAAATGCAACTATGTGGCACTATAGGGTCGGTCATATGAGTTATAAGGGCATGGAGATCTTAAAAGACAAGTTCCCTGGATTAAAATAAATTGATTTAGACTTCTGTGAGGACTGTGTGTACGAGAAACAAAAGCGAGTTAAGTTTTTGAAAGTTGGACCCACAAAGAAAGTATAAGTTAGAGTTGGTACATTTAGATGTATGGGGACTAGCTCAGGTATCTTCTATTAGTGGTTCCAATTATTATGTCATTTTTATTGATGATGCAACTAAGAAAGTTTGGGTTTATTGCATTAAAAAAATAATAATATATTTGACACTTTTAAGAAGTGGAAAGCCTTGATTGAGAATAAAACAGGTCTCAAGTTGAAATGTCTTAAATCAGATAATGGAGGTGAGTATTGTAGTAATGTTTTCCTTGATTATTGTTCTAACAATGAAATTCGTAGGCAAAGGACAGTTCCAAGAACTCCACAATAGAATGGGGTGTCCGAAAGGATGAACAAAACAATAATGGAACATGCTAGGTGTATGAAGTTACATGCATGGTTGCCTTTACAGTTTTAGGTAGAATCAGTTAACATGACAATTTATTTGATTAACAAAAGATCTTCAATGCCTTTGTATGGAGGCATTCTTGAACAAGCATGGTTTGGTAAGAATGTTTATTATTTTCTTAGAGGCTTTGGATGTGAGGCTTTTGCTCTTGTTAAGAAAGAGGATAGGACCAAGTTAGAGGCAAAATCAGAATAATGCACATTTCTTGGTTATGGGGAGGATGACTTTGGTTTCCGTCTATGGAGAATTAGAGATAAGAAAATATTTCGATCTAGAGATGTAATTTTTAATCAAAAAGTTATGTATAAGAATCAGTTGTAGGAATATGAACATAAAGAGTATACATTATTGTATGACATTGTGGATGACAAAGTATTCAATGAATCAGTTTAGGAACCTTCTACACAAGGACCCCAAACTCCTGTGGTAAGAAAGTCTTCTAGGGTAAGAAAAGCACTTAAACGTTTTTCTCCTTCTTTGAATTATTTATTACTCACTAACAATGGAGAACTAGAGTGTTATGAGGAAGTAATGCAGGTAGATGCTAGGAAGAAGTGGGAGCAAGCCATGGATGAGGAGCATAGATCTCTCATGGAGAACCAAACGTGGGATTTGGTAAGGCTACCCAAGGGTGAGAGTGCATTGCCAAACAAGTGGTTTTACAGAATAAACGAAGAAGATGAAGGGAGAAAAAGGTATAAGGCTAGAAAGGTGGTTAAGGGGTTTGCATAAAAATCAGGGATTGATTTTGATGATATTTTTCTCCTATTGTAGAAATGACTTCTATTATGACTTTCTTGGTTTAGTTGCAGTTGAGGATTTACACTTAAAATAGTTAGATGTGAAAACTATTTTTCTTCATGGTAATTTGGATGAGTTGTATATGGAGCAACCATAGGGATATGAGGTTAAAGGGAAGGAGAACTATGTGTGCAGATTAAAGAAGAGCTTGTATGGCTTGAAATAAGCTCCATGGCAATGATATAATAAATTTGATTATTTTATATTGGAACAAGGTTATCAAAAGTGTAATTCTGACCATTGCGTGTACATCAAACATTTTGATGATGGTTATTTTATTATATTATGCTTGTATGTGGATGACATGTTAATTACAGGGAAAAACATATTAATATACTTAAAAAACAACTTAGTGACTCCTTTTCTATGAAGGATTTGGGTGCAATGAAGTAAATCCATGGTATGAGGATTACTTGTGACAAAAAAGAGAGGAAGCCGATTTTATCCCAGTCAGAGTATGTGAAGAAAGTCTTTGAAATGCTTAGCATGTTGGATGCTAAATTTGTTGGTACTCCTTTGGCAGACCATTTTAGATTATCAAAGGAGTGGTGTCCTAAGACAAAGGTTTAAAAGCTTAAGATGTCCAAGGTACCTTACTCATCAGCAGTTGGCAGTTTGATGTATGCCATGGTTTGTACTAGGTCGGATATTGCCCATGCAGTGGGAGTTATGAGTAGGTATATGAGTGATCTTGGTTATGAGCATTGGAAAGCAGTGAAATGGATTCTTCAGTACTTGAGAGGAATCATGAATGTTGCATTATGTTATGGCATATCAGATACCACTTTGCATGGTTATTTGGACTCGAATATGGCATGGGATATTAATAGCAAGAGGAATATGACAGGTTATATATTTACTGTTGGAGATACAACAGTTAGTTGGATTTATAGAATACAAAAGGTTGTGGCTTTGTCAACTATAGAGACATAGTATGTTGCTGCCACAGAGGCTAGCAAGGTGATGATTTGGTTACAACAGTTGTTTCAAGAGTTAGGGCATGAGTAGGAAGTTGGGAGACTACATAGTAATAGTCAAAGTGCTATTCATTTGGCAAAGAACTCTGCTTTCCACTCGATGACAAAACAAATTCAGTTACGTTATCACTTCATCAGGACAACTTTGGAGGAGAACTTAGTGAAGCTGGAGAAGATTCATACTAGCCAAAATCTTGCAGATATGATGACCAAGGTTGTCACATTGGACAAGTTGAGACTATGTTCAAATTTGGTTGGTCTTAGTGGTCATGGAGCATTGATAAATTCTATTCAAGTGAAACTGTCTCCAAGTGGGAGATTGTTGAGTGCAGAGCCCTTTCTAGCTATCACATGAACTTGGTGGAGTATTTTTAGGGCTTAGAGAGCTCTATAGACGTGGGGGAGCGCATTTTCTTGTGTCCATTCCTTACTCCACCTTTTGTGGAACTATGCTTCCATGTGAGTGGAATATTCCTTAGATGTTTTTCTAATTTCCATGTTGACTTCTATGTTTCGTGAAAGTGGGATTGACTTCCTTGTTTTTAGGGAGTTAGTTGTTATCTTATTATTTTTTGTAAGCCTTTTTTTGGTGGAGAGATGAGGATAGCATGTTCCTTCTTTGGTGGGTTTCAAATAAGCTTGACTGGGTGGAGGATGACATACTTCCTTGAGGATAAGGCTATCTTGGATAAGCATGGTGAGTTTCTTCTTTTTTATTTGTATGTATACAGGTGGTGCGACTTTGCAGATTGATGTTTATTTTTACAGGATGTGGTATAGCAGCTTGTGGTGTGTTTTTATATAAGTACAGGTGTGGCATAGCATATGTGGAAGATTGTTAGCAGATACTAGATTTGGATCTGTAATTTAGAGAATTCTTTTATGAATTTTTGAGGATATATTCAGTCTTTGTGAGAGGTTCTCTTTGGAGAGTTTGTACTCTTGATTTGTTATTATTTTATTGAGGACTTTCTTAGTGGATGTAGCCTACATTGGGTGAACCGCAGTATACTTGTCTTATGTGTTATTGCTGGTCTATATTGATGGTTTTTTATTTTCTCAATTAAAACAATATTTATTGTGATTTGAGGAATTAATTATGTGATGCAAGTAGTGCATAGAGAAATATGATTTTACACACTTAAAATCTAGTTTGTGTTTAAAATTTTGATTTTATGGTGAATTAAATTTGATTTTAACTCATTTAATTCCTAACATATATTTCAAAGAAGAAATAAACACTAATAATTTTTTCAGTAGAAGTAGAAGACATGGAAACTTCAGAGGCAACTAGAGAAATTTTGTGGCTTAGAAAGGTTCTTTAGATATATAGGAACAATAATTTTTGTCAACACCACTCAAGGCTGTAAACATATTTGCGATTTAAATGACAAATAATAGATATAGTTTTTCACGACTGAATCAAGCACATCAACACCGAATTTCATTTCATTTCGTAGTATGTGAAAGATGATAGTGTAAAATTACTACATTGTATTATTGCAGAGTTACCAACAAATATCTTGACAAAAGTGCTTGAAAGAAGAAAAATCGAAAAGTTCAGAGGCATAATTGGTCTCACAATAACCCTTAAAGATTACGGGGATATAATATTATTCTACATACTTTTAGATACTCTTGGGTATTATTTGTAGAGAGATTTTATTTTGTAGTTGTAGATGGATAGTCTATGTAGGACACTAAATAGTCTTCATGGAACATGAATTGAATGGTTATATTCTAGCTATAAATATTGTAAATTTTCTTCATTTCTTTAATGAGAAGATAACTTTGGTTTGAACTAAATTATCATTTTTTGTCATTCCATTATTCGTAGCCTGACAAGTACCACAATATACAAAGCATATATATCCCAAAGATAGATATCCTAAGTTGCGAAAATTTATGAATTAAAAAAGGCAAAATTGATAGAAGAATTTTAACACAATTCTTTTACTAGATCTTTGATAAATATCCGAGGACATGGTATTTGCATCAAGATATGTGGAAATGAACTAGAAATTGGGATGCCTTGAAAATTGTTTTTTGTTAGATATTCAACTTTTGGTACTCTGATACAAAGCTACGTAGAGCACTACAAAGAATTAAAATATTTCTACTTATACCAGATAATACCATAAAAACTTAGTTCAACAAAATTACAATATACAACACAAACATGGGACATACAAATGACTAGGAGCTAATTAGAATTATCACAAAACAAATAAAAAGTATGAAATACAACAACCACGAAATGAAAGTTGGAGAGCAAATATATTGTAGAAAACTAATCAAGCAAGAACCCGACGATGAAGAGGACAAACCAAAAAATATAAAAATACACATTGAATAAGGTGAAAGTGTAACATCCTGTTTTTTTATGCTGGGATTTATGACACTCGATGAATGGGTGCTTGTATTTTGACATTAGATAAATAACTCTATCGACGTTGATGTAGGTAATATTTATGATAAAATATATTTTATCTTCGACAAGGAATCCAAAGTAAATTGGGTGTGATGATAACCATTGTATTTAATTATCTGCAATCATTTGTTTTTCCCTTGGCCTTGTTAAAAAACATTTATTTTTAGAGAAAAACTAATGGTGTTTTATTCATATAATTACATAGTGAATACTAGCCAACTTGAATTATTATGTTTATCTGAAATCATAGATTACTCCATAAATCCTTGGCCCCATCATAATTATACATGTTTTCAAATGATATAAAAAGTCAAAGGAGGTATGGGGTGTAATGGGTGAATGTAAGAAATAGATATAGAGTGTGGCAAACAAATTAAATGACCCATATAACGCGCACCCATATGGAAAATAAAATAATTATTTTTAAAGGCGGTAATTGTTGAACCATTAAGAGGAGATGGACATGGATTTTGGGGATATAAGCAATAGTTGTGGCTTGGAGGAGAGATTCGGAAACAGGGGATCTTTGATGATGGAAAGGACAAAGGAAACAAGACGTTGAGAAAACCGAGGACTACGTAGGAGGAGAGTCCACAGACGGTGGTCGACGTATGAGGAATAGAGTTGGCAAAGGAGAATGAGGTTGAAAGGACTACACAGGCAACAAAGGAAAAGAAATGCCATGTAAGAAGAAGAGAGAGATAAGATGTCGGGGAAGGACATAGTAGGGAGACATAAGAGGAATAAGACGAGGTGGTTGAGAGACGTGAGCAGAAAGGAGATGACAGAGAGTAGAGGGGAGGACGAAGTAGGAGCGAGTGGAAGCAACATGCAGTGTTGAAAGAGGAAAGAAGAGGTGATGGCTGTAGGAGAAGAGGTGACGTGATATAGGAAGTTTTTGGTATCACTGCCAGAGCAAATGAACTTCATGTGGATTTTGAATGCCGCAATGACTCTGTGGTGTCGAGGGCTGTTGTTTGTTGGTTCATGGCTCAGCTAGGACTCGAACTTAGGACCTTACAAACGTTGCTGGAGTGCTCTACCACTGAGCTACTAGTCCCTCTTGAACCAGTCCATCTTCGGTCCGAGTGTGGCTTAACACTAACACCCCCCCTTAAGCCACACCTCTTGTGTGCTTGGGGCTCCTCCCCTGAACCTGGCTCTGATACCATGTTGGTTCATGGACCAGCTAGGACTCGAACCTGGGACCTTCCATACGCTGCTGGAGTGCTCTACCACTGAGCTACTGGTCCCTCTTGGACCAGTCCATCTTCGGTCCGAGTGTGGCTTAACACCAACACCCCCCCTTATAAGCCACACCTCTTGTGTGCTTGGGCTCCTAGCTTGAACCTGGGTCTGATACCATGTTAGTCATGGACCAACTAGGACTCGAACCTAGGACCTTCCATACGCTGCTGGAGTGCTCTACCACTGAGCTACTGGGCCCTCTTGGACCAATCCATCTTCGGTCCGAGTGTGACTTAACACCAACATTGTTGAATGCTAGGATCTGCTACAGTATCCTTAAGACAAATTTGAAATGCACCTAGAGAGATCTAAAAGACTCACGATACAAATCCTATCACGTTGGCTTGAAAAACATCGAGTGTTTTGGTTTTTATTATGTTGATTTTGAATCCCTGTATGTTGAAGCACACCTACAACCTTTTCCAAATCATTTCAACTCTCTGTGGATTGTGGATTTGATTAGTTAATGGCATTTGGAGTTCTTCATTTTTTATTTGGGTTTTGTTGCGATTATGTCCAAATGGAATACAACTGGAATCTTTAAAAATTTAGACAGACCCTTGTGTAGTTTTGTTTTGGAGCACTGTTAAATCTACCCTGAAACTGAGCATATCGAAATGACTGTTCTTGTATTGAAACCTTAAAATGGGCGAAACTATGCATATTGAGTCTCTTTTATTTGAATTATGGTTGTAGCATAATTGTTTGATGAGGATAATATTATTTTAGTCTTGCCTTGATTTCTTTATGACCTGTTTGTTTTATCACGACCGGTAGACACGTTTTTCGTCATATTATTTTGAATTGGGGTAAATGGTTTTATGCTAATACTATTTTTATTTTAACTACTGGGTAATATTAGTTTCTGTGGGTCATTGTGAAGCTGGTGGGCTCTAATCGACTTGGCCATGTTAATCTGAAGACCCAACATGTTGGAATAAACCTATAGTTTTATTTTATTCTGCTATTTTTCCTTCCTTTGTTTGGCCATCTGGTCGATTTGTTATTTTGGTGTTTAGTTGTGTGTATTTTAATGACTGTCCATTGAATTCTCCCCCACTTCTATTAACAAGTGTTGAGATTTTGCTCCATGATGTTATTCAATCCCTGACATGGAGAAATTTAAATGTACTGTTGTTTATGTGAAAAAATCCATAAAACCAATAGTGTATTAAAGTTATTGCTTATTCTTGAAAACGAAGATATTACTTCTTATTAAAATGGTATCATGACATACAATTGCCGTACCAATCTGATAATATATGATTTCCGTTTTAAATATTTCGCTGTCATTTATTAAGATGAACAAGTTGATAAATATAGGTTTATGGAATAATGGTGTTTATGCATTTGACCTCTATTGAGTTAATTGGAGAAGCATGTGGCTTCGTAACTCTGAAAGGCTGAAAGTTGATTAGTGTGTGGAATGTTTATTTCATTCATGTTTCACATTTATATATATGTTCATATTATTGAGTTGTCAAAGATAACAAGGCAGTCGAGTTATTTGCAACAATTGAATTACTTACTCATATGTTACATGTGTTGTATCAAAAACTTGTTATTCATTATTGAAACACGTGATTTATTAAACATAAAGAAGTATTTGGATTTATTTTGAATCACTAGTAATTATTTGAAAATATAGAAGACCTATTTATTTAAAATATAATTATTTAATTAGTTATGAACACAAGTTAAATATATTGCATTTAGTTTGATATCAAATGATTATCAGAATAGATAGTATATTATATTGAAATGTAATTGATAAATACCTGGTAAGTGTTATAGATTGTATCCCATGTTTGAAATACAATGACAACCAACTTAAGTGCACTAGATATGAATCCATGTCGAATCAGAAAGGAAAATAGTTGTGGTGTAGACAAAAATAGGTATTGATATGCGAAGCAAATAATTCTCCCACTTATTGCTTGTGTAGAAAAGATGCTCATTGATTTAACATGATGTAGTTACTTAAAGTTGAATGATCACAATGGAGTTATATTTAAAGTTATTGGAATTAGGAAAACATTATTAACAACATTGAATAGGGGAGATTATGGGTAAATATTCACATAGGTCAAATGATGTTCACACTTAATGTATCTTCAGTAAAGTATATGAATGGGTTAGTATTGAGATGAGAAGGATGGTCATGGTAGTATGACATGAAATAAAATTGGAAAGAGTGAAGTGTTAAAGATTATACAAACATATTGATCTTTGGACAATGATACATAGACCACCACATAATATTGATATTTTATTATATGAATTTATGGACTTACTAATCTGAAGGGTATTAAGAGAAATACCATATGAGATGTTAATTGACTATCAATTATATAATCACTCAGCATCCTCCAAAGTAATACCAGCGATAGGGTAATATCAATGATATATTTATGTATATCTTAACTTGATTTTATACAATTAAGAATTTGACATTATAAATTGTCATAGAAGAGCCCTATCTAAAATGACCACTAGCTAAATTGATAGAATATTAAACCACTCTAATAGATGGTAAACCCTTATGAGGGTCAGCAAATGGATCAAGTACTTATTAATGGCAGGATGTATTTTAAATGTATTATGATATTAAGATTTATATGGTTTTTATTTAAACTGATGGAAGTATATTGTTAGAATGTATCACAAACATTATGTGTTAGTGTGGATACTTTAGGTAACATATTTGAGGTAGTACCATGATGAGATGGTTGATTAAGCATCATGGAGTTATATTTGCATCGACAAGAGTAGCCAAGTTGGTCTTGTAATTCTTGTCGCTGATTAAACACCACAAAATGTTCTACGCTCGACTTGTATAGCTAAACATGCTTTTGGATATGCTTAGTATGTTTTTGACATGCTAAGTATGCTTTTATGTTTCCAGCCATGTTATGTATTGATAAGCATGCTTTTAACTAGTTGTGTAACTAAGCATGATCCAATTACCTAAAATTAGCTTTGTACACTACAAATTGGTTAAGTATATCTAAGCGTGCTTTCACACTATGGGGTATAGTTAATTCAACCTTAGTTGGTTATGTAAACCTAAGTGTACTCCCCCTGGCTAGTATTTTAATTGAGGGGATTCATTAGATCAAACTATGGTTGGTATGCCTAGGTTACATGCGATCACAAAGTATAGCAAAAACCGACTTATCAAATTACATTCGACAAATGTGACAAAGTGTTCTATAATAGTTGAATGAAACTAGTAGTTTTAGAGAACTACATTTGGCCTTGATTATGCACATGTAGGTGACATCACAAATATGTATGGCAGCTCAGGGAGTGAGAGCGGGCATAGGAAACTAAACCTAATATGTTTTTTGTAGTGAGACATTTATGATTATCTAAGTGAATTAATGGATCACATTTATAATAATTTCAATCCTATAAAATTTATCCATAGTGAATGTTAGTGTTTTATCCATGTATTGATAACTACACAAATTTGTTGAGGTGATTCTCTATGGATCAAGGAATGTGGATTCTTTCATCATTGCTATTATCTGGATTTTTATGTGAGAGTGCTTGGGTAAGCACACAAGCATTGATTAATAAGGTGTTATGCTATAAGCGACTTAAGTGTGTCATTTAGCGGTGGGATTGATGATCAAAGCTTTAGAATCTCATCTATGTCACGAGTAGTTTGTTTCCTGTTTGGCTTAGAATGCCAACCTCTTCGGTGATGACGTCTCATAGAGGAGACCATCACAAGTGAAAGGAGAATTACATCAGACCTTGATTCTGAGGAACATATATGTAGGTTACCCAAGTTGAGGTGGGGGCAATGGGTCTAGGTCCTTAGGCTAGGTTAGGGTTGGCTTGATTGCATAGCAATACTTGTGACTATTTCGGTTGATTCCAGTGCTTGGCATGTAATTTGCATTTTTTGCTAATGTCACTACTTAGATAGTGAACATTCAGTGTCACATGTTATTCTAAGGTTTGTTGCTATGCTCTATGTAATACTGACTCAATGAACCATGATGATTCATACTTTGTTGAATTAAGAAAGGATAAGTAAGAATACCTTTCCAGGTTAATTATATATATATAAATTTGGTACATTTTTTTGGTACCTTATCGGAGGGGTTCTTACATTATGGTATCAGAGCTCTAGGTTCAACACTTGGCCTAATGTGCTCATTTTCGAGTTTGTGAAAGATGTATTTTTTAAGATGTTACTCATTTAGATTGATTTGACATTACTTTTTGACCAGCATGACATCTAGTGATATCTTCTAGAAGCTAGTACAACTTTCGATTCTACTTTTCTAGTGTAGGCAATGCGACATCACTGCAGATAGATACTCATAGTCTAGTAATATTATTAAGTAGTTCCAGTTGTTTGAGACACTATTGGGTGCGCATCACAAAGCCTAGGTTAAACACTAGGAGTGATGGGATACTAAGTTGTGTGCCTTTGATCTTTTGAACTGGTGTTACTCTAATGTGTGTTTGCATAAAGTTGCACGATGAAAAGATAGGTAGTTCTAAACATGGGTTTTGGCATGAATCATCCAATGCACAAATTTTTAAAATCAACATATTAGCATTGTCAAGGGATGCAAAAATATGGTCACTCAAGGTGTTGAGCTAGGTGACCTACACTAATGCCTGAAGAAGAAGGATGACTCACCATTATCCTAGAAGGTGCAATGTTTTGAGACAACATGCATTGTTGGATCAAGTTCAATTGAATGCACAAGGATGATGGATTGGAATTAACATAGATTCTGAGAGTAATTAGAATGATAACCATCATGTGTTGAGGCTTGAACCATCGAGACCATGAGGTAATTAGGTATGAAATTAAATTATGGTTAAATCACTTTTATCATATATTAGTTTATTATTGTTATGGTAATTCCTTGTGTATTGCTGAGGATTTTGATCAATGTTATTGTATTGGTGGTTCGATAAAAGCAAATGGGAATAAATGTTAGGTGATCTTAAGTTTTTTTCATGGGATCATTGAACTCTTTTGTTATATTGTCACCTTGCCTCTCTAATGGAGTGAGTTTGAGATGTCTTGTGGTTCCCTCACTCTATGTAATGAGAGTAGAATCGATGGGAGTGTGTTGTGGAAGCCATTCCCTTATTCCATAGACGCTGACTCTTTCCATGTGAGTAGTTCCAAGAGGAGTTCATGGATAGTTGTTTTAACTTGGCCGAAGCCTTATCTTCTTGGAGCCTTGAGGGTTTCATACATTTTAGGTCCATGTTGGAATCAAGGATCCATGATATTATATATGGGTTTCCATAATACTTATTCACTTATATGTGAGTGTGCAAGGTGACCCTAAGCTAGAGTGATAAATTAGTGATATGACATGGATAACCTTGATAGGGAACCTCATATGATTTCCTTTTTATGTTTTATTTCCTGGTGACGGATGACCTTGTCTTCTTTGATAGTGAGATGTGTTGGTCAACGATACACTCAAAAAAGTTTATCCTACAGAGTTGGATATTGAGTTTCATTAAGATAAGTTTTTGTGGATCATTAAGACATATTGGCACCAATTAGGTATACGCATCGACGTTTTATAGAGATGATCATGTTAGATTGTGACTCTAACCTATTGAGTGCATTTACTACTTTTGGTGTTTCTCTCACCTGAAGGGTTGAGAGCAAAATAAATTTGCGTGCTTAGCGTGACCTTGTTAGGGTATTTTACCCCTCATATTACTAAGGGTATAATAAACTCTTGATATGATAAGTTATTCTAGTGGCTTAGAGATTTTGTTTAGCATTGTTGGGACTATTAGTGACACTATGGTGTCGACCTATTTATGCTTAAATGTCATGAACATGGTTTTTATGATATAATCATAAGATGTCCATGCATGCTAGATTATCTAGCATGTGGTTTATCCTGGATTGTGATATTTGAACCTTTATGAGTGTCAACCTTTTGAATTGAATTTTCACTTTTCATGTTGACTATTACATCATTTGATAGTACATGTTTTATAACTCAATGAGTAATTTGATAGCATGCAATACCATACTTGATAATTGAGTTGAATCTTGGGCTTGTATTGCCTCATTTGTGAAACCACGCCACACCCATAATTTGAGTTGTGAGTCTTAAGAGATTCTTGTGGATGGCTTGATGGGAAATATAGGTGTTATACACCCGTGATTCTTGGGGTTATGTTTACCTATGAGGATAAATTTTACAAATGAAAGAATTTATGAATCAATTAAGGAATGTCATTTGTATTTTGACTCCTTCTACGATGTCTTTTCACCTTTTTACAAGGTTGTCCTCTATTATTATTCAAGTTGCACTAGAAATCAACTAGCCTATATTATCTATCTTAGGTTTGGTTTGTTTAGAACCTATTTAACATAATCTTATGATATGTACAACATCATGATAAAGGAGGGGGGCTCCAAAAATGTTCAGGCATAATTTGAACAAACCTAGGTTAATTTAATCACATGGAATGATGAGGATTGATAGTTGAATTCTAAGAAGTTTCAGTAAATTTAAACTAACAAGAATGTTGCAATGATTTGTGTTATGTTCTTAGTAATATAAGTAAAAGATCATCCTGCATAAGTAATATGAAATGTTGTGTGAAACATTGAGCCATGTGCACTTTTTGGAAATCATAGGTTGGGTAGACCTAAGGGATGAGTGATGAATAAGGAACATGAGTACTAAGAGATGGGAGGGAATCCTAGTTAGTTTCACATTGACTGAGTAGTTACTGAGTTTGGATCTGACAAGGGGAGTTTGTCGAATCTAGGATTTGGCAAGGGGGACTTGTCAAATTTAGTCATATGGCCATACACATGTATACTAAGGAATGTTTATTCCTCAATATTGTATTTTTATATACATTGGATATTTATTATTTCCAGTTCCTATTCATCGTCATACTTGTTAGGAACTATGTGGAGTAGTGACAGTATTGACTTGGAGTCTTTGTGTAACTCTCCCTAGCCATTTGTTTTTGGCTTTGTGAAGATTTCATGTGTGCATGGTTAATGAAAAATATTTATGTGATTTGTGATAACGTTTCACGTATGTGGTATAGGATACATACCAGACATGTTATTCTTCACCCTAATTGAAATATGTGATAAACTTAAATAATGTTTATGGGAAACTTGCTAATCATGTGCATTCATTGTCAAACCAAATCTTGCTGAGGAAGTAAACTTGTTGGTTTCCATTGACGGGGAGTCAAATGGAAGTAATACAATTTTTAAAAATAACTCATGTTTTCCAAAGGGATTGCTTGATCAACAATACAGTTGGACCATTATGAGATTTTTCTTTTGTGTTTATACTCAATCCTAAGTTGACTAAGCCATCGGGATGATGTATTTTTCAAGGGGGGGAGGATGTAACATGCCATTTTTCTATGCTAGGATTTGCGACACTCAGTGAATGGGTGCTTATTTTTCAACATGAGCTAAATAACTCTATTAACGTTGATGTAGGTAATATTTATGACAAAATATATTTTATCTTCAGCAAGGAATCCAATGTAAGTTAGGTGTGATGATAACCCTTGTATTTAATTATCTGCAATTATTTCTTTTCCCTTTGGCCTTGTTAAAAGACATTTGTTAGTAGAGGAAAACTAATGGTGTTTTATTCATATAATTACATAGTGAATACTAGCCAACTTGCAGGTCTAAGACCTCTTGTAATAAATTCTTTGAATTATTATGTTTAACTGAAATCTTAGATTACTCCATTGGCCCCATTATAATTATACAAGTTTTCAAATGATATAAAAAGTCAAAGGAGGTATGGGGTCTAGAGGGCGAATGTAAGAAATATATATAAATAGCGGCAGACAAATTAAATGACCCATCATTGGACACCCATATGGGAAATAAAATAATTATTTTTAAAGGTGGTAATGGTTGAACCATTAAGAGGAGATGGACATGGAATTTGGGGATATAAACAATAGTTGTGGCTTGGAGGAGAGAGTCAAAAATAAGGGATCTCTGATGATGGAAAGGAGAAAGGAAATAGGACGTCGAGAAAATGAATGACTACAAAGGAGGAGAGTCCACAGATGGTGGTCAATGTAGGAGGAAGAGAGTTGGCGTAGGAGGATGAGGGTGCAAGGACTGTGCAGATAATAAAGGAAAAGACATGCCATGTAGGAAGAAGAGAGAACCGAGCTGTCAGGGAAGGACGTAGTAGGGAGACGTAAGAGGAATAAGATGAGGTAGTTGAGAGATGTGAGTAGAAGGGAGATGATAAAGAGTAGAGAGGAGGATGAAGTAGGAGGGAGTGGAAGCAACATGTAGCGCTGAAAGAGGAGAGAAGTGATGGATGTAGGAGATGAGGCGACATGATATAGGAAGTTTTTGGTATCATTGCAAGAGAAAATGACCTTCATGTGGATTCTGAATGCCACGATGACTATGTGGTGCCGAGGGCTATTGCTAAACATTGGGATCTGGTACAATATTTTTAAGACAAATTTGAAATGCACCTGGAGAGATCCAAAAGACTCATGGTACAAATCCTGTCACGTTAGCTTGAAAAACATAAAGTGTTTTGGTTCTTATTATGTTGATTTTGAATCCCTGTATGTCGACTCACACCTACAACCTTTTCCAAATCGTTCTAACTCTATGTGGATTTGATTAATTAATGGCACTTAGAGTTCTTCATTTTTGATTCAGGATTTGTTGGGATTCTGTCCAAATGGAATACGATTAGAATATTTAGAAATTTATAAGGACATTGGTGTAGTTTTGTTTTGGAGCACTGTTAAATATACCTTGTAACTGAGCATATCGAAATGATTATTCTTGTATTGAAACCTTAAAATGGGCAAAACTATGCATATTGAGTCTCTTTTATTAGAATTATGGTTATAGCATAATTGTTTGATGAGGATAATATTATTTTAGTCTTGACCTGATTTCTTTAGCACCTATTGTTTGTTTTATCACAACCAGTAAACAATTTTATCGTCATATTATTTCAAACTGGGGAAAATGATTTTATGCTACTAATATTTTTCTTTTAACTGCTAGGTATGATTAGTTTCTATGGGTCATTGTGAAGTTGGTGGGATCTAATTGACTTGGCCATGTTGATTTGGAGCCCTCACAAGTTAGAATAACTCTATAGTTTTGTTTTATTCTGCTATTTTTCTTTCCTTTGTTTGGCCATCTAGTTGGTTTGTTTTTTTGGTGTTCAACTATGTGTATTTTAATGACCATCCATTGAATTCTCCTCTGTTTTGTTAACAAGTTTTGAGACTTTTGTTATGAATTTGTGTATCTCTTTTCTTTACTTTGTTAATTTAGTAGTTGCTATGGACACATATGCTTTGTAAGTCGTCCCGTGAACATTTTGTTTTATCTCACATTCATGGTAAGTAGTAGTTGCTTACATTAGAATTCATAAATAAGTAAGTGTTAAGGCCAATGAAGGCATTCATGAATTATTTATATTGAGTTTGCTCAAAGGAGTTTGCCGCCTCAAAGTGGCCTACGAGGATCCTATTATTCTATAGTTTCGTGCATTGTTATAATTATATAAAAGGAGTTTTGCTTATTTTATAATTCTATTATTTCATGCATTGTTATTGACTTGTTACAGGAGGATCCTCTCCTCTGGGATCAGAGCACTTTCTAGGGCCACAAATTTTTTTCCTTCAGAAAGTCTTCACTTTATTCTTATACATAATTCATTTAAATAATTTTTTAAAAATAACTCTGTTTTGCTGCACAATTTATTTAAGTATTTTTTTGTAACACGATAATCTATTTTAGATCAAGGTAAAACCCTGAACGCATAACTATGGAAAGTGTTTGGGTGAAATCCCTAAAACTCATTATGAGAAGTACCACATGAACCGCAAAGTAGCTGGTCCATTAAGGGGACCTGTTAGCAAAACGGGCAACTCCCCCTTCTTGATTGAGTAGTTCTCATCCGTGAGAAAAACCAAAAGTTATCGTTGAGAGATGAATTTGTGGCCAATTTTTTTTTGGAGAGCGGTACTCGCTTAGATGACACTGGTGGCCAAAGTTATATTTTCAAAACCCTTAGGCACATTGAAACTCACGGCCCATTTATATCAGTTTTAAAATATTTTCAACAAACTCAAAAAAATTAATCTATAGAGTATCCACAGACTGTTAGAGGACTTGTAGACAGATATTTGATGGAAACCAAAATCTGCAAACCGTCTGCAAAGTATCAGTACTCTCAGAGGACTTACCACCAGACAGAAAACAAATTATTTTTTTGTAATCTCTCCATTTGTAGCCTCGTTGATCCTCAAACTTTACCTAGACATATGAAATTCCATTCCATACATTTTCTTCCTTGAGGGCCCATATCCCAATTCCACTTCTAATTCCCAAAAATCTCAATTTTTAATTTTTTCAAGCCTTGCCATAACTTCTATTTTTGTCTGTTTGCCTTGAATTTTTTCCACTATGTTTATCATCTCGTTCTACTCCTTTGTCCCTCTTTGACCAATTTTCTAGTTGTTCTATTTTCACTCTTAAAATTACCCTCGTCTTCATCAATCATACTCCCACTATGCAAAAAAATTATTAAAAACCCCTTTACCCCTTATGTTTTTGCCTAAATTCAAATTTTTTCCTTACTAAACATGTCTTAACTCTAGTTTTCCTATCCATTGTAAAAAAAATAAAAAATAAATCTATTATTCAGGTCATGGATGTAACCTGAATAAGAGCAAAAAAATGGAGGATGAAATTGCCACCCTTAAGACCCACATCAAAGACCTTGATGAAAAAATTCTTGGCTTCAGTTTTCAACATACCACCATGAACAATAGACGACATCTAGAGTCTTCTTTAGACACTACATTTTCTTCTTCCAACATTTATCATAGGCCAAATCTTAATTTTCCTCGATTCAATGGTGCAGATCCAACTGGATGGATCTATCAAGAAAAATAATATTTTAGTTTGCATAATATTTTTGATGCCAACAAGGTCCTGCTTGCATCCTTTCACTTGGAACTTGAAGCCCTTCAATGGTATCATTGGTATATCGAGGCTCATGATGAAGCCATATGGATTGATTTTTGCACCATCATTTTGTAAGGGTTTCGCCCTACTATTTTTTATGACTTCACTAGAGCACTCACTAAACTTCGCCAAAAAGGAATCGTGAGAGAATATCAAACAAAATTTAAAAAATTGGCCAATCACACAGAGGGATTGTCTGATGAATTCTTTAGGAGTTGCTTTGTCAATGGACTGAAGGATGCAATTCGATCTAAGGTTAAAATCATTCAGCCCAACACGATGATGGAATCTTTAGGGTTGGCTAAGTTGGCAAAGGAAAAGATCGTAGCTCAGCAACGATTCAAATCCAATTTTGCTTCTTTCAAAAATATAACTCTACAGTGATCTCAAATAATGTCAACCCATAGAACCACTCCTATCAATCGTTCGAGTAAAGCAAAGATGCAAGCCCGTAGAGAAAAAAAAGACTATGTTATAATTGTGATGATAAATTCACTTGGGGACATCGATGTGTTGAGCAAAATCTCAATGTATTAGACGGGGACTCTTCACCTGAAACTAAAGATTGAGAAGATGTTCAGGATACAACATATGATCCAGAAGAAGCTAAATCGATTATGGAACTTACTTCTCAAGAAGACCAACCAAATATATCTCTCCATGCCTTAGCAAAAGTCATTACCCCAAAAACCATGCAGGTCAAGGGTTACTTCAAGAAGCTCCCTCTCATAATACTTATTGATTTGGGTAGCACTCATAACTACATTGACCCTCGGATCGCCAAATAGACTGATTGTTTTATCCATCCTTATTCCAAATTTGAAGTCATAATTGCCAATGGGGGCACATTACCTTGTAAAGGGAAGTGTCATAATGTGCATATCTCTATTATAGATTATAACTTGCACTCCACCATGTTTGCCTTGCCCTTAGGCAGATGCAATGTTGTTTTAAGAGCTTAGTGGTTACACACACTTGGACCCATCTTATGGGATTTTATTGAACTTTAGATGTAGTTATCGAAAGGCTTACAACCAGGTTCCCTCAGCATAATAAGTTCACATCGCATGGAAAAGCTTCTTAAGAAGAATTCACACAGTGTCATTGCCCAGCTCCATTCCATTCAAATGCAACCATCAATAGTTTTCACTACTCCTTTTGATCTACAAAACATTCTACATAGGTATGCATGTCTTTTCCAAACTAATGGGATTTCCACTTTCACGACCAGAGGACCACCATATTCAGCTCCTTCCTGAAAGTGTTCCTCCTAACATCAAGCCTTATTGCTCCCATTTTATCAAAAAATTGAGATCGAGATGCTCATTTGAGATCTATTGAAACAAGGCATTATTCACCCCATTACTAGCCTATATTCTTCCCTAGTTATCCTTGTTTGAAAAAAAGATGGATCTTGGCACCTCTGCATTAATTTCCATGCACTTAATCACCTCACAATCAAGGATAAGTTTTTGATCCCTATTATTGATGAGCTTATTGATGAGTTTCATCGCACTCATTTTTTCTCCAAGTCGGATCTCCACTCTAGATATCACCAGATCCAACTTCATGAGAATGATATACCTAAGATAAATTTTTGCACGCATGATGGCCATTATGAGTTTCTAGTCATGCACTTTGGCCTCACTAATGCCCCTTCAACATTCCAGGTACTGATGAATAAAATATTCTATTCCTACTTGCAAAAATTCATTCTGGTTTTCTTCATTGATATCCTCATCTATAGTAAAACATGGTCTAAGCATCTCCAACATCTAGAGCTCACGCTGCAACTTCTCTCTGACCATCATCTTTGTGCAAAATAGTCTAAATGTACTTTGGCAAGGATGAAGTGGAGTATCTCGAGCATATTGTGCCAACCCAAGGGGTTCGGGTGGATCCTAAAAAAATAGTTTCCATGACAAATTCACTGCATCCTTAGAAACTCAAGATCCTCTGTGGTTTTTTGGGGTTGACTAGATACTATCACCAGATTGTCAAGGATTATGGGAAGATTGCAGCTCCGTTGACAACTATGTTAACAAATGTTGCTTTTACTTGGACACAAGCTACTGAGTGTGCATTTAAAAAATTGAAACAAGCTATGTGTACTACACCTATTCCAGTTATCCCAAATTTTGCCAAGACCTTCACTATCAAGAGTGATGCTTGTGGTAATGGACTTGGTGTTATTATTTTCTAAGAAGGATGCCCCATTGCATTCACTAGCAAAGCCCTTTCTAGCAAGAATTTAATGCTCTCTATATATGCAAAGGAAATGATGACCATTTTGCATGCAATACAAAAGTGGTGGCCATACCTACTGGGAAATCATTTTTGCATCAAAACTAATCACCAAAGTCTAAAATATTTCCTAGAATGAGTCTCCACCCCATCACAATATAAATGGGTTAGCAAACTCATAGGTTATGACTATGAGATCACTTACAAGAAGGGTAAGGACAATATTGTGGCTGATGCTCTGTCTCACACACTTACAAACCAAGCTTCCCTTTTAGCTATTTCTATGCCTATTCCATATTGGTTGGACACTGTATAACAGGGGTATGTCAATGACTCCTCATTATCTCTAATCATTCAACAGTTGGACACTAACCCCTTGAATGTACCACATTATTCATGGGATGGTGTTTCTCCATGATATAAGGGTCATTTGGTGCTTCTCCAGAGCACAGATATTTAGTAGATTGTATTCTATGAACTCTATGTTTCTCTATCCGTAGGGCACTTAGGGTTTCTCAAAATTTATGAGCGGGCATGATGCAGCTTCTTTTGGAAGGAAATGAAAAAAGTAATTCAATAGATAATGGCTGAATATGATACCTGCCAACACAACAAGGGTGAAACAACACTCATCCGTGGGTTGCTATAACCCTTGCCCATCCCTACTAGGATTTGGATAGATATTTCTATGTATTTCATTGAGAGGCTCCCTAAATCTGGAGGGAAAATGATGATCTTGGTTATGGTTGATCACCTCTCCAAATATAGTCATTTTTGTGCCCTCAGTCATCCCTATACTGCCTCCATAGTCACACAAATTTTCCTGGACCAGATTTTCTATCTTCATGGCATTCCTTCGTCCATTGTCTTAGATTATGATGCACCCTTCACCAACCATTTTTGGATAGAACTATTTCAATACACCAACACCCAATTGAAGATGAGTTTCGAGTATCATCCACAAATAGATGGCTAGACTAAAATTGTCAATAAATGATTGGAAACTTTCTTTCGTTGCTTCACCTTAGAACAACATCAGTGGGCAAAGTGGCTCCCTCTCATCGAATGGTGGTACAATACCTCCTACCACACTTCAATGAAAATGACTCTATATAAAGCAGTCTATGGTCAAGCATCACCAGTGCTTCTTCTATACACCCCCAATAGTTCATTAGTTCAAGCAGTTGACATGATTATCTGAACCTAAGATCAGATCCTCAGTACCCTATGAGACAATCTTCATATGGCACAAAATTGAATGAAACAATAGGCAGATCAGCGCCATTCCGAGCATACTTTTCAATTAGGTGATATGGTTTTTTTGCTTGCAACCATACAAACAATCCTCCCTAAAACTCAAAGGGCATCATAAGCTAGCTCCCAAATTCTATGGGCCCTATAAGGTTCTTTAGAAGATTTGTTCGGTTGCTTATAAGTTGGAGCTCCCACCTTGTTCTTGAGTTCACCTAGTATATCATGTCTCTTGTCTGAAGAAAGTTCTTGGCATAAACATTAGAGTGTAGACTATTTTACTAGAACTTGATAATGAAGGATCCATTATTCTTGAACTAGAGGCAATCTTGGACAGGCACACATGCCAACTTCACTCATGCTCTATCATTGAGATTTTAATTCAGTGGTATAGAATGCAACCTGTTGTCCCCAAAAATGAGTGACATCTTTGGGACAACCTATGAACTATTTTGGTTGCCCAGACCAAAATCGTCTCTTCCCTTTTCAAAATTTGTTCTGAGCATTCAATTTCCTCATTTTCCAAGCTTTTTCAGTCAAGGGTTCAACAGGTTCAAAGGCTTCTGCATGCGAATTCAATCAAAAGAACAAGTTTCCAACACTTAGTCATTTCCAGGATTGGTTCAACGGCTCGGTTCAACCAAAAGAGTTCAATCGGCAAGCTTCAAAGAACAAAGGTTTGAACCGTTGAACCTTGAACCATTTTGGTTCAATGGGTTCAACGACCAATTGGTTCAATGCGCTTGGTTCAAAAGATCAAAAAAATAGCTAAATAACGAAGAATCAACCAGTTGAACCATTGAATCGTTGAACCAAAGTTGGTTCAATCGGTAGGTTCAAGGGGCTGCCCCAAAGCCAAAGGAACAAGTGCCCTTGCGGAGGGCAATGAGCAAAAACAAACAAAGTTGGAAATCCCTCGGGAAAATGACTAAGTAAAAGAGGCTAAAAGAATTCTTTTGGAAGTATTTTTCACGGGAAAATGACTAAGGCAAAATTCCTTCAGACTTTTTGTCCAAATGAATTCACTCGGAAAAAAATCTCAAAGAAATTGAAAAGAACAAATGGCTAAGTAACGGAAACTTTCCTTCAAAAATTTTGTCTGAAGGAAAAGCCCGACGGAAAAAGCCCGAAAGCCAAAAGCCCACCGAAGAAGCAAAGACCCACCGGGGAAGTTAAAGCCCGAAGGCCACCCAAAAAATTGCAAAAGGTAGGTACCCTTGCGGGGGGCACTTGACGATAGAGAAAGGACCATTTGAAAACCCTGAAGGGACACCTTCCCTTTGGGGTGTCCAAAGAGCCTTCGAAGACTTAGATAAAGAAAGATAAAGGAAGCAATGTTTGAACGGGACAAATAATGAACCGATTGAACCTTGAACCGAAAGAGTTCAAAGTTCAAAGGTTCAAAGGCGGCCTCAGTCAAAAAAAAATAGCAAATAGGTGGTTCAACCAAGGATCGAGAAAGCAATTGACCCAGGAAGTGATAGAATAAAAGAGACAGAATGAACCGATGAACCAATGAACTTTCATAGGTTCACAGGTTCAATGTTCAACATGGTTCAAGCAGCTGGCGACCATTGACGGCCCCACAGACGTCAAATTTAAAGTGAAGGAATATTCATGGAAATTCAAATAAAGCGCGGAACTTAAAGGAAGAACCAAGCAACTGACTGAAAAGAGAGCCTGAAGACTCAAATTTCTACAGGGGAGAGAAGATCAATACAAAAGATCATAAATATCTTCAAGGGAGTTATTTTTGGTAGGTGAAACAGTGGATCAAGTAGACTTCTGAGTGCACCAAATCAAGGACGCGGCATATTTTTTTCCATGAAGTAAAAAAATTGGACAGCTGTGCAGACATCATAGAAATGACCAGACAGTCCATACTAAGAAGAGACATATTAGAGGAATAGACATGCCATAGTTATGGCAATGCACTGTTTCCAACATGGTCCCTCCAAACAGAACTGAAGGCACATTGAAGGCGTTGACTACAGCATGGGACATCTCATGGGAAAGAACGCCAAGCCTTGCGTGGTTGTTATAAGATTGTAATTTCTCTCATTAGGAAAGGAGACTTTATTTTTACAAGAGCGAAACTCTGCCCCGTTGAAAAGAGAATACTGAGACTTTGAGCTCAGATTGTAATTTCATTTCATTTTATCTGAATGAGAAAGCAAGTTGTTTGCAGACTTTGTGTTGTTTTGGCTTGTATCATTTTAGGAGATTATTCTTATGTCTATCTTTTGAATGTGTTCTCATCTATTTAGTTTGGCAAGCAAAATTAGTGAAAGTAATAAGGAAGGTGTCTTGAATCCAACTGTGGGAAGACTTTGTGCTTTCACAATTATTTTCAATGCGTGTTTTTCAATTCCTTCTGTGTTGAGGATTTTGGGATGACTTTGTGCGCCCATTATCATTTGTGTTTCACTCTTTGGGCAGTTGAGGTGGAGACTTTGCATTCCATTTCATCATGCTGGTTCTTATCCTTTGTTACCAATCGCTTATCATACCTGAAAGAAAATCTTGCTATTTCCTGCAAGAACACTTTTGAAAGAAAAAAAGTGCCTTCAGTGTTCTCACCAAGATTTTCTCCTCTATTTGTTAACATCATCTCTGAAAGAAGAGATATGGATGGCGTATCCTACCCCTGAGTATTATTTTTTGCATATTTATAGTATATATAGCTCCTGCATATTTATAGAGAACCTTGCCTTGATGAAAGGAGAGATTTGTCCACCTCTGATGTAGTAATCATGCACATTAGGCGGACCAATCTCCTTTGCTGTGGATGATAAGACTTGTTTTTCTCAATCAGACTACTAACTGGCAAAATATTCATCCAACAGTCTTTTTGGCGACTTCGCGAGAGAAGAGCGCACAGTTTGAAGTCTCAAGCTTCAAGATGAAGTAGATCCTGCTCTTTTCTATTTTTATTCTATAATTTGGCAACTCCACGTTATATCAGAAGCCAAAAATTTCAAGGTGTTGTTGACCCTACTTTTGAGTTGGTGCAGTAGAGCAATTTTGAGTTGTTTTCTCCACAACCTCACCTTCAACGAACTATGAGTCTTCCTCCTACCCCTACCGGGTCACCAACACAAAGTAGAGCTTTTTTTTCTGCTGCTAGCAGAGCTTTGCCTATCCATACTCCACCCAGATTTGTGATCCCACTTTTACATAATCAAATCATGGCTCAAGGCCCCTGGGGTAACTCTTTTGGTCCACTGAATTTAACTCTACCTCTGCATGAGCTTTCACGCAGTTCAAGGAAAAAAAATTCAAATTCTTTGGTGATAGAAAAGTTCATCCTGATGAACACATTACAGCTTTCAGCATAGCCCATGGCATAATAGGGGTGGAATTTGAAGACATAAGAGTTAGGCTATTCGTGGAGACACTACAAGGCGCTGTTGCAGACTGGTTCTGCCATTTGCAAGCTCGGTCAGTCACTGATTGGGACACTCTGAAAGATAAATTTGAAGCCAGGTTCAAACCTGCAGAAGATGTGCATGCCTTGCTGGCCCAGCTCACACAGATGAAGAAGGAGCCCCATGAACCTATGAGGGACTTCATTGCCAGGTTCGACAAGCTGAGGCACATGATTCTCATGGTTGCCCAGTCGACACCTCAGAATCTCAAGTGTTTCTTCATCAACTCAAAGCTGCTTGAAGTGAATTTCTTGCTGAGACGGGCTAGACACATAGACCTTACTACTGCTCAGGACTTGGCTACTGAGGTAGAAGATGACCTTATCTTGGCAGGAAAGATAAGGAGAGATCTTAATAAAGGTAAATCTTCTTCATCTTCTAAATACTCGCCTACAGTTACCACTGACCCAATGGTACAAAAGCTAGCAAATGAAGTGCTAGCTCTCAGAAAAAAATGGTTCAAGGGATGTCATCTGCTCCTGCATATAGAGATATGCTCAAGAGGACATTTCAAAATCAGGCGTACCAAGGCAATGCTGCCAAGAATCAAGGACAACAAAATCGCCTTCTTCCTCCATAGAGGAACCTCACCCTCGAAGCACCTCCAATTAACTCAGCAGTTAGATATCTTGAAGCTAAATCAGATTTTTCATTCCAGCCTGAGTTGAATCTTGAAAATGATGCTAATCTCTTCACTGAGGAAGAAGAAGAATTAGCTGGGGACTCCAACATTGGTTTCCTGAATTATCAGGATGAACCCAAAAGTGAAGGTAATGCAGCTGAGAGATCATACACTGTATTCACCCAGTCCAAGAATCAATCAGTTCAATTGATTGATAAGGAGAAAGCAGATGAGCGACCTCAACCAATAGTTTCAATTACTAAGCGGGGATCCACTCTTCCTTTCCAGCCAAAGGACCCGGTGATTACAAGAAAGGTAAGTACTTCAAATGCCCTTACGCCTTTTACTTCAAATTTGTAGTCCAATCCTCCCCCTTCCAAAAATCAAAAAGATGAATTTTCATCCTCTGATCTTGGCTAATTCCAGAGATTTGACATAATTGATCATATAAAGAAAACCAAAATTCAAATGTCTAAATTTAAATTTCTGCAGTCCCATCCTGAGCAATTAGATAAATTGGTTCAGTGTGTGAAGAACTAAAACGCCCCTATACGACAAGCAATTCTCAAGGTGACTCATGATTCCCTCAAGAATGCACCCACTGAGAACAACCTTGCCATTACTCCCCCTACTGCTCCTAGCATGACAACCTTTCTATGTCTCATTACTGATAAATGGACATCCGCTGAACAATTGCATCATTGATTTTGGAGCCTCGGACAATGTTATGCCTGCCAAAGTGGCAGAATCTCTTGGTCTCACACTGACCAAAACATTTGGTAGATGCTTCTCCATGGAGAACAAACAAGTGCCACTACTGGGACAGATCAAGGATGCCCAATTTGCATTTGCACCGTTCCTAGACAAGAGAATCAAGATGACTGTCTTGGTGGCCGATGTCCCTGCATCCTATGGCATCCTTCTTGGGTGAAATTTTTGCAAAGATGTTGGTGGTGAATTGAGCATGGACTTATCCGAGGTGAGGATTCCAGTTAAAGGTGTTATGAAGAGGCTACTCCTTGAGAAGGAAGCGAAGTACGTGGTTACCCAGACCTCAGCACCTGAAGCTCAAATTCTGTTTGAGTCCTCAGGCATGGGTAACTACTTTTTATTTATGGATGAACTCCATGAAATGCCTATTAAAACTCTTGAAGATGACAACTTGAAGATTAGTTCAACTGGAACAACAGAAGAATTGGCTGAGTGCAATGCAAGTGTGGAAGAATCTCCCCCTCTGAATGAAGAGGAATCCAAAGAAAAATTAGTATCAAATGAGGTATGGATTTTTAAATTTGATGATAGCTGCTCCTCCATTGGTTCAGGTGTAAGAGTTGTGTTGATATCTCTTTAAACAGATATTTTTCCTTCATCCTACAAGTTGCAGTTCAACAACACGAATAACACAACTGAATATAAATTTATGTTGCTTGGATTGAGGGCTGCTCGAGATAAAGGCATCAAGTTCCTTCATGCCAAAGGAGATGCTGAACTAGTGGTTTGTCAGGGGAGAAACCTGTACCAAACCAAGAATGAAAGATTGCATCACTACCGCAATCTAGTCTGGGACCAAATTGAAAGCTTTGATGCTTTCAACATCTCTACCATTTCTAGAGAATTCAATGATCGGGCTGATGCACTGGCTGTTTCAGCTACTCTCTTAGTCCCTCACTTAGACTTCAAATGAGACATGGACACTATTGAGTTGGTCTTTCAACCAAGTGTACCTGATAATTCCAGTGATTGGCAAGTGTTCAACAATGACAATCAAATCATTGCCTTCCTAGAGTAAAAGGATAGCTTTGAACATCTACATTTTGAAGGCAGTGGACCTCAAAAGTGTGAACCAACTCCTGAATCAAGTATAGACGCAGGTGAGGAGTTCCTGCAACTTAAAGAGAATAAGATTCTCAAAAGCCTAGTTTTCCTTGAAAAACTATTTGAAAAACATGACAAATTCGTCAAACAGCAGCAAACAGATTCAAGCTCCTCCCAGGAGTTTGATCAAGTAAATCTAGGCACCAAGGATGATCCCAAGATAGTGAACATTGAGAAATGTTGCACTCCTGAAGAGAAATTTAAGTTCACTACTATACTCCATCAGTACATGGACGTCTTAGCATACTCATATAATGACCTGAAGTCACTCAGGGCTGATGAAATTCGATATGACATTCCTCTCAAGGTTGATTCGGCACCCTACAGGCAAAAGTCCAGGGAGTATAATTCAAAAATATCAAGTACCATTTTGTGTGAGATACAAAAAATGTTAAATGCCAGGGTAATCTTTCCAATCCATCATTCCACATGGATTGCAAATATAGTGCCTGTAAGGAAGAAAAATGGTCAATCTTATAATACAATATTTAGTATATTATTTTGTTGATGTCTTAATTTTAAGATTGTAATTTAGAATTTGAAACTATGAGAAATGTTAGAAAAATTAAATGAACAAACTATTTTTAAAAATATTTATCAAATTTTTTGACTAAATTTTATTTTAAAAAATTTTAAAATTAAAAAACTAAAATTTTATATTTTAAAATTTTTTAGGTTCAATAAAACTTTTTTCTCATTTTGACATTTCAATATTATGTTTTTTCTTCGATATAAAATTATAGTGAGTTTTAAGTTTAATAAAACTTTTTTCTCTTTTTAACATTTCAATATTATATTTTCTCTTGGGTAAACTTTAATCACATTTTGAAGTTGTGTAATAAATGTGTTTGGCTTTAATAAATATTTATTCACACTTTAATATTATGTTATGTTTTTGTTAAGATTTTTTATTATTTTAATAAATTTTATATAGTCAATCTATATATCTTCAATATACTAGAAGTTTTATTATTTTTTATGACGTATAATTTTTTACAATAAAATTATGTTAATAAAAATATATAAAATGAAATAATTAAGTTATTTCAATAATTGATGACCTCAATATACTTAAAAATAATGTCTTCCATACCTAAAATACAATGAAAATAATGACAACCAATTGAAAAAGAATTTCAACCGTTTTCTTTTTTCATATTATTTTATCTAAGGTCATCCTTGTCCTTTGGACTTATAACAAATGTAGATCTAGAAACATAAAAATCACATGATATAAGTACGGGAGAGGCAGTAATACTTGTGCACCTTAATTTGGCCACCTAACATCAATCTCATCAGAAACTCTCAAAATCCATAGATGTTAAGGAGCTAGCTTTGTGACTTGAAACCGTGACTCAATTTTAATAATCTTTTTTCCTACTGTAAAAAGTTACCTAAATTTATAGATGGAGTTGTTATTTCTGATTGTGTATCCCTGTGTAACATGTAATATTAAACATAAGATATTGAGAGTATGTGAAGTATTTGGAGCAAAAAATATTCTCAAAATCCTTTGAGTTAAGTTGCCACTTTTCATTTTTAAACATTTTTCAAAAATATTTTTTTTTGTAATATCTTTAGTTGGGTAAGCTTAAGTTGCCTGCACATTCAGAATTCGATAAGTTAGCAGTATGTTGTATGAAACAAGTGTTTTTCAATGCCTTTGAAAGCAACTAGCTAGTTTGTAATTTTTCAAATGATGATTAGCCACTACGTTTGAAAGCGACAAATTAACTTGCAAAATAACATTTTGAAAACTTTTTAAATTTTTTATCTTTATCTAGATTTCATTTAAATATTTTATATATTATAAAATAATTTAAAATATATATAAAATGATTTACATAAAATTTAAATGAACGATCAAAAATTTAAAAATTTAAAAAAATATTATTATATTTATAATTAACCATTTCTATTATATTTTCTTATTAATCAATTAGATCCCCACTATGTTACAATAAATGACAAAAAAATAAACATAATGAGATCTTAATCTTAATCAAACCAAATTATTAACAGAGAGGAAATGAAAAGAGGTCGTGCATAAATATATGCATATAATTTTTATTTTTATTTTTATTTTTTAAATTTCATGAATTCACCAATATTTCTATATATATAAATAATTTAATTAAATGTTTATTATTAATATGCATTATATACTCATACTTATTATGTATAGAAAATTTTATATGTCATAATTTTATTAAACAGTTTGTTAATGCTTTGGCCAAAGAATTTCAATAAATTGTGTTGTATTTTGTGTATATATTTTTTGATATCTATTAACATGTGGTGGTTTCTTATCTTAAACATAAGTTTAAGCTTACAAATTATGGATGTTATCAAAGGATCTCAAACTTGTGCGTGTTTACATTATCTTAAGGTCAAAGACTAAGCCTTGAAATATATTTTTAAATCTTTAAAGATTAAGCAAACCGAGAAGCATATTAAATCCATTAAAATCTCTCATATCCATCTCATAGAGCTTCCTAAAATATCTTAAAATTTTATATTCAAAATTTCTAGATAACTATAACTAGTGGTGTTTTAAGGGCATGAGGATTCTCTAGAATGAGCTCAAACCTTACAAGAATGTCTTAATGTTGTTCCTCACAAAATTAAACCTTTTACTTAATGGATATGCAATGCATCATTTTACATTAAAATTTTGCATGCTGCTATGTTGAATATGGCTAATGATAAAGGCCCTAAAATTGATTTTTTTCATTGTGAATTCTACAAAGCCACATGTCATCTTATTGCATCAAAATTACTTCAAGTTTAGAATGAGGCACTCAAAAGGAAACTTATTAATCAAAGAAATATTAATTTTATTCATGAAATTTGGGTCCTCGAGCTCATTTTAGTTGGAGACCCATTATGTTGTTAAATAACTCTTATGCTCCATTTGTGACACATTTTTCTTACAATTATTAGACCAAAGAAAAGGGGCCTCCTAAAAAGTCGATATATTCTTGACAACATAATTTTGTCTAGGAAGGGTGGAATGGAATAGTCCTTCTCAATAGTGATTTTTTTCCTAAACTAGACTTTGAAAATATTATGGTCATAAATAATGGCCTTTTACTCTTGCCATGTTGAAATATTTAAGGTTGGGATACATTTCTATTTTTGAAATACAAACCGTCTTTTTTGAAGCTTTGGCATGTTTAACTATCAACGGTGATAAACTTGAGATCTTCGACTTTTTTTTATTAATTAAACAAGGTTACCAATTAACTTATGCACTTTAAATTTTAGCTATTAAAACTTTTGGTTATATTATGGGGCGTAGAACCCATAAAGGTCTCATTTATGGAATCATGCTTTTAAATAGGAAGAGTCAAATTATTAACAGTCATTTCACTAATAACTCCTTTCTCACTCTAGCTAAGAATAAAGCTTCCTTTTATGAAGCTCTGACTTGTATTGATAATTTTTGCAAAGCCTTTGGCTCAAGATTACCATAGGAAAAAACTAGATGTTTCCATTAAAATATGGTATTGATGGCCAAATGGTTTTGAAAAGTTTTAATTAGATGTATTTTAATGTAGGGGAGATGTTCAAATTCTTGGGCATCCATTTTTCTTTTGAAAGCTTTTATTTTGTGATGTGACAACATGTATTGCAGAAAGTGGAAAATAAAACTATTTTCTAGATTACCAAATCTTTTTTCTTGGCAAAGAAATTCTAAATATGCACCAATATTTTTATGGCTATGCATGTTTACTATTTCTCATATTTGGAGGCATCCAAAACACTGTATGCCAAATTTTCAAATATTTCAGAGACTTTTTATGGACTAGTACTAGGGATAAGTTTTCAAATTGATGCTTGAGAAGTTTGTTGTCTCACCCAAAACAAGGGAGGCATAGGTATATAATTGATGTTAAAAAATTTATGTATTTTATTTTTATATTTTTTATTAATTGATATAATGATATATTTTAAATGAAAAATATTTAACATAATAATATATTTTAAATAAACTATAAAAAAAAATGAAAAATATTTTTTTATATTTAAATTAAATTTAGAATTTTTTTTTAGAAAAATAAAAATAAATTTTCAAAATAATTTAAAAAAATTAAAAATATACTATTAATGATAATATTAAATGTGACATTAAATTTCAAAATAATAATTTGTTTATAAGTTTTAAAGATGGAAACCATTCCCATCGTTGAAATAACTTTTTTTCATCTCCATCTTAATTCCTAGGTCTTGTTTTCATTTTATATTTATTTTCAATAAAAATAATATTAATTTTTAATAATTATGTGTAATTTTTATTTTTTATTTTTAAAAAATAATTATTTTTAACAATATTTAATATATAAATTTCAATTATGATTAATGATAACATTGAAATATATATAATGAATATTGTTGAGTATCGAAATCTAGTCATGCATGTAAAATAATAATATTTCATCAATTACATTTAATTGTATTATAACTTTTATATGAAAATATTATATTAATATATTGTACATGATGGTGAGTAATGATTTTTTTATTGATAAAATGTTATCTATATATTTTATAAGATAATTTTTAAAATTTAAAAACCTATAGTTTTCAAAGTAGATTAAGAATCAAAGTCTTAAAAATTTTAATTGATAGTTAAGGGTAAATGATTTTTATTTAAGACTTTTTTTAAGTAAAAATTTGAAAGACTAATATGTTATCTTGTCGACATTCATTTTGAATGATTTTTAAAATATTAAAAAATGAAAATAAATAAATAAATAATAAAATTATATATTTTTATAAATTTAAAATAAAAAATACTTATCAAGTCACTCTTTAAATTTTAAAGATAAACAATTTCATAGTTATTTTTAGAAGGTTCATTTTATATTAAAATTATTATATTGTGTCAAGCTCTTTCTTGATTGTAATGAACCTTGTATTGTTGATGCTTTTACCTTCAACATATTAATTATTTAACTTTTTAAAGCTTTTTTATTTCAAATTGAGAAGCTTGATGTTAACATTATATTAAAGTTGATTTCAATTAGAGAGGATGGAGATGGAGGAGGCACTCACCCTTCTTCCTTATGTTGAAAGCCTAGCTTTAGGGTTCATCTTATGTGAGTGAAGCTTTGAGGAGTGCAACTCTATGTGTGTTGCATGTTGAGGAAGGAGGATCAGGGAGCCATGGTTCCTTTGCATAATTATGCACCATTTGTGTTGACTATTTTTTTATCTACGATAGTGTATGGGTTGTTGTCGTTTGTAGGTGGGTTTGTTGAGGTTATGGCTAACAACTATGGCATCAACGATGGTGGTAGTTTGTTTCTTAGATTCTACGATAGCTCTATGGCGATGAGTGTGTGGTTTTATGATTGTAGGCATCGTTTTGTGCTTCCTTTAGTTAGGGATTGTGATTTGGATGTTATGGTTGGTGGTGATGATGACGATATTTGGCCTTTGTATTTGTGTTGGTGATGGCTCTGATTGTCCTTTGTCCCTATTTGGGGCTAGTTTACAGCCACAGTTCCTTTCGGTAATGCTTTAATCAGATGTACCATGTTTGAGGTTCATTATCCTTCCAGTGTGTCTCGGTAATTTTGATTTTCTTATATTTTTTTGCTATGTTAGGGTTTGTCCCTAGGGCTCTCTTTTTGTTTTCCTTGTTGGGTTTCACCTATATAATAGGATTATTTTAAGGGCATGCTATTTGTCTTTCACTTTCTTGGATCTGCCCGACTATCAGGGAGTTGTTGTAGACATCCAATTTCTAACACCATTTATGTTAAAATTGTCAATCTTACTCGAATTACACTCAACTACACATTTTAGGCCAAAATCACTAAAACATGCTAAATGATTCAAACTTGTCATTTACAAGTATCGATTTAGGCCAAACTATCTCTAAATGGGAAAATGCAATTTATGTGATTCCAAACTTTGATCAAATCATTTCGAGTCAAAATGATGATTTTGCCTTTTTGTGCTCTGGATCACTCTTTTTTTTTAATTTGTTAGTACACATCACATACCTTTGTTATTTTGTGTTGGCAACATCCTAAATGAGAATACGGTTCCAACACATCTAACATCGCCTTCTAATTCTTTTTGAGTTAAATTATGATATAGTAATATGACTTTCTGACCATTTGGATTGATTAAGGTCAATTTTCAAAGAATTGCACAAATATTGATTAATCTTGTTTAAAACTAATTAATTCAAATCAAGAGCTTAAATAGATTTTCCATGGAGTTTATTCAATAATTCTTTTTAGAAATTGATTTCTATTAACTGCATCATCATAATAACATCATCTATGGGGTGGCATCCAAAAACCATAATTATAATAAATATCATGATTATGGCCTCCCATGTCTCTTTAATGCCTCCCATGCCTCATCAATGCCCCTTATTCTCAAATCATGATGATGATATTTATGGATTTAATTATAAATATTAGATTAATTCATGGCCACACATCTCAATCTTGAGATGGATGGTCATGATTGATCCTGACTAATCTCAAAAATTTATAAATAAAAGCCCTCACACTACCATTTTGAAGCTTAATTGTGTAAACTTATAATGCTAAAATATCTCCACAACTCCTTTGTGTTTTTATTATTGTGTTATTTGAATTTGAATTAGCTTCATTTAATAGGCAATTAGATAGTTATTATCATGAGCCTAGGTTTTACAAAATGTTCTTGAGACATTGGAGGAGTTTTGCCACCATTGTTGACAAAAACAAGAATGCTTAATCAAGGGGAGAACATGATTTTGAACCACTTTTGAGTAATGAAGTTATTTGGAAAGGTAATGATTGATTGCTTTATTTCATTTGCATCTTATTATTATTAGCAAACCCTACATGAATAGGTTGGCTTTTTTTGTTGATTTCTTTATGCATTTTTTGATTTATTGACTAATGCTTGACTAACAACCATCATAATCCAACTTTACATTTTGTATATTATCTTGACATTTGAAGGAAATAGATTTAATGACCAACAAAGATCATGAACACATTATTGAGATCCAGATTGGCAACAAGTTCTTGCTAGAGAAACTTTTCCAAAAGGGAATTGGGTAGCAATTTTATAACTGATCATTTTTGTTGTATCACATATTGAATAGGACGTGCATCTCCCTGTCAACAAGACTAGCAGAACCATTTTTCACTTTTCCAATTTCTATTAGCCATTATCATGCCTCGTCTCTTGGGGGCAACCCTATAAACCCTTTTTAGGCATATTATACCATTGTGTTCTATTTACTGTATTATTTGAACTACATTGACTTGAGGTCATTTGAGACTATGTAGGCAGTGCTCAATTATTATTGAGGTTAGCTTGGTCATACTTTTTCCTTGCTCTCATCGATTTACAAGCATGTGTTGTTGCAGCAAGCTTTGGTTGTTATTGAAACTCTCAGTTAGTTTTGTAGTCCATTATTTATATCTATGATTGTCGTTGCAGTCAGGTTAGTTTTTTATTGAAACTTATACTCTTGGATGAGCATCTCCTTGACTAGATGGTCCCCTTTTGTACATATTTTATCCCAAAAACACCAAAGACATTAGAAACAACCCATAAAAGAGCAAAAACATTGTCTTATGTTTTTATACATTCTGATCTTCACACTCTTTTCATTTTGTAATCATTTTATCCTATTGAATATCTATTATGAGAGTCAAGTTATCTCACACTCTTGCCATTTAACAATCATTTTATCTTACTGACTATCTGCTGTGCGAATCAGCTTATCTCATGCTCTTACCATTTTATAAGCATTTTATCCTACTAACTTTCTATTGTTTGAGTTAGCTTGTCCCACATATTTGCCATTTTACAAGAAAATTCTCATTAGTCCCACCATACAACGCTCTTATCATTTTACAAGTAATTTAAGTTCCATTGGCTTACCAATTTACAAGTCATTTCATCTCATCAACTTGCCATTTGTAAGGCCAATATCAATTGTCAAGTCTTCCCTTTTCTTCTATAACATTAATCATATGTTTCTGATCATCACCTTTTTCTTCTATCCCACTTCTTGAGAAAACTACATCTGGTCTGAAGTTCATGTTGGAACATGCGTCCATGGAACTATGTAGGTAGCATCCACTTGTCTTGTACATCTAGAGTCAGCTCAGCCAACCCATTCATTTTTTTCTTTTCCCCCATTTATTTTATTTTTGTTCCTTTTTAATTAGAGAAAAAAAATTGTGTCCTTATTCTTTGTTATGTTTTGGTGGAACGTAACACCTCTCCCACACATGCATGAATAATTATCTTTAAACCGCACTAACTTGGTTTTTTGTTTGTGTGTTTATTTGAGTTTTATTGGCATTTTGTTGTTTTTATTGGTGTTTTGTTATGCTTTCTCACCTCTCCATTTATTTATTTTTATTTTGTTCTTTTATTGCTTCTTATCTCACCTCAGTCTTGTGTTTCCCTATATGTTTTTGCTTGTCTCTTTTGCATTTATTTGATTATTGTTGGTGATGTTTAATCTTTTATTTTCTTGTTTGATCTTGTTTCTTTGTTCTCTTGCATTTTGTTTTTAAACATCTTTGTTCATACTTGAGTCTTGATTTTTCATATCTTGATTTTAAGTTTGGTTCATTTATGTTTATCTTTTTCTTTATCTTTGATTTTTTGTTTAAATGTAAATAGTTGTAACTCTGGTTTTGGTCATTGTTTCTCATTATCCTTAGTTATAGGTATTCACATTTGAACCACCTCCACGCATTTGAAATTCCATGTCATTATGATTTATTCATACTTATGATGCCTAATTTTTTTTGCAATAGCAAGCACTTTGTGCTCTAGACTCAAGTCTTAACGTCAACACAACTCTGATGAAACACTCTCAAGAATACTATGCATAAACTAGGCTCAATAGGTTTAGCATTTTGACTCTTTGCTTGGGCGTGCATCTCTTCACATACATCATGAGTCTAATCAAATCTTTGGTCAATTTTTCATCATTCCTCTTTCCATTCTCTCTCACTCTTGGGTGAACTACATTGGCATGAAGATCATATTAGAATATGCGTCCATGAAACTATGTAGGCAACATCCACTTGTATTATACATCTAGAGTCATCTCGACCATATTCATTCTTCTTTTCATCTCTTTCATCACTTTGTGCATTCTCATATGCTTGGTTTTTTATGGCTTTTGTAGCCATTCCACCATTGCATCTATGTTTACACTCGCTCGTTTTAATCTATGAAATAGGTTATGTCCTTGAGCTAATTACTTGCCAATTTACCCATGTTGGGGCACAACATTTCCAATAAGTCACAAATCTAAGTTAACCCTATAGGGACAAGACCATTATTTATTATTTATCAATTATCAAAGTTAGCCCTATTAGGGCATAACTATCTTATCATGATCAAATCTACTCTACTAAGGCATTTCTTATTATCATCTTTTGATAACTACGTTCTCTTTTTCATCTAAGTCCAAGCTCTCCACACTTTTGCCAATGATGGCAATGTTTTAGTGTGCAACTTGTCTCAGGATTAATCAATGTTGTAAGCGTACAACTTGCACTCTCAAATTGGGTGCATTCAAAGTGTGTCCCTTATATTTATGGATTGAATCCTTCCCATTCTCCCCATCTTTGGGGCTCATTATACCTCTAATTATATTTGGATCATTGTTGGTAACCATGCATGCAAGCATTAACTCATCTGGATATAATTTATTCCATGGGTTAATCTCTTATTTTCTCTCTCTTTTTGAGATTACATCATTCTTTGTCATCCTAGTATGTCCTCTCGAGGGGGCATCATAGGTCATTTCTAATTTCTTCTTGATAACTCTTTTCTTTGCAAAGGCATTGCTTCACTTAAATGTCTCATTGTGCATTCTCAAATAGGGGCAAAATGTAGACATCTAATTCCTAACACTATTTATGTTAAAATTGTCAATCTTACTCAAAATTGCACTCAAATACCCAATTTAGATCAAAATCACTAAAACGCACTAAATGGTTCAAACTTGTCATTTACAAGTGATAATTTAAACTAAAGCATCCCTAAATGGGGCAATGCATTTTATGTGATTCCTAACTTTGATCAATTCATTTCGAGTTAAAATAATGATTTCATCTTTTTGTGTTCTGAATCACTCTTTTTTTATAATTCATTAGTACACATCATGTACCTTTGTTATTTTGTGTTGACAACATCCTAAATGAGAATATGATTATAACGCATCTAACATCACCTTCCAATTCTTCTTGAGTCAAATTATGACTCAATAATATGGCTTTCTAAATATTTTGATTAATTCAGGGTCAATTTCTAAAGAATTGCACAAATATTGATTAATCTTGTTTAAAGATAATTAATTTAAATCAAGAGCATAAGTAGATTTTTCATGAAGGTTATTGAATATTTCTTTTTGGAAATTGATTTCTATTAACTGTATCCCCTAATGAAATCATTTTTTGGGAAGGCATCCCTAGGCCATAAATGCATAAAATATCTGAATTATGGCCTCCCATGCCTCTTTAATGTCTTCCATGCCTCATTAATTGCCCTTCTTCCCAAATTATGATGATGATAGTTATGGATTTAATTGCAAATATTAAATTAATTCATGGCCACACATCTCAATTTTGAGATGGACGGTCATGATTGATCTTGACCAATCTCAAAAATCTATAAATAGAAAGCCTCACACTACCATTTTAAAGCTAAAATTGTGTAAACTTATAATGCTAAAATCTCTCAACAAGTCATTTGTGTTTTGATTATTATGTTATTTGCATTTGGATTAGCTTCAATTGATAGGTAAAATAGATAGTTTATATCATGAGCCTAGGTTTTGCATAAAGTTCTTGAGGCAATGGAAGAGCAAAGAAGCCATTGTTGACAAAGACTAGAGCTATAGATCAAGGGGAGAACACGCTTGGAGCTGCTTTTGGATAGTGGAATCACTCGGGAAGGTAAAGGTTTATTGTTTTCCTTCATTTGTTTCTTACTATCATTTGCAAACCCCGTATGAATAGGTTGGCTTAGATTGTCAATTCTTATGCATTCTTTTGTGAGTTTTTATGACTAATGTTTGAACTGATCCTCTTTTTAATCCACCATACAGTTGTGAGGGTTGTGGTTTGTTTTGAATCAGAATTTTCCTTTGACAAAGAGTCTGAGCCGTGAATACTAACCAACTACCTCACTATGTAACTTTCTGTATTTTATTATTTTTATTAATAATAAGTCATCCTAAAGCATTCCAATAGTAAATAGAGAAGCTTAAGTGACCAATAAATGTAGAATTAAACATTAATAGATCATTTTTAAAATATTATTCCCAATATAATGTTACATCATGTTAAAAATTAAATATTAATATATAAAATTTTAACATTATTTTAAAATGTTATGTTGCATTGAATTATTTTATCCGTAATGAACCTTATAACCCTCATACTTAATCTTCAACATAACAAATATTGAACATTTTTACATATTATTAGTTCATGTCAAAACAAAATACTATTGATTTCACTTAACTAAATAATTTTTATCCTATCACCAATCAAAATCTTTGACGAAATATTTTATTTTAAACTTTATGATACCCAATATGAACGCACCCAACTTTTTATGTTAAAAAGTTGGATTTCTTCATATTTATAGCACATTTTTTATCAAAACATAGAAATTTGTACATTATATCTATAGCATATTTTATGTGAAAACATTGAAATTTGTACAATGGAATCATATTAGGTCACAAGAACGCCCAAACACGAGCTGAAATAACGACACTTGTTCGAACAAGAATGTCAAATCTCTCAAGTCATTTTATCCAATGCCACCCTTGTCCTTCCCTCACTCCACGTTCACATCTAGAAACTAGAAAATGTGATACATACACATCCCTTGTCCCCTTTCCTTACCCACCATCCTAGCCGTTCATTTTCTTTTAAAAAAATTGATATATACACAAATATATCCGGGGTCTTCTCACACTACATTTACAAGTCTATCGATCTGAGTTCACTTTCAGAGACTTAACATTAATCTCATCAGAAACTCTCACGGAAGGTAACCTTTCATTGTTTTGTGGCTCAAAACTATGATTCAGTTTTGATAAGCCTTTTGCCTATTGTAAAAAATTGTCTAAAATTGCAGATGGAGCAGATCGCGATGCCCTGTGCAGCATGCGAGATTAAACGGAAAAAATGCGGAGCGAAATGTGTGCTCGCGACCTATTTTTCACCACACGATCCTCAAAAATTCTTGATAGTAGATAAAGTATTTGGAGCAAACAACATTCTCAGAATCCTTCGAGTTAAGCTGCCATTTTTCATTTTTAAACATTATTACGTGCAGTTGATAGAGCATTATAAATAACCCTTTCTGGTATTGCAGGATGTTCCGGCTGAGAAGAGAGAAGATGCTGTAAGCAGCATGGTGTTTGAAGCAGGCGCCAGGGTGGATGACCCTGTTTACGGATGCGCTGGCACAGTATATCTATTGCAGCAACAAGTATTGGACCTGGAATCACAATTGGCGGCCACCCAAGCAGAGCTTCTGAATACACAGGCTATTCTTGTATCCATCATGAATGCGTCTTGTAATCCATAAGCAGCAGCAGGAACTACATTAGGTGTCGGTGTTACCAACAACGTAGTTGTTCAAAATGATGACTTTATAGTTTTGGAGGCTGTTGCAGATCCCTTCTGTTCATGGGAGCCACAAAGCCCATAGCCATGGCATACATTTTCACGTTAGTTGTTATCTCATCTACTCGAACTATTAATATCATCCCATCCCGTACAACTTTATTATACTTTTTTAAAATCAAGTGAGTTGTAGTTCAATACTGAGGATGATGGTGTAAAACCATCAATTAAAGTATAAATCCGAAGAGATATTAAAAAAAGGGTGAGGCCATAATTTAGCAGAATGAATATTTTTCAGTTTTTAGCACTAAGTTGAAAATATATCATGGACACCCAAACAATTTAAATGGAAGATTTCAATAAAAAAATATATATCGGTTTTTATTTACTTATTAATTATTATTTATTATTATTATTTTTAGTTTAATTCTTGATACGTTGGGCATGGACCACCATGCTAGATTGACCTCCGGTTGGTCACTTCTAATTCTCCGTCACTTTCCCTGTAATTGTCGGGTTGAACCGCATGCATTTGCATTCACCATTGTTATTTGCATTAATCGCAAGTATTTTCCTTTAACCGTGATTGTAAAGACAAATGTTGGGCCCCACTAACATAGTCAAGAGGAATGTTAATAATCAAGAAGTGAACTTCACTTCTCATAATTTTTAAATCCCATGTGCATTCATGAGCTCTCTGAAACCTCCCCTTTGCGACTGTAGTTGCCCTCGTCCTCTTTACTACTTCACTAGCCCAGATCAGATGGGGTGTTGACAAAAACTAGAATTGGTTTTGTTTTCACCCAACCAAATAAGTTCTATGCTCCCCCTTGCATTTAACAACTTGATATGGGAATGGGAGCATAGGGTTTCAATCGGATAATGGTTCACATAAAATTTTTGTTGTTAACCTTTGGCTTAATTGTTGTCATGCCTTGATCATCGAGTTTAGCTTAACCATATTGGATATGCTACATGTAAAGGAATTTGAACTCTATACCTTTGTATTCTATCTTTATATTGTAAAGTATTTTGAATGTTTAGAATTTTAACATTTGTTCTACTCGCTAACTGTATATGTACTCTCAGATTATAAACCTTGTTGATTATGCTTCAATATAGTTTTTATTGAAGCACTCCATTGATTTTATACTTGTTTGAACTAGTATATTGAAAAAATATACTTCACTTCTCCTTGATTATTAACATTTCTCATGACTACGTTGGTGGGGCCCAAAAGCACCTTAATAATCATGGTTAAGGGAAAATACCCTATTCTAATATTTACCGATGCCCTACTGATTTTATCTTTGAATGTATTAGTATAATGCCTTATTATAATTCTCTATGTAGTAATTACCTATTCTAGAAGGCAAAGTATAGGAGTGTGAATTTTGTTTCAAGTAGTAAATAGCATCGAATGAATTATATGTAGCATATCCTAATTACACAAACTATTTAAATAAATCATGTGTTGAATGAATGACTATGCCATAACTAATGATTAATTATTTTAAATAGAAAATAATACGGTCAATATAAAATAAACCCAAACTGATATTATTCTCAAGGGTTGGATATTCAACAATGCAGAAAATTATTCATTCAATGTTAATTACTACTTGAAACTTACCAATGCCCTGCTTATTTTATCCTTGACTGTACTAGTATAATACCCTATTCTAGGAGGTGGAGTATAGACTTGTGTGAGTTATGTTTCAAGTAGAAATTGGCATTGCATGAATTATATATAACACATCCTATTTACACAAACTATTTAAAAAAATTAGGCATTGAATGAATGACTATGCTCTAACTAATAATTAATTATTTTAAGTAGGTAACAATATAGTCAACTTATAACAAACTATGCCCTAACTAACCATTAATTCTTTCAATCAGTCAACAATATAGTCAATATAATACTCCTCAATTCTTCAGTGATAATTTTGATAATGTGAAGGATGGACATGTATAACTATTTATTATAGACTTACAAAACACTCATTGTGCTCATATTTATTGATAACTCAATCAAGTTAATAATAGGAGAATCATGGAAACCTATTGATTGTATTGTTGACTGCTTGAACCTAATGGTATGCTTATTTAGAAATGATTTTATGATCTTACCTTATTTTGTCTTTAAACCTGCATCTATCTTTTATGATTCACCATCTACTAAGGGTGGTTATAACTATTTCATTAAATGGTGATATGAATCAATGTTTCTAATGTTTAATTTTCTATTACTAATTGAGAGAGTGACATAGGTGATTGATAACTTAATACTATGTTTCTCTCAATGTTATGTTTCTCTTAACTTAGTACTCACTTTAAGTCTTTCTCGTGGGATTGCAAAACATATTTTATGTTCTTTTTTTGTTTATAACTCTATCAAGTAAATAATAAAAGGATCATGGAAACCCATTGAGTGTATTGTTGATTGCTTCAAGTAATTAATATTTTGGGGGTAGAGTTAGAGTTTTGTGTGAATAATGTTTAGCTATAATACAAAAAAATAGAGTTTAAATTCATTTATATGTAGCATATCCAACAGTGATTTGCATTTAATTCATATGCATTCACTAAATTATATGTAGCATAACATAATTACATGAACTATTCAACAAACTATGCATTGAATGAATGATTATGCCCCAACTAATCACTACGATGCAATACCTAGGTCACATAATCTCAGCAGATGGAATTTCAATAGATCTTATAAATATTAGAGCCATCTTAGAATGGCTAACTCCTAGGAATGTACATGAGGTGTGTATCTTAATGGGTTTAGCTGAGTACAATAGTAAATTTGTATAAACTTCTCCAAAATAGCTAACGTGATCACTTCGTTACAAAGAAAGGGACAACATTTTTGTGTGGAATGATAGGTGCAAAAGAGCTTTCCAAAATTTGAAGGAAAATTTTACCACTGCACTAAATTTTCAAATACCAAACCCAAATGGTCATTATTATGTTATAACATATGCTTAGGGGATGGATTGGGTGGAGTGTTTATGCATGAAGACACAATAGTTGCATATGAGTCGAGGAAATTGAAGTCTTATGAGGCTAACTATGTTCCACATGACTTAGAGTTGGATGTAATAGTGCATGCCCTATAAGTTTGGAAGCATTATTTTTTGGGTAAACCATTTGAGCTTAAATCAAAAAATCTAGGGCTCAAATACATCTTTACTCAACCCAACCTAAATGTGCATCAAAGGTGTTGGTTGAAATTTTTGTCAGACTATGATTTCTACGACAACTATATAAAGGGCAATGAGACTAAGCTCAGATAGAAGGAATATAAGCTCAGATAGCAGGAATCTAAATATCTTATATAGGATTACCGCCTAGTTTAGCACTTCTTAATGAAAGAGAGAGAGATTTTTTAGATGGCACATAGTAAACAAATTGGAATAGAGTTAGTAAAATAGAATATATGAATTTTTAAAAATTAATAGTAGTTAATGAAAATAGGAAAAAAAGGATACAAACACTAAGAACTTCTAGGGTTATGTTTTTTTAAATCTAGGTTTTCTTTGCAACAATTTAAATTATGTTCAAATAAATTGAAACCCTAATATGGAGTTGATTTATTTAGCTAGATGTGTGCTTGAGATTGATAATCTTTGAAATTTGGGTTTAGGGTTGTTGTATTTGGTAGTAGGCATAAGTAGGGAAAAGTAGGGATAAAATGCCTTAATTTTTCTCAACTTGTTTGGATAGGCTTTTGTATATATTTTTCATCTAGTCTATAGAGGTCAAATAGTCTTATATTTATAGACATTTATAGCTTGTGCAGATAATAAAATGTACTTAGGCTGACCTTAGGAGGTGCATACATTTGAAAATGTATCCATTCAGGAGAGTTAGGCCAAGGGATGCTAGCACCAAGTTGGGGACACTAGCACCATATGGATTTAGTGTCCTTAAATTGGTGTTAGTGTTCGACTGACAGACTGCTAGGCACACTAGGTTGGGATCTAGGAATGCTATTTTGGGACTATGTTTGGGCTAGCAGAATATTTATGTGGTTTGCACAATGGTTGAAAAAGTGTGATAAAGGCTCTAGGATAGGTCTAGGGCTAACTTATTAATAATATATCTCAAGCAAGACTCTTAACATCCAAATACCACTTTTAAGTGATTATACTTTTCTTATCGATGTGTTTGTTGCACCTTTAGGAGTAATTTTTAGGTTGTATGTTATTGTTTTATCCCAATTGTATCTTATTAAAATCACTTTTAAAGAATAAATTATGAATTTATTGATGAATTTTATTTATTAAGGACTATCGATTACATTTTATAGTTAAAAAAATGTAAATACAATTATATAGCTATCAAATTTAGCCTCTACTTTGATAAGACTTGGAATTCAATGCCTTTTTATTTCTCATTAGAATCATATGACAAAATACATATTTTTTAGTCAAATATGGAAGATATTTGTTTGGTGTCACTTCATAGAAAAAAAGAAATTTTTGCTTTGTGAAAAACAAAGTTTCAAAGAGTGAACGAGATAAAAAAATGTCACTTTGAGAAGAAAGAATCCAAAATATATGGGATATATTTATATCTTTCTTTGAAAATTACAATTAATTCACCAAATAATTATAAGTTTAATTTGACAGAGACTAGAATATTCAAACCAACCTGGTGATTTTTCCAAAGATTGGCTAATGGAATTCTACCCCTTGTCCAAAATTCACCAAGATAATAAATAAAAATTTTGGGGTCCATTCTAAAAATTATCCTTGAATGAAGCCCTTCAAATTTTGAAAAAATGCATCTATACTATGCAATATCATATCTCTTATCAAGATCAGAATCCATGACTTATTCTTTTAGATAAATTATAATCTATTCACTTATAATATGCCATAAATATTTAATATGTAAGAGCTCATCCTCAATTTAAAGATGCTAAAAAGGGGCTATAGTTGCATGTTGTATGGTGGAAATATTATCTAGATGGAGTTGTGACATACGTTTTAAGTAATAATATTCTAGTATTTTGTATAAAATTCTTAGTTATTTCTCTTTGTCACTTGGAAAGTTAAATAACCTGTGGAGTTTAACGTCTTCACTATAGAATTGACTTCCTCATCTTAACTAAATTTGGAAAGATAAACATGAGACCCAACTTGTGTAACATGAAATTTGTGCAATATGGGATTAAACTTATATAATTTATCCACTCAAACATCAAATTACATAATAGGAAAGATTTATAAAACAAATTAGAATGATAAAGAAGCTTATTGAATCCCTTGTTTTATGTTACCTCCTTCCAAGATTTGCAAGTGGATGATTAGACTCATATTGACAAAGTGATATCTTGATGTTGGAGTGTGATAATGGATGCTCGATGGTTTCTTATGGATTTTATATAGGATTTATAGAATCATTTTGGCATGGTTTTGGTATGGGCTTACTAATTTCATTTTGGCAGGGTTTTGGTGTGGGTTCTCAAGTTGGTTTGAGGGTGGAGGGAGAGGTTGTTTATATATATTTTAGGAGGGAAAATCAATGGTTGTAGTTTTAATTTAGGGATATGAGATCAATGGCTCTAGATTATCCAAGGACTATTAAATTCCTTGGGAAACCTCTAGAATTAGAGGTTTCTAGAGACTTGAAGGAAAGTTTCCAATTATAGAGACTTCTCCATTATCTTAGAGATAATGGAGGATTAGGTGGGGGTTAGATGAGGGATTAGGTGAGGATTAGAAACACAGGGATGTAGGAAAGGCTAGAGTATAGGCTAGTAGGTGGGTAGGTGGGGTTATGGGAATTTTAAATTACATATAATGGATAAATAGGATTAGATTAGTATAGTGAGATGATTAGGGAAAATTAATAAAGAGATGGGATGAATAAGGTTAGTAAATATAGGATGATGGAAGAGAATATTAGATATATGGTTATAAATAGGATACTAGTAGAATAAAATAGGATAAGTAGAATTAGTTTCAACTAATAGGAATATTAGTTGAATGTAATGAAGCGACCGATTTTAAGTGCATGCATTTTTTCCCTCTTTGAAAAGGCATTACGAGTGGAAGGAATGAAAGGAGTAATGGTATTTCAAAGAAAATCCATATCATGGATGAATGTTAGTAGATTATGTTACGGGATATGTTGCCCCCCTCAAGGGGACATGCAGGGAAGAATGAGCTGGATGGCCACTTGAAATAATAAATGATGCGTGGGATATAAGATGAAGAAGATGAGGTCGACATCGAGAAATGAGCTACAAATTGATGATGCCCTTGGAAAGGACACATTTTTGCACAAGGAGGAAATACGATGGGTGTCATAGTTGTAGACACATCCCATGGTGGAATTAAACATAACAAGATGATAGGATTAAAATGTTGCAAGCTTTAGATGTATCCCAAGTAAGGACGCATGCAAGGGAGAGTTATATGCTAGGATAAGATGATGATTTGATAAGATTAGTGATGGGTGTAGCTCAAATCTAAAGTTGATCAATATGGTGAAGATGATGAAGAATAATGATGTGATCAAGTGACCAAAAGGATTAGGAGGATGCCCCTAGCAAAGACACATGCAAGGGAGCAAGAGAGGAAATAGAGCCTAATTTATCCTTGGACATTAAAACATGGCTAAGTGTCGCATGCATAGTCTGAATAGACCTCAGGTGGATGTAGTTCTCATTAGGAGATGATGATGATAATTAGTGATTATAAAGTGATGATGATAAGGATGATTAGGCTTGTTAGTTATTGAAGGATATGGTTCAGATGATGAGATGTGGATGAAAGATTAAATGTTAGTTGAAAGGATTGAGAAGATTAGATTATTAATGGAAATAAGGATGATGAGATGAATAGAGTAATGATGAGGGTGTGAATGATCAAGCCATAACAAATGTCATAAAACTCATCATAGTCTAAGTAATCCAAAAATATAGAACTTGAGAAGATGCCCCATGATATAGGCATGACCAAGAGGACATTATGCCAAAGTGCATGGGCAAATAGTGAACTTTGCATTCTCAAGGGCACTTTTGGTGTCTTCATAACATCCTCATTCATTTCCTAATAGACAAAAAGAGACATGAAAAATAAAAAATAAGACAAACAAGATATATACATGATACCAAACAAAATAAACAATATACAAATAACAAACAACAGACAAGTATCTACATGTAATGTCACAATGTCTTGGCTAATGATGGGATGAGTGATGAGGTGATGGGTTGGATTAGGATGATCATGATGTGATTGTGAGTTTAGGATGAACTTGGGTTTGGATAGGGTGATCGTGATTGATATTAGGCTAAGATGTTGCCCCTAGTTTAGGATGGAAGGATAGATGATGTGATAAGGTCTTTGAATCTTGATTTGGTCTTGAGATCGAATTGAAAAGTGGCTAAGGAAGGTGATTAGAAAAAAGTGATGACCAAGGATTACCAACAAACAAGGATAGGAAATAATCCAATCTAGCAAGGAGATTAGGATATGATGATGGGATCAAATACCTTTCATGCTAGCAAAAGTGATTAGATGGGTGATAGACATGAAGAGGTAATGATAAGGACAATGATGGGATCAAGTACCTTCCACACTATAAAAGAGGTGATTTGATGGGTGATAGGTGTGGAAAGGCACTAATAGGAAGTGATGGGTGTGAGATTAAAGTCTTTGACAAGGTGTTATATATTGATATACTTGGCCAAAAGGATGATGAATTGATGGGTGACCACTTATATCAGTTTCCAAGACTAAACATGGTATCCAAAGATGGGATGGATATAAATATAGGAGATAGATGGAGATGAATGTGATTAGGGGATTGGGGATAAGACAAGATGTAATGGACTATTTTTGGATTTTTCAAATTTTATGATTTTTAGGGTTGATCTGTAAACTACCACTTATTTCCATGCAAAAAGAGTTTACCTTAGACCCTTTAGTCAATTCACACAATTTTCCCAAAACATTCAAGGAAATGAAACTAAATTTGAATTTTTAATACATATTTGTCTCAAACCCCAAAGTGTTCAATTTTCCATTAATATGTCGTATTTGACTAAGTATGCCTTTAATAATGATTAAATAACAAAATTAATCAAAAATGTGGAAAAAGAATGCATAAACAAAATCAACTCACAATAAGCACTTGATAACAGAGTTTAGCAATGCCTACATCTATAGGTTTGCTTATAATATGAATTGATTCATTTCCTTGAAAAGTGAGTACATGGCCAATTCCTCACGATTGTCAAATGGATACTCTAAGATTGCATATAAATTGGCAACAAACCTTTAGAAAGTCTCAGTAAACCCATGAGCATATCTTTCACATTACTGTCGCATGAATGTAATCTCGTAATCCTATGGATTTTATGCCAAAATTCTCAAAAATGGACTTATAAAATGGCTTTAATAAAATCATCATAGGCAATTCAACATATCATTGAAACTGTCTTGGAGTCTAAGACAATTCCCTAGTTTACACTAAAGTCTGAAAAGCTCTCTAAGTCCTTCAAAACTTAGGATATATGAAGACTGGTCCCTATATTGGCCATTACACAATCTGCAAAGATTCCCTTTGAGGCATAAAATGACCTCAAATATAGACACTCAGCATATGGCTGGAACCTTTAGCTCTGAATCTCCGCTCTGGCTCTGGCTTTGCCTCTCATCTCTTGGCTCTCGGCTCTTTAAATCTTGGTTATGGCAATGAGAGCTTTGAAAATTTTGAATGAAATGAATTGAACCTCTAACCCCTTTATATAATTGTTATGGATCCACTTTTTTTGATTGGGATGATTATCCACAATCTATTTTAATAAATTTCATAATTATACCATACCCAATTTTTATGGGATTTTATATTATCCATCACATTTAAAAATATGGTGTGATAATTATTCCCCAATATATGATGGAATATGTTTATCCCCAATTATTAAAGACTTGGGTCGAACCATATTTCCATGTCACTTTATTGCCACATCATCGAGTTTGACCATAACTTTGACTGGTCATAACTTTCACATACGGACTTCATTTTTCAAACCGTAAAATGTGATGAAAATATTAAGATGAGATCTACATCATGGAATTGGATTTGAAATATTCCATGATGGCAAATTTTTTTAGTTTGACCAGCTTTGACCTTGTGTTCACTAGTTTTGACTAAAATTTTGACCAACTGTACAAAGAGCATACAAGCTCTGTTTCTAAAGTTCTGCATATCATTAAAAAGATATCGATGAGATCTACGTTGTTTAAATGATAAATATAAAAAAATTTGAGTTATATTTTGGAGTGAATGTGGATCCTCCTACACCAATCTTTCCTATTAAGAGGGCTTTTGGTACACCAAAAGTTGGTACCCAACTTGATCCTCTAAAATGTCAGTCAGTTATGAAGAATTTTGATGAGTCTTTTTTTGATCTAATTAGGTTTCATAACCATGCCTACAATGCTTGGAATAACCAATTGATCACAACTTCCACATACCTTTTACTACTACACGACCATCAATAGCCTCTACATAGAACTAGGATGTGATGACTTCCTCTACTTTACAACTTCACAAGAACCTCTACACAGATAAGCCTGGTGAGTTATATTTTGGAGTGAATGTGGATCCTTCTAGATCAATCTTCCCTATTAAGAGGGATTTTGGTCCACCAAAAGTTGGTACCCAAATTGATCCTCTAAAATGTCAGTCAGTTATGAAAAATTTTGACGAAAGTTTTTTTGGTCTACTCAGGGTTCGTAACTGTCCCTAAAATGCTTGGAATAACCAATTGATCAAAACTTCCACATACCTTATACTGATACATGACCATCAATAGCCTCTACATAGAACTTGGATGTGATGACTTCCTCTACTTTACAGCTTCACAAGAGCCTCTACACAGATAAACTTGGTGATCTCCTCTGCTGCTACTAAATGGTCCTCTACAACATATCAAGTACAGAACCCAAATTATAGCATAAAGATAATAGTGGAAAAATATGATTCATAACTCAAAACTGTAAAAGGCCTAAAACAAGGCATGAGTTACACTGAATCCTGCAACAACCAATAAGGTCACAATAGATCAAACTGTCTACCCACTATCGTATCTTATAAGCAGTGAACTACCAAATACTAAATATATCACCAATGCAACTATAAAACAGGTTTGTCAATGTAAAACAAATACAATATTGGTTGTGATCATGTTGCAATACATTGCCTCAATGGGTCTTATTGATGCATCCAATCACACACATGCCATAAAGAGATGCTTCTCAAAATAGAAATTATTCTAAAACAAGTATTGTAAAAAAGTTGAATCCTACCAAATAACCTATGAAACTGCTATCAAATTTTCCAAGCTGATCAATGAGTTAAATTCCTTAACAATTCAACAAGAAACTCATAAACCTAAAACTAGAGATTCCAAAAATAGAGCTAATCATAACCCAAATGTGAGAATTAAAAACTTTGTATGATAAACTTGTTTCTCAAAGTGTTCCCACAATAGTAGCTCCAAAATGCATATATCAAAGCGAGGTAAATTTCTTTTGTCAATAATCGCAATAATGCTATGATAGATAAATACATATATCAATCCACTAATCATGACATCATGAAATTAAGAAACTGTTTACGAACCCTCTTTATCAGATTCCCCTATTTAGGGTGTTTAATTTCTTTAGTGGATTTACTGACATCTGCATGGGTTGATTGAACAAAAACTTCATTAATTACCTTATTAATAGGTTTATAGACCTTCTTCTTCTTACCATTACCAAGATGGTGGGATGGTTAAAGTTTTTAACACTTCTCAACCTGATGTCCACTCATGTGAAAATGAGTGCAAACATTCCTCTTCTTAGGTGAGGTCACCCATTTACCATTTCTCACTTTGCCAGTATGAGAATAGTCTTTCGCACATGTAAATTGCTTCAGTAAAGCTTGTCTTTTCCAACAATATGCAGCAAAATGGTTATTTAATCCGCAAAACATACAAGGAAAAAAATGCAACATCTTTTGAATATTGAAACCAAATTTCTTAAGTGGAAAAAATGAACAATAAGTCTTAGAATTCACATTATTATTGGTTCTTTTTCTAGTGTAAGATCAAGGAGGTGGAATCTCAATACCTCTTTTACCTGATTTCTTACACTGCTCATCATTCCTTTATAGGGAGGAATTCTACTCTGCTAGTGGCTTTAGATCTTGACTGTCAAAAGCTTGTCTTCTTTTAGAAATGGAAGAACTCTCTCCAATATCCATGTTCTCACTATCATAACCCAATCCTACATGGCAAGATATATGCTCTAATTTTATTGGGTTAGTAATACCTTGGCCATTCTTACCAAGGCCCCTTCCATCAAATCATATTTTTAATAACAGTTGAGATCCAATGCCCTTTATATGTTTCTCAAAACTACCAAAAGAAATATCTAAAACACCTAAAACTGATTGAAAAGAATTACCAGATGAACAACTTATAGTGCACTCATCATTCATAGTGATTGCATCTATAGTGGAAGGAAATTGATGAAGACAATGTTTCTCTTCATCATGCATCTATGCCAAGAGCTCATTCGTGACTTGCAGCTCTAATTTTAAGTGGGCAATCTCCTCTTTCAAGGAGTAAAAATGAGCTCTTAGAAAAGCATTCTCTTCCTAAATTTGTTGATTAATTGCTTCAATCTCATCAAGTCTCTCTTTTAAAGTCTTTGCCCATGGCTTCTTGTTTCTTACAAACAACCTAATCCCACAAACAACACACTGTAAATGGAATATTAACAAGGCCAAAAGTCTGCAATAATACTGAAAACCAAATTGATATCAAATCCACATAATCAAAAACTAATCCAGCATACTAACTGCTCTGATACCAACCCTGATCCATAAATTGGCACTTATTTTCATGCAAAAAGAGTTTACCTTGGACCCTTTAGTCAATTCACATAATTTTCTTGAAACATTCATGGAAATGAAACTAAATTTGAATTTTTAATACATATTTGTCTCAAACCCCGAAGTGCTCAAATTTCCATGAATATGTCAGATTTGACTAAATATACATTCAATAATGATTAAATAATAAAATTAATAAAAAATGCAGAAAAAGAATACACAAACAAAATCAACTCATGACAAGCACTTGATAATGGAGTTTGGTAATGCCTACATCTCTAGGTTTGCTTATAGTACAAATGGATCCATTTCCTTGAAAAGTGAGTAAATGGCCAATTTCTCATGATATTAAAATGGATACTCTAAGATTGCACATAAATCGGCAACAGACCTTCAAAAAGTCTCAATAAACCCACAAACAGACCTTCCACCTTACTTTCACGTGAATGCAATCTTGTGGATTTTCCACCAAAAGTCTTGAAAATAGACTTATAAAATGGCTTTAATAAAATCATCATAGGAAATTCAACATACCGTGGAAATCATCTCGAAGTGTAAGACAATTCCCTAGTTTACACTGAAGTCTGAAAAGCTCTCTAAGTCCTTCAAAACTTAGGATATATGAATACTAGTCTCTATATTGGCCATTACACAATCTGCAAAGCTTCACTTTGAGGCATCAAATGACCTAAATTCTAAACACTCAACATATAGCTGGAACCTCAAGCTCTGGATCTCGACTCTCAACTGTAGCTCTGGATTTGACTGTTGTCTCTTGGCTCTCGGCTCTTGATTCTTCAGCTCTTTGATACAGAAATGAGAGATTTGAAACTTTTGAATGAAATGAATTTAAACTCTAACCCCTTTATATACTTGTTATGGGTCCACTTTTTCCGATTGGGATGATTATCCACAATTTATTTTAATAAATTTCATAATTATCTCATTCCCAATTTTTATGGGATTTTAAATTATCCATCAAATTTAAAAATATGGGGTGATAATTATTTATAAATATATAATGGAATATGTTTATCCCCAAATATTAAATACTTGGGTCAAACAATATTGCCACATCATTGAGTTTGACCATAACTTTGACTGGTCATAACTTTCGCATACGAACTCCATTTTTTGAACCGTAAAATGTGACAAAAATATTATGATGAGATATACATCATGGAACTATCTTTGAAATATTCCATGATTGTAAAGTTTTTGCATTTTTACCAGCTTTGAACTCTTATTGACTAGCTTTGAATGAAACTTGGACCAACTACACAAGGAGCATACGAGCTTCATTTTTGAAGTTCTGCATACTATTGGAAAGATATCGATGAGATATACATTGTGCCAATGATCAATCTAAAATTTTATGAATTATATTTTAGAGTGAATGTGGATCCTCTTGGATCAAGGATTTTTAGCATATTTTAATTTTTAGAGATTTTTGGGATATATATATATATATATATATATACACACACTATACAAATGGGGTTACTAGCAAAGGGAATACCAAATCTAGAAAACAAGATGAAGATGGATGGATGATGGATGGGATGACAAAGGATACTAATGATGGGGATCAAGGGTGAATGGACTAGGGATAGCCAATGACCACATCGTGAAGGAACTAGATGGTTATTTACTTGAGTGTTCATTGGAGGATATGCCAAGATGGTTTTGGAATGGTTATCAAGACACATTCCACTTCCTTAAAAAAGTCAAGACAATAACGAAGGAGGGACATAGTATGCATGATATGATGTTGGATGATGGATAGGAACAAGGGATCAAGGGATAAGATGATGGGTGATATAAACAAGGTGGACAAGGGATGTGACAAGTGGGATGCATAGACAAGGATATGAAATAGATAGATTTTTTTCTAAGTGTTGAGGAGCAATGTAGACAATAGATTATTTGACCATGACGCTAAAGATTGTTTTTCATCATGGTACTTGCCCAAGGCACCAAAAAACTGGTTTTCACCATTGGATGATTATTTTTTTTGACTTTTTGGCTTTTTTGACTTTTTTTGAATTTTTTGAATTTTTGATGTCATCTCGATTTATTAGATGATGGGTGATATGCAAGGCATATAAATTTCATGGATTATTAAGCCAATACCTATTCTAGGGATGTGCAATGATAGTATTATGACATCATTATTGTTGTATGTATTAATGTTCATGTGACTTTCAATGATGCTTGATGGAGACCCTTCTAGATATCTAGACTAGGTGTCTTCATTGCCACTAGGAGAGATAATGTTGCCTAGGAGGGTGATGTGAGGTATGGATTCGATTAGAGCTTGATGGGGATGTATGGGATTTGAATGGATGATAGAACTAGATTGGATTATGGGTTCATGATAGGATGGTATGATGGATGATGAAGGATTGGGATTGGGATAGGATAGTGTAATGGGTGATGGAAGATTAGGACTAGAAATTGCATATACCATTGGAGGCATTGGACATTCTTCATTTGATAGGTGCCAAGTGATAAAATACTATAGGAGATCCAAAACACTTTGACTTTGTTATACATCTTTGATTTGACTATTTGATGGAGGATCAACCATATTATTTTAAACATTTGACTATATTTGATTTTGACTGCCCCCTGGTGCCATATTTTTGGATTCACCAAAGGAGATTGATCTTTGACTTGGAATATTATGATGATTTTGACTTTGATAATCTCCTAGTGCCAGATATTGGGCTTCACTAGGAGAAAACATTTTTGGAGAAGGTCGATGATTTGACTCTTATTGATTTTGACTGATGGGATCAAAGATTACTTGATTATGATTTATGACTTTTGTAATATTGTCTTGGACTTTTGAATTTGTGTAACATATTATACTGCTTCAATAAGGGTCCAACGATGTGTGGTCTTGTTCATCCTTATAGAGCAGGGTGATTAAATGATCATTGATGGGAAGAAAGGGATCTATGATGGAAGAAGATGATGGAGATGGTATGATGAGGTCAATGAGTGGTGATGGGGAAACATAGTCTCCATAGGGGTTCCTAGGAGACCCAGTTTTGACATCAGAGAAAATATCCTCAAGATCAACAAAAGGATCACTAGGACTAGCTGAATAGAGAAATCCAAATGAGGATCAGACTCACTCTGATAATCTTTGATAGATAAAGCTTGAAATAACTCATTTATGATGTCATCATCTGGAATGGAATCAAAAGATATGTCTGGTAATGAATCAGAGGTGTTTGGATTATAGGTATCCTCTAAAAGATAAGCATTATCAACATCAATAAAGGATGACATTTCGGATGAGGAATCTAATTTGGATACGGGTGTTGAACATGATCCTACATAAGATAAGACCTTGGATGTCAACTTTGAAGCTAACTATGATGCATAAGATAAATAGCTACTAATAGGAGTTACATTATTCATGATTGACCTCTCAACATGGGGTATTTGTTGTGATGGGTGAGAAGGAGATGAAGGATGAAGGGTGGATTCAAAAAGAGGGCCATGAAAGGATTCATGAGAGATGGGAGGATTAGGATCTTAGGAGATATACTCAGCTTTGATGGAGGATTTATGGGAAATGGGAGTGGTATCTTGACCTTGGCTTGGAAGGGGAGGATATTGATCATGATTAGGAAGGGAATCTTGGCATTCCTCTTTGTATTCACCCAGGGATGTGAATGCATCTGGTTCATCATCAATTATTATGTCTCCATGATCAATGAGGTCTTGGACAAAATCTTGGAAAGGTTGACATCGATTAAGGTTATGACCCCAATTTCATTGATATGCACAATATGTGTTATCTTTATACCAAGAGGTATTAGGTTTAGTAGGATGAAGATGTCAGATAGGAGGATAGAACATCATGTTAGCAATGATAATTTGATTGAAAAGGGTTTTCAATGATATGGGAAGGGGAGTATACGGACCTGCTCCATGTTGTGACTTAAATGTGGAATCATTGGACTTATGATCGGATGGTTGTGGATATGACTAGGTGGATGGATTCAAAGTGGCCAAGATTGGATTCCCTTTGCTAGTATGGGAATGGATAGACAGTGGTTTATGGCTAGAATATGCAGGATTTGTGCAGGATTCACATGATGGGGCTTAGGTGGGAGGTGCAATGAGTTGAAGGGGATCAACACCTTCAAGGAGTGGTACACCCATCATAATGATTTGTAAAAGGATCTCATCCTTATTGGTATGTATGTGTTGGTTAATGAAGGTTGGGTCTAGTTCCATGGTGATGGTTGATAGATGATGGATGTTGTAGGTAGGATAAGGATTGGATAAGGTTCTTGAATAAAGTTGATTGAAAGGATCGAGATAGTAGGATAGGTAATGATGGAGATGAAATAAACTAATGGATTAAGGACTATGATCAAATGTTAGAATGATAGTGCAATAGGTGCTAACAACTTATCAATAATGCAAAGTTTCCAAGCTATCAAAAGGATTGAGAATGTGATGGGTGCCTGATATTCAAAACTAGCAAGAGGATGATATGATGGGTGTTAGTAATGAATAAGGCAAGATGATTGGACTAGATTAGATTGATGGGTTTGCTAGATTGAGACTGACAAGGTGACAAGATGCTAATAAGATATTGACTGGGTATGAAAATCTGACCAAAGGATAAATGGTAGTGGAGTAGGATCATGTGGATGATAGGACTAGCTTAAAACTTTAGACCAATTTGCTCAAGATGGGATGGGGTAAGATTCGGTGATGAAGGTGATTATGAGAAAGGATGATAGGTGATAATTAAGTGAAGAAGGGGTAAATCATGGGTGGATGGTTTAGACCTGTATGTGACCTAGAAGCCAAGTAAGATAAGATGAGGTGATGACTACATGAGTGATGAAGGCAAGGTCAAGACAAGTGATCAGGTATGGATTTAAAATAATATGTGGATGATGAGGTATGATTAGGATGTGATTAAAGGATGGATAATGATGTATGGGTCTAGTGATAAAATGTGATTAAAAAGATGTACAAGAAGGTAAAACAAGTATATACAAGGTGATGCGATAATGAGACAAGATGGGGAATGGGAGATGGATGTGTAAGATAAAAATTTAAGTGATTAGAATAGGTTGTGACTAAAAGGATATACAAGGGGATAAAATTATTTACAATTGGGGTGAGACAAGGCTATACAAGAGGTAATTGAAATATGAGACAAGATATTATGGGATGATGAGGACTATGGATGAGGTGCAACTAGGATAAGATATGGATGATGAGATAAGATGTGATTAGGATAGGTGATGGATGGAAAGATGAATGATAGGTGGGACTAGGATGGGATAGGACTAGTAGGATGTATAGGAAGATAAGACATATACAGAGGATGAGAGTAGGATATACAATATGATGATTAGGATGATCAATGTTAGGGGGATATGGTTAGACTAAGATGTGATAGAGATGATATGGTAGATGGGATTTAGGCAATGGATACAAGATGGTGATTAAGATATATGAGTGGATGAGGTGATGGGTAGATATGGCTAGATTAGGAAGGTATGGAGACAAGAGGGTGATTAGGCAAGGATATACAAGATAATGGAATATGGTGAGACTAGGAAGGGATGAGGTGATTATGGTGAGTGGGTGATGATGTGGACTTGGGTAATGATGTAAGATGTGTTTGGAGGTGAGGATATGACTAAGGATGAGTGGGTATGACAAAGAAAAGGATATACAAAGAGAGTATGTACAATGAAGACTAGGATATACAAGATGGGATGCGATTGATGCGGATGTCGATCAAGATGAGGATGATGACAAGGGTGATAACTAGTATGTATACAAAAGGATGGTGGGTGATATATGTAAAAATTGATATAATGATGAGGATATAATATACAAGAGGATATGTGTAAAAGACGTAGATGGGATATGATGGGTAAAAGGCTGACTCAGATCACAAATAGTATGGGTTTTACACAACACACACCCAAGTAAGTAGTCCACAACCTATGATTAGTAAATCGAAGGGTGTATAACCTGATCCCCACACCATCCAATAACTACGTAGGTGAGGTTTTAGGCTGGTGACCCATTATGGAATTGATCGAACCCTCTCAACCTTGCTTACACTTGATGGTTACTTTAGTACTAATACTGATGCTTATAGTGGAACTCCTATTATGGCTAAAAATTCCTATACTAGGTTGAATAGGCTCTATAGGGGTGTCTTTGATATACATGAAGGTACGTTGGGGCCCAAGTCCATATAGGGTGATGTATAATGCCTAGTTTAGAGCGTTAACTCTTCCCCTTTATAGATGACCTATATGAGGTCAACTGCTTAGCCTAACGATAGTTGTTCCTAATTATCGTACTCTTCCAGAACATGGAGTCTGGTTAGTGTGCAGTGATGAAATCCATAACACTAGCCCTTATAGACTAAGCCCATGCATCGGTTTCAATTCCACGTCATATGTTATCCTAGGGGGAAGGGGTTAACAAATAGGGAAACACATGATACGATTAATTAACCAATCTAATTACCTATGTGTGTTTTTGCATGATACAATAAATTAGTATATACAATGAGACATCAATGATATATACACACACAAGATTAGACAAGTATTTACAAGATACTAAAAAGATAATGATATCCTAAGATCAAAGACAAAATATAAAAGATGACACCCCTCCCTACAATCACAAAGGTTATATGTCTGATGGGGTGCCAAAATCTCTAAGGGACCTGCAAGAAAAAGGTTATAAATCTCAATTTATGTAATCCCATGAGTCCTTACAATACCATGAGTGCACAAGGAAATCTCATGACCAAAATGCACAATCCCATGACTGGGATGTTAATCCCATAAGTAGCTAGTCACATATTTGTAGAATATTATAAAACCATCATGATTTACTTCAAAACCATGTTGTCTGACAATCCCACCACTGAGATTGACAAATTCATGATTAGATATGAAATTATAGTTATGGTTTTGTTGTGAACCACAAAACCATGACTCGGATCGACAAACCCACAACTAGCAACAAAAATACAAGTAGCAGTATTGAAATATTTAATAAAAATAGTCTATATATGACCTAAAATGACTATTAAAAATATTTACAAGGCTTTCCTATTAAAAACAATATTTGATGATAAAATATACTACAAAATCTTATCACTAATCTGAACTAGCCTAAATTACAATTCTACGACTAGGGATGACAATGCCACTACTCACAGGGCAAACCCACGACTGACATAGTCACGGTATTGCCAAACATGGGCAAAGCCATTTGTATGACTAGTTTTTAGCTAAATCTACTTCTCCTCTTAAACCCCTTATGAACCATGTAGGAAAAAAAATACCCTTTGTTAGTATTTGTTTTCAAATATGAAGAATGAAATGTTTATACATAGAGGTATGTTCAAAATTTTCAACCAAAAGATAAAGCCTCTAGTTTGTGACTTATACACCTTTAACATCTTCTTGACAGAACCTAGGAGTACTAAAATGATGATGTCAAAATTGATAGGGGTAGTGTTTTACTAGTCTAAGATAAAAAGATAATACCGCGATTGAAAATGGTGATATCATGATTACCAAGGCAATCCCACAACTAGGAAAGTTGTGGGTTTGTCAAAAATGTGTGTCTAGTTTAATTTCTAAGGGATTTCCTTCCTATCTTGCACACAAAAACCATAAAAACACATAACACCCCTACAGTAACAAAGGGTTAGCACAAACAAATTATAGTCTAAGCCTAAGTATCATGTTTGACAATATCTCTATTGAGAACAACAATGTCGCTAGTTACAGAGCAATCCCATGACTGAGAGAGTCATGGGTTTGTCAAAAACCCTGCTAAAGCCCTAACCGCTAACAACTAACCAAAATATTGCTATTAGCCTTAACAAACCCGCTACTACAATCTTGTAAATAATAGTGTAATATCATAACTTGCTTGGAACGCATCAAAATTTCAAAATTTTGGGATTTTCTTCGCCAAATCAGACCTACAAGATAGTAAAGACAAAAATAACAAGAAAAATTTGATTAAATGGGAGCAAGGCCATCCCATCATGGGTGCCAAAATGTAACATGAAATTTGAGCAATATGGGATTAAACTTATATAATTTATCCACTCAAACATCAAATTACATAATAGGAAGGATTTATAAAACAAATCAGAATGATAAAGAAGCTTATCAAATCCCTTGTTTTATGTTACCTCCTTCAAAGATTTGCAAGTGGATGATTAGACTCAGATTGACAAAGTGATAGCTTGATGTTGGAGTGTGATAATGGATGATTTATGGCTGCTTATGGATTTTCTATAGGATTTATAGAATCATTTTGGCATGGTTTTGGTATGAGCTTACTAATTTCATTTTGGCAGGGTTTTGGTATGGGTTCTCAAGTTGGTTTAAGGGTGGAGGGAGAGGTTGTTTATATAGATTTTAGGAGGGAAAATCAATGGTTGTAATTTGAATTTAGGGATATGATATAAATGGCTCTAGATTATCCAAGGAATATTAAATTCCTTGGGAAACCTATAGAATTAGAGGTTTCTAGAGACTTGGAGGGAGGTCTCTAATTCTAGAGACTTCTCCATTATCTTAGAGATACTGGAGGATTAGGTGGGAGTCAGATGGGGGATTAGGTGAGGATTAGACACATAGGAATGTAGGAAAGGTTAGGGTGTAGGTTAGTAGGTGGGTAGGTGGGGTTATGGAAATTTTAAATTCCCATATAATGGATAAATAGGATTAGATTAGGATAGGGAGATGATTAGGAAAAATTAATAAAGAGACGGGATGAATAAGGTTAGTAAATGTAGGATGATGGAAGAGAATATTAGATATATGGCTAGAAATAGGATAAATTAGTGGAATAAAATAGGTTAAGCAGAATTAGTGTTAATTAATAGAAATATTAGTCAACTGTAATGAAGCAAATGATTTTAAGTGCATACAACTTGCTTATTTTTTGTGGTGCTTAGTATGTCAAGTACTCCCTTTAAGATAAACATTTCACCATATTAGTACTTTTCATTTGAATTATTTATCTTTTAGTAGGTTAGAGACTTTCAAGCACTTATTTTAGAATTTTCATCGACCCCAAGGTTGGATCCACCTCCTTTTTTACCTTTTCACCCAGATCCAATCATTTGTAGGATGGCATTGTTTGGTGATTACGCTCAGTGGCCAGTCTACATTACTTTTATTTGGATTTTTTAGAGCTTATATTCTTTTTTAATTTTTGAAAACTAAGAACGTTGTTATCTTTAGCAATATGAAAATTCATAATGTTTTTTGACTAATGATAAAGGTTACGCTATCACCTTTGCCTTTTTTTAGATACATGCACATGCTGAGAAATTAGCCTTCAAATCTAATCACTTGTAGGAGTTGTTCAACCACCAAGAGGTGCTCCTTGTACCATGACTAGAGTTCCTCCAGATTTCCCATTACAAGGCACTCTTTCACTAACATCTATGTATCAATAGATCCATTAACACACTCACTTATTCACACCCCTTAGTGGATAATTTGGAGTCCAAAAACTCATGGTAATTATGTTACTAGGACATCTCAATGGACCTTTCCTGCTCATGATGGCATGGATATTAGAATGTTAGTTGCCCTTCCATTTGGGTGGTGAGTGTTTGTGCCTATAGTCATAGAAAATAACAATTAGGAAGACTAGGTGGTGTCGGATTTTTTTGGAGGTAGCCTTTTTTCTTGGGTTACCATCTCTCATAAGGATGATTCACACTTCCTTTTCCCGGTGCAGATGCAAGTGCTTAGTTCAATTTTTTGCTATTTTATTTTTAGATATATTTTCTTGATTTTTTTTTGGTAGTCATGAATATTAACTAGATCTCATTTATTTTGGGTTATGAATACCAAAATAGTTCCATTTTATTATAAACTATCTATTTACTTTATCTCCATATTTTTTTATTAACTAAGATGATGATGTGTTTCTAATAAAAAATAGTCAACATAAACCATATATTTTAAGTATAAGGAAATATTTTTAAAATTCAAGTTAAACAATATATTATTTTTTAGAGAAAAAAATAGTTTCTTAACCCAATTAATGGGTCAAGGGTCAGCAAGAATAATTTTGATGCTCACATTATTGCCTCCTGGACTCCTCCATTGACGATATTTTTTAAGTTGATTTTTGATGGCATAGCTAGAGGGAATCTAGGATATTCTAGATCTAGGTACGATATCAGGGATTAATCAGGCTCTCTCATTAGGGATTTGTTAGAAAAATTATAAGATGACCTGAATAATGAGGCATAAGCTTAAGTGGTGGTCTTCAATATTCAATTATCTTGTCAGAGTGGGATTAAAAGCCTAGTAGTTAAAGGGGACTCTAAGATCATTGTGGAAGCCATTCGTAATCATCAAATGAATACTTAGAAGCTGAACAATGCCCTTAATATGGTGTGTCCAAGTTTGGATTAATTATCATCTTGGTATGTCTTTAATCATTAGGTCAATTTTACAGCAAACTAGAGGTTTGATCAAAGGAGTAACCATATCATGGATAATCAATTATAAATGTGGTCAAGACTTAAATTTATTTATCAAATATAATTCCCAAGGATAGTCTTCATTTCTTATCATTTGTTAGATTTGATGTTAGGTGTTATTATTTCCATCATTGGTATGCATTCACCCTCATCGCATGTGAATGGGCTTGATGTGATCCACAAGATTTGAGTGCTTTGGGTTAAATGGGTAAGTTATAGAGGGAAGGAACAATTTTTCAACCTATTGAGAAGACTTTGTAAAGTGGCGGTGATCCCAAAATGAACTCTAATATGGAAAATGTGGCCATGATCAAATGTGTGCCCTCTTTGTTGGATGAAAACCAAGAGATGGCTTTCAAGGTTGGTTTTTATGATCATAGGCTCCATTTTATCTTCTACACACCAAGTATTGAGGTTTTGGATGTGGTGAAAGTCATCATAGGACCAGAGTATATTCAGGATGTATCAAATTATCAAAAATGTAAACGTAGCATTGTTCTTTGTGATCAAACTATTTCACATTATCAAAGATGGGAATGTCTCACTCAAGGTGGTGGAGAGCTTGGTTTATCTTGGATTGAAAGGTGGACTACGTGCTTGGATTGATAGATTGTTGTTGCATGATGGATCCTCTCTTTTGTTTTCAAGTTATCAGTGGTTGGGTTTGATTCCCCTCTCCATTTTTAGAGATTTAGAAACCATGTATGTGAAATTTCATGATTTGTGGTTAAATGTATTGGAGGGGAATGCGGGTGTCCTGGATATGGCTTCTTTATTAGATGATTTATTGGATCCTCTGCCCTCTTTGGAGATAATTTTGGGAAAAATTGAGTTGAATAAGTTGGTTTTAGCAACATATTTTTAAGTGGACTTCTACAACGATAGAGGAGTGGAGGCGATAATGTAGGATGTGGATGACAAGCAAGTTAGTGGGGGATTCTTCTTCCAAACTAGTCACCTATCATATGGTATCTATCCAAATGCATCTATACACTTATAGTCTATGCCGAATGTTATTAGACTTGGCAGAGTATTTACTCCAATAAAAAGGACATGGGAATAAGGCAAGAAATCTTGGATGGGTGGAGGCCCAACCCATAAATGAATGTCCAGACATACCTTTTACACATGTTCTAGTTTAGGACAATGTTAGGCTTGGTAGCAATGAGAGAATTAGATGTAGTCAGGTTTTGTCTTCTTGTCAGATGTAGGGTGTAGATGATAATGAGGTGGGTGACATCTTGATAGTAGGGTTTTGACCCTTTGCTATGTTTTTAATTCCATCTATTATGTATATCTCAACCCTCATCAAAAGGGTTTGGAGATTTCTTTTTTGGTTTATTTTTGGTGTTGTGCCATCTCATTTGGCCCTTTATCTTTTATTTATAAGTCTCATAATAAGGTTTGTTTCTTGGTTTTTGGGGGTTACCTTTTACTTTAGAATAAGTTTTTGGTTGGAATGGTTTAGTATGAATTCCTAACTTTTTTTTTCTTGAACTTTATATATATATATATATATACAAGTTCATAATAAAGTTTGTTTCTTGGTTTTTGGGGCCTACCTTTTACTTTAGAATAAGTTTTTGGCTGGAATGGTTTAGTATGAATTCCTAACTTTTTTTTTTTGAACTTTATATATATACACACACACACACACACACACACACAAAAGTGAGAGCCCTTTTTAAACCTCATATCAATCTAAAAATATATATTAAAAAATGGATTTTTAAAATAATTTTATATATATATATATATATATATATATATATATATATATATATATTTATTTGAAATTTAAAGTTCATCATAATTTATAATTTTTTCAATTATTACAAATGATAATAAAGTATTTTCACATGTCATTTACCAAAATACAAATCTCATAAAATATAAAATAAATAAATCTATATTTAAATGTTAGATAAATTTGATAAAATAGATACCATCCATCCTCAATATGAATCCAAACTTATTATTACTTATAATACTTAAAATCATAATAGATTTTATAATAATAATTTCTTTTAAGTAGGGCATTGTTATCCATTGTTAATAACTTATTTTCTCATCATCTTCTTTATGCCTATATTTTTATTTATTTAATCCTCACTTTTAATTTTTTTTTTTTTTTTAAAATATATATATATATATATATATATATATATATATATATATATATATATAAATTAATATAAATTAATAATTACACATCCAAAATTTCCACTTGATAGGTAAAGGCAAATGATTTTGATTCACATATCAGTTGAGGTCAATCTTATAATACAATATTTAGTATATTATTTTGTTGATATCTTAATTTTAAGATTGTAATTTAGAATTTGAAACTATGAGAAATGTTAGAAAAAATAAATGAACAAATTATTTTAAATAATATTTATTAATTTTTTTGACTAGATTTTATTTTAAAATAAAAAAACTAAAATTTTATATTTTAAAAATATAAAATCTCAAATTTTATATTTTAAAAACTTTTAGGTTCAATAAAACTTTTTTCTCATTTTGACATTTCAATATTATGTTTTTTCTTCGATATAAAATTTTAGTGAGTTTTAAGTTCAATAAAACTTTTCTCTTTTTAACATTTCAATATTATATTTTCTCTTGGGTAAACTTTAATCACATTTTGAAGTTGTGTAATAAATGTGTTTGGCTTTAATAAATTTTTATTCACACTTTAAAATTATGTTATGTTTTTGTTAATATTTTTAATTAATTTAATAAATTTTATATAGTCGATCTATATATCTTTAATATACTGGAAGTTTTATCATTTTTTATGACGTATAATTTTTTACAATAAAATTATGTTAATAAAAATATATAAAATGAAATTATTAATTTATTTTAATAATTGATGACCTCAATATACTTATAAAATAATGTCTTCCATACCTAAAATACAATGAAAATAATGACAACCAATTAAAAAAAAATTCAACCTTTTTCTTTTTTCATATTATTTTATCTAAGGTCATCCATGTTCTTTGGACTTATAACAAATGTAGATCTAGAAAAAAAAAAAAAACACATGATATAAATAAGGGAGAGGCAGTAATACTCGTGCACCTTAATTTGGCCACCTAACATCAATCTCACCAGAAACTCTCACAATCCATAAATGTTAAGGAGCTAGCTTTGTGACTTGAAACCATGACTCAATTTTAATAATCATTTTGCCTACTATAAAAAGTTATTTAAATTTATAGATGGAGTTGTTATTTTTGATTGTTTATCCTTGTGTAACATGTAATATTAAACATAAGATATTGAGATTATGTGAATTATTTGGAGCAAAAAATATTCTCAAAATCCTTTGAGTTAAGTTGCCATTTTTCATTTTTAAACATTTTTCAAAAATAATTTTTTTGGTAATATCCTTAATTGGCTTAAGTTGCTTGCACATTTAAAATTTGATAAGTTAGCAGCATGTTGTATGAAACAAGTGTTTTTCAATGCCTCTGAAAGCAGCTAGCTAGTTTGTAATTTTTCAAATGATGATTAGCCACTACCTTTGAAAGCGACAAGTTAACTTGCAAAATAACATTTTGAAAACTTTCTAATTTTTTTATCTTTATCTAAATTTCATTTAAATATTTTATATATTATAAAATCATTTAAAATATATATAAAATGATTTACATAAAATTTAAATGAACGATCAAAAATTTAAAAATTTAAAAAAATATTATTATATTTATAATTAACCATTTCTATTATATTTTCTTATTAATCAATTAGATCCCTACTATGTTACAATAAATGACAAAAAAATAAACATAATGAAAACATAATCTTAATCAAACCAAATTATTAACAGAGATGAAATGAAAAGAGGTCATGCATAAATATATGCATATAATTTTTATTTTATTTTTTGAATTTCATGAATTCACCAATATTTCTATATATATAAATAATTTAAATGTTTATTATCAATATGCATTGTATACTCATACTTATTATGTATAGAAAATCTTATATGTCATAATTTTATTAAATAGATTGTTAACGCTTTGGCCAAAGAATTTCAATAAATTGTGTTGTATTTTGTGCATATATTTTTTGATATCTATTAACATGTGGTGGTTTCTTGTCTCAAACATAAGTTTAAGCTTACAAATTATGGATGTTATCAAAGGATCTCAAACTTGTGCTTGTTTACATTATCTTAAGGTCAAAGACTAAGCCTTGAAATATATTTTTAAATCTTTAAAGATTAAGCAAACTGAGAAGCATATTAAATCCATTAAAATCTCTCATATCCATCTCATAAAGCTTCCTAAAATATCTTAAAATTTTATATTCAAAATTTCTAGATAACTATAAACTAGTGGTGTTTTAAGGGCATGAGGATTCTCTATAATGAGCTCAAACCTTACAAGAATGTCTTAATGTTGTTCCTCACAAACTTAAACCTTTTACTTAATGGATATGCAATGCATCATTTTACATTAAAATTTTGTATGTTGCTATGTTGAATATGGCTAATGATAAAGGCCCTAAAATTGATTTTTTTCATTGTGAATTCTACAAAGCCACATGTCATCTTATTGCATCAAAATTACTTCAAGTTTAGAATTAGGCATTCAAAAGGGAACTTATTAATCAAAGAAATATTAATTTTATTCGTGAAATTTGAGTTTTCGAGCTCACTCTAGTTGGAGACCCATTATTTTGTTAACTAGCTCTTATGTTCCATTTGTGACACATTTTTCTTACAATTATTAGACCAAAGAAAAGGGGCTTCATAAAAATTCGATATATTCTTGACAACATAATTTTGTCTAGGAAGGGTGGAATGGAATAGTCCTTCTCAATAGTGATTTTTTTCCCTAAACTAGACTTTGAAAATATTATGGTCATAAATAATGGCCTTTTACTCTTGCCATGTTGAAATATTTAAGGTTTAGATACATTTTTTATTTTTGAAGTACAAAACGTCTTTTTTGAAGCTTTGGCTTGTTTAACTATCAATGGTGATAAACTTGACATCTTCGACCTTTTTTGATTAATTAAACAAGGTTACCAATTAACTTATGCACTTTAAATTTTAGCTATTAAAACTTTTGGTTATATTATGGGGCATAGAACCCATAAAGGTCTCATTTATGGAATCATGCTCTTAAATAAGAAGAGTCAAATTATTAACAGTCATTTCACTAATGACTCCTTTCTCAGTCTAGCTAAGAATAAAGCTTCCTTTTATGAAGCTCTGACTTGTATTGATAATTTTTGCAAAGCCTTTGGCTCAAGATTACCATAGGAAAAAACTAGATGTTTCCATTAAAATATGGTGTTGGTGGCCAAATGGTTTTGAAAAGTTTTAATTAGAATTAGTTTAATGTATGGGAGATGTTCAAATTCTTGGGCATCCATTTTTCCTTTGAAAGCTCTTATTTTGTGATGTGACAACATGTATTGCAGAAAGTGGAAAATAAATCTATTTTCTAGATTACCAAATCTTTTTTCTTGGCAAGGAAATTCTAAATATGCACCAATATTTTTATGGCTATGCATGTTTACTATTCCTCATATTGGGAGGCATCCAAAACACCGTATGCCAAATTTTCAATAATTTCAGAGACTTTTTATGGACTAGTACTAGGGATAAGTTTTCAAATTGATGCTTGAGAAGTTTGTTGTCTCACCCAAAACAAGGGAGGCATAAGTATATAATTGATGTTAAAAAATTTATGTATTTTATCTTTATATTTTTTATTAATTGATATAATGATATATTTTAAATGAAAAATATTTAACATAATAATATATTTTAAATAAACTATAAAAAAATTGAAAAATATTTTTTTTATATTCAAATTAAATTTAAAATATATTTTTTTTTACAAAAATAAAAATAAATTTTCAAAATAATTTTAAAAAATTAAAAAAATATTATTAATGATAATATTAAATGTGACATTAAATTTCAAAATAATAATTTGTTTATAAGTTTTAAAGATGGAAACCATTCCCATCGTTGAAATAACTTTTTTTCATCTCCATCTTGTTTCCTATGTCTTGTTTTCATTTTATATTTATTTTCAATAAAAATAATATTAATTTTTAATAATTATTTGTAATTTTTATTTTTTATTTTTAAAAAATAAATATTTTTAACAATATTTAATATATAAATTTCAATTATGATTAATGATAACATTGAAATATATATATAAATAAATAAATAAATATATATATATATATATATATATATATATATATATATATATAACATTGAAATATGTGTGTGTGTATGTGTATATGTATATATTGAATATTGTTGAGTATCGTAATTTAGTCATGCATGTAAAATAATAATATTTCATCAATTACATTTAATTGTATTATGATTTTTATATGAAAATATTATATTAATATATTGTACATGATGGTGAGTAATGATTTTTTTATTGATAAAATGTTATCTATATATTTTATAAGATAATTTTTAAAATTTAAAAACTTATAGTTTTAAAAGTAGATTAAGAATCAAAGTCTTAAAAATTTTAATTGATAGTTAAGGGTAAATGATTTTTATTTAAGACTTTTTTGAAGTAAAAAAATTGAAAGACTAATATGTTATCTTGTCGACGTTCATTTTGAATGATTTTTGAAATATTAAAAAATGAAAATAAATAAATAATAAAATTATATATTTTTATAAATTTAAAATAAAAAATACTTATCAAGTCACTCTTTAAATTTTAAGATAAACAATTTCATATCTATTTTTAGAAGGTTCATTTTATATTACAATTATCATCTAAAATGTAGGTAAAATTAAATAAAATAATAGAAAGTATTTTATATAAAAATAAATATATTAAAATTATTATTTAAAATGTAAAAAAAATTAAATATTAAAAAATCTTATATTATTAATAAATTAATTTTTGCTTCAATAAAATTTTATTCATTATATTATATTGTGTCAAGCTCCTCCTTGATTGTAATGAACCTTGTATTGTTGATGCTTTTACCTTCAACATATTAATTATTTAACTTTTTAAAGCTTTTTTATTTCAAATTGAGAAGCTTGGAGTTAACATTATATTAAAGTTGATTTCAATTAGAGAGGATGGAGATGGAGGAGGCACTCACCCTTCTTCCGTATGTTGAAAGCCTAGCTTTAGGGTTCATCTTCTGTGAGTAAGGCTTTGAGGAGTGCAACTCTATGTGTGTTTCATGTTGAGGAAGGAGGATCAGGGAGCCATGGTTCCTTTGCAGAATTATGTAACATTTGTGTTGACTATTTTTTTAATCTACGGTAGTGTATGGGTTGTTGTTGTTTGTAGGTGGGTTTGTTGAGGTTATGGCTAACAACTATGGCATCAATGATGGTGGTAGTTTGTTTCTTAGATTATACGATAGCTCTATGGTGATGAGTGGGTGGTTTTATGATTGTAGGCATTGTTTTGTGCTTCCTTTAGTTAGGGACTGTGATTTGGATGTTATGGTTAGTGGTGATGATGACGATATTTGGCCTTTGTATTTGTGTTGGTAATGGCTTTGATTGTCCTTTGTCCCTATTTGGGGCTAGTTTACAGCCACAGTTCCTATCGGTAATGCTTTACTCAGATGTACCATGTTTGAGGTTCATTATCCTTCCAGTGTGTCTCGGTAATTTTGATTTTCTTATATTTTTTTGCTATGTTAGGGTTTGTCCCTAGGGCTATCTTTTTGTTTTCCTTGTTGGGTTTTACCTATATAATAAGATTATTTTGAGGGCATGCTATTTGTCTTTCACTTTCTTGGATATGCCCGACTATCAGGGAGTTGTTGTAGACATCCAATTCCTAACACCATTTATGTTAAAATTGTCAATCTTACTCGAATTACACTCAACTACACATTTTAGGCCAAAATCACTAAAACATGCTAAATGATTCAAACTTGTCATTTACAAGTATCGATTTAGGCCAACTTATCTCTAAATGGGAAAATGCAATTTATGTGATTCCTAACTTTGATCAAATCATTTTGAGTCAAAATGATGATTTTGCCCTTTTGTGCTCTGGATCACTCTTTTCTTTTCAATTTGTCAGTACACATCACATACCTTTGTTATTTTGTGTTGACAACATCCTAAATGGGAATATGGTTCCAACACATCTAACATCGCCTTCCTATTCTTTTCGAGTTAAATTATGATCTAGGAATATGACTTTCTGACCATTTGGATTGATTGAGGTCAATTTTCAAAGAATTGCACAAATATCGATTAATCTTTTTTAAAACTAATTAATTCAAATCAACAGCTTAAATAGATTTTCCATGGAGTTTATTCAATATTTCTTTTCGGAAATTAATTTTTATTAATTGCATCATCATAATGACATCATCTATGGGTTGGCATCCAAAAATCATAATTATAATAAATATCATGATTACGGCCTCCCATGTCTCTTTAATGCCTCCCATGCCTCATCAATGCCCCTTCTTCTCAAATCATGATGATGATATTTATGGATTTAATTATAAATATTAGATTAATTCATGGCCACACATCTCAATCTTTAGATGGATGGTCATGGTTAATCCTGAGCAATCTCAAAAATCTATAAATAAAAGGCCTCACACTACCATTTTGAAGCTTAATTGTGTAAACTTATAATGTTAAAATCTCTCCACAACTCCTTTGTGTTTTGATTAGTGTGTTATTTGCATTTGAATTAGCTTCATTTAATAGGCAATTAGATAGTTCTTATCATGAGCCTAGGTTTTACAAAGTGTTCTTGAGACATTGGAGGAGTTTTGCCACCATTTTTGACAAAAACAAGAATGCTTAATCAATGGGAGAACATGATTTTGAACAACTTTTTAGTAATGAAGTTATTTGGAAAGGTAATGATTGATTGCTTTATTTCATTTGCATCTTAATATTATTAGCAAACCCTGCATGGATAGGTTGGCTTTTTTTGTTGATTTCTTTATGCATTTTTTGATTTATTGACTAATGCTTGACTAACAACCATCATAATCCAACTTTACATTCTGTATATTATCTTGACGTTTGAAGGAAATAGATTTAATGACCAACAAAGATCATGAACACATTATTGAGATCCAGATTGGCAACAAGTTCTTGATAGAGCAACTTTTCCAAAAGGGAATTGGGTAGCAATTTTATAACTGATCATTTTTGTTGTCTCACATATTGAATAGGACGTGCATCTCCCTGTCAACAAGACTAATAGAACCATTTTTCAATTTTCCAATTTCTATTGGCCATTATCATGCCTCGTCTCTTGGGGGCAACCCTATAAACCCTTTTTAGGTATATTATACCATTGTGTTCTATTTACTGTATTATTTGAACTATATTGACTTGAGGTCCTTCGAGACTATGTAGGCAGTGCTCAATTACTATTGAGGTTAGCTTGGTCATATTTATTCCTCGCTCTCACCAATTTACAAGCATGTGTTGTTGCAGCCAGCTTTGGTTGTTATTGAAACTCTCAGTTAGTTCTCTAGTCCATTATTTATATCCATGATTGCCATTGTAGTCAGGTTAGTTTTTTATTGGAACTTATACTCTTGGATGAGCATCTCCTTGACTAGTTGGTCCCCTTTTGTACATATTTTATCCCAAAAACACCAAAGACATTAGAAACAACCCATAAAAGAGCAAAAACATTGTCTTATGTTTTTATACATTCTGATCCTCACACTCTTGTCATTTTGCAATCATTTTATCCTATTGACTATCTATTATGCAAGTCAACTTATCTCATGCTCTTGCCATTTTACAATCATTTTATCCTACTGAATATCTATTGTGCGAATCAGCTTATCTCATGCTCTTACCCTTTTATAAGCATTTTATCCTACTAACTTTCGATTGTGTGAGTTAGCTTCTCCCACACATTTTCCATTTTACAAGATAATTCTCATTCACCCCACCATACAACACTCTTATAATTTTACAAGTAATTTAAGTTCCATTGGCTTACCAATTTACAAGTCATCTCATCTCATCAACTTGCCATTTGTAAGGCCAATATCATTTGTCAAGTCTTCCCTTTTCTTCTACAACATTAATCATATGTTTTTGATCATCACCTTTTTATTCTATCCCACTTCTTGAGAAAACTACATCTGGTCTGAAGTTCATGTTGGAACATGCATCCATGGAACTATGTAGGTAGCATCCACTTGTCTTGTACATCTGGACTAAGCTCAGCCAACCCATTCCCTTTTTTCTCTTCCCCCATTTATTTTGTTTTTGTTCCTCTTTAATTAGAGAACAAATTTTGTGTCCGTATTCTTTGTTACATTGTGGTGGAACATAACACCTCTCCCACACATGCATGAACAATTATCTTTAAACCGCACTAACTTGGTTTTTTGTTTGTGTGTTTATTTGAGTTTTATTGGCATTTTGTTGTTTTTATTGGTGTTTTGTTATGCTTTCTCACCTCTCCATTTATTTATTTTTATTTTATTCTTTTATTGCTTCTTATCTCACCTCAGTCTTGTGTTTCCCTGTATGTTTTTGCTTGTCTCTTTTGCATTTATTTGATTATTGTTGGTGATGTTTAATCTTTTATTTTCTTGTTTGTTCTTGTTTCTTTGTTCTCTTGCATTATGTTTTTAAACATCTTTGTTCATACTTAAGTCTTGATTGTTCATATCTTGATTTTAAGTTTGGTTCATTTATGTTTATCTTTTTCTTTATCTTTGATTTTTTGTTTAAATGTAAATAGTTGTAACTCTAGTTTTGGTCATTGTTTATCATTATCCTTAGTTATAGGTATTCACATTTGAACCAGCTCCACGCATCTGAAATTCCAAGTCATTATGATTTATTCATACTTATGATGCCTCATTTCTTTTGCAATAGCAAGCAATTTGTGCTCTAGATTCAAGTCTTAACGTCAACACAACTCTGATGAAACACTCTCAAGAATACTATGCATAAACTAGGCTCAATAGGTTTAGCATTCTGACTCTTTGCTTGGATGTGCATCTCTTCACATACATCATGAGTCTAATCAAATTTTTGGTCAGTTTTTCATCATTCCTTTTTCCATTCTCTCTCGCTTTTGGGTGGACTACATTGGTCTGAAGATCATTTAAGAATATTCGTCCATAAAACTATGTAGGCAACATCCACTTGTATTATACATCTAGAGTCATCTTGACCATCTTCATTCTTCTTTTCATCTCTTTCATCACTTTTTGCATTCTTGTATGCTTGGTTTTTTGTGGATTTTGTAGCCATTCCACCATTGCATCTATGTTTACACTCGCTCATTTTAATCTATGAAATAGGTTATATCCTTGAGCTAATTACTTGTCAATTTACCCATGTTGGGGCAGAACATTTCCAATAAGTCACAAATCTAATTAACCCTGTTGGTTGAATATTTTGTCGATCAGCGTACTAATAAACAAAATAGGTCTGATCAGCCAAAGTAGGAAGATTAGTCATCCAAATGTGTAGGTTTACCACATCAGAAGGGGACTGATCTCTCCTCTCATCAAGGGGAGGTTCCCTATATATATATATATATATATATATATATATATATATATATATATATAATACTCAAGGGTAGGACAAACCATCCATCTCTCTTTTTTCAAAGATGATGCGTGTGGATCAAAGGAGAAACTCAAGGGAAATGGCAGACAGCACTCTTCTTCTTTCAGAAGTACTATTAAGCCAGCCACAAGAATACTCCTAATAGTAATAGCAAAATGTAGCGAAGGATGTAATAACCAGCAAATCGAGATGCAGCACAAAGTCTCCACCTGAATTGCTCAAGAGTAAGATACGAAGGAAAATGAGGGCACAAAGTCATCCCAAGGTCCTTTACACAGAAATGAAAAGAAAACACACTAAAGACAATTATGGGGGCACAAAGTCTCTCCACAGTTGACTCTTCTAGACACCTTCCTGATTGTTGTCACTAATTCTACTTGTTGAATTAAAGGAACAGAAGATATATTCAGGAAAAAGACATAAGAAAAGTTTCCCCAATAACAAAGATATTATAGCACAAAGTCTAAAAAATCACTTGCTTTCTTATTCCAATAACAAAATATGATCAACAATCTGAGCTCAAAGTCTCAATAATGCCTTTCAATTTGGGTAGAGTTTCATTCTGATTATCAAAAAGAGATCCTCTTTACACTAACAAGAGAGTCCCTTATATAGCCACTTCAAGAAGGACTCAAGAACAGTAACACAGCATGTTGCATTGAATTCTGTTAAGAAGACATGCTGGAATTTAGGGGCATTTACCCATTTGCTTTTCTCAATGCAGAGAAACAGGTCACGCTATTGAATGTTCACATCTTTCAATGTCTACCTGGTGATCTGCTTCTTAGAATCATATCTGATGCATAAATGTTTCTAGTCCTTCTTCATTGTTCCTCCTTTTTTGGTTATTTGAATCGGGTCCTAGATTCAATTTGATGCTATGTTCTTTAGTCACTTTCTGCTGGTCTTTAGCAATTGACGCGTGGCACATTCCACTGCTAAACAAGTGAAGACACATGGCAAATTTTGTGATACTCTGAGAAACATTTATTGATAGAGGCTTTGAAACCTATTAGAAATTTAGAATCACGAATGCAGACACGTGTCGCTCTCCACAGAGTTACAATGGAAAAGGTGGCAGCTTTCGCTTGCATCTTAAGAATCTTATAGAGGATGACACGTGGCAACTTTCGCTAAGTTTGATGAGAGACATGTGGTAGGTTTCATTGATTTGATACTGTGTCTCAATGGATGACATGTGTCAACATCCAGCGTGACTTTGATGAAGGACACGTGGCGGCATTCATTGAACTTGTAGAAGCTTTAGACGCCTTTTGAATGTCCTATAGAAGATGACACGTGGTGGCTTCTATCACATTTTAGAAACATTATAGAACTATGTAGAACTCATTTGGATTCATGCGGATGATGCCACTTGGTGTGTTCTGCTTAAATTAAAAAGGACACGTGGTGGCTTTCGTGGCTCTTAGAATCAAAGTGAAATGAGGCTTAGAAGATGACACTTGGCAGCATATGTGGGATTCTGTTGAGATTTTATCTTGGTCCGTTTGTTTGCCTTGGTCACTTTTTGCCACGAGAATTCCTTCGCAAGGGCACTTATGTCTTTGACTCTTGGGGCACTCCTTTGAACTTTATCACTTGAATCAATCAATTGAACCAACTTTAGTTAAACGGTTCAATGGTTCATTCCCTTGTTTCGGCTGAGTCCTTTTGATCTTCGTTAAACCAATCGTGTTGAACCTGTTGAACCTTGAACCCATTGAACCTTTGAACCAAAATGGTTCAATGATTCAATGGTTCAATGGTTCAAGCCTTCTTCTATTTGATAAGTGTTTTGAAGCCGTTGAACCTTGATGAAGCGCTTAACTCTTGTCGATGACGTTGAACCTTTGAACTTGTTGAACCCGTTGAACCAAAATGGTTCAAGGTTCAACGATTCAATGGTTCAATGGTTGGATCCTTGCTTAGATGCTTGCTGATGGACATTTTTGATTGAACCAAGGCGCTGAACTAATCCCAAAAATGACTAAGTGTTGGAAACTGATTCTTTTGATTGAACCTCCCTGTAGAAGCCTTTGAACCTGTTGAACCATTAGTCCTTTGACTAAAAAAGCTTGAATAATTCCCAATTTTGAAAGCTTAGAATAAATTTTTGAAATGAGAAGAGATATTTTGGTCTTTGCAAGACCAAAATAGCTTATATGTTGTCCTAAAAATGAGTGACATTTTTTGGGTACAACAACTAGCTCCAGTTGGGGAACTTCTATCAATTGTAAAAAGAATTGAAGGGAGTAGAATCCAGAACCTTCAGTGTCTTCAAGTATGCCATTGGGCTATGGAGTCATGCTACCCAGAAATGAAAGGCATCAAAAATTGAAAACAAACAAAACAAAATAGAATTAAAAACTATACAAATATACATATGTACAGATGAAATGATCTGATACTTCAAGAATTGAAGTATTTCAGATGCTGCCCATTGTGAGGCAGAGAAAAGAGTGTGCCATTTTAATATTTTAGAAAAAAGCTATTTTCACCAATGTGCTGATGAATTATAAATGGGCCTCTCTAAAGGGAGTCAAACTTTCCATGCATCCCCTTTGGTTCTCTCCTTTTGTCCCACAGCAGGACTTGATCCCCAATCTGGAAATCATGATTTTTGGCCTTTTCGTCAAAGAGTTTCTTTACCAAACTTTGATGAGCAGCAATTCTATCCACCACCATGGTTCTATGTTCTTCCAGCTCAGTCAGGCACATGATTCTTTTCTCAAGAGAGCTTTCATATGTCTGATCTTGCCTTTGCCAATTTCAAGGCTGGCAATTCTAAGGTGATTGGTATCTCAACATTGATACCATAAAGAAGTTGAAAAAGAGACATACCAATTGCCCTCTTTGGTGTGATTCTATTTGCCCATAGAGCATCAACCAATGCTTTGTGCCATGTCCTTTGATTGTCATCTGCTAGCTTCTTGATGATAGTTACCAGGTTCTTATTGCTAGATTCAGCTTGTCCATTCCCTTGTAAAAAATAATCAGAAGAGTGAGAGAGTATGATTCCATAATGAAAACAGAATTATGTAATCTCTTGAGAGGTGAAACAAGTTGCATTATCAGTAACAATTTTGATTGAAATTCTAAATCTGGAAATGATATTCTCTTTGAGGAAGTTGCATACAACTTCTGAAGTAGCATGCTTAGTTGAGATTGCTTCTACCCACTTGGTGAAATAGTCAGTTGTTGTAAAGACATAATCATGTCCAACACTTGAAGATGGGTTTATTATCCCAATAAAATCAATCCCCCATTGTTGGAAAGGTTCTTCTATGATCATTAGCTTGAGAGGCATAGTAGCTAGCTTGGGTCTTCCAACAAATTACTGACAGAGTTCACATTTTCTCACCCACTTATGTGCATTTTGGAAAAGAGTTGGCCAATAATACCTGGCTCACAGAATCTTGTGAGTAGTCACAGGAGCAAAAAAATGTCCTCCACAGGTCAGATTGTGGAAAGATTTCAAAAGCTGGCTTTGTTGCTCTTTGTCTACGCAGCGAAGGAATACTCCATCTATACTTCTCTTGTACAAGCCATTGTCCCAAAAGACAAAATTGGCAGCTTTCAACTTGATAGTCCTCCTTTCTTTGTAATAAAAATGAGCAAGACATTCACCATAAGTAAGGAAATGAGCGATACCTGAATACCACTTATTGGTAGTGGAGACAAAAAGGACTGTTGGTGTCTCTTCTACTTCAATTTCTTCACGTTGTGTGTTTTGTGGCTTATTATCAGCAATTAATTGGCATAGGCCTTTACCCCTAACTAGTTTTGTCGGCTTGATGTCTAGATCAAACTCTTGGATCTTTGTAATTCAATTACCTCTTTTCGTGCCAAACTTCTGTTGAGTTAATATAGACTTGATTGTAGTGTCAGGAACTAAGGCAGTAGTGTGTGAATTTAGAATATAGAAGCAAAAATATTTGACTGCTTTCACCAACGCATAAGCATGCCTCTCTACATTTGAATACTTTATCTCATGGGTTTTAAGAGGGCAACTCATGAAAGAGATAGGAGATTCCATACCTTCCTTGTCCTGTTGAACAAGAATTGTTGAAAGAGTGTGTTCAGACGCATAGCTGTATATGATGAAATCTTTGTTATAATCTAGACAAACCAAGGTAGGGGCATGAGCAATGGTGGTCTTGATATCCTGAAATGCTAACTTGCCTTCTTTAGTCCAGCTGAAGATGGTCTTCCCTTTCATTATGTTCACAATGTGTCTAGTCTTCTCAGCAAATTTGGGGATGAATCTCCATTAAAAATTCACCTTTCTGAAGAAAGAATGAACAACATTTTTACTTGTAGGCAAATTAAGCTCTTGAATAGACTTGACTCTATCTGAGTCAATATTTATGCCTTCTTTGGACACAATGTGTCCAAGGAGTTTCCCTTCTGTTACTCCAAAAATAGACTTTTTAGGATTTAAAGAAATACCATTCTGGCGACAGCACTCCATCACTTGTTATAAGTGGCGTACATGATCAGCTTGACGCTTTGAAAAGATAGTCAAGTCATCAATGTATACCACTATAAATTTACCAATCTCATCTTTGAAAGCCAGATCCATTGCTCTCTGAAAGGTAGCACTAGCATTTATTAAACCAAAAGGCATTCTTCTATATACAAATGTACCCCAAGGTGTGGTGAATGCAGTCTTGTGTTGGTCGGCTTCACCAACTTTAACTTAATTATATCTTAAGAAACCATCCAACATTGATAACATCTCTGAACCTGTTACTGTTTGAAGCACTTGATCCATAATTGGCAAAAGATAATTATCTTTCAAAGATGCTTGATTCAGATTCCTAATATCTACACAAATGCAAATTTTTCCATTCTTCTTCTTTACAGGCACTATGTTTGCAATCCATGTGGAATGATTGATTGGAAAGATGATTCTAGCATTTAACATTTTTTGTATCTCAGAAAGAATAGTACCTGATATTTTTGGATTATATTGTCTAGATTTTTGCTTGTAGGGCATTGAGTCAGCCTTGAAAGAAATGTCATGGCAAATTTCATCAAGTCTGAGAGACTTCAAGTCTTCATAATAATATGCTAAGACATCTATGTATTGACCATCTTGGGATTTTCTTCAGTAGTCAGATTCACTTGATCATATCCCTGAGAGAAACTCGAGTCTGTTTGCTATTGTTTGATGAATCTATCATGCTTGTCAAACAGCTTCTCAAGAGAAACTAGACCTTTGGGAATTTTGTTTCTTTTTAGCTATAAGAATCCTTCATTTATATTTGAACTGGAATCAAAGATAGATTCATTCTTCTGAGATTCACTACCTTCAAAACATAGTTGTTCAAAATTATCTTTTCGTTCTAGGAAGGCAATGATTTGATGATCATCATTGAATACTTGCCAATGATCAGCATTGTCAAGAACATTTGGTCTATAGACCAGCTCAATAGTATACCTATCTTCTTTGAAACCTGAATGAGGAACTAAGAGAGTTCTTGAAATAGCAAGTGCATCAGCTCTGTAATTAGACTCTCTGGGTATGGCAGAAATGTTGAAAGCATCAAAGCTTTCAATTTGGTCCCAAACCAAGTTATGGTAGTGGCGTAATCTTTCATTCTTGGTTTGGTATAAGTTCCTCACTTGACAAACCACTAATTTAGCATCCCCTTTGGCATGAAGAAACTTGATGTTTTTTCTTGAGCAGCCCTCATTCCAAGCAACAGAGATTCGTATACAGTTGTATTGTTAGTGTTGCTAAATTGTAATTTGTAAGATGAAGGAAACATATCTCCTTGAGGAGATATCAACACAATCCCAGCTCTTAAACCGGTAGAGGAACAGCTACCATCAAATTCTAAATTCCATATCTCATATGATACTAATTTCTCTTTAGATTTTCCTTCATCAGAGATGGAGGATCCTTCTTGGTCTGTATTGCAGCCTACTAGTTCTTCTGTTGTTCTAGTTGAACTGATTTCTAAGTTGACCCTTTCAAGAATTATATCAGGTATTTCATGCACTTCATCTGTAGATATAAAATAGTTACCCATACCTATGGATTCAAAAAGAATTTGAGCTTCAGGGGTTGATGTCTGGGTGACCACATATTTTGCTTCCTTTTCAGGGAGCAACCTCTTCATTACGCCTTGGACAGGAATCCTTACCTCAGACAGATCCATGCTTAGTTCTCCTCCCACGTCCTTGCAGAAATTTCATCCAAGCAAAATGCCATAGGATGCTGGGACATCAGCCACCAAGGCAGTCATCTTGATTCTCTTGTCTGGAAAGGTTGCAAATGCAAATTGGACATCTTTGATTTGCCCCAGCAATGGTACTTACTTGTTCTCCATGGAGAAACATCTCTCAAATGTCTTGGTCAGTGTGAGACCAAGAGACTCAGCTACTTTAGCAGGCATGACATTGTTAGATGCGCCTGAGTCTATAATATAGTTACTCAGCTTGTGGCCATTAATTAACAGGGAAACATAGAAAGGTTCTATTTTTCTAGGAGCAGCTGGGATATCAGCCACCAAATTATTTGGAATAGGCATGTTCTTTGGAGAATCAAGAGTTACCTTTTTAGCCTTTTATCCTGCAACGACGGTTTGGTTCTTGACACATTAGATCAGCTTATCCAATTGATCAGGATTGGACTGCAAATATTTGAACTAAAACATTTGTATTTTTGTCTTTTTGACATGATCGATTATGTCAAATGGTTGAATTGAGCTAGGTACAGAGAAAGGTACTTTAACTTTCTCAATTTTAAGAGGGATGGGAGGTGGGCTGGTTTGCGAATTTGAAGTAGAAGGGGAAGGTGAAATTGATGTATTTGCCTTTTGGGTGATTACCAGATCCTTTGACTGAAAAGGCAGAATGGTTCCATGCTTAATAATTGTAATTGTTGGTTGAGGTTGCTCTTCTATCTTCCCTTTATCAGCTTGTTGGACTGGTTGGTTCTTGGACCTGGTAAACACTGCATATGATCCATCAAAAGCTTCTCCTTTACTTTCGAGTTCATCCTAGTAGTTCAGGAAAACAATGTGGGAGTCGCCAGTTGATTCTTCTTGATTGTCTTCAAGGAGATCAACGTCATTTTCTTGATTCAATTCAAGATGGAAAGAAAACTCTAATTTTGCTTCAAGATATCCCTTGTTGAATTGGTTGGAGGAGCTTCCAGGGCAAATTTTCCTTGTGGGGTGGGAAGGCGATTTTGTTGCCCTTGATTCTTGGCAGCATTGCCCTGATATGACTGATTTGGGAATGTCCTTCTGTATGAAGGAGCAGAAGACATTCCTTGAGCCATTTGCTTTTTGAGAGCAAGCAACTCATTTGTCAATTTTTGTACCATTGGATCTGTGGTGCTTGTAGATGAATACTCAAAATATGATGAAGCTCTATTTCTATTTGGATCTCTTCTTATCTTCCCTACTGAGATGAGATCATCTTCTACCTCAGTGGCCAAACGCTGAGCTGCATTAAGATCTATTTGACCAACACGTCTCAAAAAAAACTTACTTCAGGTAACTGAGAATTAATAAAAAAACATTTGAGATTCTCAACTGTAGGTCAAGCTATTATAGGAATTCTATTCTTTAGTTTGTCAAATTTGGCTATGAAGTCTCTCAAAAACTCATAAGGCTCTTTCTTCACCTGTGTAAGTTGAGCCAGAAGTGCATGTACATCTTTTGCAGGTTTGAATCTAGCTTCAAATTTATCTTTGAGAGTATTCCAATCAGTTACTGATCAAGCCTGTAGATGATAAAACCAGTCTATAGCAGCACCTTGTAGTGTCTCCACAAAAAGCCTGACTGCTACATCTTTAAATTCTACTCTGATTACTCCACAAGCTATGTTGAAGGCTGCAATGTGCTCATCAGGATGAACTTTTCCATCACCATAAAATTTGGGGAAATTTTTCTTAGAACTGTGTGGAAGCTTATGTAGAGGTGGAGTAAGATTGAGAGGACCAAAAGCATTACCCCAGGGGCCTTGAACTGCCATTATAGGATTATGAAAAGGAGGGATAACAAATCTCAGAGGGGTAACTATTGGCAAAGCTTTATCAACAGCGAAAGTAGATACTTTGTCTGGCAATGGAGATCTGACTTTAGTAAGAGGAAAGATCTTGGTTCGTTGGAGATGAGATGGTGAAGGAAATAGATCAAAATCACTTTGTTGTACCAACTCGAATACAGGGTCAATGACACCTTTAGCCCTTTGGCTTCGTGTATACCTTGAATCTGTCAGATTGAGAAACAAAAATGGAAAAGAATTGACCTTGCTTTAGTTAAGGCTTGAGGCTTTAAACTGTGCATTCTTTCCCAGTTAGTGTGGAGGTGAATGGATAGATTATAAATGGATAATGGATTTTATCTCCAGCGGAGTCGCCAAAAACTTTTGGTTGAATATTTTGTTGATCAGCATACTGATAAACAAAATAGGTCTAATCAGCCAAAGTAGGAAGATTAGTCATCCAAATGTGTAGGTTTACCACATCAGATTGGGATTGATCTCTCCTCTCATCAAGGGGAGGTTCCCTATAGATAAGCTATATATATATATATATATATATATAGAAAATAATACGCAAGGGTAGGATAAACCATCCATCTCTCTTTTTTCAGAGATGATGCGTGTGGATCAAAGGAGAAACTCAAGGGAAATGACAGATAGCACTCCTCTTCTTTCAGAAGTACTATTAAGCCAGCCACAAGAATACTCTTGGTAGTAATATCAAAATGTAGCAAAGGATGTAATAACCAGCAAATCGAGATGCAACACAAAGTCTCCACCTGAATTGCTCAAGAGTAAGATATGAAGGATAATGAGGGCACAAAGTCGTCCCAAGGTCCTTTACACAGAAATGAAAAGAAAACACACTAAAGACAATTATGGGGGCACAAAGTTTCTCCATAGTTGACTCTTCAGGACACCTTCTTGACTATTGTCACTAATTCTACTTGTTGAACTAAAGGAACATAAGATATATTAAGGAAAAAGACATAAGAATAGTTTCCCCAATAACAAAGATATTACAGCACAAAGTCTGAAAAATCACTTGCTTTCTTATTCTAATAACAAAATATGATCAACAATCTGTGCTCAAAGTCTCAGTAATACCTTTCAATTTGGGCAGAGTTTCATTTTGATTGTCAAAAAGAGATCCTCTTTACAATAACAAGAGAGTCCCTTATATAGCCACTTCAAAAAGGACTCGAGAATAGTAACACATCATGTTGTATTGAATTTTGTTAAGAAGACATGCTAGAATTTAGGGGCATTTACCCATTTTCTTTTCTCAATGCAGAGAAATGGGTCACGCTATTGAATGTTTGCATCTTTCAATGTCTACCTGGTGATCTGCTTCTTAGAATCATATCCGATGTGCAAATGGTTTGGGTCCTTCTTCATCGTTCCTCCTTTTCTAGTTATTTGAATCGAGTCCTAGATTCAATTTGATGCTCTATTCCTTAGTCACTTTCTGCTGGTCTTTAGCAATTAACGAGTGGCACATTCTGCTACTAAACAGGTGAAGACACGTGGCAACTTCCGTGAGACTCTAAGAAATGTTTATTGATAGAGGCTTTGAAACCTATTATAAATTTAGAATCGTGGATGCAGACAAATGTCGCTCTCTGTGGAGTTACAACAGAAAAGGTGGTAGCTTCCACTTGCCTCTTGAGAATCCTGTAGAGGATGACACGTGGCAGCTTCTGCTGAGTTTGATGAGAGACATGTGGCAGGTTCCACTGCTTTGATACTGTGTCTCAATGGATGACACGTGGCAACATCTGATGTGACTTTGATGAAGGACACGTGGCGGCATCCATTGAACTTGTAGAAGCTTTGGATGCCTTTTGAATGTCCTGCAGAAGATGACACATGGTGGCTTTCGTTGCATTTTAGAAAAACTATAGAACTATGCAGAACTCATTTGGATTCATGTGAATGATGCCACTTGGCGTGTTTCACTTAAATTAAAAAGGACACGTGGTAGCTTCCACGACTCTTAAAATTAAAGTGAAATGAGGCTCAGAAGATGACACTCGGAAGCATCCACGAGATTCTATCGGGTTTTATCTCGGTCCATTTGTTTGCCTTGGTCACTTTTTGCCACGAGAATTCCCTTCGCAAGGGCACTTGTGTCTTTGACTCTTGGGGCACTCCTTTGAACTTTATCGCTTGAACCGATCGATTGAACCAACTTTGGTTCAATGGTTCATTCCCTTGTTTCGACTGAGTCCTTTTGATCTTCATTGAACCAAACGTGTTGAACCTATTGAACCTTGAACCCGTTGAACCTTTGAACCAAAGTGGTTCAATGGTTCAACGGTTCAATGGTTCAAGCCTTCTTCTATTTGATAAGTGTTTTGAAGCCATTGAACCTTGATGAAGCGCTTAACTCTTGTCGATGACGTTGAACTTGTTGAACCCGTTGAACCAAAATGGTTCAAGGTTCAACGGTTCAATGGTTGGATCCTTGCTTAGATGCTTGTTGATGGACATTTTTGATTGAACCAAGGCATTGAACTAATCTCGAAAATGACTAAGTGTTGGAAACTGATTCTTTTGATTGAACCTTCCTGTAGAAGCCTTTGAACCTATTGAACCATTAGTCCTTTGACTGAAAAAGCTTGAATAATTCCCAATTTTGAAAGCTTAGAACAATTTTTTGAAATGAGAAGAGATATTTTGGTCTTTGCAAGACCAAAATAGCTTATATGTTGTCCTAAAAATGAGTGACATTTTTCAGGTACAACAAACCCTACAAGGGCAAGACCATTATTTATTATTTATCAATGATCAAAATTAGCCCTACTAGGGCACAACTATCTTATCATGATCAAATCTACTCTACTAAGGCATTTCTTGTTATCATCTTTTGGGAACTACATTCTCTTTTTCATCTAAGTTCAAGCTCTCCACACTTTTGCCCATGATGGCAATGTTTTAGTGTGCAACTTGTCTCAGGATTAATCAATGTTGTAAGTGTGCAACTTGCACTCTCAAATTGGGTACATTCAAAGTGTGTCCCTTATATTTATGGATTAAATCCTTCCTATTCCCACCATATTTGGGGCTCATTATACCTCTAAGTATATTTGGATCATTGATGGTGACCAAGCATGCAAGCATTAACTCATTTGGATATAATCTATTACATGGGTTAATCTCTTATTTTCTCTCTTTTTTTGAGATTACATCCTTCTTTGTCATCCTAGTATGTCCTCTTGAGGGGGCAACATAGGTCATTTCCAATTTCTTTTTGATAACTATTTTCTTTGCAAAGGCATTGCTTCACTTAAATGTCTCATTGTGCATTCTCAAATAGGGGCAAAATGTAGACATCTAATTCCTAACACTATTTATCTTAAAATTGTCAATCTTACTCAAATTGCACTCAAATACCCAATTTAGATCAAAATCACTAAAATGCACTAAATGGTTCAAACTTATCATTTACAAGTGACAATTTAAACCGTCGACATCATGAAGATCTGTATCTTCAAGAAGATATCTATGAGCCTACACTTGAAGATCTTCCTGATGAAGAATTTGATGATGAAGAAGATGCAGCAACTCTTGAATCACTTGCAGATGAGCTAGAGCAACCAATGACAAATATGCAACGTGGTGCAAGACATTACAGACCACGACACCATGACTGGTCTATCCAGTCCAATGAAGCATATAGAGCCTGGTCACGCCATCATCATGAAGTCCCTGAGCAACCAGAGAAACCAAGAGGAAGAGGATACTCCAGAGGAGAATCATCTAGAGGGAGACAGCCCTCGCAGCCAAGACAGCCTCCCATAATGCACAGAATACAACATCCTCTTGTGTAATATCCAAGCTCTTTCAAGCCAAGCAACTCCTGGATAAAAAACAAGTTCACCAGCAGAGAGCCGCCAAAAGAAATCAAAGAGCCAAACTAGGATGTCTTCCTACCGACAGAAGAACCAACTGTAGTAGCAGAACCTCGGTGGGATGAAGACCATGAAGAGGATGAAGTCGGAAGCATGTTCTACTCCGACCAAGATTACTACCCTGGTGAATGCAGTCATCTACAAGAAGAAGAAGAAGCCGAACCAGAACCAGAAGAAGAAGTCTACCCTGAACCAGCAATTTTTCAGGATCCAGGAAGACAGAAACTGGTATGTACTAGTATTCCCTCTTTAGAACTTCCACAGCCTGTCCATTTAAACCATTTGATTAATGGCAGATTTGCCCAATTCCTTACATTAGAAATAAATGGTAGACTTGTAGATGCCCAAGTAGACACTGGTGCTTCTCTCTCATTTGCTAAACCACAGCTCATCAGTGACTGGAAGACACTTGATGAACACCTAGCTTATAAGAGCATTGATGTCCAGGGGAATAGTTTTACCTGTAGAGACTACAAACATCAGCAACCCCTTCGGATCCAAAATAAAATCTTCCATGCAGATTTCTTCGCCCTTGAGAAGGTGCCCATTGATATCCTCCTTGGAGGATCATTCATTGATCATTATTCACCCTATGGTGCCACAACCAAAAGCATTATGTTCACCATAGAAAATGAAAGGCTCAGAATCCCTCGCTTAATATATGCCACTGAGCAATTCCCTAGCTCCATGTCTCAAAGTCCAGAAATCATCCCGGCTGAGATACAAGAACTAGGCGACCAAATCAAAACTAATATCTGTTCAGATAATCCTCAAAAGTTTTGGTCCAAGTCAATGCCTAAAATAGAAATAAAAATCATTGAAGGCAAACAGATGAAGATTGGGAAGAAAATCCCAATTCTAGCCCAGGACTACAATGATATGGAACTCCAGATCAAAGAATTGGAGATAAATGGGTTTATTGAAAAATCCACCTCTCCTTTCTTTTGTTACGCCTTTATGGTTAACAAGCATTCTGAGTAGAAACAAGGCAAGAAGAGAATGGTCATAAACTATAGGCCATTAAATGCTATAACCCAACCATTTCCATATCCGATACCTGACAAAAGTTATTTGTTAGAGAAGGTTGTAGATTGTAAATACTTCTCTCAATTTGATTGTAAGTCAAGATTCTACCAGATTAGAGTCAAGGAAGCAAACAGAGAAAAGATAGCCTTCAGCTGCCCTTTCGGTCACTACCAGTGGACGGTCATGCCTTTCGGCCTCATGAATGCGCCAGCATATTATCAGGCGCATATGGATAAAATATTTGAAGGCACTTCTCAATTTCTCTGTGTATATATAGATGACATTCTAATTTTTAGCAATAGTCTGTCTGACCATTTTATACATCTCTCCAAATTTTTCCAGTTAGCATAAGATGCAGGCATTATTCTTTCAGAAACGAAGATTCAGCTCTGCAAGACTGAATGTAACTTTCTCGGCATGGTGATCAGAGAATCAAAGTTACAGATCCAGCCGCACATCAAGGAGAAAGTCTTTAGCTTTCCTGAAAGACTAGATAAACCTAAATTACAAGCATTTTTGGGATTACTAAATTATCTGAATAGCTTCTATCCTAACGCTGGTGAAGACAGGTATATACTCCAGACGCTTCTTCAAAAAAAGAAAGCTTTTTGTTGGGAAGAACAGCACACTGCAGCAGTTCAGAAAATAAAAGCCATAGTTGCATCACTACTAGAACTGCACATCCCAAAATCCAATCAGATGAAGGTTTACACAGATGCCTCCGATATAGCATGGGGAGGAGTACTTGTTTGTTTGTATAGTAATATAGAGTTTGTGTGTGAGTTTGCGAGTGGCATGTTTAGCCCCGATGTGTTAAAATGGATCTCCTCTGATAAAGAGATCTATGCTGTCAAGAAATGTCTTGAGAAGTTTATGCTGAAACTTCTACATTTGCCACATTTTGTAATTGTAACCAATTGTACCAGATTCTTGACTTTTAATGAAAAAGATCATGGCAAGAAAGATGGTCGCGGAAAATATGTTAGGTGGCAGTCATTTTTTAACCAGTTTAAATTTTTTGTAGAACACATTAAGGGCACTGACAATGTAATTGCAGATTGGCTCAGTAGAAATCTTCCAGCAACATTGATGCACCAGCCTGCACCTGGTTTTAATCTCACCAAGATTCTTAACCAAGGATTTGATTCCATGAATGTTCTTGTACAAGAACAAATCCTTCGAGAAGGTTTGCATCCCCGGTACACGAGGATTTCCTATGCAGCAAGACAAGACCTGCAAATGTCTGCAGCAGCGATAATCCAAGCCAACCGCAGACAGAATTCGGGAGTCATCATCACTGAAAGGCTCAATAGTGAATTCCTGTACCACCAATTCACTGAGCTACTAAAGTGACCATTATGGACATGGCGCATTCGGATCAGATCCACTTTCAACGAACATCTGTATCGTTGGATTGCTCGGCATGGCCCGCACTGCATCCATGAAGTAGAAAACCATGATCAGGACACAGTTGTCCATACGATCATTCGGAGAAGACTTGAGTGGGAATCTTATTTCCACTGTACTCCACGACACACTCCATGTGAAGCGGGACCCCCTAATTGCCGACATTGGCATCTCCAAAGCACTTTTCAGATAAGATGGCTTTTCAATCCGATATCCGAAGATGACCTCGTAAACGAAGCGAAAGACATGTTGGGCCCACAGCCTAGGATTCCATCCTCACCATCATCATCCTATGGATCCAATGCATCGAATAGCATCTCGCTGTAGCATACCTTTCCAGCTGTAAAGCATGATGGGATTGACACCGCCTTGCCAACGAGCAGGCAGGACCGCCCAAAAATTGCTATAAATAAGCCTCTCTGCCTTAGTATTTGCATAAAAAAAAATTCAGTGTGAAAATCTAATAGCTTGTTCCAAGAGTATGCTCTTCTCTTGCCTGCTTTGACGGATCCTCAGAATCAGAAATTGAAACAAGTATTTATAATAGTTTGTAATATTTAAGTTTGAAGCAATAGTGTGAAGCCGTAGCCATTCGGCCCCTGCCTACTATCGCAGGTTTCTTCTACATCAAGCCACCAGATAGTGAAAGAAGGAGGCGTCTACTAACGTTATAAAAGATTGGTATCAGAGCCAAACTACTGTAAGTTGTGATCATTTTTCCTATTTCGCAGATTGATCTTTTGAGTTCTCTGCTTTGAAATTTTCTTTGGGAAAAGTTTATTGCATCGAGTCACAGGCCGTTATTCATTTGTCATAGGCCGCTTTTATCTCTGCACCTTCTATTTCCCACACCAGAAATTTCTCGCTTACCAGAACCCAAATCTCCCCACAATGGAATTTGGAAAAGCTCCATCCACTTCTACAGTTGAAATCATGAACGAATCAGAGTTCGAAGGCATGTACGAACTCCCTCCATTTGTCCCAGATCAAATATCGGACTGTCCCGATATTGATGTTACTGAAGAAAATCTTGAGAAAGAAACCAGTTTGTTTAAACCTCTGGCTATTAAGGCTTCCCATGTGTACAAAAAATTTGAGTTAGTAAAATCTAAGTTTTTGTATACTTTTACTTATCTGTCTTTTGTCAAGCCTAGAATCAAGTCTGTAGAATTAACACTCAGTTATAAACCCAAGAAAACCTATCAGACAAATTTACTCTCTCTGTTACCTGAGCAAGAAATCAATTATATCAGGTCACATGAAGAAGTTAAATTTGTTCATTTTGGTTTAATCCGAGTGCATATAGTACCCTTGATTCCTAGTAATATTAACCCTGTTATATATCTAGCTTTGTGTGATCGCCGCCAAGTCAGCTTTAGGCATTCTTGTCAGTTATCCAGCCTTGGCTGCCTAAATGATGATATTATTTGTTTTAAGTTTTGTCCCAACCTCTTTGTCGCAGTCCGCGATAAAGGTTGTAAAGAAGTAAAACATGGATCTTTAGATTGTTGGGGTCTGTTCACCTCATTGTTCGGCTTAGACATGTTCGGTGAGTTTAAATATGCATCCATTAATATCTCTGTTGTCTATAGCATGACCAACACCAATCACCCCAAAATCCTAGAAAACCTGCCATATGCCAGACGATTAAGTGGAACTGTCCAACTGCAGAAAGGCCATATTGAAGCAGTTGAAATTCCCCATGAGTGGAAACTTGACTAGTTGAAAAATGTCTCTCCAAAGATGAAAGGTCAAGCCACAGTCCATCATAGTGATGACAGAACCGTAAATATTTTGCCAAGATCCCTGTCTGTAAATTCTCGTCTCTCTCCATCCATACCATCTACATCTTCTTCGCGTAGATCTGTCAAAACTGGTCACATTTTGATCGAAGATGAAGAGGTAAATCAAGGAAATGATTTACCAGGAACTTTCATGAGTCTTCCCAGAGAAGACAGTATAAAATTCTACACAGAAGATACTACTACTCTCTACAGAGGAGGAAGATGGCCACCGCTAAAAGGTGTCCATAAGCAACCTGCAGGAACCATGTAGTACTTTGCAGCTGCATATGATAATCCCTCTAATGAGTTTAGACAAAGAAATTATGTTGCAAGATTCAATTCTCATTTTATTGAAATTTTTGATGATCTGTGTAGAGATGTTTTGTCTATTAAAGACACTGTAAATAAAATAGAAAAACAAGTTTCATCCATAGATACTAAAATAGATATTCTTGAGGATAGTCTTAGTTGGCTTTCAAAAGAAGAACAAAAAGCAGAATCTTCTTCCCAAAAGCCTCTTTGTTCAGTCTCCTTTGGACCCACTTTCAAAACTGTAAAGAAATCGCCTAGTCATACCCTTATGCAAAGAACCCATGTTCATCTCCAACCTTGCTATCTAAATATTGATGACCTGTTAAATCTTTTGAATGAAATCACTGCCTGGTGCAATACCATGCGTGTTCTTACTATTCAGGCCCATCTAGACCAAGTTGGTAGCACTTGCTTTGCAACAAAATATTTATGGGGTGTTACTAGCTTATGGTGGCAATCCATGACTGAACCACAGCAGTATGAGCGTGTACATAACCAACCCGATTCTTTAGCAGCATTATTTCATTTATTGATTAATGAGTTTGCACCTCTAGCTGGTAATAGAGAACTGGAGTCAAAGAAATGGTTATTGAAAATGGAGCTCTGTGATTTAAAGCAATTTGAAGCTTTTGCCAAGCAATTCAGGCAACTAGCTTATGAAAGCAGATGTTATGCTTCTACTGAGATTAAATTTAAATTCTTGCATGCTCTGCCATACAATTTAATTGACAGAGTTATTTCTTATATTGATCTCAAAGGACTAACGATCGAAGATCTAGCCCTTTTAGATGTTATTGATTTTGTCAAACAGCAAATCATGACTTTAGTCTCTGAGACTAAGTCCATGCAGAAACTCAGTAAGCACCAAGCATCTCAGATTGCTCCTGTCTTTCCAGAAACAGCCCCATTTGGCTGTAGACCGTTTGTTCAACCTCGTCGTCATTAGAAGCAGCACCGCAAGCATGTCTCTTTCAAGCACCGCTCTTTTCCTAAGAAGCATTCTTATGCTCCTCCTCACTGTTTCTTGAAGAAACGTAGCAATGCTTGTCCTCCTTCCAAGTAGCCAATTTGCTAAATTTGCCGCAAACCTGGCCACATTGCTCCCAATTGCTCTTGTAAAAATCTTGCTATTAAAGCCGTCTTTTCCTCCAACGCAACAGCGTGGTGGGATATAGTTGACGTCGATGAATATCTATATCTTTAAGAAGATATCTATGACCCTACACTTGAAGATCTTCTTGATGAAGAATTTGATGATGAAGAAGATGCAGTAGCTCTTGAATCACTTGCAGATGAGCTAGAGCAACCAATGACAAATATGCAACGTGGTGCAAGACATTACAGACCACGACACCATGACTGGTTTATCCAGTCTAATGAAGCATATGGAGCTTGGTAACGCCATCATCATGAAGTCCCTGAGCGACCAGAGAAACCAAGAGGAAGAGGATACTCCAGAGGAGAATCATCTAAAGGGAGACAGCCCTCACAGCCAAGACAGCCTCCCACAATGCACAAAATACAACATCCTCCTATGCAATATCCAAGCTCTTTCAAGCCAAGCGACTCCTGGATAAAGAACAAGTTCACCAGCAGAGAGCCGCCAAAAGAAATCAAAGAGCCAAACTGGGATGTCTTCCTATCGACAGAAGAACCAACTACAGCAGCATAACCTCGGTGGGATGAAGACCATGAAGAGGATGAAGTCAGAAGCATGTTCTACTCTGACCAAGATTACTGCCCTGGTGAATGCAGTAATCTCCAAGAAGAAGAAGAAGCCGAACCAGAACCAGAAGAAGAAGTCTACCCTGAACCAGCAATTGTTCAGGATCCAGGAAGACAGAAACTGGTATGTACCAGTATTCTCTCTTTAGAACTTCCATAGCCTATCCATTTAAACCATTTGATTAATGGCAGATTTACCCAATTCTTTACATTAGAAATAAATGGCAAACTTGTAGATGCCCAAGTAGACACTGGTGCTTCTCTCTTATTTGCTAAACCACAGCTCATTAGTGACTGGAAGACACTTGATGAACACCTAGCTTATAAGAGCATTGATGTTCAGGGGAATAGTTTTACCTATAGAGACTACAAACATCAGCAACCCCTTCGCATCCAAAATAAAATCTTCCATGCAGATTTCTTCGCCCTTGAGAAGATGCCCATTGATATCCTCCTTGGAGGATGATTCATTGATCGTTATTCACCCTATGGTGCCACAACCAAAAGCATTATGTTCACCATAGAAAATGAAAGGCTCAGAATCCCTCGCTTAATATATGCCACTAAGCAATTCCCTAGCTCCATGACTCAAAGTCCAGAAATCATCCCGACTGAGATACAAGAACTAGGAGACCAAATCAAAACTAATATCTGTTCAGATAATCCTCAGAAGTTTTGGTCCAAGTCAATGCCTGAAATGGAAATAAAAATCATTGAAGGCAAACAGATGAAGATTGGGAAGAAAATCCCAATTCCAGCCCAGGACTACAATGATATGGAACTCCAAATCAAAGAACTTGAGATAAATGGGTTTATTGAAAAATCCACCTCTCCTTTTTGCTGTTACGCCTTTATGGTTAACAAGCATTCTGAGCAGACACGAGGCAAGAAGAGAATGGTCATAAACTATAGGCCATTAAATGCTATAACCCAACCATTTCCATATCCAATACCTGACAAAAGTTATTTGTTAGAAAAGGTTGCAAATTGTAAATACTTCTCTCAATTTGATAGTAAGTCAGGATTCTACCAGATCAGAGTCAAGGAAGTAGACAGAGAAAAGACAGCCTTCAGCTACCCTTTCGGTCACTACCAGTGGACGGTCATGCCTTTCGGCCTCATGAATGCGCCAGCATATTATCAGGCGCATATGGATAAAATATTTGAAGGCACTTCTCAATTTCTCTATGTATATATAGATAACATTCTAATTTTTAGCAATAGTCTGTCTGACCATTTTGTACATCTCTCCAAATTTTTCCAGTTAGCTCAAGATGCAGGCATTGTTCTTTCAGAAACGAAGATTCAGCTCTGCAAGACTGAATGTAACTTTCTCGACATGGTGATCAGAGAATCAAAGTTACAGATCCAGCCGCACATCAAGGAGAAAGTCCTTAGCTTTCCTGAAAGACAAGATAAACCTAAATTACAAGCATTTTTGGGATTACTAAATTATCTGAATAACTTCTATCCTAACGCTGGTGAAGACAGGTATATACTCCAGATGCTTCTCCAAAAAAAGAAAGCTTTTTGTTGGGAAGAACAGCACACTGCAGTAGTTCAGAAAATAAAAGCCACAGTTGCATCGCTACCAGAACTACACATCCCAAAATCCAATCAGATGAAGGTTTACACAGATGCCTCTGATATAGCATGGGGAGGAGTACTTGTTTGTTTGTATAATAATATAGAGTTTGTGTGTGAGTTTGCGAGTGGCATGTTTAGCCCCGATGTGTTAAAATGGATCTCCTCTGATAAAGAGATCTATGTTGTCAAGAAATGTCTTGAGAAGTTTATGCTGAAACTTCTACATTTGCCACATTTTGTAATTATAACTGATTGTACTAGATTCCTGACCTTTAATGAAAAAGATCATGGCAGGAAAGATGGTCGCGGAAAATATGTTAGGTGGCAGGCATTTTTTAACTAGTTCAAATTTTCTATAGAACACATTAAGGGCACTGACAATGTAATTGCAGATTGGCTCAGTAGAAATCCTCCAACAACATTGATGCACCAGCCTGCACCTAGTTTTAATCTCACCAAGATTCTTAACCAAGGATTTGATTCCATGAATGTTCTTGTACAAGAACAAATCCTTCGAGAAGGTTTGCATCCCTGGTACATGAGGATTTTTTATGCAGCAGGACAGGACCTACAAATGTCTGCAGCAGCGACAATCTAAGCCAACCGCAAACAAAATTCGAGAGTCATCATCATTGAAAGGCTCAATAGTGAATTCCTGTACCACCAATTCACTGAGCTACTAAAGCGACCATTATGGATATGGCGCATTCGGATCAGATCCACATTCAACGAACATTTGTATCGTTGGATTGCTCGACATGGCCTGCACCGCATCCACGAAGAAAAAAACCATGATCAGGACACAGTTGTCCATACGATCATTCGGAGAAGACTTGAGTGGGAATCTTATTTCCACTGTACTCCACGACACACTCCATGTGAAGCAAGACCCCCTAATTGTTGGCATTGGCATCTCCAAAGCACTTTTCAGATAAGATGCCTTTTCAATCCGATATCCGAAGATGACCTCGTAAACGAAGCGGAAGACATGTTGGGCCCACAGCCTAGGATTCCATCCTCACCATCATCATCCTGTGGATCCAATGCATCGAATAGCATCTCGTTGTAGCATACCTTTCCAGCTATAAACCATGATGGGATTGACACCGCCTTGCCAGCGAGCAGGCAGGACCGCCCAAAAATTGCTATAAATAAGCCTCTCCACCTTAGTATTTGCATCAAAAAAATTTCAGTGTGAAAATCTAATAGCTTGTTCCAAGAGTATGCTCTTCTCTTGCCCGCTTTGACGGATCCTGAGAATCAGAAACTGAAACAAGTATTTATAATAGTTTGTAATATTTAAGTTTGAAGCAATAGTGTGAAGCCGTAGCCATTCGGCCCCTGCTTACTATCGCAGGTTTCTTCTACATCAAGCCACCAGATAGTGAAAGAAGGAGGCGTCTACTGACGTTATAAAAAAAAGTATCCCTAAATGGGGCAATGCATTTTATATGATTCCTAACTTTGATCAATTTATTTTGAGTTAAAATAATGATTTCATTTTTTTGTGTTTTGAATCACTCTTTTTTTATATAATTCATTAGTACATGTCATGTACCTTTATTATTTTGTGTTGACAACATCCTAAATGGAAATACGATTCCAACGCATCTAACATCGCCTTCCAACTCTAATCGAGTCAAATTATGACCCAACAATATGACTTTCTGAATATTTTGATTAATTGAGGGCCAATTTTCAAAGAATTGCACAAATATTGATTAATCTTTTTTAAAGCTAATTAATTTAAATCAAGAGCTTAAGTGGATTTTTCATGAAGGTTATTGAATATTTCTTTTTGGAAATTGATTTTTATTAAATATATCACCTAATGACATCATTTTTTGGGAAGGCATCCCTAGGCCATAAATACATAAAATATTTGAATTATGGCCTTCCATGCCTCTTTAATGTCTTCCATGCCTCATTAATGCCCCTTCTTTTCAAATCATGATGAGGATAGTTATGGATTTAATTACAAATATTAGATTAATTCATGGCCACACATCTCAATTGTGAGATGGACAGTCATGGTTAATCTTGACCAATCTCAAAAATCTATAAATAGAAGGCCTCACACTACCATTTTTAAGTTAAAATTGTGTAAACTTATAATGCTAAAATCTCTCCACAAGTCATTTGTGTTTTGATTATTGTGTTATTTGCATTTGGATTAGCTCCAATTGATGGGTAAAATAAATAGTTTATATCATAAGCTTAGGTTTTGCATAAAGTTCTTGAGGCAATGGAGGAGCAAAGAAGCCATTGTTGACAAAGACTAGAGCTATAGATCAAGGGGAGAACACACTTGGAGCCGCTTTTGGATAGTGGAATCACTTGGGAAGGTAAAAGTTTATTGTTTTCTTTCATTTGTTTCTTACTATCATTTTCAAACCCCGTATGAATAGGTTGGATTAGATTGTCAATTCTTATGCATTCTTTTGTGAGTTTTTATGACTAATGTTTGAACTGATCCTCTTTTTAATCCACCATACAGTTGTGAGGGTTGTGGTTTGTTTTGAATCAGAATTTTCTTTCGACAAAGAGTCTGAGCCATGAATACTAACCAACTACCTCATTGTGTAACTTTCTGTACTTTATTATTTTTATTAATAATAAGTCATCTCGAAGCATTCCAATAGTAAATAGAGATGCTTAAGTGACCAATAAATGTAGAATTAAACATTAATAGATCATTTTTAAAATGTTATTCCCAATATTATGTTACGTCATGTTCAAAATTAAATATTAATATATAAAATTTTAACATTATTTTAAAATGTTATGTTGCATTGAATTCTTTTATTCGTAATGAACCTTATAACCCTCATAATTAATCTTCAACATAACAAATATTGAACATTTTTACATATTATTAGTTCATGTCAAAACAAAATACTAATGATTTCATTTAACTAAATAATTTGTATCCTATCACCAATCAAAATTTTTGAAGAAATATTTTATTTTAAACTTTATGATACCCAATATGAACGCACCCAACTTTTTATATTAAAAAGTTAAATTTCTTCATATTTATAACACATTTTATATCAAAACATAAAAATTTGTACATTTATGATATAAAATGTGCTATAAATATGAACGCACCCAACTTTTTATGTTAAAAAAGTTGGATTTCATCATATTTATAGCACATTTTATATCAAACATAGAAATTTGTACATTATATCTATAGCACATTTTATGTCAAAACATTGAAATTTGTACAATGGAATCATATTAGGTCACAAGAACGCCCAAACACGTGCTGAAATAACGACACTTGTCCGAACAAGAATGTCAAATCTCTCGAGTCATTTTATCCAATGCCACCCTTGTCCTTCCCTCACAGCACGTTCACATCTAGAAACTAGAAAATGTGATATATACACACCCTTGTCCGCTTTCCTTACCCACCATCCTAGCCGTTCATTTTCTTTTAAAAAAATTGATATATACACAAATATATCCGGGGTCTTCTCACATTACATTTACAAGTCTATCGATCTGAGTTCACTTTCAGAGACTTAACATTAATCTCATCAGAAACTCTCACGGAAGGTAACCTTTCATTGTTTTGTGGCTCAAAACTATGATTCAGTTTTGATAAGCCTTTTGCCTATTGTAAAAAAGTGTCTAAAATTGCAGATGGAGCAGATCGCGATGCCCTGTGCAGCATGCGAGATTAAACGGAAAAAATGCGGAGGAAATGCGTGCTCGCTCCCTATTTTTCACCACACGATCCTCAAAAATTCTTGATAGTAGATAAAGTATTTGGAGCAAACAACATTCTCAGAATGCTTCGAGTTAAGCTGCCATTTTTCATTTTTAAACATTAGTACGTGCAGTTGATAGGGCATTATAAATAACCCTTTCTGGTATTGCAGGATGTTCCGGCTGCGAAGAGAGAAGATGCTGTAAGCAGCATGGTGTTTGAAGCAGGCGCCAGGGTGGATGACCCTGTTTACGGATGCGCTGGCACAGTATATCTATTGCAGCAACAAATATTGGACCTGGAATCACAATTGGCGGCCACCCAAGCAGAGCTTCTGAATACACAGGCTATTCTTGTATCCCTCGTGACTGCGTCTGGACCTACATTAGGTGTCGGTGTTACCAACAACGTAGTTGATCAAAATGATGACTTCATAGTTTTGGAGGATGTTGCAGATCCCTTCTGTTCATGGGAGCCACAATGCCCATAGCCATGTCATACATTAGTTGTTATCTCATCTACTCGAACTATTAATATCATCCCATCCAGTACAATTTTATCATCCTTTTTAAAAATCAAGTGAGCTGTAGTTCAATGTTGAGGATGATGGTGTAAAACCATGAACCAAAGTATAAATTTCAAGAGATATTAAAAAAATGATGAGGCCACAATCGTGTCCCAAGGAAAATTGGTGGAATGGATACCCTTCAGTGTTTGGCACTAAGTTGAAGATGTATTATGCACACTTAAACCATGTAAATACAAGGTTTCAATCCAAAAATATATATATCGGTTTTCATTTACTTATTAATTATTATTTATTATTATAATCTTTAGTTTAATTCTCGATAGTTTGGGCATGGACCGCCATGGTAGATGTTGACCTCCAGTTGGTCACTTCCAATTCTCCATCACTTTGCCTCCAATTGTCAGGGTTAATCACGTGCATTTGCATTCACCATTGTTATTTGCATTAATTGCAGGGATTTTCCTTTAACCGTGATTGTTAAGACAAACGTTGGGCCCCACTAACACAGTCAAGAGGAATGTTAATAATCAAAAAGAAGCAAACATCACTTCTCATAATTTTCAAATCCCATGTGCATTCATGAGCTCTCTAAAACCTCCCCTTCACGACCGTAGTTTGCCTTGTCCTCTTCGCTACATTACTAGCCCAGATCAGATGGGGTGTTGACAAAAACTAGATTGGTTTTGTCTTCACCCAACCAAATAAATTCTATGCTCTCCCTTGCATTTAACAACTTGATATGGGAATGGGAGCATAGGGTTTTAATTGGATAATGGTTCACATAAAAAATTTGTTGTTAACCTTTGGCTTAACTGTTGTCATTTGACTTGATCATCAAGTTTAGCTTAACCATATTGGATATGCTACATGTAAAGGAATTTGAACTCTATACCTTTGTATCCTATCTTTATACTATAAAGTATTTTGAATGTTTAAAAATTTAACATTTGCTCTACTCACTAATTGTATATATACACTCAGATTATGAACCTTGTTGATTATACTTTAATATAGTTTGTATTGAAACACTCCATTGAAATTTATACTTGCCTGAACTAGTATATTGAAAAATATACTTCACTTCTCCTTGATTATTAGCATTCCTCATGACTACGTCGGTGGGGCCCAAAAGCACCTTAATAATCATGGTTAAGGGAAAATGCCCTAATCTAATACTTACTGATGCCCTACTGATTTTATCCTTGAATGTATTAGTATAATACCTTATTATAATTATCTATGTAGTAATTCCCTATTCTAGAAGGCAAAGTATAGGAGTGTGAGTTTTGTTCCAAGTAGTAATTAGCATTGAATGAATTATATGTAGCATATCCTAATTACACAAACTATTTAAATAAATCATGTGTTGAATGAATGACTATTGCATAACTAATAATTTATTCTTTTAAATAGAAAATAATACGATCAATATAAAATAGTGCATGACCTATAAGTTCAAAAGCATTATTTTTTGGGTAAACCATTTGAGCTTAAATCATAAAATCTAGGGCTCAAATACATCTTTACTCAACCCAACCTAAATGCACATCAAAGGTGTCGGTTGGAATTTTTGTCAAACTATGATTTCGACAACAACTATATAAAGGGCAATGAGAGCAAGGTTGCATATGCTCTTAGTCGCAGGAGATACATACCTATAATGGATATCATCAAGAGTACACTTTGAGGCAAAGTTTTGAAGTTATCTCCTAGAGATGAATTTTAAGAACATGTCAAGGAAACTCTTGCAGAGAATCCTTAAGATCATAGGTTTAAACGATTTCAATTTGAGGGTGATGGGCTCTTAAGATTTAATGGGAGGATAAATGTACCTGATAGAGGGAACTTGAGGGTGGTTGTGCTTAAAGAGTTACACAACACTCCCTATTTAGGTCATCCTAGTATAGCATAGCTCATGGCAGAACTTAGATCTCTTTATTTTTGGAGAGGAATCAAAAAGAATGAAACTAATTTGGTGGCAAGATGCTTTGAATGTTAGCAATGGAAGGCTAAAATTATGCATCATGTTGGACTATTGTATCCACATAATATTACACAATGGAAATGAAAAGTTATCAGCATGGATTTTGATGCCCATATCAAGGAATCGACATGATATGATCTTGGTGGTCATTGATAAACTCACCAAGTTTACCCATTTCATTCTGGGAAATTGATAGATGATGCACTAGCTCTAGCAAAAATATTTGTGAAAGAAATTTTTAATTTACACGGGCTTCTGGAAAAGATCATTTACACTTTATCTTTGGTTGATTTTGAGGTCTTGGCAGACTCTTAATACAACCTTAGGCATGCAGTTGAACTTTAATATGGCCTATCATCCAAAAATGGATGGGCAAACAAAAAGAGTAAATCAAGTGTTTGAAGATATTTTACAAATGTATTGCATAGATCAGAAATATAAATGGGAATAATACCTTCCATTGGTACAATTTTCCTACAATAAATCCTTTCAATCAGCCTTAAAAATGGCTCCCTTTGAAGCATTGTATGGCAGGATATGTAGAATACCTATCAACTTAGACAAATTAGAGGAAAGGGTGGTTTTTGGACATGATCTACTAGCTAAAAATTAGGAACAAGTGAAGCTAATTAGGCAAAGGTTGGCTAAATCCAATTATAGGCAAAAAAGCTATGTTGACCTATAAAAAATAGCTAGGTAGTTATTAGTTGGAGATAAAGTGTTTATGTGAGTCAAGTCCCAAAAGAGTTCTATAAAGTTTGGGAAATCATCCAAATAAGCCCCTAGATATGTACGACCTTTTAAGGTCCTAGAAGTGATAAATCTTGTTGCATACAAGCTTTCTTTGCCACCATACTTAGATTAAAGTCACAATATTTTCCATATATCTTATCTAAAAATGTATGTGGTTGATACTTTGCATGTTCTTAATTGGAATGCATTAAAGGTTTTGGATCTAGGAATAATAATAGTGGAACCAATCATAGTGCTTGGCGAAGCTTGAGAAATAAATAAATATTATAATGCAAGGTCCAATGGGAGCGATTTTATCTAGAAAGTTCCACTTGGGAGGACTTGGAAGAATTTCAAAAACTATTTCGTCTTTTATTTGTTGATATGTTTTGATAAACAATATATGTATGATGTTTCAGACATGTTTTTATACATCATCAAGATGATGATCCTTTTAGGGGGAAGAATGTTACATCTTATTCCGCTCCATATGAACAAATAATGTTTTTTAATAGATATTAGATTTAGTTGATTTATGGATTAGGAATACATTATTTATTTGGTTTCATTTCTAAATTAACAAATGGGTACTTTATGGTGATATTGGCATGTGTATATGGATAACTTTATGATTCCTATAACTGTATTCAGTGATAATTTAATTGATATATTAATGTATTTATTTCAGTTATCTTGTTCTTATTTGACCCAGGCTAACTACCTCTTTTGGTGAGATGGATGCAAAAGAACTTGTCTCTATGATGAATGTAAGAGGGAGAGTATCATAGGGGAGATGGTGGTAGCTGTGAGCATAAAGAAGGGAATCTAGAACAATAACACACTTACTATGTTTGATGAATATTTTTGTAATATGTCATTGTCTAGTCATGTGAGTGCATGCTTACTTTAGTAATATTACTAATTTTCATGATTTTGTAAGTGGTTTTGAGTATATGTCTTACATTGACTTGTTGAGTGCTTGATCTTGTTTTTGCATCTAATGCCTAAGTTAATAAAAACCTACATAGTATTGCATGTTTGGTATAGTGGTCTACTTGCTTTGTTTTAGATTCTGGTGTATGACCATGTGTTAGAAAATAAAAGCCATTCTTAGACCCTTACCCAAGGGGGAAATTAATAAACTCTTAGGATATCATGGCATACATTAAAAAAGTTATAAATGTTTATTGAGGAAAAAGAAAGAGAAATTACATGAGGTAAAAGACTTACCCTTACATAGCATATGAAATGATTTAAAACATTGTTAAGTTTTAAAAAATAAATCATTTGGGTAAAATGGACTATGTAGAAAATAGAGTAATTAAAATATCTTTGACATTGGAAAATGAAAATGGAATGATTAGGGTTAGAATTCATAAATATTTTCTTAAGCCACATTCTTTTTGGGAAGAGAAGGAGGCAATTTGGAAGTGATCAGATGGCAAAACCTTAAAATTTGCTTTCCTTGGGTAGCACAAGAAGAATATTTTTCCTTAGGTCATGGCATGTTTAAAAAGAATAGCGAACTACCAAGCAAAATAGATTAATGGTGGTTAGTGGAAGCATGGGAAACAAGAGCCATGATTGGCTATAGTACCTGTTATTGTTTATAGTGTGAGAGATTAGGAAAGGGGAATAGATATATAAGTGAGCACCTGTGCATATGCACATGCAGATCAGTTTATGCACATGTCATAGAGAGAGGGATAGACGTGTAAAATGAATAGGGAGATTGTTCAAGTCTAAGGGGCTATTAATTTAATTGCATTACATTGTCTGTATCACAAATTGACAAATGAAAAAGAGTCTTCAAAAAATACATCATCAAAAGGCAAAACAAACTCAAATATCTAACAAGATACAATTTTTATTCATTGTTATTGAATGTATTATTATCCCTGAGGTTGTGATGCCATAAAAGTGCATGAATGACAAAGAAACTTTTATGTATAAGAGTGTGTATATTTTACATCAACTGGAAAAATCCCATTGCTTCAGGATAGTGTTGTCCAAGACTCTTAATAATTATTTTTGTCCAATTGTGAGCACTATTATATGGCTGAGAAAAGCATTAATCCTAGATTTTTATCTAGATTATCAACATATTTTACAAGTATTGGATTCAATATTTAAGCCAATCCAAGTGGAAATGCTCTTCTGCAACTTCAACTTTGAGCTGAGGAATGTTGAAGGCCTTGATGACTGACCATTGATGGGCAATCTTCTCATCACATATGACATGCAAGAGGGACCTTAACCCACTGGTAGATTTAGGAAGTTACTTCACATGATAACATTATCTCATGTCAAGTTTTTCTAAGCTAGACAATTGGTCAAACTCATCTGGTAGTTGTTGCATGCATTCACACTATGAAATATCAAGTAATTTTAGCTTTTTAAGTTTGTATATGGAATATAGAATCTCTTCTAAACTTGGACACACATTCAATTACAACATTTGTAGTGAACTAAGATTTCCTAAATCATCAAACAACTTATAAAGATCATGGCAGTTTGTGACAGACAACTTTCGAAGGGAAGTCATGTTAGAATGGAGCTTTGCAAAATCACATGTACCTGTACCAGGAAGGAAATATAAAACAAATAAAATAGACACTTGGTTTGTTAATTATCAATTATTTACAAAAAATATTTACTTTCCATGTTGTTGTGTAGAAGATGACAAGTTGTATGCTTTTGTTGCTAAGGCTATATGGTCTTGTAGCAGCCTTGGACATGTGGATCCTCAATTAAGACACAACACACCTCTATTGTCATGTTTGCTAATCTTACCATTCTCGCATTTCCACCTAGCCGCTCCATCCACCTATGCTAAACAACATCCACATCCATGTTGTTGCTAAAGGCATCGGAAGGAAGTAAATGAAATAAATCTAATTGATTGTTTGTAGGGTAGGAAGACTATTCCCCCTCTAGTAGCAATGAGGAAATCAATTAAATATTAATATTCACTGCCAGAGTTTATCTTCATATTATAAAATGGTTTTATTTTTTACCCCCCACACAATGCAATTAGTTGGAACCATAGCGTTGAACAAAAGTAAAAGCTTATGATGAAAGGTATGGCACCAATAGGTACCCCAATAAAAAGAGAATGAGAATCTTAGTAAGGCATGACATTCTTTGAGATAAGAAAGGTGTCTTAAGGAGGATTTATTGGCCATAATCTTCTATTACAGGTAAGTGGTGTATTCTTTTATTCTGGGATTGTTTCAAACAAAAAAAGTGTGATGTTGGGTGTTGTTTCATTTTTTATAAAATAGATGATAACCGTTTTATGTGAATATACCAAAAAAAATATTAGTACCATGAGGTCTTCTTAGGGGTTTCTATGATGAGATTTGGTCAAATTTGGTTGGGTTTCTTTTATATGGAAAATAAGGATGACAAAAGCTTGGGATTGTATTTTACTGGACTTTTGTGAGCCTTTGTCTGTTATATAATTATGTTTTATATTTGATGTTTACTTTTTCATGTAGAAATATATATTATGGACTTGTGGGTAAGGGTTCATCCTTACCCACTCAACCATAATAAGAACCACGACCACTCTTGTTAAGCCCTTTTTACAATAGCTCTGTGTAGGGAGATTTTGGGTGTGTTAGATGGCGATTTAGATAGTTGTAATTTAATATTATTGATTTATGAATATAATGGTAAGACCAAACACTTTGTAGAAGTGATCAAAGGCCTATTTTTAGACCTGTTGGTGGTGGCATTAGCCACCTACAGGCCAAAAAATGTCCCTCAATTCGCTTTGAATAATCTATGTGCACAAGTAGCTTGATGACTATAAACCTGTAAATTAAAAAATGCTTGTTAGTATCAAGATAATGAACAATTAAAACTGTTGTTAAATATGAGTTATTAATATTGAAACATGCTTAAGAAAAATGGAGAAGTAATATAGTTTCACTCAAAGAATTTATGTAGCAGTAGCATTATGTTGGTCTGGAGATAATGGACTTATGCCTCTTAAATTGGTCTGGAGATAATGTTAAGAAAATAATAATTTTTATATATTCTAAATAAAATGGACTAAGAGTATGGTGATAATTTTAATATTTTTCCCATATATTACCTTTTGAAGTCATATATAGTTAGAACGTTCTGAATAAGTGAATTGAGTTAAGTATTGGAACCAAATGACTATTTACAACTAGTGTAGTAATTATATAGTTGTAGCTCATCTTTTAGCATGGAAAATAATTTAATGTATGGTTGTCGATGTTTATTTTGTATAAATTTTTGTATATTGTATGGTTGTAGCAACTCTCATCCACAGTAGATTGGAAACCTAGTAATCAATGACGTCTTTTATAACCCATTTCAAAGAAACTTGAGCTAAGTAATCTAGTAAAATGTATATTTATAGCTAGTGTAGTCTTTATATAGTTGAAGCTAGATTACTTGTATACAAGATGGTTAGTATGTTGTTGTAGATGTTGATGCTTGGGAAAACATTTGTATGATAAATGGTTGTAGCAGGATTCCTTATATGAAAAATAGGTTTATTTGTGTATATTCTCTTACTTTGTGCATATAGTAGCTTCCTTGTACAACTATAGTTGATTTTCATAACAAATAATGACTCCCTTATATATGGTTGAGTTGATTGTTTATCAATTATGCCTGGAATGATATATTTGGAAGAATTGAGGCTTGAATTTTAGTATGCTTGTGTAAAATCCATCACTAGTATACGAGGTGATTATCATTTAGTGTAACTTAAAAGTCATGATTCTCAAATGAATGCATGAGGTATAACAGTGATAGAGCTACATATATTGATTTGTACCTTCTATGAATGATGCTTATAATAAGGAAAAAACTTACATAAAATGCATTAAATATGTTGTTTAGTACACTAAAAATAATGAATAGTTGAGGAGGTTATTTTCAAAACAATACTCATTATTGGTTATCATTTAGGATGATGTGTGTAGCAGAAAGTATGGGTGTGTGTGGACTTGAAGCAATAGTAAGCTGATAACTATAATGAAAATTTTGGTCAAAGTAATATTATATTTATATAAATTATCAGTCCACTTGTACTTTTTATATTACATGCATGTATGATGTCATATCGATAAAGGATGTGCCCAAATTTTACATGATTCCTGCATGGATTTGTACATCACATTGTTCTAGATTGATTTATTGATGTTTGTATCACTGTTATCTTCCCTTTCATGAAGAAAAGGGCCACTCCCAGGAGGGAGGTGTGCAGGGGATTGTTGGTCTGTAGTTGAAGGTAAATCACCCAAATGATGCTCTCTCACCCTTAAAACTAAATCAAGTTACTACAAATATATACTCAGAGCTAATTTACATTGATATACTTTTGTAATTTGGCAAATTTTGGTACAATTATGATGAGCTAGAGTACACTTCCATTTGTATATCATTCTTTATACTAATTTACAATAATGGTTGCATTATTTACTTGAACATTACATTGTGATTTACTATAGTTAGATTACTACTCGAGTTGTGCTTAATATCTACTTGTATGTACCTAAACAAGGGTGATTATTCTACTTTATGTAGTATTAAGTTAAAATTTATATAGCATTATTATACTGATTATAATAGTGGTTATTTTTATTGCTAGTACATTATTTTATGTTTGGTTGCAGTATTAGGTGTAATAAATTTTGTTGTAAACTAATGTTTCAAATAATACCAATAAGCCACAAAACTAAATACATTTCCTTATAATTGCAACAATATGTCTTTATGGTAATATTTCCTTACACATTTCCTAAAAAAATCCTTGAGAGGTTGTAACACTCTCCCTTAAGCATAGAATGCGGAGTGAGAAAAGACGAAGCAAAAGACCAATGAGTCCCAACAACTAGGCCCAATTAGGTACCCATGTTCAAATACACAGTGAAATACTAAGTGTCCTTATGGTAACCAATCCATCTTATCAGAGTACATGGATGTCAAGTGGCTTTAACTGCCAAGTCAAATAAGAAGTAGTACTTTGTACAAGGCTCACTTAAAAAAAAAATGATCACATAACTAAGAAAAAAGAGTTAACCTGGATGAAATATGTCTTTGTAAGGTACCCAAAAAACTAGTAAAACCATAACAAAAGTTGAGAGAGAACTTACATTGCAAGGTATCCCAACAAGCACGACTCAAAGACTCAACACAATGTTGAAGTAGGTGCACTTGATGGAATGAAGCCCATCAATAAAAAATATGCTATGTGGACTCGAAATTCACAAAGGAAGTCAATCCTACATGAGTGGTTTGGAGCCACTACTAAATCACATAAAAATAATTGAGACTGTATTCACCATAATAACTCCTTAACAAAAGAAGATTCTCAATGGAGTTGAAACTGCAAGAGAGTTCACTAAACTAAATTCAATCAACTGCTTGAAATAGAAGATGTGGTGCACCAAGAGTTAGCAATGGGCACGACTTTTGAATAAACAAGATTTGCACCACACTACCCCATACTGCTGACTAGGTGAAGTGATGCAAAAATATGTATGAGTAGACAATTCCAACTACTTGAACATTAAAGAGGACAAGCATGTCAAACTTAACTACAATGTTCTCCTCCACACATATCCCATTGATAAAAAATAGCTCCTTCATAGATGTCTTTGTTGATTGTTGCTACCTTACAACATTGATTTTCACTATCTGTGTCAATGACATGTCATATTGCAAAGCTCCATGTTTGAACAACACTACCAACTAGAAGAGGTAATATGGGTGTCATATGCTCTATTTTGTCATGCCATAAAACTACATAGTGCAAAACTTTAGGATAAAAACATATGTATTATTTTTTTTAAACATGCTCTATGGGCATTGAGCTATCAAAACAACATAATATTTCAAGCCCTTAACTTATTTTTAAATTAATTGTAAGAAGAACCATAAATTATTCATAGAGATCTATTTACAAGAGGGAAAACATTACCCTAATTTCATTTTAATCTCGAACACCATCTAGTCATAAGACATGACTTTGATAAGAATAAAATCACAACATTGTAGACATGTAGAAAATTTTAGGACAACAAAACGTATAGAATCAAAAAATAAAAAATTGACATCATTGGCAGTAAAAAATCAAAGACAAAAGAAATATGCTCAATGCATTCACACAAAGGCACTGAATGGAGATTAACTCGCCTCATAATGACAGCATATCCATTCTAGCCCTACTATGCTAGATAGACTTTGTGCTTGTATAGATTAGGGCCCTTAACCCGATGCTTAGTGGGTCCACTTAAGGGTGAGTGCCAATATATAGATACAAGTAGCAAGATAGGGAGAAACCTATCTATCATATCCTATCCTATCCTATCTTGTCCTATCCTATATTGAGGGAGGGAGGGTACCTTCACTAAGGGGTTTAAGCCCTATCTATATATTCGGCGTGACCCTAGTTTCCCATTAGTGAAAGTAGATCTTTGGGTCTACACTTATGCTGGGGTGCAAAAGTGATCGAGAGGTTTGGCCCACAACCCAACTTCCCCATATCCCCCCTCCCTCTCCCTCATGTGAGTGAGGGACTCTCGACCAAGATGCTAGCACAATACCGTGACAAAAACACAAAGCTTGGCCGTGAAGGTGACTATTTGTAGTTGCCAAATCAACCCCAATATAGATAGTTGGGATCCCCATTGCCCGCTCTCTAACCCACGACAGGGTGATCTATCTTGCTTACTAATCGGATCATATGGTGACAAGTCTATCTATAATCGGCAGTCGAAGAAAGCCCGAATTTATAAGATATATAAAGGAGTCAATTGAGGGTAACACCCATAGATTTCACTATATATTAACACCAATGACCTCTAAATAATTAAGCAACATTGGTGTAATATATAGTTTGATTGACCACCCCCCATATATATTGATTAATAATCACCATATACACGAATCAACAACATGACATCTTGATCGTATTCAAAAACCAACTTCGAGTGACGACCATCGATCAAAAACGAAATGAAAAGCTCGATCCAATAAATGAATGCCATCGATTATGATCTTCAAAAACTTTCCACTATAATTCAATGTTAAAAAATATAAATACATTCATATGGCAAACCTATTTAACCCGAAAAAATGTAGTGTCTTGAGACTGCCCTTCAAATTTGTTCTCCTGCTCATGACAAAAGACAAAATAAACTACATTAATGTCACTTGTGGGACCAAAGAGATGCCCGCGTTAATTGAAGTTGAGATTGGATTTTTGAAAGGGAGCGAATAGTGTCTGTGTCGGGAACAAACCAGGCAGACGTACATCTCATCCCTTGCGCCGCCATTAACAACCAAGTGTTTATCACTTTTTCTTTTTGGATCCTAAAGTGAACGATCTCGCGTCCCACAAGCCCACTTCCTGTCATGCATCATTATAGTCAATCGTAAACGTGTAAGTTGTATAAATTTTACAGTAACATGAGCCCCCCAACTCCGAATAAAATATGTTTGATGATTAAGGTGAGGTGAAATTTCACGTTTGGAAATAATTAGTGCATATTTTTTTATTTTTTTCTATTTAAAAAGTGATTGGAGACATAATTGTTTTTTATTGAAAAGTGTATTTTTATTAACATAATAAGATAAGATATATTGTCAATCATACAAAAAATATGGATGAAAAAGTTATATCTTAAATAAATTAAATCGAGCTAAAGAAGCTTCGAGAAGAGTAAAGTCTAAATCAGGTCACTAAATGGCCAAACAATCACAATTAAGTTAACTCAAATATGCATCAATTAAAAAGAGAAAGATAAGGACACAAACAACAAGGAATATATTAAACAACATCAACGAACATGGCAGCAAGTGGAGGCAAAGGAGGTGCAAATCCAGAGGCTTCCCCCCACCTACGTGAGCCAAAGGTCTTCATTAATCGAGATGGGGTCCTAACCATCAGTCTACTAATTAATTTCAGTATCATTCTATTCCTGGGGATCTTGTCTGGGAGGAGAAATGGACAACGCTAATTACAACAACTTACCTTGTAGAGGGGACCTCCAACCCCCCTGCCACCAGTATCTTATTTGCCCCTCTTAAAAACAAAATATAGGTTATATAATAAGAGTGGGCAACAACAAATTAGAAAAGAATCAACACAAGGACAAAATCTCTTTTGGAACAAGTGGAAACAAAAGCTCATTTGAAATTGTGTTATCTTTATTGTCGTCTAAAAGTAAACAATCAGTGTGTTGGGTTCCAATCAAGGTTGAAATTTAAAGGTCACCCCTACGTGTCAGAGGGTAATTTGATGACTATTTAATAAGTTCTCTATCTTTCAATTTACGTTTTCATCATATATATATATATATTTTATTTTTATTTTTATTTTCTTTCTCAAAATGTTAATATTTTTTCAAATAAATTGTTGTTAATTTTTTAAATATATCTATTATTATACTTATTTGTAATTAAAGTTATAAAACAAAGTCATTACTATTATTAGACGGATAATAAGGATGATAACATCAAAACGCTAGTGAACAAGGTGGGTTCCTTTGTTAAAGTTGATGACTCCTCTTGGGGTCGAAGATTTGTCAAAGTTTGTGTTTTGGTTGATCTCTCTAAGCCAATCTTTCACTTGGTGAACCTTTCTTCCTCGCATGGTAAGTGGACTCAATTTGTCAACTATGAAGGTCTTCCATTTAGATGTTTTCGTTGTAATTACCCTGAGCATAGGTTTGCATATTGTCCTTCTAGGCTTTGTGGGATCTCTCCTTCTCATGGTCTTCAAGTTTGGAAGAAGAAAGTTGGGATCCCAAATCAGGTATTCAGATTGCAAAATCATGAAAAATTCTACCATCCTCCCTCTTCTTTTCTAGTCTCTCAGGTTTGAGCGACTCCTTTGGAGGAGGTTGCCAAGGTTACGATATCCCCTGTTCCTTCTTCATCCTCTCCTCTTTTGATTATGATAGCTTTGACTCCTCCTCGACCTGTAGTTTCAAAAATATCTAACGATATCAAAGCTACATCAAAGAAAAAAAGACGTAGGACAGAGGAAGAGTTGTTGCGAGTAGAAGCAGAGACTTTAGTGAGTGATGGTTTGCAATGGTCAATGGAGGACTTTATCTCCCATCAAGGAAGAAGAACAATGACAATCAGTGGTTAGTTTTTGTGGTTCTCTACAAGATTTTTTATCCTTTGGTGTAGATCCGTTTGGCTTTCAGGGCCACTTTTATGTTCTATGCAACTTATTTGTTACTTCTTAATGCTTTGGGTTTTCTCTTTGTGGTTGAATTTCTATTTTTTAGTCCTCCCCTTTTTTTTAGAGTTTGTCTTGGACCTTTTTCTTGAAAAAAAATATTAATCTTAATTGTTTTATTGGCTCTAGCTTCTCCCTATTGGGTTGATTTTATTGCGGTGAGCTTTTGAAGCATTATTTTTTTGTTGCACTTCTGCCATTTGTTTTGTTGATATACGTTATTGTCTCTCCTCGTGATCAGTCTTAAAAAAAAACCCTTTAATTATTATTATTATTATTATTATTATTATTATTATTATTATTATTATTATTATTATGTGTATAGTGAAATGTTTGAAAATATCACATATATAAGAGTAAGATAAGAGGGGCAGGTCCCTTTCAAAAACAAACCCTTCAATAATTATTATTATTGTTGTTGTTGTTGTTATTAACTCTTTGATGTGTATAGTGAAATGTTTGAAAATGTCACATACTTAAATACGCATCAATCAAAAAAGAGAAAGATAAGAGCACAAACAACAAGGAACACATTGAGTAGCATTAGCAAACATGGTAGCAGACAGAGGCAAAGGAGGTGAAGGACCTTGAAGGTGCCCCCCACCCCCTGAGCCAAGGGTCTTCATCAACCGAGATGGGATCTTAAACATCAGTCTGCTGATTAATTTTGATATCATTCTATTGTTGGGGACCATGTTTGGAAGGAGAAATGGCCAATGTCAACCATGAGAACTTATCCTATGGAGGGGACCTCCAACCCCCCTACCACCACTATCTTTGTTGCCCCTATTAGAAACAAAATATAATTCATATAATAAGAGCGGGCAATAACAAATTAGAAAAGAATTGACACAAGGACAAAATCTCTCATGGAAAAAGTGGAAAAAAAAAAGCTCTTTTGAAATTGCGTTATCTTTATTATTGTCTGAAGGTAAACAGGTTGGTATGTTGGGTTCCAATCAAGGTTGAAATTTGATGATCACCCTTACGTGTCAGAGGATAATTTGATGACTATTTAATAATTTATCTATCTTTCAATTTACGTTTTCATCATTATTATATATTATAATTTTTTCTTAAAATGTTAATTTTTTTCAAATAATTTGTTGTTAATTGTTTAAATATATCTATTATTATACTTGTTTGTATTTAAAGTTATAAAACTAAATCATTATTATTATTATTGGACGGGTAATAAGGATGATAACATCAAAAAGTTTTTGGATAGGACGGGGTCTTTTGTTAAAGTTGATGACTCATCTTAAAGTCTAAGATTTGTCAAAGTTTGTGCTTTGGTTGATCTCTCTAAGCCAATCTTTCACTTGGTGAATCTTTCTTCCTCGTGTGGCAAGTGGACTCAATTTGTCAACTATGAAGGTCTTCTATTTAGATGCTTTCACTGTAATTACCCCAAGCATAGGTTTTCAAATTATCCTTCTAGGATTCGTGGGATCTCTGCTTCTTGTGGTCTCCAGGTTTGGAAGAAGAAAGTTGGGACCCCATATCAGGAATTTAGATGGTGAAATCATGAAAAACTCTACCATTCTCCCTCTTCTTTTCTAATCTCTCAGGTTAAAGCGGCTCCTTTGGAGGAGGTTGTGATGTAGCACCACTATTGAAATTGATGAAGTGTCTTAGTGATGTGGTTTCATGTGCTAGAGTGTCATGGTTATGTGGTTCCACTTGGTCAAGTGTCATAGTGGTCCTTACTTACAACTATTCCAAATTGGCACTATTCCAAATTGTCACTTTTATCGTTAGCTACTATTTTTGATTGCCTATGTGTCATGGGTCAAAATTTTCATGAGGAGACAAATAAAGATGGTCAAAAAGTGAACCAATCAACTTTAGGAGGTTTGTGATGATGGGGGACAAGGTGCACTATTCATAATTGGAATCTCCTTTATCTTTTTTGACTAGACAAGAAAGGGTGGAGCCAACTTTTACACATGGGAGACTTGACCTTGGTTATGATGACCCCAAATGGGATATGGGGAGTAAGTACACTTGTCTTCCACTCCTCTTTCTTTATATTTGACCCTCATGATGGAAGGTGAACAAATTTTCCTTGAATAGTAGTTTTTTTTAGCTTTTAAAAAGGATGATAATCCTTCTTTGTATTTTCATAGTGGTTTAGTTTATTCCCTTGGAAACTAGTTTGAAGGAAAATAGTATTGTTTGGAAAGTTTGAGACATGATATTGTGGAGGAGATTAAAATTGGAGGTGGAGCCTATTGTAATTTTCGTTGTTGAATAAATTGAAAGCTTATGTGTGAGAAAATTTCCTGTGTTAATTTTTGCACTTTCTTCCTTCTTGATTCAAGTTTTCCATAGAATTTTTTGAGATATATTTGCCTCCACATCAAGTGGTATCAAAGCAAGTAAAATCCTAGGGAGGATTTGTGTTTGTTTTTATTTTACAGGTATGGCAAGAAGACAAGCAAGAGGAGGATTGGTTCATATGAACAAAGATATACAAGAGCTGAGAAGAGAGATGGCACATCTAGCCACAATGCTCACCAACATGGGGAGAAGATAAAGAGAAGAAGACACAGAAGGAGAGACCATTCATGATGAATAACATGAATAGAAATTTTTGCAAGCGGAAGAACCACTATCAATGGAGGAGAGGACAATCCATGCCAATGAGAGGGAGAGGTGGTTTCAACACCACTAGAGGAGGATTTAACCCTATAAGGGGAGAATCATCATGTGTTTCAGAAAGGAGAGAAGATAATAGATAAGGCTTCCAAAATAATCAAAGAAGAAGAGGATTCCAAACAGGACGTGGATATGGAAGTTCAAGAAGTTGGTTTCCTAACCAACCGAAAGCCATTATTTGTTACATATGTGGAGAAGAAGGACATAAAGTAAATAAATGTCCTCAAAGATAAGAAATAAGACAAGAGTACCATCCAAGGGTGAATTTGGTTGAAGTTGAGACTAAAGATCAAGCTACTGAAGTTGCAACAATAGATGTGAGAGAAAACCTTATGATGAGGAGAACCATGATAGCTCCAAGGCAAGAACTGGAGCAAAACAAAGAAGGTGATGTGTGGCTGAGGACCAATATTTTTTGAACAAGATGCAATTTAGGTGGTAAGGTATGCAAGGTAATCATTGATGGAGGTAGCTGTGAGAATATGATTTCAAAAGAAATGGTAGAAAAATTAGGATTGCATTGCGAGAATCATCCTAGTCCTTATAAAATTTCATGGTCTAAGAAAGGGAATCAAGTTATGGTTGAAAAGAGATGTTTAGTTAAGTTTTCCATAGGAAAGAGCTATAAGGACAAGTTGTGGTGTGATGTTTTGCCCATGGATGCATGCCATGTTTTACTATGGAGGCCATGGCAATTTGATAGGAAGGTCATCCATGATGGAACCAAAACACTTACACATTTAAAAAAGATGGTACAAAGCCGATATTATTTCCCCTTAAGGAAGAGATTAAAGAGGAAAATTTGTCAGACACTAAAGAATTTTTTGATGACATGAAAGTTTTTGGTTATTATTATGCACTAATTGCAAGGAATGAAGGTGAAGATGTGATGCAGATTCCAAAAGAAGCAATAGAAGTTTTGAAAGTATATGCAGATGTCATTCCTGATGAGCTACCAGATGGTTTACCACCAAATAGGGACATCCAACATCACATTTATTTAATCCCAGGATCATCTCTACCCAATCAAGCAGCATATAGAATGAGCCCAGTAGAGCATGCATAATTGAACAAGAAAGTTACCAAGTTGTTGAGGAAGGGAGGGAGAGCATGAGTCCATGTTCAACACTAGTATTATTGACTACAAAGAAGGATGGAGGATGGAGAATGTGTGTGGATAGTTGAGCCATCAACAAGATTACTATTTGGTATAGATTTCCTATACCTCGATTGGATGACATAATGGATGTTCTTGTAGGAGCAAAGTATTTCACAAAGATTGATCTAAGGAGTGGCTACTACAAGATCTAGATTTGTGAAGGAGATGAATGGAAGACATCATTCAAGACTAGAGATGGCCTATATGAGTGGTTGGTGATGCCATTTGGGTTGTCTAATGCACCTAGCACATTCATGAGAGTGATGAACACGGTGCTGAGAGATTACATTGGTAAGTTTCAGGTGGTTTATTTTGATGACATTTTAATATTCAGTAAAGCCAAAGAGGAGCATTTGGAACATTTGAGAATAGTGTTAGAATTGTTGAGAAAGGAACAGCTCTATGTGAATTTGAATAAGTACGGGTTTATGCAAGAAATTTTGGTATTTTTGGGATTTTTTACTTCAGCAGATGGTGTTAGAATGGATGAAGAGAAGGTGAAAGCAATTATTGAATGTCCCATTCCCAAGAGCATCACAAAAAAGCCTATTTTTGGCCTTGCCTGATTTTGACAAAGTGTTTGAACTGGATTGTGATGCTTCACATGTGGGAATTGGAGTTGTGTTAAGCCAAGAAGGGAGGCCCATACCATATTTAAATGAGAAGTTGAATGAGGTAAGAAATACATACTCCACCTATGATATTGAGTTTTATGCAATTGTTTAAGCATTGATACATTGTAGACATTACTTGATCTCTAAGGAGTCGATTTTGTACACTGACCATGAGGCTTTGAATTATGTGAATACCCAAAATAATTTGAGTAGTAGGCATGGAAAGTGGGTGCCTTTCTTGCAGGGATATAGTTTTGTGTTGAAGCATAACTCAGGGAAGCAAAATTAGGTAGCTGATGCTTTGAGCAGAAGAGTTGGCTTGATAACTACTTTGGTAAGTGAAGTAGTTATATTTGAGTTTATTAAGGAGTTGTATGATACTAATCCATATTTTTGTAAGATAGTTAAGCAATGCAGGAATCCACTAACCAAAGATGTAGGCACTATTCAGGATGAGTATCTTATTCAAGATGGTTACATCTTTAAGGGAAGACCGTTGTGCATTCCAATTGGGTCTTTGAGAGACAACATTGTAAGAGAGTTACACAGTGGAGGTTTATCTAGGAATTTTGGCAAAGCTAAGACCATAGCTTTTGCAAAGAAGTAATTTTGGCCAAAGATGAAAAGATATGTGACAAGATATGTTTCAAGATGTAGAACGTGTCAAGTGGCTAAGGGGCATGCACAGAATATGGGATTGTACATGCCATTACTAGTCCCAAGAGAACCATGGGTAGATTTGAGCATGGATTTTGTGTTAGGATTACCAAACACATAAATAGGTAATGATTCTATTTGTGTTGTTGAAGATAGATCTTCCAAAATGGCTCATTTCATTGCATGCAAGAAATCTAGTGATGCCACTAGAGTTGTTGAATTATTCTTTAGAGATGTTGTGACATTGCATGGTATTCCAAAGACCATTACTTCAAATAGGGATACCAAGTTTCTAAGTCATTTTTGGAGGACTTTGTAGAATAAGTTGGATACAAATTTACAGTTTAGTAGTACATATCATCCACAAACAGATGGACAAATAGAGGTTGTAAATAGAATCTTGGGAAATTTGTTGAGATGCATTGTTGGAGAGAAGCCTAAGCAGTGGGACATGGATTTACCACAAGCTGGGTTTGCATACAATAGTTTAGTGAATAGATCAATAAGAAAGTCACCATTTTAGGTGGTTTATGGGAGAAATCCAATGGGAGTTTTGGATTTAGTATAGTTGCCCATTACAAAAAGAGTGAGTGATAATGCTGAGACTTTTGCAAAGCATATACATCGATTACAAGAAGAAGTGAGAAGGAGATCACAAGAAAGTAATGAGAAATACAAGATTGTTTTAGATTGAGGTAAAAGCAGGTTTTGAAGGGGCCCCGAAACCCTGTAACAAAGAGCGAAAGAAAGAACATCTAAGTCCATAGGCAAAGCCTAAAAAACACTACAAGGAAGTAGCAAAAATAGGTTTTAAATGGACCTGAAACCACCAGAGAAACATTCGGTCAAAACCCAGATAAACAGAGATCTGGTAACACATCAATCAAAGGATAACAAAAAGAAAACTAAGATCAGTACCAGTTTCAAAACCAACAAGAAGGACCAGATTATTTATCCAGTTCCAGTATCAAGTTCATGGCTTCTTTTCCTTTCAAAACAATTTCCTGGGTGGTAGCCTCTAGCAAAGCTCCTTTTTGTGTATCTTTCTTTCTAGAGCTTTGCCTCGTCCTTTTGCTGGGACCCTCTAGTGCTTTGGTCTCCTCATTGGCTCGTTTACCTATATTGATAGCAGCAGCACAAATGTTGGACGTTACTTCCTCCATTTTCATTCTATTGTCCTTTATTAGTTCCCGGAGGTTGATTTCATAGGCTTTGAGCTTAACTGGGATCTCGCTTAACTGATTTTCCATGTTGTTTGTTTTGTTCCAAGCAGCTTTCAGGGAATCTTCCAAAGTTTCCAGTTTTCTCTTGAGATCCATGATCTCCCTACACATCCAGGAATCAAATTGGGAGGATGCCTCTGCTTTACAATTAACCCAAGTCATAGGTGTGTGTGTTTCATCATTCTGATTCTTCCCTCTCCAATCCTCAGACTTTTTAATGGGACTGTTCCTGGCTTCTTCGAAGATATCTTCTTGACTCTTTTGTTCCCGCTCTTTGATTCCAGTTTGAATTTCCAAATCCATATTTTGAATATCATCCTGATCGGAATTAAACTTTTTGTTTTTTAGAATTTGGGTCCTCAACAGGGTCTTCCTGGACAAATTCATCCTCCGACACTTTCTGGTTTTCCTCCGTCTCTACAGTTCTGTTTGCAGAATACTCCTCTGTATTGACGTTATCTTTTTCAATTTCCTCAGAACATTCTTCATCATCACTAGAGTTAGTATCCCAACTTTCAGTTCCTTCTTCTTCCTCCAGTTTTTCCTCCTCGGGTTCTTCAATTCTCTCCCGTCCCCTTTCTTCTTCTACATTCTGCTTTTTAGGACTAGGGGACTTGATTTCGCCTCTCTTGATTACACTTTCATTCTTTTTATTTCCTGACACCTTATTTTTCCCCTGTTTGGAATACTTAACCAGTGCCCTATTCTTGGAGTAGCCTTCAATAAGCAGAATAAGGCCTTCATGGAGAATAGGGCGCATATCCTTTTTCCTATGAGCATGTAAACTTTGAACCAGGGAATAGCAAAGATAAAAGGGAAAAGATAAGCTAACCTTATGCCTGAAATGGCTGAGGAAGACAAAATGGAACTTGTGCACACGTTTGCTTCTTCCGTCCAAGATGAAGTACTCCCTTATGCAGCTTAAGACATCCCTCCATATCCCTTTAATCTGGTCCAGCTCATAGAAATCCCCATTTTTGACCAACTTCTGCTCTTCCTCATCCGTTTTGGGGAACTTACAAAAGGCCTCGTTCGAAATGCTTGTCTACTTGGAAAATTTGAGTCCATCTGTTGGCAACCCTGTAACCTCAGCTATAAAATCCTCAGTTAAGTTTATTGTGATACCATGCAAGGTGACCCTTTCATCAGACCAATTTTTGAAAAAGGCCGTCGTGATATGGGGTTTTGAACCATGGAGTCTTTCCATGTAGCTCGCAACTTTTCCTTTCTGCAGAATTCTCCAGACTTCATGTTTCTCTCTCCATTCTTCACAGCTCTTGGGTTCCTATTTGCGGGGTTCTCCCTTCCTTTCACGTGCCATACTCGTTTTCTTTGAATCCCAATTGCTGTGGACTTTGCCCTGAACCCTCCTGTTGTCAAGTTGATTTAGAAATACAAGATTGTTGTTAATGTTAAAAGCAAATCAAAAAAATTTGAGAAGGGAGATTTAGTGATGGTGTATTTGAGGAAAGAGAGATTTCCTACAAGAACCTACAACAAGTTGAAATACAAGAAGATTGGCCCTTGCAAAATTATGAGGAAAAATAGTGACAAGGCCTATGAGATAAGCTTGCTAGAAGAATTTTATATTTCCCCAATATTCAATGTTTTAGATTTGTATGATTTCCATGGAGAAGAAGATGAAGAGGATGATGAAGAAGACATCAATTGGAAACAATATATTCCAAAGAAATAGAGGGAAATGATAGTCCAAGTTCAAGACATGAAGGTTGTGCACATAAGGCAAGGAAGCTACAATAAGTATTTGGTACAATGGGAAGGATTTACACTAGAAGACAACACTTGGATCACATAGTGGGAGTGTTAGAAGATGGACAAATAAAAATGGCAAAATTATCATTAGAGCAACTCGCAGGAGCTGAGTTGACTTCAACCAGAGGAGGATAATGAAGCACCACTATTTAAATTGATGAAGTATCTTAGTGATGTGGTTTCACATGCTAGAGTTTCATGGTGATGTGGTTCCACTTGGTGAAGTGTCATGGTAGTCCCTACTTGCAACTATTCCAAATTAGCACTATTCCAAATTGTCACTTTTGTTGTTAGCTACTATTTTTGATTGCCTACGTGTCATGGATCAAAATTTTCATGAGGAGACAAATAAATATGGTCAAAAAGGGAACTAATCAACTTTTAGAGGTTTGTGATGATGGGGGACAAGGTGCACTATTTATAATTGGAATTTCCTTTATCTTTTTTGACTAGACATGAAAGGGTGGAGCCAACTTTTGCACATGGGAGACTCGACCTTGGTTATGATGACCCCAAATGGGATATGGGGAGTAATTATGCTTGTATTCCACTCCTCTTTCCTTGTCTTTGACCCTCGTGATGGAAGGTAGACGAATTTTCCTTGAATAGTAGTTTTTTTTAGCTTTTAAAAAGGATGATAATCCTTCTTTGTATTTTCATAGTGGTTAAATTTATTCCCTTGAAAAGTAGTTTGAAGTAAAATATTATTGTTTGGAAAGTTTGAGACATGATATTATGGAGGATATTAAAATTGGAGGTGTAAACTATTGTAATTTTCATTGTTGAAATAATTGAAAGATTATGTGTGAGAAAATTTCCTGTGTTAATTTTTTCACTTTCTTCCTTCTTGATTCAAGTTTGCCATAGAATTTCTTGAGAGAGATTTGCCTTGACATAAGGTTGCCAAGGTTGTGATAGCCCATATTCTTTCTTCATCCTCTCCTCTTTTGATTATGATATCTTCTACTCCTCCTAGACCTGTAGTTTCAAAAATATCTACTGATGTGGGAGCTACATCAAATTAAAAAGGACGTAGGATAGAGGAAGAGTTGTTGCGAGTAGAAGTAAAGACTTTAGTGAATTATGGTTTACAATGGTATTTGGAGGACTTTATCTCCCATTGAGGAATAAGAATGATGATAGTCTGTGGTTAGTTCTTATGGTTCTCTACAATATTTTTTATCTTTTCGTGTTGATCCATTTGACTTTCATGGCCACTTTTATGTTTTATGCAACTTATTTGTCACTTCTCAATGCTCTGGGTTTTCTCTTTGTGGTTGGATTTCTATTTTTAGTCCTCCCCTTTTTTTTAGGGTTTGTCTTGGACCCTTTTTTTATAAAAATATTGATCTTAATTGCTTTATTGGCTCTAGCTTCTCCCTATTAGGTTAATTTTACCATGGTGAGCTTTTGAAGCATTATCTTTTTGTTACACTTCTGCCATTTGTTTTGATGATCTGCATTATTATCTCTCCTCGTGATCAATCTTTGTTGTAAAAGGGGTGGATCCTTTTTTAAAAAACCCTTTAATAATAATAATAATTATTATTATTATTATTATTAATATTATTATTATTATTATTATTATTTTACTATTATTATTATTATTATTATTAACTCTTTGATGTGTATAGTGAAATGTTTAAAAATGTCACATACATAAGAGTAAAAAGTGTAGTAATTATTTTTCATTTCTAATGGGATAATTTATACAGTTAAAAGATGAATCTATACAAATTTCTAAGAGGGTAATGTTCCAAGAGAGGTTTTGGCCTAAAAGGCTTTAAAAGGGAATGAATCCATTGCAAAGTGACCTGAGCTCTAGCACAAACCAAAAAAAAAAGTGTTTTAGAGTCATGGATTGACCACACATAGGGGAACTTAGAGAGGGAATATGCATGTGAAGAGTCCATCTCCCATAGGGAAGCCTTGATAAATAATGAACCAATAAAAAATGATTTTTTTGTGTTGTACCACAATTGAATTGATAATTTGAAACCTCTTATTCCATAAAGATGAGGCATTTTTTCTATTGTTTATTGAGCATTTGCCAAGGAGAATTGTTGGGAGAGATCCATTGATAACCAAGTTGGGGTTGATACCGAAACATGAGAGTGGAAATAACCCAATTATAATCTTTCCACCATTTGGGAAACCCTATAACACCAATTTTGTGCATTACATAATCTAGAACAATGATCTGGCTCTTTGAAATAGACTCAAAATTGTTGATGCATTATTTGGCACACCAATTTCAAATATGGTGGAAATATTCCTTGCCTCTCCTGAAAGGATATGAAATCTTCCCAAGGTTTATGTCACCAAGTCTTGGTATGGTGGTGCAACCTAGTGCCTAATGTGTTTATCGATTCAATCAAGGGGCTCACTGGTTAAGCATAAATTAAAACAAGGCAAATTCTTATAGAAATTTCCCAAAATAATCAATAAATTTAGATCTAACAAATAATTACAACTAATAAATCATCTCATTGCATAAATTAATCATTCTCATATCAACAATGAAAAACACTTGTAATCAAAATATATAGCTTTTCAAAATCAGATTACAATTTTTAATCCTAATTTTTAACCTAACTTAATGAATTTCAAAAAAAAGGCAAAGATAAGGGTAAATAGAAATATAAATGTGCATGTTTTGTGATGATGATGATGATGATAGATCTAATTTGATTGATTAGATAAATACCTTTAAACAAATCTTTTGCTTGACCAGTATACACACAACTATAAACAAAAGATGATACAAAAGTTTGAGGATAAGTCAACTATTAATAAATATGAACACAATCACCATAAACATGCACACATAATGAACATTAATCTCCATAACCTTTCAATTCAAAATATATTAAATAAAAGACTTATTGGGATTCACCACACTTAGTCGAATTGCAAAAATATACTCATGACATCATAGCCCATCAATGAAAATAAGAGAAAACTAAGAAAAAATAGAAACATATTGAAAATGTCTGATCTTGTCTCACTCTATCTATATATTACTCTTCTATGTCTTATTGTAGGCCTTATATAGATTTGCAGCCTAAAGATGATAAACCATCCACCCACTAGGTGGTTACAAATATTAAATGAAAGATACCAACCAATGGCTCAAATTCAAGATGAAATTACATAATCGCAAGAAAACAAATGCCAAAAAACATCAATGATAGGCTCATATTAAATTCATGTGGCAAGAAATCTCTTGGAACAATAAAATATCCCAAGTTCCCATGTCTAACACAACAACTAATTCCTTTATGCAATATTTCTCCTTGCTTTGTCTTCTTTGCCTATTTCCATTGCACATGGCATAACTCCATCAAATGTCGGTTACAAGTCTTGTCATGAACCAAAATCTCATCCTTGTTTAATCCATTAATAATAACATATGAAACATCACATTTCCTTGATAAGGGCAATATATCAAACACATTAAATGCACACTACATTACAAAAACAATAAAATCACAAAATTCAATTATTGATAGGCTTCAAATCTTGCATTTAATCCATAAAACATAATTTATTAAACATCTACTCAAACCACCTTTACAATGTAATAAACAACATAAAAATGAAGCCATGGATCAAAAGATATGCCTAAAAAACCACTCACATTCTATTTCTACATAGTGTTGGTATTTTAGGGCCTATGAGGAACTAAACCTATTCCAAGAATAGTCACATAGGATGATTTGGTTCCATAGAAAATGTCAATGTCTGATCTAGTGCTAAGAATAAGGGTATTGAGAGATTTGGGCATATGGGGAATGTCTGTGGTGAACAAGCTTCTTGAAACTACTATGTCTATTAGTTTGGTTCTAGGAGGAATCTTGGTAGCCACCAAACTTCTAAGAACAACAATATCAATGAGAATTACGACAAGAAGTTTGATTCAAAGTGGAATGTTAGTGATTGACCCAACTCCAGGAATGGGTTTGTCGGCTGATTTAGTTTCAAGTGGAACATTGGGGTATGAGTTGAATTTTGGGACTCAAGATGAAGTTTTCAGGCTAAGTGTTAATAATGAAAATTTATAGATTGGACTAGCTCTACATAATAGATAAGTTCTTGAGTCTTTATATAATGTCCAAAAACTTCTTCCTTCCAAAACACCAACCAAACAAATGAAAACCACATAAACACACCAACATATTTTGGTTCAATAAATTGCATTATATTCCATATCACCAAGTTACTTCCATGCGAGACTTCAATAAAATGAAACATCATTAGACTATGCACAACTTAGGTTCAAAAATATCTTACTGATATAAAAATAGAGACTCCATTGTGCACCTAATATAATCATAAAAAAAACATCCAAAACTAAGACTAGACATTAAAAGATAAAATAAGGGGTACCATGGTTTCTCAATGTGACATTAGGGCATGTTGTGCAAGCAAATAAAAATGTTGAGCATTTAAACTTATTTGATTTTTAAATTAGGCCAACTAAGCCAAGGTCTAGAGTTTTTATCAAATATATCACCCAAGACTTGAATACCTTTATAAAAAATCTGAAGGGCTTTGATTCTGGGGACTTCCACAAAGGGCTTATCATTGACAGTAAAAACTATGGACCACCAAATGAAATGAGAGTTAATACCTAAAAACTATCACCTTTCCAAATTAACTTTGGCTTAATTATTTCCTAAGCTTTCCATATTCTCTTGACCACAAAATTATTTGTAACTTTGACAAGAACTAGGGTAATGAGTAAATTTTGGAACCCCAAGTTTCACCAAACCTTTATACCATAGGGGAATCCAAATGAAATACAGTGTCTGAGGATAATTTTCCAAGCCTCATGGCCTTTAGTTAATCTAAGAACTAGTTTGGCATAGCGGGTAAGTTCCTATTTAGAAATGTCAATGAGTCATAGTCCTCTAAAATTTATGGTTTGGTAGTAACTGTCCCAAACAACTCTATGAAAGACTTTATTACATTTGGAATTAGCCCAAATAAAATATTTGAGTGACTTCTCGAGATTTTTGTGGGTTGATTTGGAAGGTGCCAACATGAAGATTAATAGACATGAGTGGTAGCAAGAAATTTAGAAAAAATCTAAAACTTTACGGCTAGAAAAAGGGATTTGGTAATCTGAGAGGATAATTTATTTTCCACTCTGAGAACTACATAGTTCATAAATCAACTTGAGAATATTTAAAATTAAAAGTAATACCTAAAAATATAAACATCTCTCCACGAGAAATCCACTACCATTAATAAGCCTCAAGCCAGCTAGGTATAGGACCATAACATTGTCTATAATAGTGAGTCTTGGCCCACTGAATGCTAAAGCCAGAAGCCAAGAAAAATGTTTGTAAACATTCCCTAACATTCTAAACAACTTTATCTTCCTCTTAAAGGGTGAGAAAGGAGTCATAAATGAAATGCCCATTTATGATTTGGATGTGGGGTACCATGGGGAGGTTGAATCCTTTGACAAGAACCTTGGAATCCTAATCTCTAAATAAATATCCAAAATCCTTGACAATAATAATATAAAGGGAGGGGGTAAGAGGATAAATCTGTCTGATAGAGTGAAAAGGCCAAAACTATTAGGGTAGGATTTTTCCCACTATGTGGTTTTACCTATGTGATCTAGTCAACTTGCTTAGGTTTAATAAAGGTCATTGGATAAAATAATTCCACATGCATGAGGATGTTGGGACATGTTTATTTTACACCTATATAATGAACCTTCCTATGTTATTTTTGGCTAATGCTTATTAATGCAATGTTTGTTTGTGAAGACAAGCTTCTTCCTTTGAGTTGTTTCTTTTGGATTTCACTACTTCATTCAGGTATTATTCATGCATTCAATCATATCCAATAGATCCTTCATTGTGGCCCACTCCAACATGGTATCAGAGCTTTGCTGGTAGTCAAATGCCATTTTTTCTATTGTGAGATCTAGCATTCTAGCTTGTTTAGGTGTTTTTCTTGATTTCAATTTTCAAAGGTTTGGTGGGGTTTCTATGAAATCCATGCAGATCTATATAACTAGAGTCTCTAAATGAAAAATTAATAGTTTTATTGGATTCAGAAGGTGTCAAAACCATAGGATTAGCTATAAACATGACTTATTTTTATGATAGTCAAATTTTCATCATTTTTGGAGGGTTTGAAGGTATTTTTTTGAAATATTCAGATTTAGTACCACCAAGCTCTTAAAGTGGAAAAATATTTTTGATTTTTTATAGGTTTTAAAAATACAAAGTGGGTCTTTATTGGGTTTTTAGGAAACCATGCAAATTTTTTAAGATATGAGGTTTTCCTTGCTAGTTTTGTACCATTTTTCATTGGTTCAATGACTTCTATAAAATTTATGGGCATAGAAACTTTTTATAGAGTATTCTATGCCTACGCATCTTCCATGCTTGCATTATGTGCTAGTTATATCATGTCCTTCACCCTCACATGAATGCAAACATGATCCCTTCATGCCTCTATGCATCCATGTGCCAGTGTCCTCAACCGACCTTCCTTATTTGGCACGAACACATGATCACAGGCCCGTGTGAACCCTCTTCTTTGCACATCCATGTGTCAGCATCCCTAGTCATTAATTATTTCTTGACATAAATATGTGACTACAAACATATGCATACACACAAATCTATGTACCTACATGTTAACATCCCTGATAGGTAACTCATGCCCAACATGAATGCATAAATATGTAGCTGCAGTAGCCATGTCCATGTACCTAATAAGTTTGTGACATCACATATTGTGTATCATGCCAAATCACGACCTGACCAGCCTCAAAATCTTAAAATACATGAGTTATGCTCACCCTCTTCATCAATGTCTATACAGCTGCCAAATTCAAGATAGTGGAGAGTGACACTATTCATGTTCAAAATAGATATATTTTTAGATGATGTCACTACCCAAATCTGATCTTAGCCCCTAGTTATATGAGAGTTAAGCCCTTGGTCACTTTCAACCCAAAATCGCTTAACTTTTAATCCAAAAGGTCATAAGTTTGTGGGTAAGTTGATTCCATTTTTTTTTCAACCTAAAATTTTTCAATTTATGCAAAGTGGAGATTTTTCTTGTCATCCATAACTTTAAATACGCATAAATTTAATCTTGTTGCTCCTTTTTAGGTGCCATATTTCTTGAAAGTGTGAGTGCTTTTTAGCTCTATGCATTGGTGATATTCTTGTGCCTTGTAAATTTGACCCTCTAAAGATTCATAGGGTGTCATTTTCCTAGTCTACAACACATGTAGTTCAACACATACTTCCTTTCTGCACCATTGATCTTAGTTCAATTTTGATTCTTACACCATTCAACTATCACAAATGCAAATTCAAAGTGAAAATCTTCTTGAGGAGAAAAGCCTTACACAAAATCATGATGGGTATAGAAACATAACAACACCTAAGATAGAGAAGGTGAAGTGGTACAACCGAAGTGACTCTATTACACCTATATATGTCTCTTGACTTACTCTTTTATAACGAATCTGCAACATATCCAAATCAAGTGTGGTCCACTTTGGAAAAACTCTAGGGAAAGTAAGATGTCATAAGGGGTCATGAGTTGGAAAATGATCTCATCAGTTTGAGCCCAGGTGACATTGATACAATTTAAGAATTATTTACTAAGGTTAAATCACTTAGGTTACAGTTAAAATTGTGCAGCATTGATAAAAATGATTATCAACTGATTCTTTCCATCCTTGCCAAATTGGGATCTAACTATTTTTCCTTGTTTCTACCTTTCATGTAACCAAGTGAGACATTAGAGCTATATGGATCATTATGTCCTTGGATGATTTTGCTACCGAATTGACTTGGGTTCAAGAAAAGCTTATTTGAATGGGTACATTGAAGTCCTCCAAGTCGCATGCCTTAATTATGAGTCATGATAAACAAAAGGCTTCTAGTAGCAAGGAGAAGAAATGGAACAAGAAGGATCTAGAGCAAAGAAAGCATCAAAAATGGGTTGGAGCATAATAGTGTGTCCCACCTTTTAGTAGAAAGGGGACAACTAAAAATGAAAATGTGCACATTTTTCAATTTGTATACGCAATAGTGACTAAATCGTACAAAATATGAAAATAGTGTAAATTAATGAAATATTGAATTTTAAGTGTAGATTATATTTATATTTTTTTCAAATTAAAAATAAATAAATAAAAATAGATTTTTGAATACCTAAATGCATAGTGTGTATGTTTTATGTATAGAAATTTTATTGAGTACTCAATTTATCATAATATTTTCAAAATGTAATATTTTTTTAGGATTTATTACAAAGATGTCTTATAAACATGGACGTAGTGGAAGATAATTTTTTGATAAATTATTTATTTTTATTAATTTTTTAATGATCACGGCACATAATATCAACACTTCTAACTTCTCCTCATGATACTTTTTTATATATATGTCGAAATGGACCTATTTTTTCATCATTAGGACAAGGACATTAAAATCAAGTGCGTCAATAGTTTTTCAAAATTTTAACTCACAGTCCAATAGTTTTCTTTGTACCCTGAAAAGATGATACTTTAATTTATAAATAACAATATGTTATTAAACGAATCAAAATAAATACTAAATATAATTTAAATATATATATATATATATATATATATATATATATATATATATATATATATATATATATATATATATATATATATATATATTAGAAAGATAATAAATATCCCTATTTCCATGTGGAGTCATGTGTTTTTATTTTATTGTTTCTTCCTAAAGCATGGAATCTGAAATGGCATTTTCAAGTCGATAAGAGCTTTCCAATTAAAAGAGTAAGATTTGATGCCACATGGGGTTGGAAAAAAGGGGTTTGAAACAAAGAGGGTTGGAACAAAGGGGGTTTGTTTGAACCTCCTTTGTTCCAACCTGATTTGAATTTTGTGCCCCAACTACTTCCTCCACCATCACGCCACTCTACATGTGCCACTTTCCATATTTAATATTTAAAATTGCATGAGCCGTATAAATTGAATGCCATCAATTTAATAGCCATGTTAAATAAATGTGCCACTTTCTATATTTTTCTATGAGTGTTGAAGTTCAAACATGTTGTTACGTTGTCTTTACATAAATGGACTGTGTTCACATTCTGCTACGCCTCCATTATATCATGCAAAAGTTAGCTTCAGGTATTCTTTTCTCTCTTGTGCATAATCATCTTGAAGTAGGGAGTTCTATAATTTCGAATTTCTGATAGAATTCAATCTTTTGAAGGGCATCCACATTCTAGCAAGCCAAATTCCACATGGTTTAATAGTAGGGGCAAATTGAAGAGTATTAATATATGCAAGGTTTTAGCTCCAGTTATAGTGAATAACAAAGGTACAAAACTCAAAGATTTGTAGTTAGGAGAAATCAAAGTTATTAATTGAAATTATAAATGACACCTTGATAAATGCATTAAGATTTAAATAAGAGATCTGATTTTACCAAAATTTGTAAATGACTATCTACTAAATGCATTAATGTTTAAATAAGATCTCTGAGTTTATTACTTATTTGATATTTTCCTAAGTAATGAACTCAAATTATAGCAATTCATTTCCTAAAATCGAGCTTTGACACAGTTTAGACTAAAAATGATGATTTTCTTGTTAGAAATATTGTCATTGATGTCAAAGGTCTACCATTATTGGTGACAAAATCCCCATAGCATTTAATGTCTACAGGTGTTTTTAATGTTCATATTTTGGCTAAAGTGTGTTGATATTTATTTAACATTAATGAATATATTTTTGGTTGCATAAAGTCAAAAGAGGGCCCATGAAGAAGTCAAAGAGTCACAAGGTAAAGACAAAAGAGGGAAAGGACACATTTTCCCATGAAGGGTCATCTTGAAGAATTCAAAGAGTCACCAAGTGAAGACAAAAGAGGAAAGGCACATTTTCTCATAAGGGTCACCTTGAGGAATTCAAAAAGTCACCAAGATAAAGATAAAAAGGGGAAAGGATGTATTTTCCCATGAAGGGTCATAAAGGGTAAATACCAAAGGTCATTTGGAAATCCATAAAAGGAGGCTTGGAAAGCCATTTGTAATATGCAAGAGTGCATGGTTTGTAATTGTTTTATTTTAAGAAAAGAGAGAATAGAAACAAATATTGTAGAGTTCTATCATTCATTGAGAAAGCAACATTGAGAGATAGTTGTATTTTATACATAAGAGGGGTTGGTGCTTGTGTGGGTTGGTGCTCACAAATATTTGTTGTGTTGGTGCTTGATAAAGGGGTTGGTGCTCCTGCCGGTTGGTGCTTGCAAACTTTGTAATTTAAATTGTTGCTCATTCATATACTTGAGATTGTTCTCTATAATTTTTCTCATATTGGGTTTCCACATAAAAATCTAGTGTCTTTCTCTCTCTCTCTTGTGTGATGCATTTTATTGTTTCAGTTTTATTACATATCTTGAATTATGGTTAAGTGAAGTTTGATTAAGTAAATTTTGTATAAGCTATATCCTATGCTTAACAAATGATATCAAAGCAGGTTCTTTTGGAAAGAGTTTAACAACTTAAAGGTAGATTAGGGAAAGCATGATGGTTGGATCAGATGAAGGTTTTTCTACAAATAAGGCACCTTTGTTTTATGGGACAAATTATGCCTTTTGGAGCATAAGGATGAGGACTTACTTGATGGACCTTAGATTCGATATTTGGCAAGTAATGATGGAGGAATACGAAGAGCCTCAAACACTTGTAACTACTCCTATAGAAAAAAAGGCAAGTGAAAATAATGCTAAAGCGTTAAATTATATTTGATGTGGTTTATGTGAATCAATTTTTTTTAAAGTTATGCAATGCAACTCTACTCATGATACTTAGAAAAAACTTGAGAATATTTACAAAGGTGATGGAAAGGTTCAACAAGCTAAGTTCCAAACTTCTAGAAGATAGTTTGAAATTTTAAATATGGAAGAGGAAGAAAATATAACAAGTTATCTTTTGCAGGTTGATCAAATAGTTAATCAAATTCAAGGCCTTAGAGAATAATTGGAAAAGTCAGTGGTGGTACAAAAGGTTTTGAGATCTCTACCATTAAGATATGATGTAAAGGTGTCAACAATTAAGGAGATATAGGATCTAGCCAAGCTAAAGATGGACAAACTACATGGTTTTTTAAGGCATATGAGATGTGGACCAAACTAGAGAAACCCTCAAAGAGGGAAGATGCTTTCAAGACATCAAAGAAAGACAAGGGTAATATTCAAGAATCAAATGACAACTCTAGTGATGAGGAAGATGAAAACAAATCTCTATTCATCTGCAAGCCTAAAAAGGGCACAAGTAAATATCAAGGAAAGTTGCCATTTAAATGTTTTAAATGTGGTAAGATTGGATATTTTGTAGCTAATTGCCCATATAAGAACAAAGGTGAAAATTAAGGAGAGTTTACATACAAGAAGAACTTCAAAGGCAAATACAAGAAGAGATTTGAAAAGAAGAGTTTATATTCTAAATATCCTAGCTCAGTCGAAGACAGTGGAGTCAGTGACTCAGATAAAGAAGAGATTCTATATATGACCATATATGAAGATGCCTCTGTAAGCAAAAGTATAGATGATCAAGAAGATGAACATGATGAAGTTGAGGTGAATCTAGAAGGAGAACTCATTTGTGCCTTAGAAGAATTAAAACCTCCTAAGAAGAAAAATTGAAGATTGAAGCTCTAGATTAAGAAAAATGAAAATGAGTCAAAGAAAATAATTGAAGATCTACAAGCACACATTGAAGAAGCTAAAAATACTGAAGAAGATATAACAGCTCAATTACAAAAAGTGAGTGAAGAATGTGAAAGGTATGTTGTTGAAATTGCCTCTTTAAAAGAAGATATCAAGAAAGTAAATATGTCAGCCAATGATAAAACTATCAATGATTCAAAATGTAAGAATAACACTAACATGTTAAATAAGATATTAAAAAGTCAAAAATTAATATCAGATAAGACAGGTATAAAATTTTGAAAAGAAAAGGAGTTATGTTGAAGCTCTTGCAAAAGTGAAAATTAAAAAAGAAGTTAAGAATGCAAAGAACAACTCAGACAAAGAAGGTTGGAAGGAACAAAGCTACAAAAGACAATCAGGTCAAAGATACAAAAATTATAACAAGTTTTATTTTCATGGTTATTATTTTTATTGGAATGGTTATAGTCATAAGAAAATAGAATGTCAAAAAAAAGCTAACAATTTTAGAAACAAGGAGAAGGAAACTCATGTAGAGTCAAGGAGAAGCCATAACTTTGTTGCTCCTCTGTCAAGCTTTGATGAAGAGGCCATAGTATGTTACAAGTGCAATAATTTTAGACACATAGTTTGACATTATAGAAGCGTGTTTGAGTTAGTCAAGAAGGACCAAAGTTTCAAGGCTTCATTCATCAAGAAGAAAGTTTAGATAGATTCATGGCAGAAGAAACAACCTAAAAAGTCTATGTTAGTCCAGACAACTTTGTATGCAAGAAATGAAGAAAATCCATGGTTCATTGATAGCGAATATTTGAGGCACATGACATGAGACAAGATTAAGTTCTTAATTCTAAAGAAGATCAATGGTGGCACAATGAAATTTAGAGATAATACCACTACCAAAATAGCCAAAAAATGTACATTAAGTTTGGATAATGGTAGAACTAAGACTGAAAATGTTATGTATGTAGAAGGTCTTAAGCATAATCTATTGAGTGTAAGTCAAATGTGTGATCAAGGACACACACAAAATTTTTATGCAAAAGGTTATGAAATTAGGAGAAAATATTCAGATGTGTTGATTGTAGATGCTCAAAGGATAGATAACAATTTATATATATTATCAACTATCAAAGGTCAAAGATGTTGTTTGAATCAGGTTGAGGAAAGTTGGCTATGGCACAGGAGGATGCAACACATAAATTTTAACAATCTTTTCAACATTATCAAGAAGCAAGTAGTTAGATATCTTCTAGAGATTACAAATCCTTCCAACATGCTTTGTGAGTGTTAGCATGAGAAGCAGGTTAGAATATGGTTTAAGAAAAAAAAATACTCGACCACTCAGATGTTAGAGCTTATTCACAATGATCTATGTGGGCCTACTAGAACTTAAAGTACTCAAGGTGAGAAATATTTCATGTTTTTTATTGATGATTTTACACGTATGACTTGGGTGATGTTTTTGAAGAAAAAATCAAAAGCTTTCAGCCACTTCAAAGCATTCAAGGCTTTAGTTGAGAATGAAATTGGTTTAAAGATTAAGTGCCTAAGATCAGATCAAGGAGGAGAATTCATGTCAGATCAATTTATTAAGTATTGTGAAGACCATGGGATAAAGAGACATTATTCATTAGCCAAAACTCCATAGAAAAATAGAGTAGTAAAGCAAAAAAATAAAATAGTTTAGGAGATGGTGAGGATAATGCTAAATAAATCCAAGATATCAGATAAATATTAGAGAGAGGTATTAGGTATAGTAGTGCATATCTAGAATAGACTATTATTGAGAGTCAAAGTGACAAGACTCTGTATGAGCTATGGAAAGACAAACCAGATATAGTTGATTATTTTAAAGTTTTTGGTAGCAAATGCTTCATAAAGAGAAATGATAAAATTTTGGGTAAATTTAAATCTAGAATAGATGAAGGTATATTTCTTGGATATTCTTTCAAAAGTAAAACTTATAAATGTTATAACAAAATAACCAAAAAAATAGTTGAAAGTGCAAGTGTCAGGATATAAGAAGATATAGCACAAAGAGCTAATGATTTGATAGACACTCCTAAAATCATTGAAGAAGATTTTGAAGAATCAGATGAAGATGAGAAGAAGAAGCAAAAGGAAACCAAAACACCATCCAAATATGTCCAAAAAAATCATAATGAAAGGGATTTCATCGAGAACATAAATGAAGGAGTTCACACCAGAAGAATGATGGTAAGTGAATTTGAGCAAGTTATTTTTTCTTTATTATCCAAAATTTAGCTTAAAACTTTTTCATAAGCTAGACATGATGAGAATTGGTTTAAGGTAATGGATGAATAATTACATCAAATAGAAAATAATGATACTTGGGAATTAGTTCCTAGACCAAAAGATCAAAATGTGATAAAAACAAAATGGGTATATAGAAATAAGTTGAATGAAGATGGAGAAGTTACCAAGAATAAATCAAGATTAGCATGTAAAGGATATGTTCAAATTGAGGGTATAGATTTTGAAGAAACTTTTGCACTAGTAGCAAGGATAGAGGCAATTAGAATGTTTCTTGCATATGCAGTGTTTAAGAATTTCAAAGTGTTTCATATGGATGTCATGTCTGCTTTCCTAAATGAGAATCTAGAAGAGGAGGTCTACATTGAGTAGCCTAAGGGATTTATTCTCTCAAATGATAGTAACCATGTATACATATTGAAGAAAGCACTTTATGGATTAAAACAAGCTCCTAGAACTTGGTATGCAAGGCTTGATAAGTACCTACAGGATCAAAGTTTCAAGAGAGGTTTTGTTAATAGTAATCTATATATCAAAACAAAAGGCGAGCATCAGTTGATTGTTGTGGTATAAGTTGATGGCATAATATTTGGAGGTAACATTAAAAAGATAACAATTTTTTTTTTTGATAATATGCAAAAAGAATTTGAGATGTCTATGCCTGGAGAATTGTCATTTTTCTTAGGGTTGTAAATATTTTAGTCAGATAAAGAAATTTTCATATCTCAAAGTAAATATGCCAAGGAGATGTTAAAAAAATTGGTTTTGAAGATTGTGCACCAATTGGCACACCAATGGGTATAGGGAACAAGGGGAGTAAGGATAAAAATTCACCTGTTGTAGATCAATCTTTATATAGATTAATGATTTGTAGTCTTTTATATTTGATAGCATCGAGGCTAGACATCATGCATGCAGTAGGCATAGTTCTGAGATATCAGTTAGCCCCAAAAGAGAGTCATGTTCAATTAGTGAAAATAATATTTAGATATGTCAAGGGGACATTGGATTATGAATTGTGGTATCCCACAGGGAGATATTTCACTTTAGTTGCTTATACAAAATCATATTGGGTAGGTTGTTTAGATGGCAGAAAGAATACAAGTGGAAGAGATTTTTTCCTTGGTGATATCTTCGTATCATGGCTAAGCAAGACGCAGAACATAGTAGCACTTTCTACAGCTGAAGCAGAATATATTACATCGGTGTTGTGTTATACTCAAGTGCTTTGGATGAAGCAAACTTTAGAAGACATTAAGGTAAAACATAATGAACCTATTTATATTTTTTGTGACAACACAAGTGCTATTAATATTTCTAAGAACCTAATGATGCATTGAAGAACATAACATATTCCTATCAGATATATCTTCTTGAGAGAGTAGGTTACAGATCAGTAGGTTAAGCTAGAATATATCAATACTATAGAATAGGTTGTAGATATTTTCACAAAGGCACTACCAAAGGACACATTCGAGTATTTGTGAGAGAATTTGAGAGTAATTTATTTTACTTCCTATCATTGAGGATCAACATCAGTTGAGGAGGAGCTAAGTGTTAGCTATAGGATAGGCCCTTTACCATTGATGTCAAATGGGGAGAAGTACAGGAACAAGTACATGATGCTACAGTAAGGGGAAGTTACTATATGTTTTTTAGTTTGGTAATATATGTACGTTGGCATGTGCAGGTAGTTTCAATTTGAGGTTGCCATCAATGACAAAGAGGGAGATTGTTAGAAATATTTTCATTAATTTTAAAGGTCTAACATTATTAGTGATAAAGTCCCCATAGCATTTAATGTCTAAAGGTGTTTTTAAGGTTCATATTTTCGATAAAGTGTGTTGATATTTATTTAATATTAATGAATATAATTTTGGTTGCATAAATTCAAAAGAGGGCCCATGAAGAAGTCAAAGAGTCACGAGGTAAAGACAAAAGAGGGAAATGATACATTTTCCCATGAAGGATCATCTTGAGGAATTCAAAGAGTCACCAAGTGAAGACAAAAGAGGAAGGACACATTTTCTCATGAAAGGTCATCATGTGACTTTTCGAATTAAAGGATTAGAAGGGTCATGCACATGTGGCGCCATTTTCCATGAGGATTGAAGGGTCATAAAGGGTGAATGCCAAAGGTCATTTTAAAAGCTATAAAAGAAAGCTTGGGAAGCCATTTGTAATATGCAAGAGTGCATGGTTTTTAATTGTTTTATGTTAAAAAAAGAGGAGAGAATAGAAAGAGATAATGTAGAGTTCTATAATTTGTTGAGAAAGCAACATTAAGAGATAGATATATTTTATACATAAGAGGGGTTGGTGCTCTTGTGTGTTGGTGTTCACAAATAGTTGTTGTGTTGGTGCACAACAAAGGGGTTGGTGCTCTTGCAATTTGGTGTTTGCAAATTTTTTAATTTGAGTTGGTACTCATTCATATACTTGAGATTGTTCTATGTGATTTTTCCCACATTGGGTTTCCACATAAAAATCTGGTGTCTCTCTCTCCCTATCTTGTGTGATGCATGTTATTGTTTCAATTTTATTGCATATCACATATCTTGAATGTATGGTTGAGTGAAGTTTGATTAAGTAAAATTTTTATAAGATATATGATATACTGATTCGCTCCCCCCCCCTCTCAGTATATCCCATGCTTAGCATTTCTAAGCACATCCATATTTAAATAATAGCTTGGAATTTATGAAATTGTTAATATTTATGTAGGCACTTAAATTGTAGTAAATCGACACAAGAAGCAGAGTTATTACACACCTTATATTGCAAATGGAAAGTCTCTAAACGTAGTAATGTTTAAATAATATCTAAAAGTTTGTAAATTACTAAATATTTTCTCAAAAATATAATCAAATGGTAGTAATTCATCTAAATTAATAATGTTTTAACATGGTTCAACTATAAATGATGATCTCATAAATGCATTAATATATAAATAATAGTTTCAAATTTATGAATTACTTAATATTTTCTAAAAAATGCACTTAAATTGCAGCAATTAATATCACAAAACAAAGTAACGTATACTTGTAAGGATTGTGAACTAATATAAAAGATAACAAATCTTATAAAGCACATTTGGGTATTCCTAAATTTCAAGTCAAGAAATCAACATTTCATAAGAACATAATCTAAGAAAATAATTCATCGTATGTTTCAGGATAAAATTTGAGTGCTAACATGCCTTTAGTTATCGATGTATAAATTGATTAGAAAAGGTAATTGTAACTAACTAAGGGATCCTCATTAAACATAATTATTTTACCCAGATCAATATAGAACCCTCCACCAAGTGACCTATGAGTAGTTCCCTTTACATTCAGTATAATTTTTCGGTTCCTCCCATCAAGAACCTCTACCCTTTCAATGCTAGTAGGTAGAAAAGGAGACCTGAATACCAATGCAAAGGTCAGGTAGGATAGATACATAAATTCATTAATAAATCATGTTGCTTGATCAATATTACAATCAGAGTTTACTACTTGTATGTTGATCATTAGAGATAACTTCACACTTCAATGGTAATTCCTCTATATAATTCTGATGAGTTATATTATTGGTATTGTTTAATTATTTATACAAATATATGATAATAGTAATAAATCTCCCCAATGAAAGCAATATCAATATTTGAATCCAAAACATAAAGGATTAATTCATAATGACAAGGGTTGTATAATGTTTGGTATTTGTGTTGCATGTATGATCAACATTGCAAAGGGTTTAGTTCTAGTTATAGTGAATAACAAAGGTACAAACTCAAATATTTTCCATTGCTCCTCCTTGTATACCTACACTTCCTTGATGAATGACAGATTCTTTTCACTTTCTGCAAACAAGCGTTGGGTTATGTATAAATCAAAGTTGTGAATAATTCTATGTTAACTAAAATGAGTTTTGATTTTTCTCTATATTGATTCTCTATTTATATTTATTATTCATATTTAATATATTTTAAGCTCTAATTTAACCCTTAGCATTTTTCAATAAAATGTTGGTGTTAGTAAATTCTTGGTAATGGATGCATTAAGTAAACAAATTATTATTATTTTAATCATAAAACTTGTTTCTAAATAATAGATTGTATTTTAATAACTATTTTTTTTGCAATATGGATTTTTTTATTTCATTGTTTTATATAACTTTAAATAAAAAAACTTATTAAACAATTTGATAAGCATTTGATATTTTATTTTATAAATATAACTTTATATACATGTAGAAAAATGATGTAAAATTTGCAAATGCTCACAAATTTATTTAGTTAGAGAAGAACATCCTGTTGAAGTTTCCAAAAGTGTGATTGAACCTCCCTAAACAATTGTAAATAAGTCCATAAAAACTTCAATGTGAAATCACCCGGGTCTACTAGGGTTCTCAAAAGGGAAGTGACTATTTAGAGGCTTCATACAATTTCCAATAAGTTTATGGTTCATTCAAATTTATTCAACATCATTTCATACTCAAAATCATTCTATGTAATAGTTTTAAAGAAAATTAAATTTAAAAAAAATGAAAATTGTGTGAACCTTTGTTTTGTAAGCTAAATAACCCCTTACATTAGATAATGTCAAAGTACCATTCTATGCAATTTTAAAGGGACCCATCAGAGTTCCCATATGTGGTGGAAAATAAAAACATTTTCTTTCAAAGTGGCATAGGTACTTTCGTGTGGCATAAGCTAGTACATGGACTCATGACAACTAATATCGTGGGCAAGTTTGTTGTATTCTAGTTTTATAGAATAATAAAAAATATTGTGTACCAAAAAAACCCGTTATATACTTAAGTAATTGGAGGGTTTGTTTACTCTATACCAAATCCATTTAAGCAATTACAATTTTCTAAAGTGGTTTCAAGAAATGCTATGGTTTTAGGTTTTCTTTGAGGCATTAAATTCAACAATATATGTGCAAATAAATGAATATGCATACTTCATAATGAATAATTTTAATGATAGATAACTACTTATAGGGGTATAATACATGTCCTGAACATTATAATAAGAACTTCTTTGAAAAATCTATCAGCTTCCTTATTGTCTTCATGAGATTTTCTTAGCATACCTCCTGCACCTCTTGTTTCTTCAATTTCTAATTTCCTTAATCATAGAGGCCAACATATTATAATAATGATCAATTGTAAATGGCTAATACCTTAGTGCATCCTCCCAAATTGCATAGTTTCTAATAGTAAAGGAAGCTTATTATTTTATAATGCACCAGATAGAGGAAATAACAACTGGATGTAAGGCCACACACCACACCAAGCTAAATAATTCTTTGATTCATTCCAACATATGGAAGATGTAAGTTGATTTTATTTAGGAATCCTAAATTACGATGCTTCTGATTATTCCTTATTTCTAAAAAATTAAAAAATATTACTTATGATTGTATTTATCTATTTGGCTCAATGAGGTGCAAGCCCATGTCTATAGATAACCTCACTTAAAATCACCAATAATCTTGGTAGGAAGATTGTCCTTGTTTAAAATGACAGAACCGGTATGCATCTCTCACAACAATTTGTCTTACAACAATCTTGGAGGTAAACTTGTTGCAATGTGATAATCGACACATACTTGAAGTTTCTTGAAGACTATAATAGTTATTTGTTGGGCATCCTAGAACAACAAACATGCTCTGATACCACTTGTCAGGATCTTGCTCTACCAATTAGAGCACATATGATTACTTCTCGTATTAGCAACTAAACACAGAATTTAACCAGAATCAATAAGTAACTAGAAATATGAAACAACACAGGAATTGAGAGACAATACACAATTGTATTAACAATCACTCAGAAGAATATACAATAAAGAAGATGCCACTTCTTCTTCCACCTCAAAGGATCGCCACTCCTCAAGACCTTCTTCCCTCTCTCTCTTGGTCACAACAATCAATTCCAATATAGAATTGATGTTCACCTCTCCAACCAGTCAGTAACACGCTGCCAGTTCACCAAGTACACAACCGTACTCCAAGTAGATCTCCTGCTCTCTGCTGCTACCTGCAAATAACTAGATCATACTCACCATTGGAGATCTCCTATAGAAAGTCATGCCCACATGCTAACCAAGATCATACACACACGAAGAACCCTTCTGATTCTCCAATCCAGTACCCACCTTGGTACTGTGGCACTAGGAGGAACGCACCATTACTCTCTTCTCTCTGAAGGAGCTTATTGCTCTCTTACTCACTAGCTGCAAACTTACACTACAGCCTATGAGTCCATATATAGATCTCATGCATACAATAATTAGACTAACCTAATTACAATAATTAGACACGCAACTCAAGACCAAAAATAGCCTTTACATGTAAACACTTGGTTCAACGAACTAACTATCCGTGGAACAAGCAGTTCTAACTACCACAGGCGACCGACGTCGATCCCTGTCTGCCTGGAGGTGACCATCATCGACCGACATCCTACCAATGTCGGTTGTCTTCCTGTCCACCCTATCGTCGTCAATTTCCCTGTGCACTGCACCCTGCCGACGCTGGTCTCCCTGGAACTCAGTAACCTCCTCCCTGTTTGCACCAGTTAAAGCTTTTAGCTCCACAATCTAACAATCTCCCACTTGGAGATAAACAACTGCAACTGTACATGTACCTATACTCTGTCTAATTGTACCCTGGCTTGTATCCCTCTTCAAGATCAATCCTGAAGACTAACCACCACACCCTGTGATGCTCTAACCTTTATGCCTTTGTCATCCAAGTAACCTGCCGAATCCACATCTACAAACCTATGTAGAAAATAACTTGACCCTGCATAGCATGTCGACCTGCCGCTGATCCCTGTAAGAATCTACTGAACTGCCCTTCAGTACCTCTTCCTCGAATTGGCTCCATACTTTCTGACAACTCCCACTGCTTGGGAAAACTCAAGTCTACACTAGACCTCATGTGATTTCGAACCCTATTTCAAGCTAAGCTTGAACTATCCAGCCCTTGGTGTGCTTTCTGATTCTGCATCCTGCATCATGAACCTCGCCAACACCATCTTCACATCAGCTCCCACTGGAGATAAAATCTCCATGTCTCTTATGCCAAAGAATTTCGCTGCTCCAAATTCTTCCTGACACACCTCTGAACTAACCTTACCCTTAGCTCAGCAAATACCTGTATGTACAAAACTTGCTAGCAAATCACCCACATACAGTAACTGGATAATGTCGCGACTCATCATCCACCTGGTAAGACAAACCCACAATAGTTACACTGACATTGACTGAAGCCATGATTAGTCATCCACCTGTCAATACCTGTACCACTACCCTAGAGCTTCTTCAAGACCATATGCCTTGGCCTTCTGTCTCATGTATCCGTTCACTCTCTTCTTTAACTTGGGAATCCATTCCGTCTCTTAGTGCTTACTTCCAGCTGACAAATCTACCAACAAATACCTGTTTGGTTCTTCTCTAAGGACTCACACTCCTCATCCATGCCAAGCTCCCACTGTATCTGGACTCTACCTGCATTGCTTCTTCCATCTTCCTGGTTCTTGACTATCAAAAAAGCAATATAAAGAAGGTGAACAACGAATATGAGGTTCACTTACCCTTTCTGACCTCGACATGAGCGTTTGAGACTTGTTGTCCGCCCACTATCCGTACTAGTGACCGATCTCGGCCATCTCCCAGTCTATTTCTGACTGATGTCGGCTCCCTGTACTGAACCTGACTGCCGACGTCATTTCCCTGGCCGACGCCGGTGTCCCTCCTGTCGATGTCGGTTCCTTCATGACCGACGTCGGTCTTCTTATTGTCGACGTCGGTTACTGTCTGATCGATGCCGGTACCTGTGTTCATCTGTGAGTGATAACTTTTTACCCGCGAGCTCTCCATGGATCAAAATCCTAGTCAAATCAACCCTGCTCTACTCAGAATAATTCAACTTCCTCACTTGATCTCTGTCTGTCATCTCCTCCATGAACACCAAGGCTTTCCAGTTCTTTAGCTTGTCAAAGACATCTAACCTCTGCTTCAGAACCTGCATTCTCCTCCTACATATGTGACTAAGCCTATGAAGCCACATCTCTGCAACAAAAGGTGAATCAACAATATAAGTAGATAGATAAAGGATACCTACTTTCTTACCACCATCTAATTCAAGTGTATCTGCTATGAGAGTTACAGTGCATCTCTCATCACCCAAATTTCTTGAAGAAATTAGACTAATCTCCAAGACTGGTACCTGCATGACTTCCTTCAACCACTGTGTGTCATCTGTCTGCAATTTCAGCTTCACTTCCCCTTCGTCAATCATCTGACAAGCCTCTCCAACCCCTAAATAAATCTCTCCAAAGTCTCCAAAGACATACCTATGAAAAGATGCTCTATTTCGGGCTGCATGGAAAGAGGCAAAAGAATCTGTAAACAAAGATTCCACTTTATCCAAAACATCCTGTGCAATATTACCTGAAACATATACTTCCACAAGCTGATCTTCTACCGACCAACGATCTCTTTTTACCTGCTCTTTCTTTCCATCAATCAGACCATTTGTGCTATTCAGTTTCTCCATTCGTAGCTTACTTTCTTCTGCCATTGCTATACTCCCACTCAATCTGAAACCCCTGTGAGTGACATGTAATCAAAAACACGACTAGATCTGAAACCACCTGTTAGTCAACCCAACCAAAAGCTCTGATACCACTTGTTGGTATCAGCTCTTGAACTTACAACCAAGGCTCTGATACCACTTGTTGGGCATCCTAGAACAACAAACATGCTCTGATACCACTTGTCAGGATCTTGCTCTTCCAATTAGAGCACATATGATTACTTCTCGTATTAGAAACTAAACACAGAATTTAACCAGAATCAATAAGTAACTAGAAATATGAAACAACACAGGAATTGAGAGACAATACACAATTGTATTAACAATCACTCAGAAGAATATACAATAAAGAAGATGCCACTTCTTCTTCCACCTCAAAGGATCGCCACTCCTCAAGACCTTCTTCCCTCTCTCTCTTGGTCACAACAATCAATTCCAATATAGAATTGATGTTCACCTCTCCAACCAGTCAGTAACACGCTGCCAGTTCACCAAGTACACAACCGTACTCCAAGTAGATCTCCTGCTCTCTGCTGCTACCCGCAAATAACTAGATCATACTCACCATTGTAGATTTCCTATAGAAAGTCATGCCCACATGCTGACCAAGATCATACACACACGAAGAACCCTTCTGATTCTCCAATCCAGTACCCACCTTGGTACTGTGGCACTAGGAGGAACGCACCATTACTCTCTTCTCTCTGAAGGAGCTTATTGCTCTCTTACTCACTAGCTGCAAACTTACACTACAGCCTATGAGTCCATATATAGATCTCATGCATACAATAATTAGACTAACCTAATTACAATAATTAGACACGCAACTCAAGACCAAAAATAGCCTTTGCATGTAAACACTCGGTTCAACGAACTAACTGTCTGTGGAACAAGCAGTTCTAACTGCCACAGGCGACCGACGTCGGTCCCTGTCTGCCTGGAGGTGACTGTCGTCGATCGACATCTTGCCGATGTCGGTTGTCTTCCTGTCCACCCTGCCGTCGTCGGTTTCCCTGTGCACTGCACCCTACCGACGCCGGTCTCCCTGGAACTCAGCAACCTCCTTCCTGTTTGCACCAGTTGAAGCTTTTAGCTCCACAATCTAACAATTGTCGGGGTGTGTTTAACAATCCAAAAGTAGTCTCCAACTTCTAACTATGGTGGTAGAGGAATAATAATTTTTCCTCCTCTTCCACATCATTCAATGCATGTCTTGAATTTGGAAAATATCCTATTGCCTTCATCTACAAAGACAGTTTATCCAACTTTGCATATATCTCATGTTTATGGGTGTGTTTTGTCTCCTATAGAAAAATCATGTACCATTTCATATCCTTTAATCCAACTACAACCATGTATGTTTTTAATTCATTTATCTTGCACCAAACTCCTTACCATTTGAACCTCACCCTCCCTCCCCAGATATACATAGATGTTTGACAGAGGAACAAAAATCATAACATTTGTAAGATCTAGCTAATAAAAATTAGTTGTTATTAATACTCTTAAGACTACGTTCCTATGTGGTCTACAGACACCAAACAACCACATCCACACAACCACCACAAGTTTAATTGGCATTTTGATGATAAATTTTAGAGTATCCCCAAGATAGCTAACATGACACATAACTTTAACCATGCACACATAATGATCAATTATAGGTGTAATGAATTTAGACTCACTCATGCCATTGAAGTATTTAAAGCCGTCATCCACTTATCCCGTGTAGTTACATGCTAATAATACACAAGTGAATATATGTCATTAAGGTATGTTATATTTGCTTCATTAGTTCAAAGAATTTGAAAGCTTCCATGAAAAATCCATTTTGTGCATATCTTACTATTAGAGCATTCCATGAGACCAAATTTCTTTCAGACATGTCAAAACATTATTGTGCCTTATGTATGCCTATACATTTTTCATGTATGTGTCTATCAAGACACTTCCAACTACAACATCTGAAAGTTCACTTTCAATTATCTTTTAATGGATGTCTTTGAGGCATTTGTCAAATAATTCACATGCCTTGGCTAAGCTTCCAAATTTTGCATACATGTCTACCATGACTATATGTTATTTTACATATATTGAAAACAATAATTATGATAAATTTAAAAAAATTGTATGCTTTATTTTTCATATATTGAGTTTGTAAATCATTTTAATAAAGTTTGTCTAAATAATTAGGTTATTTCATGAGATAAAAAACTAAACATTTTGGTATATTTTTGTGTAGGTGCAAAGTTAAGAACTTATAAGATGGGAAATAAAAGGAATAGACAAATCAAGAGGGAAAGAAAGTTTACTGTCGAAGATAAAGCTAAAAAAAAAGACTAAGATGTGAACTATATAACAAGAAAAAAATGGAACCTACAAGTATGAGATTTTATGTTGAATATGATCAAATTGTCCACATGAATGAGGAAGCCTCTTTACTTGGTATGTGCACTTGTTTAAAATTTTTATTAATGATTAAACCACATGACCTAATTTACAAGTATAATTCATTGTAAAAATAGGACTAGTAATTTACATTTGATGTCATTCAATAAACTATTTTTGTTATTTTTACAGGATTCTTTACCATTTCAATTTTGAAGGTGTTATCAACCATGAGAATTGTTGATAAAAGTTGTTGATCCTGAAAATAAGAAAGAACCATCCTAAGCCACAAAAATTCTTTGGTTGCCTATGATATGGCTATATACTCTGATTTTGTTGAATAAATTATTGACATTGATTGCTTCTTCGATTTCCAATAGACAACTATTGTTCCCAAGTTCATTTGAAAACTCATGATGGATTTCCCATCTTCATGATCACCACCATAGTCAGCATCTAATTATCTAACCAGTTTGAAGTCTCGTGTCCTAGAGTATTTGAGTCCAAAATTATGTGTTCCTTTGACATATTGAAGGACTCTTTTTAATGCTACCTAATGAATATCTCTGGGTTGTTTCATGAATCCTGAAACAACCTCAATAACAAATGATATATTTGATCTTATTGTAGTCACATAATAAGATTTCCAATGAGTTCTTTGTATTTAGTGGCATCGACCAAATCTGTTCTATCTTCTAATGTCAATTTTAGATTATGTTCTATGGGCGTGCTGAGAGGTTTACAATCAGCCATTCTAAACTTGCTTTGAAATTCACCAATGTACTTCTACCATGTGATGAAGATATAATTTGGTTTTTGAATTACTTTTATACCTAAATAGTAATGAAGATAACCTAAATCAATCATTTCAAAGATTTTCATCAACTCTGATTTGAACTTTATAGTGTACCATTCATTATTCCATGTGATGAGAAAATCATCAACATACACCACCATAAATACATCAATTTTGACAAAAAGAATTGCATATTCAAACTCAAAACATTTGAAGTTCATGGTCATGGGCATTCAGCTAGTTTGTCATACCATAATCGAGAGGCTTGTTTCAAACTATACAATGATTTTTTTATTTTTCACACCTTGTGCTCTTGGTTTTTTACTAAAAAACTCTTGTGTTATGTCACATGCACAGTTTCCTTGAGGTCTCCATTCAAAAATGTAGTTTTGGCATCCATTTGGTGAACTTTCCTCCCATTGTGAGCTACTAACACCAACATGGTTCGAATGGTAGTCCATTTTACTATAGGTGCAAAGGTTTCATTGTAGTTAAAAAAAATTAGCATGCCCCTTTGCAACAAGCCTTACTTTGTGTTTTTCAAGTGAGTAATCAGCATTATATTTGTTGTGGTAGACCCACTTGTAGCCAATTGGCTTGCAACCATGTGGAGGATAAACCAATTTCCAAGTCCCATTTCTTACCATTGCACTGTACTCATATTTCAATATTTTTTTCTAATGTTCAAGCTTTTCAACCTATTTGTAAGATGTTGGTTCTAAGTCAAACACAACATTGAGTTCTTCTAGAGAATGATTCAAGGTGATCTTTTCAATCTTATCTTGAATTTCTTGAAGGAACTTATGTAATTGTGATGTGAGTACATGTGTACTTCTAGTGTAGATTTTCTTGACTTTGTTCGCTTTGACATTGTTCAATGTTTGGGTGGCCCATTTAGGCATATTTTTCTATGGTTTAGGTGGTTCAATTTCATCTTCTGAAGTTTCTTCAATTTTTGTCCTCTATTCTAGTGGCCCCTATTCATTGTATGATGAAGTTTAAATTTATCCTTTAGGAAGAGTTTCATTCTCATGTATACGAGACAATAAAGAATCAATTGATTCTTAGTTATATGTCCCCCACTCACTATTTAGACCATCTAAATCACTCTCCTTGTAGACATTAGCCTTTGCATATTTCATAAGTCAATACAATTATCGATCAATGATTGTTTTATCCTTTGCAGTTACAAAAAAGATAACTTCTCTTGCGATAAGAAACTTATTTTATTTCTTATCATATAGTTTGTATGCCTTGGAGGATTCAAAATATCCCAAATCAATGCATTTGTAACTCTTATGGTCCAAATTATTCCTCCTCTTTATGAATCAATGTGAAGCAAGTGGATTCAAAATTTTGAAGGTGTCACACTAAAGGAAGATAACCGCACCACATCTCATACAAAGTATTGAATTTGAGGGATATTGATGGTGATATGTTGCGAAAGTATACTATTGTTTTAACTAGTTCAATATAAAAGTGTAGATTTACCCCTTTGAAGTATAACATAACACAAACCAAATTCATCATAGTTTTGTTCATTATTTCTACAACTTTATTTTGTTACAGAGTGTGATGAATTGTGAGATGATGTTTGATTAAGATAGGATTAAAACTTATTTGAAGTGTATTCACCACAATTATCTATCTTGAGTGTTTCGATGTTGGTTTGAGCTTCATGTTCAATCATAGTTCATTTTTTTTGAAAAGTCTCAAAGACTTTTGATTTTTTCTTCAGAAATTATATCCAAGTCATTCTATTATAGTGATTAATGAACAACATGAAGTACTTATGACCACTAACTGAGAGAATTTAAAGAGAACACAAGTATAATTGAATCAATCATAATTTTCTATCTACTTTCTATTGTGACTTGAGGAATGGTTCTCTTTTGTGTTTAGCCAAAATGTAGGCTTCAAATTTTTCATCTAACTTTGTAGGCAAGGTAGGCATTCCAACAAAACCATTCTTTTGCAATGCATGAATGTTATTATAATGAGTATGCCAAAATCTATCATGCCACAACATATTTGGAGACATTTCTCCTTCAATAAAATGAGCATAATTCCTTGAATTTGATGGCTCACCCCTAAGTTTGATTAATTTTCCTTCCTCATATCCATTCAAGACAACTGCATTATCACATTTTCTTGTGATAGGGACATCACCATTATCTAACATGTTATAATGGCCTTGTTTCCTAATGAACACTAGAGAAAAGAAGTTTTGTTTCAATTGAGAAAGGTACAAATATTTTGGAATTTTAAATTTGGAAGACCTTAACACTTGAGTTATATTGTACCTCTTCTTTGTGGTTGCAAACTTGATCTACCTGTGAGGTATACTGAACAACTTTTTTATTTACTAAACTCCTCAAATAAGTCTTTTTATAAAGTCATATGTGGAGTGGCACCAATATCAAGAACCCAAACATCAAACCATTATTAAATGATTGAGATAATATTTGTTTCATCATCTGTACTGGATAAAACACATTCACTACTGAACTGAGCAAAGTTTGACTCTTTTATTTATTTCTTTGATTTTTACTCTTTTTTATTACAATATGCTTCAATTTTCTCCCACAATTTTTTGCATTCATGAGTTTCATGGATTCCTTTTCTGTCACACCATTTACAGTAGAGGTTTTTTTTATCATTATATTTTTCATTTTGATCACCTTGATTTTCATTTTTGTTGATTTTTCCCTTGATTTTATTCTTGTATTTATTATTGCCTCCACTTTAATAAGATGTGGCCTTATTGGATGTTTTGTAAGAATTTCCCTTTACATAACACACACTTTCTCCTGTGGGTTCAATTTTTATTTCAACTCAAGGTTGAACAACTTCAACTGCAACTAAATGATTTTCAACTATGAGTGGGAATCATATATCTCCTTCAATTTGTGAAATGCTCCCATTGAGTACTACACCCATTAATATGATAAAACACATCTCCATCAAATGAGGCCCTCATCAAGGCCAATGCTTTCTAGTTTTTCTTCCTCCATGTCTGAATATATTTTGCATTCCTTGTCGGCTCAATTGTTTGTCTCCTCATCACAAATATCAAACCATAGTTCATTGAATATGAGTGTGTTCTCCACTTGCCAAGACCATTTTAACCAACTATCTTTGTTGGTCACCAATGATAAATTTAATTGAATGGATTGTTTTGTTTTGAGTTTTAAATTTTTGAGTTTTGATAACCCTAAATTGGTTCCTTATCACTCCAAATAGTTATATTTTATGTATACCACTATACTGATATATCAAACCTCTTCATATACACTCTCTTAGTATATACCCTTTAGTACGTGGAAGAATCTCACCCTTTATTTATTCTTAGAAGTACATGAAATAGGCATTAAGGCTCATGAGATCAGAATGGTATGTGGTTCCTAATTGACACGTGAAAATGATCCACTCTATCATTAACACCTACTTAATAAGAAAAAATTATACTATATGATATACTTAGTTTTTCTTGATTTTGAAATTGATGCCTTTCGATAAATATGAATGGGTAAAAGAGTAACTCTCTTTATTTACTCCTTGAATTGCAAAATTTGGTTAATTTTTTCCAAATTTTCTATAGAGTAGCTTGTTCAAGGTAATTTTTAAAATTTGTACTAGGAAATGAAAAAAAATACTTTACAATTGAAATTTTAAAATGCTTCAAATTTGAAAAAGCACTTAAAATTGAAATTTTTATTTTTGAAATAAAAATCTTTAAAAAAAAAGTACCTCTTCAATCCTATAAAGGCTTCTCTTCCATATATGTTTTATTGAGAAAATTTCCAAAATTAGAATATCACAAATATGACATATTTGATGGTCTACATGCCTTCTCCTTGAGATTATCAAGCTTCACTCCATGTGATAGTTTTTAAGCTTCAATGCTAATAAAGAATGATAATTTGAGAATGTATGCTTCTATACTCCACTTATTTTTTATGTTGGTATTACCAAGTTGATCAACTGAAGTTACTCAATGTGGATATCACATATATCCATGGTACTTTTGGATGTAACATAGACACATTGCAATTTATAGTCTACTGGGTGTAATAATGATTCATTCAAAAATCAATCCTCTATACATGGATACGTAGCAGTTAGGTAATATATAAACTTAGTTAGAGAATCAAGATGCTACCAATTTGACATGAAAGTCTGCCAATCAGACTTGAACTCTACAGATCAAACCTAAAACTATACCAATCAGACCTAAAACTCATAGTATGCAATTGAAATTATAGACAAATTTGACTACAATAATCAATATATTAAAGGAAACAAATGACACTCTTGATACAGGTGTGCCATTTTGTCATAAGCGATAACAACATATCAAATATCTCTTTTGATAGTAAAATATGTAGTTGTACAGCTATGGAGGATGATGAATAATGAAATAAAAGACTAGTATAGAAAATATAGGCTCTAATACTAATGATAGCTAGATCACAGAATGTCAATTTGCAATGTTTAGTGCAAGCCAAAATTGTTTTTATAATTCCAATTGAAATTGAGCAAAGCATTATAATAAATAAGTCCATAAATGACTATTCAACTCACATTCCCAAATGACCCTTGTTATTCCTATGGGAATGGAAACCAACTTAGTAGAAAAAGACATAATCAACTAATGACACATAGGAACAATAAACGACATATGTAAAATATTGTTACAAATAAAATTTTAATTTTAAACCACAAATTAATGTATAATATTTTATCAAGCTCCAAGTGGACCACATACATTTTCTTGGTGATAACATCTAAGTCATATCTACATTTCTTGATAAGAGGAAAAACTAGTTTTCTATAATATATATCATTCTTGTAATATATGAGGTGGTGGTAAATGGCTATGCGAAAAGGGATAACGTTTTTTATCTTGACATCTCTTTACAAAAGTGAAATATTCAATATATTTAGCCATATTTGACTCTAACCTTTCAAAAAGCCTAAAATGCTCATACATAACCCCTCCATAAAGGGCTATAATTTTGGATTTAAGATTAGTTTTTTCATGATATAAACATGAAGAGGGTTCTTATTTATTCATCTGTTTAACAAAATTAATATTCAAAATTTCAAATGTCACTAGTGTATCCATATTTATGCAAGAGAATATTGAAGCCATATTAAAAAAAGATACACAATATAGAATATCACCATTGTGAAATGGTCTCATAGTATGAATGCTTTGATGGAATTCCTAACTCACTTAAACTCATCTAAATAGATTAATTTCACCATGGAGGTACAAGATAATATTTGTCTTATGTTAATTGACACCCTTAACACTCAAAGAATAGATGGTAACTTATCTAAATAGGATTATATAAATAAAACACATGCATATTTTTAGATCAACGCTAACTCCCATCACCAAAAATCTCAAAAAATGGGGGTTTTGAAAATTTTATATATAAGATCACATAGAATTTTTTATCCTGAACACTTAATAAATGAAGAGAGACACATACAAAAGGCTATAAATAAAAATAGGTACAAGGAATGGAACATCAAAATAAAAATTTATTAAATTCAAAAGATTCCAAGGTAGCCTTAAGACCAACAAACAATCAAAAAGTAAAAATTCTTACCTACCATATATTCAAGATACATCTAAGACATTAGAAATAATTATTAGAATAAATGGAATCAAATCTTAATTCAAATCTCTCAAAACCATTAAGAGTTCCTTAAGAAATACAAAGGATGCACATGAACCTAAGCTTAATAAAGGTATTTAGAAATACAATGCTTATATTGTATTCCCTATATCAGTGAGATCGATATATCCTTTCAAACTAGGTTCAAGGACCATGCTCAAGACTTAAATAGAGGAAATATTAATAAATCAGAGTTGGAAGAGTATGAATTTAAAAAAAACATGACATGCACTTGGATGATGCCAAAATATTAGCATTGTAAGGTAGTTATAAATAACATAGAAGTTATTTGTTGATCAATCTCTTGACACAACTAATAATAGATAGGGGTTGTTAATCCCTATATCTCCTAAAAGGAGACATATGCAAGAAAATATCCCTAAGGTCTTGGTTACTGGATTTTGGTATGTAGGGTAACTCATTTGGCTCATTGTAACCATTCTATAACAAGGGGCTTCATTGAAACTAGCTTTAGATGATGGTTTAAACTATAGAGACTATGAGACCCTATTAGTCCACCACTAATATATTCAACAATGCTTAAATGGTGATAGATGGCATTCAATAATCATGATTTAGAATTACAAGTGGATTGTTATTAGTTCTAAGCTAATACTGATAAAAAAAAAGAGCAACAAAAAAGGAAAATGGGAAGAAAAGGCCCTACTTCCATAGAGCTAAAGTTGAAGTGTCTGATTGAACAAATCTCATAGAAACTAGTTCTTAGCTAAGCTAGACTTAACACAATTCTAATTAAAGTATGGTTCATGATTTTGATGAAGAGTTGTGAGAAAAGAGGATCATAACCACCATAAAAATATGTAAGAAATAGTCTTTTGAATTCACAACAATCTGAATATCAAGATGTTTCTTGTTGATTAACAATGGTGAGATTTACAACAACCATTCAACTACAAACTTCATTTTCATAACAATTAAAATAGTATGCTAGGAAAGCATGAAAAATGTTTGCTCTACTAACTCTGAAGGATCCAAGCATGTTTGGTCCACTACTCTACTTTAATCTAAGGGATCCATCCCTTATTATAATGTATGAACTAATCTTATATAGACTTCCAAGTCCTTGGATATTCTCTTCATATTCATTTCCCACTAATGGGATGCTTACAATCAATCATCAATGTGATTAGAAGGTGTAGTTGAGGCTCTAACATACATGCCAACTCGACCATGTTCTTGCAGTTAGAGGCCACACCTCTTTCAAGCTAAATTTGCCTTTTATGTTTATTAGAGAAGGTGTTTGGGATTAGCCTTGTTTTCTTACAGATATATCTACTAATCCATGTCTTTTAACCACTTAACTAATTAGATCCATTCTACAATTAATTTTGCCCATCAAATTAAATGCATAGTCAAAATTGGGTGTTTTATGGTCAGATGAGCCATCAATATTAGTCCCTATCACTTTCTACGTTATCATTGCCACATGGAATTTTATTGGCTTCACATTCTTTTTCCCTTATCAAGCTATTGGATTTGCCCATCAGGTCCCACTTTTCCACTTGGAAGTTTGTCAGTGTCCCCGAGCTTTACTTTGTTATCTACATTTGTCATTGTCATGGCCATGTAGCCTCTTCTCAGCCTCCTGGGCTCGTCATGTTTTAGGATAATGTTGTAATTATTCTGAGCCTTCATGATTTCAAGAGGGTGTCATATGGCATCTTCTCAGGGCCTTGGGCTTATGGACCATTAGCTTCTAGTTTAATGCTTTAATTTCCTCAAGGTTCTAACGTTCTAAAATAATGCCTTAATGCTTCTGAGATCCCAAGCTTCCTAGAGGATTCCATGTGGCATCTTCTTAAAGCGCCAGGGCTTTAAAAAGACTTGGTAATTTTTAAAAATATATTTGAATCTAAAGCCACACATTGATAAGATATGGATACATGGACGAATTCGATAAGCTTTTAAAAACCTGTGAGAAAATAAGAAATTAACCAAGTAAAACATTTTTGAAAAAAACTAAGTTGATCCAAATGAATTTTATTGGAGAATTGGTCATTTAATATAGGAATTGAAAATTAGTCATTCACATAAAACTAAGTTTTAACTTCGAAAATTCAAATGACAAAGTCTATAAAGAATGATAAAACAATTTAAACTTAATGGAAATAGACTTTAAAGGCTTAAAATAAACCTACAAGTTAGATGGTAATGTTTATAGATGAAAGCTTAGACTGAACTGAAAAAATTTAAAGGAATTAAAAATAAGCATGCTCAGTCACTTATAACTAATCATCTAACTAATTGCCAATGTAAGAAGGGTTCAATGAGACAAACCATCAAAACTCCATACAAAACTCAAGTAAGAAAAGAGGGTCCCCATTTTCAGTTTGAAAATGGGACGTGTTAGTGAACAACACTACTGAGATTGAAAGTGGGCTTGTAACTTGAATAGAGATGACAACTTCAAATTGAGCCATTTTAAAAACTTCTAATCCACAAACTCACCTTGTCCTAAGTCTTTATGTTATCTAGCTCTTTCATTCCCCTTTCTCTTAATCACTCCCTCTTCTTTGGTCTTTAGCGTGCTTACCATTAATTTTATTTTAATAAATTTATTTTTATTTTTTTATTTTATATCCTCCATTTTTTCTTATTTTATTGTCATTATATTTTGATATTTTATTAAATTTTATTATTATTATTTTTTGATTTGTTTTTATCACGTTATTTTATTGTTTCTTATTTTTTAGATTGATTTGTGTTTTTTATTTTATATCATCTAATTTTATTTATCGTTATTGTTATTATTATTATTAATTCTATATGTCCAATTTAATTCTAAACTTTTGTTTTGGATAGATATCAAGTTTGATGGGTCCCTTGCCCTTAGTTAAAATAACTAAGAATATGACCAAATAAGAAAAAACATATCATCAACCATAGGAATTACTCCCAGGGCAAGCATGATCGCATCATCATCAAAGATGCACTAACACCAACAAACTACAAAACAAACCAAATAAATGTATCCAGCTAAATTTTATTCCTTTCTTACCCTCTTTTCTATGAGAATGAAGCATCGTAGAGGAAGGTTCAAGGAAAATATGCCCTTTTTTCTTACTCTTGACAACCATCCAATCTTCTTGATTATCTAATTTCCTTGAAACTACTCCAGAAGGTGTAAGATTCCACTGGAAACTACATTCCTACATTCTTTTTCCCCACAAAGGCCTGCTAAACCAAACTCAGAATAAATTAACTCCTTAGAATCTTTGACAAATTCACAGGTTGAATAAAACTAGCCTCCACCTCTTTAGACTTTCCCTCAATTTCATTTGTGGATTTAGAAGAAGCAATAAAAGAATGAAGTAAGAGATGATCCTCACAAGTGTCCTTCCACCATGAAGAATCCACTTTTTGCTTAGAAAAAATGCAAAAAGAGTCCAAATGACTGGTCTTAACACATCTCCAACATATAAAAGGCAACCCCTCATCATTAAGGGTTTGATTCCAACAACAACCTTTGACCTTTAATTCCATGGCAATTGGGATAGCTTGAGAAATATCCAAATAGATAAGAATCCTAGTGAAGACGGTTCGAGAAAAATTTGAAGTAGAGGCATTAATTTTAAAAAATTATCCCAAGTTTTCATCAATGGCTAACAAATAAGAATCAATCTAGAAATGAAGAGGAAGATATGACAACCATACCTAAATAGGCCCGAGAGTGAGGTTTTTGAGAAGAGGATTGAATGAAAGGAACTAGGGTTTTAAAAAAAGAAGATGTTGATCCTAGCTTCAAGAATTTGCCTAAATAACCCTATCACGATCAACAAGGCTATCAAAAACCACAATGAAAAAACCTCTAGCATATGGATAAAATTCCAAACTATCCTCCATTAAAGGCCACCATGAATCCAAAATCCACTGATGGAGAGTAGGGAGTCTAATCCAATATATGTCAAATTTGAACACTAAACCCTATTCTAATAACCACTCCTCATTTCGGTTCACCTCCTCGAGAACCTCATCTATAAAGGATACAGATGGAATAGCCTTAGTTTCTTCCACCATTGATTTCTCACCCTCAAATATCAAATTAGCATAGGATTTATTACTAGATGAATCATTAAAAACATAGTCCAAGTCTACCATATTTTTGACACCTTACTATGGAGGAGAGAGGGTCTGAATCATCAACAAATCCACCATAAAGTCTCTTTAGAGATGAATTAAAATTCTTTTTAACCTGCCTTGAAGTTTTAAGGCATCCATCCCCCGAAGCCTCTAGGTATCTTTCGATCAAAGTATCCTTTTCAGACCTAAAATTAACTTGAGACAACGTCGAACTAGATCCATCTGGCTCCCTAAGTAATCTTGCAGGCTTCAACAAAGTTCAAGACATCAATGATAGGGAGACTATCATCATGGAAGGCAATGATAAAATTTTTCCCAAGCTTTCGAAAAAATCCCAAAATATTTGAGATCACTTGATTAGAAAATATTAATTAAAATAAAAACATTACATTAATAAACTAGCATACATGTCTTAGATAAATCTATGTAAAAGATGCCGAGAGGTATCATTCTCGAGGTGCCTATATAATTTTGGATTTGTGAAATAAAAGGAATATATCGATAATGATATCTCTCGATGTCTTTTACATTTATTTATTTAAGACATATATACTAGTTAATTATAAGACTAAAATATGAAATAAGTATATAAAAATATAAAATCAACTAATATAATAGTTAAATTATTAAATTTTTAACTAAATTTCTTATTTTGATTTGCAATTCATATGTACATATAGTTGCAATATAGTTGCACCTAACAACCATTTATATGGCCTCTGTCTATCATTTATAGAAATATCCATGAGGATTGGAATTCACTTTAGAAATATCATTCCAAATCCATGCATAATAAACTTCACTCAACGAGCATTTCAATTTTATGATTTTATTATATGATATGTTTAGTTTGAATGGATCTAAAACATTGTTTGTTCAATTTTGCCAATAGAAATCATAACAAAAAATGGAAGCACTAAAGGAAATACATATATGCTTTAATATTTGAGTGTCTTCAAAATTTTACATTCCATCTACAAACTATTTGGAGTTTAATTTAATACAAATAATTGTACACTTTAAAAATAGGCTTGCATGAGAAAAAAATAATAGCACACTTATTAATCGATTAGAACAATAGTTTTTTTAGAATAGAGATGAACTTGGTTTTATAAATACCATTTTGTAGTAACCTAATTTTGATCACAAATACTTGATCATGCAAATTTTATCCCTTTTTACCATTAATTGACATTGGCACTTAATTGACACTTATTTCACCAATTTGATCTACTATAAGAACAAGAAGAGACCCAATTCCATTGCAAGGCCATCCAATGTCACCTATAGAAATTGTCTTACTACTAAAAGTACATCTCTGTATATGTATGTCTTGATTTAGACCATAACTCTATACGTTTCCTGAAAAGATAATATTGCATAACATGACAAGACCACCCAACATTATTGTCCATGTTTACCTAATTTGTTCTTTGTTCACATATAGTCAAAATTCAAAAAAGGAAAGTATCCTTAGGGTCAGCCTAAATATTCCTAAACTCCTCAATGGTATTTTTTCATCTTCAATAACTATAAAATCACAATCAATTAATTCACTTACAACATCTTAGTAAGCTTATCAATCTTATCACAAGAGCTTATTCATACAAGTGCACAAACTACAAAAGTTCCCTATTATTTCCAATTAACTTCTAACCACTTAAAGTGATCATGAGCCAAGCTTAAATTGAATTTTATATGACCCTGGCCCAAAGCATGATCACATATTCAAGCCAAATCTAGATGCATTAATATAGTCAAAGAATCATGATTGCATAAAACACTTAGGTGGGAGAATTACATGGAAGTTTGATCCCTCTTCAAAGTATTGGTATGTAGAAAATGCTTAGCACTGTGGGGTATTGAGGTCTACAACAAATACAACCACTAACCTATTTTTACTCCTTCACATACATTTATACCCTTATGGCACAAAGTTAGGGTTTTCAACTTCAAGAAGACGTGTCAGTCTCACGTGCATCACAGAAGACAAAGTTATCGCAAACAAACATATTTTACATAGTCACATAGAAATTGCCTTAATTTTTAGCATTCTAAAAAGGGACATAAATGCAAGCTTAGGATACCGCCCATCACTATTGACCCTACTATGCATTCATGTCAATACAGAGTCTGAGGATCATCTTCTAAAAGGAATCTAGGTTTTCATCTTCATCATTGTTTATTCATTTTTATAGTTAAGACAATCAGTCGAACACATCAAAAAGCTAACTATATATCTCTTTTTCATAGTTATGTCTTGTTTATGTTTATTTAATTTCATCAATTTTAATTGCTTGCTTTAAATTTCCTATTTGTAAGTGTATTTACAACACCCTACTTAATTCAATTCAAATTATCCAATTAAGGATTAATATTATATTAATTCACCAATTTAGATAAAACATTTGGTGAACTTGCGTATTGATCAAACCATGTTAAACCCTAGGTATTCCTTGTGGTTTTAATAGTCTAGGGTTTCAAAATTATTGCTTCTCTTAGGTTTTACATATTTCCTCTTTATTTTTTTTTACCCTCTTTGTGTTATTTTTCTATGCCACCTAATAAATTTGCCTTTAATACTTCTTTAAGGTGAAGTGTTAGGCTAGGTAAGATCCCCATTGACCATAGTCCACTTAAAATGGATTATACTAATGCACATATTGGTTCTTCTTTTGAAAAAATTATTGTTAATGATTATTTTTAAGAATAAAATCAAAATGAGCATAATGAACAAGATGATCACAATGAGAAAAATGAAGATAATACCAATGATTGTTTAGATCAAATTCACCCCAATGAAGTTGATCACAAAAAAGTCCAACATGTATCTAAATTTTGATAAGGACTTAATATAATTTCATAATATATTCAAAAAGTAATTGAGATCCTATTATCTTACAAAATTTATAAAAAATAAAAATCTCTAATGTGCAATAGGAAGCACTCTTTTGTATCATCAACCCTACAACCAATACGGCCACTACCATGGTTGATATTATTATTCCATCTATATATTCAATTTTGTGGGAAACACATACTATACCATAGATTTATATGCCTATGCATAACCAACTAATCCATTCCAATCATTTTATGGCTATGCATACTACATCACATAACTTATCTATTTCATAATTCTTCGAACAAATAATCCTATTTTTTAAAGCTAAGGTGTTGGAACTAGATCAAGGTATCCAAAAGTTAGCTAATAATTATATTCCCATGCTTTAATTAAAAATAGTTTATCACATGATATTTCATCCTTTCCTTTACCCTCTAAGCTTCCTTTATATGAGGGTAAGGGAGATCATAAACAACATCTCAGAGCTTTCTGCACATTATGTTTGGATTATGCATTTAATCAAAAATTACTAACTAGACTCTTTCCAAGGAGCTTAAAATATTATGCTTTGCATTAATTCTATGATTTTCCTGCTCAGTATATGAATAAATTAAAACCTTTATCAGATGTATTTTTCAAGAATTTTCCAATCAACATTGACAATAAACTTTCATATGCACAAATTGCTAAGCTCAAACAAGGAAATAATAAACCTATCAGTGAGTATGCGCTTTGTTACAAATGTTGGCTAAAATGTCAAATAGAATAATATATAATGGATTATAATACATATTCAAACAAATTTTGATTTCACCCTTACATGATTCAATACTTTTAATAAGTTTAAATTGTTCGAAGAGCTTTTTCATACTATAAGAGATAGAGAGGTCAAACTTCTTGCTTTCAACAAGCTTAAATACACATATGCACCTACTATGGCTAAAAACACTTTTCAAATCAAACCATATTAAAATGCAAAGTCACAAGTTACTAAATCAAAAACAAAGATACAAGTCAATGCCATTTCTCAACCTGATAATAAAGTTGTTCTATCAAATCAACCATGAAGATAATTTTTTAGATTACCGCAATCACCTTACAAATTACTAAAAAAATTGATTGAATGTCACTTAGACATTTTACCTCCTACATAAGAAGTTGACATGAATAAACAATCAAGTAAATTCTTTGATAACAATGTATTTTTTTATTATCATCAATGCAATGGTCATTATACAAGCAAGTGTTTTAAGCTCAAGTATCTCATTCAATATATTATTGACAATAATGTTATCGAGGTAAATGGCCCTATAGAGGAAACAGATCCTTCACAAAACGATAATTATAAGCTCAAAATTTTTAGTGAAACATTCACTAAGCATGATATAAATAAAGACACTTTAAATGTACATCATACATATAATACTACCCACCTCTTGCATCATATTATCACCCTTTGGATGGTATTATTGGTATAATTACAAAAAAATTATACCATATCCTATGATCACCTTTGATGATAGTGAAATAGTTGATGATTATGATTTTCATGCTTTATGTATAAGAGTTAATATTAATAAACAACCTACTCATTGTATACTCATTGATAATGGATCAAATTAGAATGCATGCATTACATCATTCATTAGGTTACACATAAAGGGACATACATGCACCTAATAAAAGTGTGTAGGAATTTTAATGGTAAGCAACATGACACTTTGGTCTATATTATGTTAGTTCTTCAAGTGGGACATGTTATAATATCCACTCTTTTTGTTGTTGTATCGAAAAAATGGATTTTTTAATATAATTTTGGGATGCCCATGGTTGAAAAAAATTCATGTTGTACCTTATATGGTTCATAGATGATTGAAATACATTTATTACAATCAATTTCTTAGTATTTTGAGGATAAAGTATGAGTATCCTATACATTCCATACTACCTTCTCCTCTTGATCCACCACCATAGAACTCCATATGGTGTACCTTATATGGTTCATAGATGATTGAAATACATTTATTACAATCAATTTCTTAGTATTTTGAGGATAAAGTATGAGTATCCTATACATTCCATACTACCTTCTCCTCTTGATCCACCACCATAGAACTCCATATTGCATATAAGTACAAGAAAATCATAATTTTGACATATAAACAAAAGTATTATAATAAAAAGGTGAAAATGGTGAAAATAATACGAAGCAAAAGTAATTTTATTGAAAAATGGAATCTCCTTTGCAACAATCACACACATTTGCAACATATCATAAGCATGTATCTCTAATGGTCTAACAACTAACACAATATTCTACATCATCTAATGAGATTTCAAGTGGTTTTTCATCTCCTAGATCCATGTCTCCTACTCAAAATCACATACATGGTCATTCAAATAGGGTTGTTACTGAATTTGATACACATTTTGATTTTGATATTACCCCACAATATTTTTTCTCAACTAAGATAAGATGTTTATTACTCATTACCAATTGGGTTGGTGTCAATATTGATGGCATCATTAGATACTTGTGTATTTTTATATACTCAAAAATATTTCATTAAAATAAAAAAGATAAAAATTTAACTATGCATAGCTTCTAGACTATTACATCTTATTCTTCCATTCGTTTGAATTTGTGATCACTTGATCCATTCTTCTATTGGCTTTTATTGACTTGTTGGCCTCTTGGCCCTACTATTTTTAAATATCATATTCTATTAACTCAAAACAAGAACATGATATTCTAAAATAAGCCATGTTATTCACTTTTGTTACAATTTCAACTTACACATACTCATATTTCAACCTAGAAAGAATTGCCAAACTTGGACATAATCTCCTAGCATTATTGTCCTAATTGGGAGATATTTTCCTTTGCAAATTTATATCCAAAAATTACATTTTCATAATCGTGAGCCTTAATACTATTAATTTATAGTTTTCTCAATCAATTTCAATATGCAAAACATTGTTATTAATGCAAAATATCTTCTTTTTCAAGACATATTTCTAGCACATGCAACATATTTTTACACACTATACATTTGATGAAATGCAAATGTGTCACTATCCTTCATACTCTTGTTGTTTTTGCATGCTTCCCAATATCACAATGGGGGCATCTTTCTCATAGTTCACTTTGTTGATCTTTCCAAACACATTGTTATCTAGATAATTGTTGTGAGATATTTATATTTTATTCTCTTGGTCATTTCAATACATTTATTCATTTTAGTTTTAGTCTTGTTGTTTTCTAAAAATGTCAAAATAAAAAAAAAGTTCATAAAAATGTCAAAATAAAAAAACATTTAAAATACAAAATCAAGGCCTGAACATGAATTTTAATCTAGTTTACGTCTTTGAAATATGTTATTTATCTTGTATTATTAGATATCATATACCTTTTCTATCACATATACATTTTGCAGGTATCTATGAAGTGTTGTGCAAGACATACATGCATTTATAAAGATTAAAATGTTGGACTCTCCTCTACCCATTGGCCTTGCCAATTTAGGGGCATCTCATTCATAAGCGACAGTATGTAGGTGTTATCATTAGAAAACCCTATATTATCAATATTTTAATTTGATACAAATGTATTGCTAACATTGCTATCTTAAATAGTGTACATGAACATGATATTTTCTAAGACATGATTACACGACATATGCATAGCATAGACTACCTTTGCTAATTATATGTTCCATTAATGATGCTAAATTTTATATGGTAGATTACAATTTTTCTTGTCTATTATGTAGGACCTTATCCCTCATGTGAGACTCTTGCCTTGATGCATATCTATGAGATCTTGTGTGGTGTGTGACATTTGAACATGTCCTTGCTTTGGCCCTTGGCACTATTTATGATGTGCGACATTTGAACATTTCCTTGATTTGGTCCTTGCCCCTATGTGTGGCATGTGACATTTGAAAATATCCTTGTTTTAGCCCTCAAACCTTTGTGTGTGCAACATTTGATTATATCCATGGTTTTTAGCATTTATCATGTCTATGCATTTTGTTTAGGATGTTTGAAAATGTCATTTAAATCAGCCCATGGCCCATCTATGTAAACTTTATATTATTTATGTGTGTTGCATGTGTACTTGTTGAGCTTGATTAGTTTGATAAGTGCCATGATCCATATGATGAACTCCTAACATACTAACATACTAATTATATAAGATTAAATGATACATTTTATAGGCATTGCCTCTTACATTCTATACTCAATTCAAAACTTACTATGCTAACACATTTTCATATGCTACAATCTCTAATGATAACATATAAATATGCATATTGCAAGTTACTTTTTATTTTGATATGAATGACTTTTCAAGAGTAAATTCCCTCACCTCAAAAGGGTGGCATTTTAGTGGGATTTTCATGCATGAGATAATCCATTTTGAAAGGCATGCCATGTTTTAATTGTGCATTCCTTTTCTATCTTCAGACTATCAATAAGATTATATAAATTGATTTCCTTTGACTAAATATTATTTACAATATTTTCTAATATATTTTTAAAAATAAAAAACAAAAATAATTTGTATACAAAAATCGAGGGTCTGTTACAACATTTATCCAACCCAATGAATAATCAGAACATCCCAGGACACCAAAAGATACAATTCTAGACACTTTTCATTATTACATGTGCATTTTTTGAGGAATAGCAGTAGGAGCTAACTTCTAAGTCTAGCAAAAAGGTTGAATCTTCATTTATCAGTCTAAGTATGCTTAGGTCTTAATAAGAAATTTTACCATAGAGGATTGAAAAACTATTTTCTAGTCCTATTAGCGTCAGTTCTAGGTTATGTATATATTTTTTATATCAATGATTATGGACACAATTACAGTCTTAAAGGTTACAAATTTAATTATTGGCAAATTTTTTGGGGGCTACAAAGATTGACAAATATAATAAAGTTTTAAGAATTCTTCAAATGACAAAAATTTCACTTCAAAAGAGCAAATTCAAGTTGGGGTTTGATCACCCCAAATTTTCCAAAATGGTTTGGCTAAGAAATCGTCTTCTCCAAGTGCTTCAGAAGAGGCACCAATTCTCAAATTATTTAATGAAACATCATCACCAAGTAAAGTCACCAAAATCAGCATGGTTATCACACGTTTAGATGTGCTCATTACATACTCTCATTTAAAACTTAAATTTACTCAAATATAAGTAATTTTCAATTTAGCAAAGTTCATTTCAAATCACAAATTGTCAAAATTCAAGTAACGCTTCAAATCTTCAAAGTTCAAGTTCTCAAAGGAACAAAATAACTAGTTCATGTGTTTTGCAAGGTTTTTCAAATAGTATGGTGCCTTGAATGATTGAAGTATGCATCTCAAAGATAAAAAGTGTCTTACACACTAAGGCATGGCTTTCTTTTAATCTAGTGATTGGATTTATTGACTAAACGTGGGGCATATGTAATAATTTAAATTTGGTCATGAATACTTGATCATTTCTATTTTATTCCTTTTTACCATTAATTGACATGTGCAATTAATTCACACTTATTTCACCACTTTAACTTATCCTAAGCATAATAAAAGACCTACTTCTATTACAAAGCCATCCATTGTCACTTACATAAATGATCTTACTATTGAAAACACATCTATGCATATGTATGTCTTGACTCAGACCTAAAACTCTATAGTTTTCCTGAAAGGACAATCTTACCTAGCAGGACAGGAATGCCCAACATTACTATCCTTGTTTACCTATTATGCCCTTCACTCATAAACAACCAAAATAAATAAATGAGTGTATCCCTAGGGTCAGCCTAAATATTCCTAAACTCCCCAATGAGTATTTTTTCCTCTTCAACTGCTACAAAATCATAATAAATTCATTCATTTAGAACATATTGGCAAGCTTATCAATCTTATCACAAGATATTATTCACACAAGTGGGAAAAAAAAAGTTCCCTTTTCTTCTAAATTATCTTATAAGTACATCAATCAATGATGAACCAAGTTTGAATTTAATTTTATGTATCCCTAACCCAAGCATGATCAAGTATTCAAGACAATTCTATATGCACCCATATAGTAAAAGGAACACAATCACACAAAACACTTAGGTGGAAGAACTACATAGAGGTTTGATCTATCTTTGAAGTATTGGTATGTAGGCAATGTTTAGCACAATGGGGTGTTGAGGTATAACAAAACTCCAATTGCTAACACTTTTTTACTCTTTCACATCTGTTTGTCTTGTTGTGGCATAAATTTAGAGTTTAAAACTTCAATAAGACATCTACAAGTCTCATGCACATTATAAAAGACAAATTTATCATAAACATGCATATTTTACATAGTCACACAGGACTGTGCCATGATTTCCATCATCCTACAAAAGATCAGAAACACTAACTTAGGATAGCAATGCCCATCAGCATTGACCCTACTAGGTGTTCCTATCCGTATAGAGTCTGGGGATCATCTTCTATGAAGATTTTGAGTTTTCATATTCATCATAATTTTTGCATTTTTCTAGTCAACACGGTCATTGGAACACATTGAAAAGCTAAGTATATCTCTCTTTTGCATTGTTTAGTATTATTCTTATTTATTCATGTTCATCAATTTCAATTGCTTGCTTTCAGTTCCCTATTTTTAAGTGTATTTACAATACCCTACTTAATTCAATTCAATTTATCTAATTAATTTTTTAAAGTAAATTAATAAAAATTATTGTACTCTCAAAAAATAGGCTCACTTGAAAAAAAATAATAATATCACACTTATTAATCCATCATAATAATTATTTTTTTAGCACAGAGATAAATTTGGTTTTATAAATATCATCTAATAGATTTAGAGATCCTGGGTGAAAATCCACACAAAATACACTTTGAAGTCTTAGATGGAAGTAGATGTGTGATTCCTTGCAAATACACACGTGCATTGAGACTTAAAATAAAACTAACTAGTTTTCTTACACAAACCAAAACACAAATTTCTTGGTTGTTCTTGGCACTACATGGAGCAACATTTCGAATAAAAATATTTCTTGTAAATTGAAATGTGATTCATTTATTTAAAACATTTAGACTTGTAAGAGATTGAATTTTTAACAAGCTTTACTCCATTAGAAGTTACTCTTTATGTATCTCAAAGAAGGGATAGTACAACTACAGAATGGTGGAAACCTTCGAAGTTAGTCCTCTTGGGGCCTATTCACTATTTATGACTATTGATTCATATATCAGAAAGCCTACATATCAAACACACCTCATCATAATATTTCTTAAAATAATTATGGTTACACTTGGTAGATTTACACTGTTGCAGTATTCTCTATTTAGCTTCAATTACAATATTCCTTGTCGAGATTAAGTTTCAGTATCCTTATTTGGGGTTCTATTTTATTACAAAATAACAATGAAAGGGTACAATAGATGGATTATTTTAATAGGAAAGGGTTTCTAAGGTTTGTTTTATCCATGTAGGAAGGTCGCAAACCAAATCCTTGTGAATTGAAAAAAAAAGTATATTTTTTTGTTGGTAATAGGGTGACTAAACCATTGTGATTTTCTCAATGAGATGATTATTTTAACTAGTTGTTCATTATTTTGAATACAAATTTACATACAATTTTTATTTGATTGTAGCCCTGAAAACTCTTTTCTGAATTTTTTTCCCATACATTGATTGCATTGTTGTGATTTTTTCATTCAGATGATCATTTTAACATGAATTTTTAGAAATATTTTGCATACAAAAAATTTTGGGGCTATTTTCATTTAGGTCTATGTGTTATTAATGGTGAAGAAAAATATAACCCTCTCAAGTTCCAACTACTTTAGTTATAAAGGATATTGATGTGCTCCTTAGTAAGGGTCTTTACCACATTTTAAAGAATGAATAAGTTGCACCTTTAGATCTTGTCAAATGAAAAAATTGAAAAATCATTATGATAAAGCTAGAGGAATCCTAAGTCAGTTAGTATCACTAGAATTAAAGTTTCATTTTTAGGGTGTTATGAGACTTTATAAAGTTTAGACTAACTTTTTGGAAAGCATAGTAAGCAAAGGGTATGCCGAATAGAAAATGAGATCATTACTCTTAGTCCATATAACTATCTTCGCATTGAAGACATCATCACTCAACTCAAGCACTTGGGGCTTATACATGTTAAGGTTGATGAAACCAAGAGTGATGAAAAAATAATTATGGCTATTTTGTCTAAATTGGGTCATCCTTACTCATTATTTCAAACTAACACACACATCAAAACTCATGTGATCTACATATGTGACACCAAATTTTGACAAGTTCTATGAGCAACTTCAGAGAGAACAAGTAAAACTTTTTTTTATTGAGGAAATCTAACATGAAGGTATCAAGTAACAAGTATTAGTGGTCAACGTTATTAATGCAACATTACAACCCAACTTTGGCAAAGGCAAGGGACATGTTAGGAAGAAAAGGAAATCAAAGCCCAAGCCTAAGTGTAATCCATCAACTTAGTAAAATTCTTCCCCAAGTCAAAACAAAAACAAAGGGGAAGTAAATGCCAATGTCAACCAAGAGTGTTATAATTAGTGTAAGAAACCAAGCCAAGTTAAGCATCAATGTTTCAATAAAATGGCATACGTATAAGCATAGATTTAAAAAGTCATCTTCCCCCTCCAAAGATATGAGTAATAATTTACACAACAATAGGATCACCCGTGTCTAAATGGATTCTTGATTCGAGAACCTCTCACCATATGACACATGATGGATCATTGTTTGAAAATACTGACTAACGTGGCAAAACTATTTTTTTATGGGTAACTCTAATCCTCTAGTTGTTGAGGGCAAAAGGAAAATTGAGATGGAGAGTGACACATTCAATAAAGTTATCCATGTTCCAAACTTTTCTGTGAACCTCCTCTCCATATATCAAATCACACATTTAAGTGAATGCAAAATTATTGATTTTACACCTACAAATGTTATCGTCATAAATATCAAAGACTAAATCCACTATAATAGCCACTTGCAAGGTTGATCATCTAGCATGATTGTAAGAAATTAACAATTTTATGTTCACTCAACCTTTAAAAGTTATGATTTCACATGTTAATGACTTGAGTAAACTTTGGCATGAGTGTTTTGGTCACCTCAATTATTGCTCATTACAAGACCTCATTAAGCATCATATGGTTATTAGTTTTCCACAAGTTCCTTTCAAATATTGCATTTGTTTGGGTTTTGCACTTGTAAAATAACACACATATCTGTTTTTCAAAGGTAAATCCTTGAGGGAAAGTGACATATTACATTTGGTTCATGATAATCTTATGTCCTTTCCCAGTGTTTATTTTAAGAAACATTAATATGTGAGCTTACATGTGTTGATGGTTTCTCTCATAGAACTTGGGTCTACTTTTAAAAAAATAAAAGTGAAGTCTTTAAGCACTTCAAAAAAATCAAGGCCCTTGTTTAAAACCTAGCAAAGATAAAAATTAAATGTCTCAAAATAGATAATGGTAGATAATTTGTAAACAATCATATGACTAGTTCTTGTGAATAGGAAAGCATTAAACTTCAACATATTGTACCCTACACCTCTTATCAAAATATTTAGATGAATGCAAAAACTACACATTAAAGAAGATGGCCAATTTTATGGTACACTTCAAAGACTTACCTCCATAGTTTTAGGCTGAGGTGATTTAGTGTGTAAATTACATCTAAAATCACACTCCCCACTCTATAGTGAACAATATGTCTCCCAAAGAAAAATGGCCTGGTGTGAATCTAGATGTTTCTAATTTTTGAGCTTTTTGGATGCAATCCATGGGTACATATTCAAAATGAAAATTGTAAAGAAATGGAAAGGAAGAGTCATCCTTGTATCTTTGTTGGCTATTGTGAATATGTGAAGACATATCATCTTCTTGTTTTAGGCACCACTATATTGATTTACATGTGGGATGTGATATTTGATAAATAATCCCAAGTTTTCACACCACCATCTCCTACTCCTCCCCCTCTATTACTTTCTATCGAGTTAGACATAACTTGTGAGGTCTCTTATAAAAAAAAGACAATTTATATGACTCGCATTCTGAGAGTTGCTATAATTTAGATGATGAGCCACATGGGGGATAATCAACACATCTACCAGTGCTAGAAAAAATTTAGAATGTAACTATACAACCAACACAACCTCTACAAAAATGGGCAACCAAATTTTTCCATGAGGTTAGTTTTTTGGTAGGGGATCTAATAGATCTAAGCACAACAATGTTGCAACAATCATATGATGGTGCACATTTGGAATAGTTGGTAGTGATACAAGATCTAGAGACTTATCATCAAGCTTATAAGCATTATAAATGGTAAGCAACTATGGTAGAAGAACTTTTTTCAATAAAAAATTTAGAACTTGGTTCCACATCTGAAAGGAAGAAAAATAGGTAGGTGCAAGTGGGTGTACAACATTGATTATGTAATAGATGGGTCTATTGAAAAATTCAAAGCCATACTTGTAGCAAAAGTTTTTCACAAGATGAAGGTGTTGATTACCATGGAACCTTTATTCTAGTTACCAAGTTGAATTCCATCAGGCTAGTACTCTCTTTGGCTACAACACAAGGATGATAAGTCCATTAGATAGAAGTCAATAATGTCTTCTTGCATGGAGACTTGTAGGAATAAATCTATAAGTCCCAACCTCTTGGGTTCATGAGCAGTGAGAACTCTAACCTTGTGTGTAGATTACAAAAGCCCTTGATGGGTTTGAAACATGTTTATTGAGCTTGGTATAAAAATATTGAAATATTCTTAATCATGGAGTCCCTAAGACCCCACACTCTACACCAAGAAAGTAGACGATAAATTTTTAATTTTGGTTCTTTATTTTGATGACTTAATCATCACATGGACTTCCACTAAGTAGATTCACAATTTGAAAGCTTAGATAATGAAGTTTTTTCAAATGACTAACTTAGGCTTGTTACATTTTTTTTTTGGTATTAAGATTTCATATTTTAAGAAAGGGATATTTGTCAATCAATCAAAGTATGCTCAAGATGTACTCAACTACTTCAACATGAAATATTGTAAGTCCACACTGAATCTTTATCAATATGGAGTTAAGTTTTCACCAAGTGTTCTTCTCCTTCAATTGATAATACATTCTACAATAAATTGGTGGTAAGTATTTTGTACTTGACTTATACTCAGCTTGATCATTCATTTTCTATGAACTTGGTATCACGCTACTATCAAAAGTCCCATGAAATCCATTGGCAGGCTATAAAATGCATTCTAAGGTATCATCATGGTACTATTAACTATGGAATTGAGTACAAGTGAGGCATAAAATCCTTGATTTATGGTTAAACTTTTGTTGGTAACATAAAATTTGTTAGCTACATAGATAATGATTGGGTAAAAGATCTCGACGGTCATAAGTCAACCATAAGATACATCTATCATCTTGGGGTAGGCCCCATCACGTGGTCTTGTAAGAAGCATACTATTATTGCTTTGTCTACTACGGAAGCTACGTATAGTGGAACTGTCATTACCAATTATGAGATAGTTTATATTGAATGATCATTTTTTCAAATTTAGATTTACACATACCTAAACCACTCTACTTTAGTGGGATAATCATAGTGTTATCCATATTTCTCGCAACCAATGGAGTACTGATGCACAAAACACATTGAGATCCACATGCATTATATTCGATAATTTATACAAGATACGGTTGTTGATTTTAAGTTTTATTGAACATATGATCATGTTTCAAACATCTTCACAAAACCCTTGCTTATGGATCAATTTGTTAAACTCAAGCAACTTTTGGGAGTGAAGGAAGGTGTCATCAAGGGGGATAGTTTAGTGATTTTTCCATCCTTCCCTTCATAGAAGTACATCTCAAGGGGAGATGCTAGTGTATTTAATTACTCATGCATTATTTGTAATTTATGGGTACACACTAATTGGTGCACACTTACCCTCAACCTCTTAGTAGATAAGATCAATTAAATAAATACCTAATTGAATTCTAATAATTATAGTTTTATCTTGTTACTTTTATAACTACTCTCCAAAACCCTAACCCTAACCTCCTCTCTTATTTATATAAGAACATAAAGGGCTAGTGGGTGTGGCATATTATGGATGAGAGTTACTATTATACTAGCAAAATTTCATCAATGCTCTTAATGAAAAGACGTAGCTATGATACTCAAATGAATCTATTTTATTTTAATTTCAAGATTTCATAGATTTATTATGTAGGTATTGTGGGTGTTTGTTTTACAGTAGCTAACATGATTCTAGACCCTATCAAACAAATTAATAAGGCCAAGGAGGAAGTATAATTTGGCTAGGAAAGTAAAATAAAGGTTTCTGAGCATAACTAAAGGGCATAGGCAAAGGAAGCAAATGGCTAGGGCACATGGAATGTTTCCTTTACCAAGCCTAGCCTTTGAATTCCATGCACATATTTTTGTGATGAAACTATCAGTTCATGTAAACCTGATAGTTTTGTCATAGGCCTAATCAAAGGGTCAATAATTGAGCTTGATAAATGAATGCACAAATGTTGAGAATATAAAAGCAAACATGAGATATACATAGGGGTTCAATGGATAAAATGAATGGTTGGAACGAGGAAAGGATACAAGCTATTAAGTAATGAAGATGGACTTTCATTAGCGGAAGATAATGTTTCACCATGTCAAATTTGGGTGCTGACAATGCACTCTACAAGTATTAACATGATGTTTGACTCACTCACAGACACATCCTCTATAAGAGGTGACACTCTGATAGAGGAACATAGTTGGATAACTCTTTGAGGGATCCACACAACCATCCTCCATTATTGTCAAACGAACTTGGTTCACCAACCTTGTGCTTCCTTCATTGTGGAATAACTCGCCATCCCTTTATCCTATTGAGGCCATATTAGACATTGTGTCAAGGGGTGAACAAGATTGGTGTGCAATCAAAATGGTGTTCCAATTACATCAAATTAGCGCATTATAGATCTCAACTCTAAAAGTTCATTTCTTTGAAAACTAAACTTCCTTGAATTGTTGTTTACGGTGAAGAGATGTTCATTATTGTCTATGGTGAAGAGATGTTCATTGGGCTGATTTTAAGTCATACACACCCAAGGAGAACACAAAAAAGTCATGCTTTACTCCACATGCTTGTAAGGATCCAACAATGATGCCCTATTTGTTACACCTATAATAGAATTGAGGCGTTTCACATTAACCTTTGGAATTTATGCAACATTTAGTTCAATGACAAGGGACAAAACACTAAATAGTGAGCTAAAATTTGATCTCCAAGATGATGAAAATTGATGTCTCTATACCTTTCACCCACCCAATTTCTATCTCTTCTCCAACATAAACATTTGACCTTTCTTCTCTATCCATCCTCAAAATTTAGTTTTGTACCCACTGCATTCACGTACTATAAGTTTAACAATTGAATCCAAACATCAATGTGCAATGGATCTGTTAGCCTTAGATATAGTTGGAATAATTTTGAGCTGATCTTATCCATATGTGCCCTTTTTCTGCCTATATTGTATCACAACAATGACAAACTCATTCTATTAAATATAATTTTGTTTCCTCAACTCCATAATACATGCTTAATTTTGACACAAGATGAAATAATCTTTTTTGTCCTGATATCGATTTAAGAAATCCAAATTTGTAGTTTCTTTTACAAAGTAGAGCATTTTTATTATTTTTGCATTGATAAATATTAGAGTATGTATTTCATTTTTTTCTCACATTCGTGAGTGTATTAGCTAGTTATTTTGTATTGCAGTGGGTTTTGATTTATCCCACATTTGTTAGTTTAGCTAGTTTAGTATTTCACCTTGCCCATATGAGCAAGTTATTACCTATTGTACAAGCATCTCTTTATCTCATATTTTGAATAAGAATTTGGTTTACTTTGTATTGCATTCTATTTGTCTGCAGCTCTATTTGTGATATTTTTGTTGTGAACCCTTCAAATCTTAACTTCATGGAATGCTTTTACTATTCTTAACATGGTACAAGATCATTGAAGATGTTACAACCATCCATTTACTAAAATTTGTTTTCAGAATGTTCCCTTGCTAGATCTACAACTTTGAAAGGATCTTTGATAGAAGTTTCAAAGAAATTGAGTTTTAAGCATTTAAGAGAGGTGCTTTGGAGATCTGGTGCATTTCTTCCATAATACATGATAGCTTTCCTTGATGGCATGTGTTCCTATTTAAAGAGGTGCTTGGATCATGTAAGAAGCGTTAGGGTTTGAATAAGCTTGTCATTTTGGAAAGTGGAGTTTGTTGTATGGAGCGTGAAAAGTGGAAAGTAGAATGATGGAGTCTTTTTGTTCCCTACATGACTGCATTAGAACCTTTTTAATCCTTTTTAGAATGCTATAAATTTGTTTTTCATTGTGTATTTTTTCTCTTTAAAGGACTACATATTTGGTTTCTTGGTTTGTGTTTTTTTAAATTTTTTTACAAATCTATGTTGGTCTTCTATGGGCCTTGGAAAGGTAGAGGTCAATGTGGTAATCTATGGAGGTAAGTTGGGAATTGGAGTATAGAAGGATCATAGTGGCATTAAAGCATTGTTTTTTAGTGTGAAAAATTGCATTGAAGAGACATCAATACCTACATTTCATCTTGGATTGCACCTTTGTATCAAGACTACCAAGACAAGTGGCATTGATTTCCTAGAATGACATGTTCTGTGATTTCTCATTGACCTTTGTTTCATCTTAGAATTGCATGGAAATTTAAATAAGCCTGGTGCACGAGGAGAAATAAGGAATTGGTGTTTTTTTGTCTTTTCAAGGTGACATTATTCTTTGTTGTGGTGCTGGAAAAAAACATTGGCAATAATCTACCAGGTGGCATCTTATATCTCCACTCACACCATCTTCCTTGGCAGCCAAGAGGTGAAATACAATTGTAATCCACCTCATTCCTCACACAAATAACTATTTTTTATTCATTATTTTATTTTCCAGTTGTATTTTTCTTTAAAAAGGCAGTCAAAATCTATTGCACACATATTGAAGTCATCGACAAGACTAATTTTTCTCTTTGGTTGACTTTTCTAAGTTCATGGCAAAATTTTGATTCCAACGAGTGGTTTTATAACTATGTTTATTATTGATTTGGTCTAAAAAACTAGTTTGTAGTGTTTTTTAATTGTTTTGACCCATTTTAATGAGAAATCAAAATGCTTATAACTTTTGAGCCATAACTCAAATTTGAGTTCTATTTTTAATAAACTTGCATGTTTTCTGATTCTCTATCCATTGGTGTCATCAAATTTTAAAAACACACTACTTTTATAAAGTGCCAAATTGGGCGGAGGGGTCTTATAATACAATCTTTTTTGGGGGGGTTTGTTTTGATATTGATTTTTGTGCACCCTTTGCATTCTTTCTTATCTTGATGATTAGTTAGCATGGCATATACATCTAACATTGATCATTGTGAGCCTTTGACAACACACAATTACCACACATGGAGACCTGTAATAGAGACAATCATTGAGCACAAAGGATTATGGTCCCTAATGAACAAAACACAACCACATTTTACAAGATAATTTGAAAATTTTCAGCACCAATGTAAGTTTGAAGAGTGTATGGGCTTGATTGGGAGTTATGTGAGTGATAGTATTTTGTTTCATTTTGATGGGTGTGATTCTCCATATAAAATGTGGACTAAGCTATTTTAGACTACCTCACTAAATTCAAGCATTTTTTGACATAGTTGAATGGGAGTGTTCGAGATAAAAAGGATAAAGAGTGTGTATACTTAATCTTGTCTAAATTAAGTGGCTCATTTCAAATCTTTGCTTTTACATTTTTCTCTAATATGGATGCATTAGGTACCGCATTCAAAATGCCATATTTAGAGTTGTTTTGTGAGAGACTCACCAGGGAGGAATCCAAATTATCTCACCCTAAATCTTTTACCTCTCAAAAAACATTGGTGGCATCACATCCTGAGTTTAAGGGAAAATCTAAGGGAATAGACGCTGAGTACAAGGTAGTAGTTACAGCGAGTAAGCAAATTTTTTAGCTTTGTCAGTTATTTACAGAGTTTGGCTTCATGCAAGATTTACCCACTATACTTTGGTGTGATAGCCAGAGTGCAATTCATTTATCTTTCAACCTAGTTGAGCATCAATGGACCAAGCACATTGAGGTATATATGCACTTCATTAATCAACACATTCAGAATGACATCTTTAGCTTGGAGTACATTATGACTCAATAGTAGGTTATAGACATATTCAAAAATCCTATTGCATCACCTCATTTCTTTGAGTTGTATGGCATGCTTGGGGTTTCAAAATTTATCCTTGCGGGGTGTTCATGAGGTCATCTTCCATCTTAATTTCATGGATATATATTGTACAGGAGTACCTTATTAGGCCTAGTTATCGAGACTCATTATGTGGATACGCCACTATTTCTTTTTTGGTGTTTGTTAGCCCCTAACTTCACTTGATGGGGGTGTTAGAGTATGTATTTCATGTTTTTCTCACATTCGCTAGTGTATTATCTAGCTATTTTGTCTTGTAGTGGGTTTTGATCTATCCCATGTTTGTTATCTGATAGAGATTTGTATAATCAATCATATTTATATATATATATATATATATATATACTTTTTGTAAGTATATTGTAATATATTTTGTATTTTTTAATAGTTATAAAAGTTACATTTGGAAATATGTCTAGAGAAGCTTAGTTATATCATATGCACAAAGGAGAAGAAAATGCTCGTTGATGTCACATTACTCATTTTATTTTAGAGCTCGAAAAATGATACATGTAGAGACAAATAATTTTTTTGATATTTAATGCTTTCATAGTGCATAAAATACTCACAATGCTTTTGGAATAACTGTGTTTTTGTTTATAGCTCAATGTTTTGGATCACTACCCATGATCCTTCCTCAAGAGAAAACACTAATAGTGTAACAACAAACTCTATCACTCCTTAAATAGGGTAGAGATAATGGTAAAAAAGAGGTATTAATTGAGAAGTTAGCCATTGATAGATATTGAAAGAAGTGTTCACCCCCCCCTCTTTTAATGCAAGCCCAAACATATATTTTGACACCTCATACAAGACCTAAAACCTAAAACTTAAATCCCTAAATTTAATATTTGTCATCGAACAAGTGATTATGATTTAAAATTGACCAATTATACCTAAAATTATACTATAAGGTAAAAACTTAAAGTAATTGGGTAAACCTTTTTTAAGAATCAAAAGAGGGGTTAAATTATGATTAAATTTTACCAAATGTAAATTAATTTGTATATTAGTTGGTTTTAGTATGAATGAGGTTAAATATAATATAAAATAAAAAAAGGGAACCTAAAAAGAAAGAAACCCATTGTACAAATAGTTAAAAATTGATTTCCAAGTATGATTGATCCCCAAGCCCTCATCTCTGTTAAGATTATAAGAGTGTTTACTAATCTTAATGACTTCTCTCAATTTACATTTATGAAAATGGTTTTCCATGACGATAAGTTTGACATCTTCAATGAAGATAACATGCTTGGTTTTGTATGAGTGGTCAATAAGAGTTGACTTTTCTTTTCTTTCAAGACAAATATTGACTGCATGCTCCTTGATTCTAGTCTAGACAAACCTCCCCATTTTTGTGACGTATGGGGTTCCACAAGAGCATTCAAAAATGTAGATACCACTGTGTAGGCTAGGGTTTATAAGGTCTTTTGCAGACCCTAAATCCATTCTCAACTTATTAATAAGAATAAAGGTGGTATTGATATTGTGGCGTTTGAGAATTCTAACAATCTGATTGGAAATAACCTCAACATAAGGTAGGAATGTTATTGAGCCTCCAACTATTTGATCCTTCACTTTATATTTTTCAATATTAACCTTAGCTTGTTTGATGGCCATAATGATTTGTTTTCCCATGTAACCATTCATCCTAAAAACCATTTTTTAAGTGCTTGATTTCTTGATCAATGTTATCACTATCACAATTTTTAAAAGCTCTAGTGGCTAGAGTTTTTTAGCACTCCTACCTTTTAGTCATAACTTAACCCCTCTTTTAAATTTTCTAAAAAAAGGTTTACCCAATTACTTTTAAATTTTTCACCTTCTAGTATAATTTTAGGTATAACTGGTCAATTTTTAATCATAATCACTTATTTGGTAATAGATATTAAATTTGGGGATTTCAATTTTAGGTTTTAGGTCTTGTACAAGGTATCAAAATAGAGGTACAAACTTGTATTAAAAGAGGGGGCTGAACTCTCCCGACTCACGACCATGACATCAAGGGTTGGGGTCCTCCCCCCAAGGTAATTTTTTGCAACTGACTCTGACAATATCTCTTGAAAGAAACCAAGATGAGGCATTAGAAGCCCAACAAATTGATGGTTGGGAGCCCTTACCTATGGACGAGGATCCTCCTACTATGGGAGAATCAGGTGATAAGCCTCAGTTCCCGTAGTCTGCACCACCTCCCCTGACATCCATGTTTGTTCCGGTTGCTTAATAGTCCTTTTTATTATTTTTTATTCATTGCTCTCTACTTAGTTGTTAAATTGTTGATGTGATATTTTTTTATGTGTGTGGTCATTTATTGACCACATTTTGGACTTTTCCTGAGATTTTTTCACCCTCGATGTGATTATTATCGTGGGATGTGACTTCTCCTCCCACTTTTTTTATATGATTAACATTGTACCATGTCCTTATTTGATTAATATATAGATATGCTCTTCACTAATAAAAAAAGAAGGGGTGAACACTTTTTTCAAAATCTATCAATGGCTACCTTCTCAATTAATAACACTTTTTACTAGAATATCTATCCTATTTAATATTATGTATTTCTCATATTTGTTAGTTATAGCTATGTATTTCATCTTTTTGTTAGTTTGTCTTATGTGAGGATTTATCTCACGTTACTTAGTTAGTCTAGTTCTTTGTTTTGCCTTGTCTACTTATGGAAGGGTTTCCTATTGTACCAGTATCTCATTCTAAATAACATTTGACTTGCCTTGTTTTGCATCTCATTTGTCTACAACTTCCTTGTGTGATGTTTTTGTTGTTAACACTTTAGAAACATGGGTTGGAATGCCTTTAGCATTCATAATATGGTACTAGAGCTTTGAGGTGTTTTATCCATCCATCCACACTACTATAAATTTTTTTAGATATTTCTCTTGCTATGACTGCTTCTTCTTTTACCATACATCCTCAATTTGTTTTCCTCTTATGGATCTGCAACGACGTTGGAGAGGCACTTTGATTGAAATTTCGAAGAAATTGAGTTTAAAGCATTGGACAAGGCACTTTGATTAAAGTTTGGAATAAATCGAGTTTAAAACATTGGAGGAGAGAAGCAGATATCATTGGTGGAGATCTGAGGCATTGAAACATGCTTTGATAAAGCATTAAAGAGAGGCACTGCGGGATTTTTTTATTATTTCTAGCCTTGACGTTGATCTTCTTACTATGTGGTGTCTAAAGGTAGGCATTAGAAAAGAGGAAGAGACAACATGGGAATGGAGGATCAAGGTCAGCATGGGAGTGGAGGAGCAAGAGGCATCTTTCTTATATATAATCTACCAACTTTGGCATCTTACTTGGCTCTTTTAGATCTGCGTTGGGTTTTTAAAGGTCAAAGACATTGCATTTTTTTTAGACCTGCACTTTCTAAGGTGAAGCGTTGCATTTGGACGAAAGGCGTTGGAAGGAAATAGAGGATCAATGTCCTTCTTTGGCAAAGATCTCTTCCAAAACCCATGTCAAATTTTTGACCCTGTATTACCTTTTTATTTTCTGAATTGTGTGGCATTTGGATCTCACTGACAAAGCATTACCTTTCCTTGGACTACGTTGGGAATTGCTTGAAAGAAACACTTTGCTACTACGTTGGAACCCTCCTCTTGACTTCTACATGGGAAATTTTATGCACAACCTAGTGTGTTGAAGGAGGATAACATAAGTCTTCATCTTGCTACTGCAAAAAAGTATCCAGAGTGCCATTTTTTTGGAAGAAGTGTTGGTTTTTCCCATACAACTAGAGCATTAGAAGGAAAACATCCAACTTTGAGAAGAGATCTGCATTAGAGAGAGTTGCATTGGTTTTACCTCAAAGGAGGTCTATGCTTATTTTTTCTCTGTTGTTCCTTCTTATTGTGCATATCAGAGCTACGTGAGCAAGTCCCATAATGGGAATTGAGTGCATTATGGGTGGAATGAAGTGTTAATCTGAGTTGAGGTGGCTCCAAAATAGCTTTGATAGTGTTCTATCCTAATGACATCCTAGTTTTTTGCCTTTTACTAGGTGAAAAACCCCAGTCATTAATTATCTTCTTAAAAATAACTTTTTATTCTTGTTGTATTTAATGAGCTGTAATTATCACTTTGAGAGGGAGTATAATTCACTTGCACATGCATAGATGTAACTAGAAGAATATTTTTTTCATTTTGATTGGTTTTTTTAAGTCCATGGTCTGATTCTAGTTCCAACAAGTGGTTGAACACCTACCTTCTTTTTTGATTTGGTCACTAAAATCTATTTTTAGTGTAATTTTTATTGTTTTTGACTCATTTACAGAAATTCATAATGTGATTAACTTTTGAACTGTAACTTAGATTTGAGTTTTATTTTTTTTAAATGTATATGGATTTTAATTCTCTATCCATTGGTGTTATTATTTTGTTAAAACACATTACTTTTATAAAGTGCCAAATTGGGTTGGGGGGGAGGGAGGAGGAGGGGCAGGTGGCACGCGGGGTCCTTAAGACAATATTTTGGGAGGTTGTCTTGTTGAGGTATATTCCTGTTATTTGTGATATAAAATTATTATTGTCATTGATGTCAAAGTCATGACATATGCCATTTATACCAAGGTTGGTGTTAAGACTATGCATGATGAATTGGTGTGTGATAAAGTTGTGTATCTTTGATAAGAGAGAATTTGAAGGAAACCTTGGATTTATTATGAGGATTGATGATATGTCTAGGTCAAGTTCAAGGTTCAAAAGAAGCATAATGTTGAGCACCAATACTAAGGAACATATAAGGTGAGCACACATGGATCAACTAGTCCTTGTATTCTATATGAGGTCTTAACACAAGATGGTAATATGACAGAGCTCATAGAGAATGTTGAGAATAGCCTTGTCTTTAGAGAATCATGTTTGAAGAATGATATCATTGAGAGCTATCTTGTTTGTGTCCAAAATTTGAGTATTAAGTATCTTGAGTAGCTTGGTCTAGTTCTAAGATAAGGTGTATGCATGGTAAATATTTATGATTTGGGTTAGTACAAGCATGAAAAATTGTTCTAAGATTTGTTAACAATGAGCAAGAGACAAAGAAGCTTACTGATGAGTTTCAAGGTCTAGTTTTGAGGCTTAATTTTTACTTGAAAGTCCTAGTGAAATGACATAGGCTTGGTAGCATGTGAGTTGAGCCATATAAGACCTATGTGAGTAAGGTTGGTAGTGTATGAGTAGGACATGAGGTTTTTTAAGACAGTCAAGTGGTTTCAAGGCATGATCATAGTCCAAGTTTGATTGGCAGTGTAAGGCCTAGTGTATAAAGTGACCTATAGTGCCTTAATGAGGGGTCAATATCATTCAAAAGGTGGAAGAACTCTTGAAAGCATTGATAGAGGTGTGATAGGTCATGCTAAGTTTGTGGACAAATTTTGAAGTCAATACCTGAAGGAGAAAGCATGAAAACCTGTGATAATGTTCCCTATGTGCACATAATGGGGTGTTGCAGACTTGAAAAGAAAAGTCTTTTGCTCGTTGGCATGTGAAACCTTTGCATGAGATCCTAAGAACTTCATGTTATTTGGGGAAGGTCCCTATCTTGTTTTTCCTAATATTGGTTTTGAAGTTGAAGGGCAATCCTTTATGAATGATTTGTAAGAAGTGAAACCAATCAAAACCCTCTCAAAACCCTTATAATGACCCAATAAGAAATATATAGTCAGTTATGGCTCAGAATAGTCAAATTGACCTAGTTTGATGACTAGAACATGTAAATGACTCTTCAAGGTTTCTTCAGGTAGTTTTGGTTTCTCATGACAGTGAGTAGATGTTATGGAAAAACTCTTATTTTTAGGAATTTTAATATAGCAAAAAGAGTTGACCAAGTCAAATCATGAAAATGGATAGAATATGACATGTAAGACTTATATTTTATGCCCATGAAATTTTATAAGTAGGTTGTAGACTAAAAATGTGCTAAACTGATCATAGAAGTTGGCTTATTACTAAACAAGCTTAATGAGCAAAATAGTGAGAAAACTAAGTGAGAATGAGAATGAGATTTGGGATTGTGTTAGGTTGTGGAGCTAAAAGCTTCACCAGGATGCAAACATGGAGGAGGTACTGAGTGTTACAGTAATCGGCATCGGTCAGGCCAACCGACATCGATCAGGCCAATCGACGTCGGTCATGAGTAGACAAGAAGCTGCCGATATCAGTCATGGATCGACCGACGTCAGTCATCTCCAGACAGATAGCAACCGATGTTAGTTGCTTGTGTAGTTCCAGAACTGTTAGTTTCACGAACAATTTGTTAAATGAACTGGTTGTTTACATGTAAAGACTAATTTTAGTCTTGGAGCTGCGTTTCTAATTATTGTAATTAGAAAGTCTAATTATTGTTTGCATGGGATATATATATAATAGGTTCATGGGGCTATATTGTAAAGTGTGCTAGATAGAGAGAGTAAGGTTAGCTCCTTCAGAGGGAAGAGAGCAAGGTTAGCTCCTATAGTGCCACAGTGCCAAGTGTGTATGATCAGGTAGATCTGTGGGAGAGCAAGATCTGGTAGACGATCCACAGGGGTGCTGGTGGGGAGAATCATAAGGACTTGGTGAGGCAAGGACAAGGAAGAGATCCTTTTGATTGTAAGATCTAGGTTTGCAGTGTGCAAGACCAGGTTGATCTGCAAGTTGTGCAAGATCAGGTAGAGATCTACATGGTAAGTAAGATCATTTGATTTGTAGGTTGTTGCAAGTTCAAGGGAGATCTACTTGGAGTACTTTGAGTACTTGTGTACTAGCAATATTGTTACTAACTGGTGGAGGTGAACAACAACTCTGCGTTTGAGTTGTTTGTTGTGACCGTAATTGAGAGAGAGAACTCTTGAAGGAGAATTACTGGGAGCCCCAGAGGTATGGGAAGCCTCAGAGGTGTGGGAAGAGTGTGGCATATTCTTTATTGTATTTTCTTTCTGGATGAGTTGAATACAAGTTTGTATTGTCTCTCAAATTCTGTGTTGTTTCTGATTTCTAGTTACTTATTACTTCTGGTTAAATTTTGTGTTTAGTTGCTTATACAAGGTAATCAATTGTGCTCCTAATCCTGACAGTAGAATCAGAGCTGTTTGTTGTTCTAGATTCCTGACAAAGTGGTATCAGAGTGAGGTTGTAGGGAGCAGGTTTGTGTTTGATTACAGGTCACTCTCAGAGGTTTCTGATTGAGTGGGAGTATAGCAATGGCAGAAGAAAGTAAGCTAAGAATGGAGGAATTCAAAAGCAAGATTGATGAATTATGGAATTATGGAAAGAAAGAGCAGGTAAAGAAAGATTGCTAGTTGGTTGAAGATTAGCATGAAGGAAATGAAGAAGTAGATGTTGTAGGGATTGTTGCACAGGATGCTCTTGTATGTTCCTTGGATAAAGTAGAATCTTGGTTTATAGATTCTGTTGCCTCTTTCCATGCAGCCCCAAATAGAGTATTTTTCCATGTTAAGGTCCATGGAGACTTTGGAAAGATTTATTTAGGGATTGGTGAGCCTTGTCAAAGTATTAGCAAAGGGGAAGTGTGACTGAAATTGCAGATGAACAACACATGGGTGTTGAAGAAGGTCATGCAGGTCCCAGTCTTGAAGATGAGGCTAATTTTTTCAGGAAAGTTGGGTGATGAAAGATGCATAGTAACTCTCACAGCGGATGCACTTGAATTAGCATGTGGTAATAAAGTAGGTACTCTTTATCTACCTACTTGTATTACTGATTCTCATTTTGTTGCAAAAATGTGGCTTTGTAGGCTTGGTCACATGAGTAAGAAAGAGATGCATGTTCTTAAGAGGAAGTCAGATGTTTTTGACAAACTTAAGAACTGGAAAGCCTTGGTTTTCTTAGAGGAGATGATGGACAGAGATCAATTAAGGGGACTGAATAACTCTGAGTAGGGCAGTTTAGACAGGGTTTTGATCCAAAGTGAGCTCGGGGGTAAAAAGTCATCACTCACAGGGAAACACAGTTACCGATGTCAGTCAGGTGGAACCGACGTCGAACAAGAAGGTACCGATGTCAGTCATGTGCAGACCAGAGTCGGTGGTGTTGGGCAGGTGGCTACCAGCGTCGGTTAGGGAATTGATGTCGGTGACCAGGATGACAACGATGTCGGTCAGGGAGCTAGTGTCGGTGATCAAGTGGATTCGACATGGGTAGGGTGCAAACCAGGGTCGACCAGAAAATGGATTTTGGGCAGACAACAAGCTGTCAAGGAGTCTTAAACACCCATGAGGAGGACTAAAAGTGTAAGTAAGCCTCAAATTCGTTATTCCCTTTCTTTAGACTACTTGTTGCTCACTGATGGTCAAGAACTAGGAAGTTTTGAAGAAGCAATGCAGGTAGAATCCAGGAAACAGTGGGAGCATGGCATGAATTCTTTGGAAGAGAACCAAATGGGAGATTTGGTAGAGTTGCTAGCCGAGATGCAAGCACTGAAAGATGAATAGATTCCTTGGTTAAAGAAGAGAGAGAATGGACACATGAGACAGAAGGCTAGGTCATATGGTCTTGAGGAAGCTCCAAGACAGTGGTACAGGTTTGACAGGTGTATGACAAAGCATGGCTTTAGTCAGTGTCAATGTAATCATTGTGTTTACTTTATCAGGTTGGATAGTGGTCGTGACATTATCCTATTATTGTATGTGGATGATGTGCTTGTTACAGGTTCATACATGCAGGGTTTTACTTAGCTAAGGGTAAAATTAGTTCAGTGGTGTGCCAGGAAGGATTTAGGAAGAGCGAAATTCTTCGGCATGAGTTTTTCTAGAGACATGGAAGATCACAGGTTGATGTTGTCTTAGGATGATTGTGTGAATAAGGTAGTGGCGTGGTTCAACATGCAAAATGCATAACTGATTAGCACACTTATGGATGGACAGTTCACAAAATAGTGTCCCAATTCACATGATGAGGTTAAGTACATGTGTACTAGACCTATTATTGCCCTAGTAGTGGGTGTTGTCAGCAAGTTTGTGGCCAATCTGGGAAAGAAGCATTAGAGAGCAGTTTAGTGGATTCTCAGGTATCTGAGAGGGACTAGTAGCAAGGATTCATGCTATGCAGGGTCAGGGACTTCTCTACATGGGTATGTAGATTCGGATATGGTAGGTTACTTGGATGACAGGAGTAGCATCATAGGTTGTGTGGTGGTTGGTCTTCAAGATTGAGCTTAAAGAGGAATACAAGCCAGGAAACAAATTAGACGATGTACAGGTATAGGTACAGGTGCAGCTGTTTATCTCCAAGTGGGAGATTGTTAGGTTGTGGAACTAAAAGCTTCACCAGGATGCAAACATGGAGGAGGTGCTGAGTGTTACAGTAACCGGCATCAATCAGGCCAATCGATGTCGATCAGGAGTAGATAGGAAGCTATCAACATCGGTGATGGATCGGTCAACATCGGTCATCTTTAGATAGACAACGACTGACGTCGGTCACCTGTGTGGTTTCAAAACTATTAGTTTCACGAATAGTTTGTTTAACGAACCAGTTGTTTGCATGTAAAGACTAATTTTAGTCTTGGAACTGCGTTTCTAATTATTGTAATTAGAAAGTCTAATTATTGTTTGCATGGGATCTATATAATAGACTCATGGAGCTGTATTGTAAAGTGTGCTAGATAGAGAGATCAAGGTTAGCTCCTTCAAAGCGAAGAGAGCAAGGTTAGCTCCTCATAGTGCCATAGTGCCAAGTGTGTATGATTAGGTAGATCTGTGGGAGAGCAAGATCTGGTAGAAGATCCATAGGGGTGCTAGTGGGGAGAATCATAAGGACTTGGTGAGGCAAGGACAAGGAAGAGATCCTTTTGATTGTAAGATCTAGGTTTGCAGTGTGCAAGACCAGGTTGTTGCAAGTTCAAGGGAGATTTACTTGGAGTCCTTTGAGTACTTGTGTACTGCCAGTATTGTTACTGACTGGTGGAGTGAACAACTCTGTGTTTGAGTTTTTTGTTGTGACCATTGTAGACACCAAAATTATGTCGACTCCCCTTGGTCCCTTACACACATTATTAATTTAAAATAAAATACTTATTTTGAATTAATGACATCACCCTAGGACACCTCGCCTTGGACACCTCACCCCTAAGACCATTTCCTACCCTATGACTCACCCCAAGAATAAGTCATCCAAATCATAACCACCTAAGACCCATTCCAACCTCCTAATCAACACTCGTGCATAATAACCCCATCATTTGACCATTCTATAATGGTAAATACACTCGACGCATGGAGAAATGGGCAAAGGGCTATAAATAGCCCTTTTACCTGTTCTCTAGCCATCGACATCAATCAACTATCGGCCAACGCCGGTGGGATCACCAATGTCGATTTACATAAACTGAATTCTAATGCTGAGTTACGGGCTGCTGAATCAGGAATCATGAATCCTCGCTGGATCTCTTCTCTCTGGCTCTTGTCTCCATCACTGGACTCTTGGACAATCAACGGGCACACTCTGAGACCAAAACCTCAGAATTCAACTATCACTCTTCAGGCTATAGAAACTCTGCAAAACTCACTCCAGATTGGATTGGAACATTACACGAACATCTTGACATCAGCCACAATAGGGATAAGTGCCTTAACACCTCTGGTTCTCTACTAAGCAGAGCTAAGTATTCTTTTGTCTTATTTCAATGTTTAGAATACAGTAGTAATTAGTGTATATTTACTATTTTTAAATACAATCAACCAGACCCGACTCGACTATCTTCTTGGAGAGGCTGAAAAGCCATCCTCTTACCCTTACCCTTTCTAACAACCTATCCTCCACCTTTGCCCTTCTGCGGACCTTATTTGTCTCCCTGCAACCTTGCACAAACCTTTAAACTCTCCCAGACCCCTCTATCGACCACAGACATATCTCTGGATCCCATCCAAGGCCCATTGCCCCTACCGACATCGGCAACCTAACCGACGTCGAAAACATTGACCAACCGACAACGACAGACTAACCGACGTCGGTGACTATGGAAGACCGACTGCAGAAAACAGGTACGTGTTATCTATTTCTCTTCCTTAGTCTTTCATTATTTCTTTTTATTCAACGCTCTTTTTATCAATAAGTGGACTGTCATCCCTCAAGGAAGTCTTTGCACTTCTGGGACCGAGCTTTGCTTGGCAGTCCACCATATATCTATCTAACATTTTATTTGTTTCAGTCTTTCTTATCTACAGGTGTCGTCCTCCACAGCCAAAGAGGAGCTCCTTCAATCGTCTGGATACGGTGCGCAACTTCATTCGGGTATCATCTAACCCCTGACCATTAACCTTTAAATTTCCTATTTCTTCTGAATGTAAAAAAAATGAGTAGAAACATTCTGGCACGCCCGGTGGGACCCTGGGGTTTTCCTTGAGTTCATTTCTTCTAAAAAGCAAACTTTCATATAGTTGCATTAGGAAAAAGATTTCTTCTTGCATCCTTCCTCTTCTTTCTTTTTATTTTGAAAAGAAATCATAAGCACAAGTTAAAAAGAATATATTTCTTTTTCTTCTTGTCACCTCTTTCTTGCATCTTAGAGTAGTGAAAGTTCATACTCTTAACCTTTTCCTCACTTGTTTACATCTGAACAAAACATTTCAACTTGAGTTAATAACACTATTGCATTTCATTCCTGCTTGAATGCATTTTTAGCTCATCCAGTAATTAAAAACACATTATGAATAAATCGTAGTGCACATATGTTACACAACTAGACCAAATTCACAATCAAACATCTAAACATACCTGAGACAAGGCCCGACTAGGATTTCATCACCTAACATATACCTTACCCTTCCTGGCGATCCTACTTGGACTTCACAACCAAGAGGAGAACCCACTATGTTCTCTAGCAAAGTATAAACTATAGGCAAATTATCTATTGGCTAAGCGACCCAGCTTGGCTCTGGGCTCGTGAAGTGAGGGGAGCAAGCTCCTAGCACCAGGCCACGTACGAAACCTAATACAAATTTTGAGCACCAAAACATAACCCAAAACCAGCCTTAGACTACCTCTTTTAGGACCCGTTCTAAAAGCTCAAACTCCCAAACATATTCTTCTAAGGCTTTAGCCACCATGACTCTAAAAATTTATTCTTAGGAATTTAACGTTTAGAGGTTGCTTGCTATCATCATTTCTATTGTTTTCATATAATTGTTTGAGCTGGTGAGGACGCATCATTCTGAGACCAAAAACAACTCATAACTTTCTTCTTTCTTCCAAAAACTTTCAATTTTTTGAGTTTCTGGAAATACACAGTAACCAGCATCAATTTTTCAACCGACGTCGGCAACTTACTTCACCGACATCAGTTTTTCCACTGACATCGGCAACTTATATTCATCGACATCAGTTTTTCCACCGACGTCAGCAACTTATCACCACCGATGTTGGTCACTGTCAACAATATTTCTTCCAAAACAACAAGCTAAAAACCAGACTTTTTTGCTGTCAAACACACATTCTGGGTTTTTGAAACTGAAACACACAATTTTTGAAACTTGAACTTTCTCGCCTTCAATGGTTTTGACACATAGTCAAGCCCAAACTCTTATTGACCATGTAAGTCAACAACCACTTCCACCTTTGCCTTTCATACCAAGTCCCTTGATGGAGCATACTTCAGAAACTGAACGTACTCCTAGTCAGCCTACCCCCAATCAACCTTTAATTGTTCCCAAAGGGGATCAAAATTTTGAGAGATTCTTTGACCACAACGTCAAGGCTCTCCAACACTGTCTCGCAAGAAGCCAAACGTGAGATCCTTTAGGTAATCCTATTTATGGGATACCAACTTCTCTTGCTGAAGCGGCAATGGCATCGACACCATTCCCTACCCAACCCATCATAACTCAGGCCATCACCACAACTAATAACCTGACCATGACCAATCTTCAAGGCGTGGCCTCTCCTTCTATTTCTGGACCTACCTCCATTGGGGTTTTTATACTCCCTCAACCACAAACAATTCAACCAAGTTCTACACCATACCAGAACTTGATTGTCTCGACTCCACACACTCTTGTGCCTATAAACGCGAGAGTGACTACCTATCCTTTTACCAATTCTGCCATTCAACCACCTTTGGTGGTAGCTAGTCAACTTGTGCCCTTCAACTTCATGGCACAAGCCCCCTTGACCTCAACATCAGTCCCTATGATGAACTATCAATACATTGTGCCTATACAAATGCAACCATGTACATCATACGCACCTCCTAACACCTTCTAGGTACCTTCCAACTTAGGGGGTGCCCCTCCTGCCAATCTGTCAGCCGATCTAATTAAGATGCTGATGGATAAGATGTCCAACCTTGAGACATCCATTTCTGGTTCAAGCAATGTTCTTTCATACGAACAAATATGTAATGAACCCATCCACCCTTCCATGCCTATTAGACCATGTCCTAACCAGTGGGAACTCCCCAAATTTACTCGATTTTAGAGTAAAGAGGACCCACAACAACATCTATGAGTGTTTAGACACGCTTGTTACCTCATAGCACACGATGATGCGTTATTACTTCGCACGTTCCCCATGTCACTTTCGAGGGCCGCCCTTGATTGGTATAGCTCTATTGCCAATCATTCTCTTTTTTCATTCACTCAACTTGCCCAACTATTCCTTGACCACTTTTCAATCAACATCACTAAAAAAGTCTCCATTACAGACCTATATTCTATTAGACAATTCGATGATGAGTTAATAGCTGACTTCGTTGCCCGTTTGAGATGTTTGATTAACCAACTCTCCTTTTCACTTCCTCAAACTGACCTCATTGAGCTCTTTTCAAGAGCATGTGCCAAGCACATCTCATCCACCTTGCAGGTTCAAACATTTTGCACATTTGACGAAGCTTTCACCATGGCCAGAAAGCTCGAACTCTGTGCAGTCGAAGAGGATAAGGTCATATTACGTAGTAAAAATACTAACGCAAAAACCAATGACCCTTCTTCTTCCAAACCTTCTTCTTCTCACTCCAAGTTTAAAGGATCAACGAACACTATGGTCCTTAGGCCATCATCTTCAACAACAACCAACCAATCTCAGCCTTCCACATCAGAATACATCACAAGACAATTCCAACAATGATACGTACAGCGTCAATACACTCTAATAAGAGAATCATACACTTTCGTGTTGGATAAACTAGTCAAGCAGGGGGTCCTCAATCTCCCTCAAATTCGACCACCTCAATTTGACCCATCAAAAGCCATCCTTACATGGTATAGGGAAAATGACTTTTGCAACTATCATCGTGTCAAAGGTCATGGCATAGACAATTGCAAAACATTCAAAAACATCATCCAAGACATGCTAGACAAAGGGGATCTTGTTTTGGATAACCCAAATGCGCCGCTTAACCAAAACATAGACATCTTTAGGCAACCATTCCCTAACCATCCCCCAAGTCCAAATAACATTCAGACCATAGCTGATGACCTTCAAGAGTGTAATATACGCATGGTTGACATAGTTTCTAACCAACCTCTCCCACAGTCTGAAGAGGTTAATCAACTTATTTGTCCACCACAGGTAGAAGAACATTCTTCTCCTATTTCTCCACCACGAGTAGAAGAGCCTTCTTCTCCTATTAGTCTTCCATCAACCCCCCTTTCACATGTAGGAGAGTCAACTTTGAACTCTCCCATATTGGAGGATGTTTTGATGGCACCAACGCTAGTTGCCTCACCCTCATCCTTCTTATCATCAATGGGGGATCATACTTGCCCCACTCCTAGACCACATGTCGAAGCCATCACCATCCCTACGCTCTATCCAACTGAAGAGCCACAATCTCCAATCCCTTCTCCATCGAGAGAGGAACTTACCACCTCACCCACTTCGGTCGAAGAAGATTCAGTGAAGGTAGACTTGAACCTCACCCCTCACAATAGTAGTCCTCGCACTAAACTAAACAAGGCTGCTAAACCACATCAGAGAACTTCTCCCCTACCTTCACCATTACCATCTCTCTTAGGTCCACATCCTTCCACTTTAAAAGGAGTGCTCCCTATTTCAACACCTCACAGAGGCAAATCGCCTCCATTACTCCCTTCACCCATAAAAAACATACATCCTCCAAAACATTCGGCACCTCTCACCAAGCAAGTGTCGTCTATGCCTTTGACCACACCACCAACTAAAAAGGTGGTACGACAAACAACCCCTACAACTTTTAAACAGAAGTTGTCAACCCCAACTGCAACAAAGAGCATAAACCCATTAAAGGGTTCTTATGCTTCGATGTTATGTCGATTGTTGCAGTCTTCTAGAATTTCTCTCCCACCTATTAAACCATACCAACCTCTTGGACCAAAACCATCTTGGTTTGATGACTCTCAAATTTGTTGGTATCACCGCACACCTGGACATGATACTAAGCATTGTTGTGCCCTTAAGGTTGTTATTCACCAACACCTGAAAAAGGACACCCCTCACATTGAGGCTTCTTCTGACCACTTTTTTGACAAATCACCGACACTAGCCCATACCTCTCGAACCTCTTCACCTAAATCGGGATCCCCATACAAGACTATGGTCCCTTTATCACCTTCCCCTCCTTGATTTGAAATCAACACTGTTAATGTGGCCACCAAGCCCCAAACCGTGAAAAATATAGGAAAAAACTTGACTTTTACACCTTTGACACGTCCATTCATCAAGCCCTCTCAACCACCAAAACCCAAGAGTTCAATCTTGGGCTCATCTCGAACAACATCACTGGGGGAAATTCCTCCTTACCTTTCTAGTCTACATGGCATTTGGTATAAGCGACTTGTTGACTACCTAACATATTATATCATGCCTCCTAACCTCTCTAGCAATGGACGATGGACTTTTATCAAAAGTACAACTTGATACACCATGCTAGGGGGACTTCTCTGCAAACGAGGTCTCGACGGCCTCCTTATCCGATGCTTGACCACCACTGAGACTTCTCATGTCATCAAACAAGTTCATGATAGGATTTGTGGGGGATATTTCAGCGGTAACTTGCTTGCCAAGCGCATCTTCCACCTGGGCTATTATTGGCCCACCCTTAACCAAGACTTCAATGACTATGTTTTGGCGTTGCACCAAATGCCAACAACATACCAACCGACTTCACGTCCAACATCGACTAATACACACCCACAACCAAAATTTGAAAGAGCGAAATTTCAAAATCAGAGATCTCGTTTTTATAGAAAACTGACATGTAACCAATATGGAAAGAAGCAAACGGGGCAAGTTTGCTCCTAATTGACTCGGACCTTACATCATAACATAAGCATAGATCAGGTACTTATCGTCTGTCTTCTCTCGAAGACCAACCAGAACCTGAGCCCCTTTATGCCTTACATCCTTGATCATTCTATTGTTAATCAAGTAATCATTCACTTGACGTTTAACTTGAGCTTATCCCTTGAGCAACCCCTCCATCATCCTCATTTCTATTTCTTTCAACCCTTTTCCCTGCAAACATTAGTTAACCCTTTTGTCAAGCATGAATGCTTTGTCCTAATAAAAGGGAACCCTCAAACCTCTATAGTTAAGTCCATGACCAAAAGTTCAGTCAAAAATAAAAAAAATATAAGATTGGGGATGCCTAACCAAAGGTCATAAACTATAAATGCAGACTGCTCCCTCGAAGGACAGCTGCATCATTGTTGTAATAAATAGACTGCTCCCTTGAAGGACAGCTATTCAACGACCTCAACACATACAAAGGAAAATATAGACCACTCCCTCGAAGGATGGCTATGCCTAAATTTTGCTACATACACAGCACAACCTGACCATAAAACAACACAACATCTCCAAGTGGACTTCTCGCATTGATCAGTCTACTAAAAAAAACTGACTAAAAAACTATAAAGTCATGGACTTGCCTATAGTCGTTGTCAAGGTCACCTATAAAAGGGGCAAATTTATCCCTTCTAAAAAGGGTTACCCTATCTTTACATATCACATACTCACACCTATCACCCCAACATACTCAAGAGATTTTGCGCTCACTTAACGTCAAGTGATTCAAATACTTCTCTAACATAAACCAATGGTCAACGACGTAATGCATGAATGGGGCTTTTGTTTCCAAAAACCTTATCTATGCAATCATTATGGTCCTTGTCAATGAAAGAGCAACGCACCTTTCACTTTTTATACATCTTGGGCACACATAACCAGACCATTATCTAACCGAAACCAACCAAACCAAACCAAACATTTTCAAACCACTAACATGACATAGCCCATTCACACTAGTTTCTATGGACAACAATACACATAGAAACTATTGACCAAACACAAATTATGTCAAGCATAAATCATTACTTACTGAAGCATAAATATACTCATTTCATTTTTAGCATACACCATCACCAATATGGAAAATTGCTAGGGATGAAAAACTATATAACCAACGTTACAGAATACACCATCACACAATATGTAAAAGGCTGTAACATCACCATACCCTCATCATTTCAAGCATGTACCATCAGACATATGGGAAGTGCTAAACCATTAACATGACCAAACCAATTAACAACCAGTTTGACTCTTCTTTCCTTTTGGTGAGAACTACATTGGCTTGAGGCCCTTCAGACAGGAGCTATGTAGGCAGCACTCAGTTGATATTGGAGTCTTCTGGGGTTAGCTCGGCCATCCGTTTATTCGTCTATCTGATGGACAAACCATATAACCTTTAATCATGACCAAACAACCAACGTTAACACTGTAGAAGTCACCTTTGACTTCTCATGGGGCACATTGGAAATCACAGCCATCTCCCTGACCACATCAAACAACCATTTGAGATCACTTATATCTCAAATCGACTCGACCAACGACCTTGGAGATCGTGACTATCTCCTTAGACCATGACCACTTTTGACACAACTTTGCCTTGGTTGTTTTCATTGCATATATGCTACCTCACGAATAGTTAGCAAAATTGTCTGCAACCCACATTATGACCCTCACAAGTATTGGATCGCACCCAATTTGATCCCCACTACTCGTGACATTTTCGTGTTTTCCAGGAGCACTTCCCAAGCCTAGGATACTTGGAACACGATGACCATTGGAGCTACAACTTTGATCATTTAACCCAATCAGCTACGATTAAAAGCTGGGGCCTGGTTACTTCGATTTTAGCACTCCTCGACCTTGACCGCGACAATTTGACCTATCTACACGTGAAGTGGTATACGTGCAATCTCAACTATTGCAGCGTTCACACTCAAACTTCACCATACCCATCGACTGCCTATCAAATCGGCAATCGATTTCAGGTTCCCTTCCCTCGACTCCCGCTTTGAGGGGGAATACCTCATCACATACCTGGGGCAACTTACTCTTATTTTTGTCTTGCAGTTCGTCAAGAACAACCAACAAGACAAAAAGGGGAAAATATAGACACCAAAATTGTGTCGACTCCCCTTGGTCCCTTACACACATTATTAATTTAAAATAAAATACTTATTTTGAATTAATGACATCACCTTAGGACACCTCACCTAGGACACCTTGCCTTGGACACCTCACCCCTAAGAGCATTTCCTACCCTATGACTCACCCCAAGACTAAGTCATCCAAATCATAACCACCTAAGACCCATTCCAACCTCGTAACCAACACTCGTGCATAATAACCCCGTCATTTGACCATTCTCCAAAGGCAAATACACTCGATGCATGGAGAAACGGGCAAAGGGCTAAAAATAGCCCTTTTACCCGTTCTCTAGCCACCGACGTCGGTCAACTATAGGCCGACGCTGGCGGGATCGCTGACGTTGGTTTACTTAAATCAAATTCTAATGCTGAGTTATGGGCTACCGAATCAGGAATCACGAATCCTCTCTAGATCTCTTCTCTCTAGCTCTTGTCTCTCTCACTGGACTCTTGGACAATCAACGGACACATTTTGAGACTAAAACCTCAGAATTCAACTATCACTCTTCAGGCTATAGAAACTCTACAGAACTCACTCCAGATTGGATTGGAACATTGCACGAACATCTCAACATCAACCACAATAGGGATAAGTGCCTTAACACCTCTGGTTCTCTACCAAGCAGAGCTAAGTATTCTTTTGTCTTATTTCAGTGTTTAGAATACAGTAGTAATTAGTGTCTATTTACTATTTCTAAATACAATCAACCAAACCCGACCCGACTATCTTCTTGGAGAGGCTGAAAAGCCATCCTCTTACCCTTACCCTTTCTAACAACCTATCCTCCACCTTTGCCCTTCTGCGGACCTTATTCATCTCCCTACAACCTTGCACAAACCTTTAAACTCTCCCAGATCCCTCTATCGACCACAAATATATCTCTGGATCTCGTCCAAGGCCCATTGCCCCTACTGACATCGGCAACCTAACCGACGTCAGCAACATTGACCAACCGACGATGACAGACTAACCGACGTCGGCGACTGTGGAAGACCGACTGCAGAATACAGGTACGTGTTATCTATTTCTCTTCTTTAGTCTTTCATTATTTCTTTTTATTCAACACTCTTTTTATCAATAAGTGGACTGTCATCCCTCAAGGAAGTCTTTGCACTTCTGGGACCGAGCTTTGCTTGGCAGTCCACCATATATCTATCTAACATTTTATTTGTTTAAGTCTTTCTTATCTACAGGTGTCATCCTCCACAGCCAAAGAGGAGCTCATTCAATCGTCTGGATACGGTGCACAACTTCATCCTGGTATCATCTAACCCTTGACCATTAACCTATAAATTTCTTATTTCTTCTGAATGTAAAAAAAAAATGAGTAGAAACAACCGTAATTGAGAGAGAGAACTCTTGAAGGAGAATTACTGGGAGCCCTAGAGGTGTGGGAAGCCTCAGAGGTGTGGGAAGAGTGTGGCATCTTTTTTATTGTATTTTCTTTCTGGATGAGTTGAATACAAGTTTGTATTGTCTCTCAAATTCTGTGTTGTTTCTGATTTCTAGTTACTTATTGCTTCTGGTTAAATTCCGTGTTTAGTTGCTTATACAAGGTAATCAATTGTGTTCCTAATCCTGACAATGGAATCAAAGTTGTTTGTTGTTCTAGATTCCTAACAGATTGGTTGTAGATGACTAGGGATGGATCCTAATGTATGGGGTCATTATTAAAGACCTATTCCTCCTATACCATTGGTGTACAAGTGTTGATGATGCGTATACTCAACACTAAGATCAAATTGGTTTGTCTAACACAGTGAAGTCTGTGTATAATGAAGTAGTGAGATTGGTCTGTAAGATCAATATTAATATATGACAATGCAATATATATTTTTAGAGATGATCTAAGGATGCTAAAGGTTCACATAAACCCATTATAAGATCACATAAATGTTCTATGACTTGATTTTCTTGATTATGTTTTTGGTGCTACAGACAACTTTTTATGTGCGTGAAAATGATGTTTCTAAGTCATTTGACACTAATTTGGAGGATCCAATGATATTTAAGGTGTTATAAATATCTCATTGGATCATGTGAAAACCTTTTTATTCATTGAAATTCTCTATTCAAGTATGGAGAGTCAAATGTTTTTGATTGTTTGTTGATAGTGTTTGGTGGTTATGAGTAAGCCATCTGCAGGAGTGTTCCTGAGGCCTTTTGGCCTGTGGTGAAGACCAAAGCATTTGGGGAAGTAGTTTAAGTCATAAATATCTTATTCATATGATTTAATGTGTGCTTTATGTGGAAACGTTGTGTATATGGTTTAGATTTACAAGACAAACTTTCTGGCAGTGAGAAGGCCTAATGGCGAGTAGACCTAATTGGATGGTTCAAGGAGTGAAAAGAGCCAAATGGTGTTGGGAACATAAGTAGAGCTTAGGATGGGTCTATTAAAGTGAAACATGAAGTTTTTAATATATTGGTGAAGGTTAAAAGTGTTCAAATGAGGTCTAAGTGAAATGTGTGCTTAGGGAAGACCTAATTGCATTAGGTCTCTACTGGGCTTAATGGTGGTATCGGCTCTTAAAGGTAATAACTAACCTATGAAATATTTGTTTCACTTGTGAATGTGTGTAGTGATTTATTTCAAGCATAATCCAAGTATAGTGAGGTCCTTGGGCGACCAAGATGGGCATGAAAAATAATCAAGTACAAATTCAAGGCCTAATATGCCTATTTTGACTAGTTAGAATATTGAGCTATTGAGCGAAGGATATAGAGTTTTGGAGAATAGGGTAAGGGATTGAAGAACATCAGAGAACTAAGCTGAATATGCCATGAGTATCTAACTATGTTTTTGAAAGAGTTGAGCAAGGTCATTTGATCTAATTCTGCCAAAGAGAGGGTTAATTGAGCGAGAAGGCTTGATAGGTTGTTTGAGAGACAAAGAAGTGTGAGAAGAGTAAATAAAGGAGGCCATCTTAAGTTAAATGAAAAATAGGGGTCTAAGAGTGATCAAATATTAAAGTTAGGTAAGTTGGTGCTTGGTTGCTTAGAGGGTTGGAGCGTCATTGCAAGATGAAGCTTGTTAAAAGCACTAGTTGAGTTGGTGCTTGACTAGTGAGGGGTTGGTGCTTCTTGTGGGGTTGGTGCCTCACTAAAAGGTTGATTCATTGTTTATATGACAATATTACAAATTGTGTATCAATAAGTTTTCTTCTTCTAGAGGGTTTCCCACATATATCTCATGTTCTTATATTGTTTGCTTTCATAGATGCTTGTGTATGCACTGGTTGATGTATGTAAGTAAATGAATGTTTCATGAATCTTACGTGAAATCGTAGGACTCTTTTAATACAACTGATTCAACCCACCCCCTCTTAGTAGTTTTAACTCTAATATGTCTCGGTGTTGATTTTGTGCACCTTTTGCATTCTTTATGCTCTTTGGTGATTCACTAGCATGGCTTTTGCTTTTGGTATTGATCATTGTGAGCCTTTGACTATACATAATTACCATACATGGATATCTTGAATAGAAACAATCATAAAATACAAAGGATTATGGTCCATGATAAATGAAACTCAACTACAGTTCACATGAGAGTTTGATAATTTTTAGCACCAATGTATGTTTGAAGAGTGTATAGGTTTAATAGGGACTTATGTGAGTGATAGTTTGTTGTTTCATTTGGATGTGTGTGATATACCATTCAAACTATGGGTTAAGCTAAAGGGATTATTTGGGAAAGTAGACCACTTGAGAGCCATGTAGTTTGAAGTGGAGCTTAATTCAATCAATACAGATGACTTTCTCTTTATTGTTGATTACTTCACTAGGTTTAAGCCTCTGTTGACACAATTGAAAGGGAGTGAACAAAATAAGAAAGATGAAGAGTGTATGTACTTGATTTTGTCTAAGTTGAGTGATCCATTCTAAATTTTTGCTTCTACATTTTTCTCTAGCATGGATGCCTTAGGTGCTGCATTCAAAATGCCAAATTTAGAGTTTTGTGAGATACTTACTAGGGAGGAATCCAAATTGTCTCACCTCGAGGCTTCCACCTCTCAAAAAGTATTAGTAACATCACATCTCAAGAACAAGAGAAAAATAAAGAGCAATAAAAAAAATAACACTCCTCATCCATCTCATAATGCACCTAATCCAAACACCAACACATCTATACCCAAACCATCTTCCAAATCTAAAGACAAATCTAACCTATCATGCTCCTATTATGGGGGACTAGTCATGAAGAGACTATGTGTTTTAAGAGAATGCAAGCCTTAGAAGATGCCAGAAACACAAGATTTCTATTTCCACCCCTTCTCCATCTCATGAGCATGGGAAATCACTTAATGTTATTGAAAGATCATAATCACCTATTTCAAACAGTTGCGTTCTAGATTCTCGTGTTTCACACCATATGACTTCTTCTAAGGAGTTCTTTGTATCTCTTGGTTTGAGTTCTACTTCCAACATTGAGGTTGAAGATTATTATTTTATTTTTTTTAAGGGGAAGGGTGACATACAACTAAATAGTGGTTGCATTATATATTCTAGACATCACCACCGATTTGTTATGAGTTTATCGAATTTGTCATTCTAGTTAAGGCAAGACAATGACTTTCACACCACAGGGTGTTGAAGTTTGAGCTTTGTTAGAACCACACACACTTATTGCACATGGTTTTATTGATCATAGTTCTTGAATCTATTATTTTAAGGGTTTTGATTATGCTCGTCCTCTAGGGATGTGTTTGGTTTCTCATGCAAATTCTAAGAGTAGACTTTGGCATGAGAGATTTGGACATCTCAATTACACATATTTAAAGGAGTTGAGCACTCACAATATGGTAGAGGGCCTTCCTATAGTTTCATGTTTTTATGGAGTTTGCCCTAGTTGTGCATTAGGGAAATAACACCAAGATTCATTTCTTAAGGGTCTGTCCACGAGAGTTTCTTCACCACTTGAGCTTGTGCACAAATGATTCATATTGGACAAACTCTCTTTATGACATGCATTCCACTTCTAGCTATATCTTTTATCTTGGTTCTTCACCTATTACTTGGTTATGCGAGAAGCAACAAGCTATTGCACTTTCATCTATAGAGATTGAGTACAGGGTAGAAGTTACAAGTCAGCAGGTTATTTGGCTTCGTTAGTTATTGATAGAGTTTGGCTTTACACATGATTCACCTACTATACTTTGGTGTGATAACCAGAGTGCAATTCACATATATCGCAACCCATTTGAGCACCAACGGACCAAATACATTGAGGTGCATATGCACTTCATTCGTCAACACATTTAGGGTGAAGTTCTTAGCTTGGAGTACATTCTAACTCAGCAACAGGGTGCAGACACTTTCACGAAACCTTTTACATCACCTCATTTCCTTGAATTGCATGATATGTTTGGGGTTTCAAAAATTGTCTTTGTGGGGTGTTCGTGCAGACATTTTCCTTCTTCATTTTATGGATACATATTGTACACGAGTACTTTATCAAAGTTAGTTACTGGGACTCATGTTGTGGATATGCGACTATTTATTTTTTAGCTATTTTTAGCCCTTAGCTTCACTTGAAGGAGGGGTGTTTATCATGTTTTCTAGTTATAAGTATGTATTTCATCTTTTTGATAGTTTGTCATATGTGAGCATTTATCTCACGTTGCTTAATTGAGCTAGTTGTTTGTTTTGTCTTGCTTACTTACGTAAAAGCTTCTTATTATACTAACATCTCATTCTGAATAACATTTGACTTGTTTTATTTTGTATTTTATTTGTCTACAATTTCTTTATATAATACTTTTGTTGTTAATACTTCAAAGTCTTAGATTGAAATGCCTTTACCATTCCTAACAAAACGGTAAAGTTTCTTATTACATTATTTATCTATTCCGAGAAAATTGTAATCCAAAACGTCAAACTATAAACAAAAAGAGAATTATTCCAAAAACAATGTGATTGAAATCTTTTCTCGCTTATTTCCTTTCTCAGCATTAGCATCATGAATTTTTCATTCCCAATTTTTTTTGGTCTTTTGAATGCTGGTTTCGAATGCCAAATTCCATTTATTAAAGAAAAAAGAAAAAGATCAAGCAATTACTGGGAGTGACATGACAAGTAGCTGTATGTGAAGGGTCGGTGATATAAAATACAGTCAGCAGATGTTATACGGACGTACATACATACCCTCTATATACAGACTATTGTGGGAAAGGGATCCAGCCGAGGAGGGGACAGTCTATAGCTACTTAATACTGAGTCCACGCCATTTCTTCTCCATGGCCATTGGGAAGTGTATCATAATTACTTTTAGGTACTAGGTAAGTACCATCTATACGACCGTTTTTGCAAGGTTTTCGAAATATCACAATGGCGATGGCCGCCACTCCCACTTTCAAATAATACAGCAAAAACTGTGAAAGCATTCAAGCTGCACAGAGAAGAAAAATAAACGGCCATGTCGGCTTCTAAAGTTTGCTTCAACATAAACTGCGGCGCCACAGCGAGTTTGAAATGGAGAAGCGGATGGATTCTTCGTTCGGGACAATTGGCCGATCTTTGCGATTCTTGCGGGTATGATAATTTCACACACGTAATTTCAGTCGTTCTCTTCTCTTTTTCCCTCAGTTTTTTTTTTCGCCGTTTACTGCATTATTTTTTCCCAGCTTGCTTACAGTTGATTATTTTAAGTGTAAATTTCAGTGATATGTGAATCGTTAGTGATTGAGGTTTAATCTTGATAGAAAGACAAAAATTATTAGTTTAGCGTGTTTGTTTTTTGTAGCGTACCTATTTGTGGGGTTTAGTGCAGCTGAAGAAAGATTACTGGCTGGTTTATTTTCTTCTTTTCTTAAGGTAAACAGGCAAAAGGAGGAAACTTTTAGTATCTCTTCTACCTATTTTTGGTATCTCTTGTATCCCTTATGTCAAAATTTACCTTGCACCTGGTCACGGATACCCTTGTGGGACATCGATTTAAATATTTTTTTGGTTTTGTTTGAGTGTAAATAGAGAAATTTTACTTGGATATTGCACTATGAAACACAGGAAGCCTTTTGGCTAAGAAGAAGCCATTTGGAAGGGTATATTTTAAAAAGGGGTAATTCTTCTGTCAAAATTGACCTAAGACTTGCACCTGGACTGGTTCAGGGTTGTGCAACCTTGGTTTGAAGTTTTTTTAGTTTTGGTCTTGTTTGAATGCAGATAGGGAAATGCTACCTAGGTACTGCACTGTGAAACACAGCAAATATTTCAGCTAAGAAGAATCAATAGACGAGGGTATTTCTTTATCCCTGTCAGAGGGGTATTTCTTTGGCCAAAGTTCACCTGAACTTGTACCCGGTCTTGAAATGGCTTGTGAAACAGGGCAATCAAGAGTTTATTTGTTCGTTTTGTTCTTGTTTAAATGCAAACAGGGAAATGGTGCCTAGGTAGTGCACGGTGAAAGACAAGAAACCTTTTGGTTGAGAAGGCCTGTTCCTGCATCTCCCTTGAACCATGTCCTAGAATATCCCTTCCATTAAAATTCACCTCAGATTTACACCCTCTTGAACCAGATTTTGGGATGTGGGTTTCAAAAGACTAGTTTTGGGTTCTTGTTTAAATACAAATAGGGATCTACTACCTAGGTACTGCACTACGAAGCACAAAATCTTACCTTTCAGCCGAGTAGCTGTGTTCCACAGTATGTCTTCAGCCATATGTCCAAGAATATCTCTTACTTTACCTAAGACTTCTACATGCTTAATCACCCAGTCATATAGTCAGCAGGGCAGCAAGTCCAGCAGACTTTGAACACACGTCATCATCGTGGCCCACTGGATTATGGTGGAGAGTTGTTAGGGTTCTATAAGTTAAATTGTTTTGATCGTCGCCCTCTTCTCCCTCCATCTTGATGTTCTTGAGGAATATTTCTTAAGCACCCCTTTTTGTTCCACAAATTTAAATGGATAGTCAGACTACATCCCATTAATATTTGCTCTCTTTATCCTTTTTGAGAGGTTCTTAGAACATGTTTCTTATCGTCCTCTCAGGTCCTCGCCACCAAAGGGAGCATTTTATCCTCCAAGCCTCTAGAAAGTGCCTCCATAAAGTTACTCATTTTTTGGAATTTCTTTGCCATATTCATCCATAATTGCACAATAGTAACTTATACACAAACAAAACTATTATATTTGTGGTGAGAAACACATAAATGATGTGCTTCCTTTTTCTAAGCTTCCAAGGTTTGAGTGGTAACTTTTTCCTATCAAAATATGCTCAGGGTTTGCACCAAGACCCACCCCAACTTTTTCCTTTTTTTAAACATGTCTCGGCCACAACCCATACACAAAGAATAGAACCCCAATGGGATCTCCAAGATCCAAGTACTGCATCACATACATTTTAACAAAAACTACATTTTAGGGTGCAAGGGTTATGTTATAGGCTCCATCTAAAAGGCATGAGCCCAATAGGTCCCTTTAAATTAGTGCATGTTTATAATTTGCACCATGGAGCCCAAGATGTCGGTGTGGTGGATAACCTATGCTTGGAAGCAAGCTTTGGGTTTTAGAATGCATAGAGGAAAACTAAAAAACAATAAACCAACAACACATTTGAACGCGGAAGCATTTTTAGAATGGTGCAACTTCTATTTAATATGCAAAATAGGGAAAAGTACAGATGTGTACAATATTCAGGAAGACTAGGAATAAAGTTCTTGTGATCAAAAGGGGAAATGCTTCCAACTGATTTGTCTAGACTGAAAGAATGGTGAGTTACAGATTTGTGTGAAAGCTAAATACTTAGGGCATGCTAACAATATACTATTTGTGTTCTTGGGATTTCTCTCGTCTTTGATCCATTATAGGTTGGACTACAACACACATACATCATTGCAAGAACTTGCAGTTACAATAGATGACGGTTACAAAAGAGATGACAATTCATTTTTTGGCCAATTGACAATTGGTCTTCTTGTAGGTGTGGCGTTGGACTTCTAGCTATGCAATGTTGCTGATAGGTTCTATGACATGGTTCAGTCTTGGAGAGTGCCACTTGGTAGGCCATGTGGCAAATGGAATTTGACTTGTGGATGCAAAGTGTGGATGTCCTTTTGTGGCACCACAGACTTGTGTGGTATGTTTTTTGATGTTGTAGTAACGCGTGGAGATACCACAAGGTGAGACAAGTGGTGTGCAATGCAATAGGTGGATATGCATCACGTGGAGTTCAGATGTGCTTGCACGGTATTAGAATGTTGTGCGACAAGTTGCAAAGTGTTGTAACAACACACAAAGGTACTAAAATTTTGTGCATATGGTGTGAGATACCACAAACACAAGGAACTTAAATTCTTTGTGAGGAGGGTGGAAATCTATGTGGAAGTTGCACACAGATCACTTGCCCTTTCTTGAGGAGCAATGGCCATCATTGTGACTTCGGTCAATTGTGGAAACTAAACCTGAAGTTGCTGAAGTTGCTGAAGTATATACCACTTAGCTTGATTAGTGTATTGCCCTACTTTGCCCACTCTGAACAACTAATGTGTGCCTTGTTGGGTGCGTTTGATTGTCACTTCAATAATTTGTTCCTTTAGTGCTAAGTGCAAGTGTTCAAGATCCAAATTTGAAGGATGCTGCATAGGTGCTAGTTAAGGAAAGGTGGGAAGTAAGGCTTGAGGAGTTCCACATTAAAGATTGAATGCAAACCCAAGGATTGTGGTAGGTCAAGAACAAAAGCGTTCACTCTAGTTGTGCGTAGTATAGTAAATGGACCATGGTGTAGAGGCTTGATCATGCAATGTGGACTCTTGAAGCGTTCCTTCTGAAGATGCAACCATACCTTGTCGTTCACCTTGAACTTAGGAGGTGTGCTGTGTGTCATGGCACTCTTTGTACATAAGCTGTTGGCACGAAGGTATCCATTGAACCTAGTAGTGAGCACCTTGGATGTGTCATAGAAGCTTTTGTGCTTTGTCCACTTACCTTTCTTGTGCGTGCGACTTCATGTCGGATGGTGCACGGTAAGAGATGTTTAGGGTTGTCGATGGTAAGAACCCAAGACATGTCTAGAACGGACTATGCCCCATAGAGTTATGCAAATCCTTGTTATAGGCATGTTGGATGTAAAGCAAATTATCATCCAAAGTGTGTGGATGCACATTGATGTACATGCACAACAAATGAATAAGTGTTCGGTTGACAAAGTCCATTTGTCCATCTTTATGGGGGTGAAATGTTGTAGATTGGTCCAATTGTGTATCCATCACATCCCACAAATCTTTCCAGAAGTGGCTAACAAACCATGGGTCATAGTCAAAAACAATGGATGCCAGTAACCTAAAATGAACCCAAACATGGTTGAAGCAAGAGCACACAATTTCTTGTGCATTGATGCTCTTCTTACTGGCAACCATGATGGCATTCTTAGAAGTTCTATCCACTACAAAAAACACAAAGTTGTTATGGTGTTTTGTCATAGATAGTCACATCATGAAATCCATGCTAATGCATTCTCATGTCCTAGATGGACCCAATAGATGTGTGTAAAGTCCTAACTTCTCGTTCATGGGCTTGGAGATGCAACAAAGAATGCAAGATTTGATGTGGTGCTCAATGCACATGTGAGGCCAATAGAAGTTGTTCTAGCATTGCTAGTGTTTTGGTAACCCCAAATTGTCCTAGGGTCTTGGCATAGTGTGCTTCCTAGGTGAGTCTTTGGTGAGATGTGCCATCAAGAACACAAAGATGTCCAAGCTTGTAGAGAAGCTTGTCGGACATGTAGAATTCTTGAACTTGTTCATCCTGTGCATGGGCATTATAGGATTTTGCGAAGTCCTTGTCTGCTGAGTGGAGAGTCAATGAAGTTTTAGTTGTGCACGTCTAGCACTGTGATGAGTGCATCTACTGACGATCGATTGAGGCAATCCACAGCCTTATTATCCTTTCCCTTCTTCTGCTTTATCCTCGGATTGAATTGTTGCAAGTCATCCACTTCATGTGGTGCACATTCTTGAGCTTGCTTGTATGCATGAATTGAAGTGGCTTATGAACAAAATGAATGATCGTTTCCCTGCCCAAGATGTAGTGTCACCATTGCTTTACTGCTTGCACAATAGCGTACATCTCTTTCTCATAGGTTGAGTGCTGTTAAATCGTGTTGTTGAATGTCTTAGAGTGATCGACAACTAGATGTCCATGTTTTGTGAGTACCATGCTGAGTGCACAATCGATGCATTGGTGTGAATATTAAAGGAGTGGACAATATCGGGCATTGCCAGAATAGGTGTTGCGTAGAGGTATTGTTTGAACTCGTAAAAAACTTGTTGATTTTGCAAATTTCCAATGGAATGCTGCTTTGGCGAGCATGATCTGGCTAAGATAACATGTAATGTGTGAGAAGCCACGAAGAAATATGCTATAGAAGTTAGCAAGTCCAAGAATACTCCTCAAGTCAATGAGATTGTGTTGAAATGGCCAATATTGGATTACCTTGATCTTATTTGGATCTACATGGATGCTTGTGTGGTCAATGATGTAAGTAAGGTCTTGAATTTGTTGGGTGCCAAATGTACACTTTGCTGAGTTGACTTGCAACTTGTGTTTGCGCAATGTGTCTAAGATGTGCAAGATGCCACATGCTCCTCCCAAGGCTTACTGAAGATGAGGATGTCATCGAAGCAGATGATGATGGAGTCGAGGAAAGGCTTGAGCAAGTCATCCGTCACATGTATAATTTTTGTTGGCACATTGGTCAAACCGAAAAGCATAACCAACCATTCATACAATCCTTCCTGTGTTTTGAATGTTGTCTTCCAAACATCCACATGATGGATTGGTACTTGATGATAACTTGGCTTTAGGGCAATCTTGGTGAAGAATTGTGCACCTCGGAACTAGTCCAAGAGGTTGTCAATGCGTGGTATTGGATATCAATTCTTCACCATTATCTTGTTGAACGCGCGATAGTCAATGCACAAATGCCATGTAACATCTTTCTTTGGTGCAAGGACTATCGGATTCCCACAAGGAGAAGAGCTAGGCCTAATCTTGCCTTTATCAAGAAATTGCTATATTTGGGGCCAAACTTCGTCATTCTCCCAAATTGACTTGCAATACAATGGACAGTTTAGAAGAAGTGATCTAAGAACTAAATCAATGTGATACTTTACCTTATAATGTGTTGGTAGACCCTTTGTCTGTTCAAAGATGTCTCCATATAATTGTAGTATCTTATGGAGATATTGCTATTGCGGCAGTGTTTGTGTGGCTTGGCACATTGCTAATGCATGCTTGCTCTCTTGCGCAAATTTTTTGGGGTAGACCATGAGTAACACGAACTTCTGCATGTGTGAGATGAGCTTGTGGCATTGTTTGGCAAAGACCAAAGTGGCTTTGGTTGTTGGAGGTGACTCTAAGAGGTTAAAGAACCGATGTTTGACGTGCACAGTTGAGTGATTCTACTTGGCTTGATAATGTATCATCATTGTCCTACAAATACGACTTTCCTAGCAAAATGTCACAACCCTCAAGTTGTGCAAAGTCACAAGTGATTGTGTCCTCAATGGGCTTCGCTTTGTATTGGAAAGTGCACTGCTGCTGGACATATATATCCTTCCCTTGTTGAAGCCAACCCAAAGATATGGTGTAGGATGTGCTTTAGTGGCAAGGCCTAAGCATTGGGTTGTAGCTTGTGCAATGATGTTCTTTTGGCGCCCACTTTCAATGGTGACATGAAGAGGCTTACCCTTCACCCAAAACTTGGTGAGGAAGTGACACTCTCGTTCCTCAGAGGTGTCTATGGTGGTGGCATTGGTGCTCAGTCAAGTGGCATCTGGATCAATGTCATCTGTTGTTGTGGTACTTGCACTACACTTAGAATTGTTGTGTGAGCTTGGGTGGGGTTGATGGCACCATTGTCACCTTGGTTCTTCCTGCCTTTGTCTAGTGCAAAAGACATTGAAAGTTCTGATTTTGTGGTGCCGGCGAGAGGTACAGGGGGCCAATTTAATGGCTGCCTCACTCCCCAACAATGATCCCTCACTCTCAAACTCGCAACAACATGACACAAATTAGAGACAATACTTTATTGTATTTGAGACAACATTACATTCACAATTAAGAAATTTAGATAATAAAGTCTCATGCCACACTTGCAAGCTTCAAGCTTTGTGTTCTCTTTGTTGACTGCTTCTTTTCCAATGTTGACCCTCTTCCCTAATCTTTGCTCTCTTCTTCGCTTCTTTTTTTATTCTTCTATAGAGTTCCCCCCTTAATGTTTTTCATGAGATCCTTTTTATGTTCCCCTTGTTGATCTTCTCGAATTTTCCCTTTAACTGCCTATTATTCCCTACAAATTTGCCATAACAACCAACACATTGGCCAACTCTCAATCTCGTGATCACCCCAATATAGTGTTCCCGTCGAGAGCTTTCCAACGAGATGTTAATTGCCATAATTTATACCTTGTTGTGAAAACTGTGGCTGCATAAAGATCTCTGTCTCCCCTTTTCACTGTGACAATATTTTGCATTGTGGCCACATGAAACATAGAATTGTGCCACATGGCATGATCTTGGGGTCTTTGTATCGTGGGTTGGACCTATGGGAAACATTAATCTCAATATACAGACTCTAACACGTCCATATGTGGTTTCCGGTTGCTTTATTCAAACTTATGTTCATGCAAGAGCACGTGATTCTGCCACCTATCGTTCATCCATAAAGTCATAGACTCTGTGTTTCCCTTGTGACTGTTTGAGATGCTGTGGACTTTTGTACCCCACCATTGCCCTGTGACCTATGGGAAGGTTGTGACCGTGACACTTGTCACAATCCTGGCCTCTCAGATTCACTTGATCGCCTTTGGTCACTGTGAACTTCATTGGCTATGTGAAATGTCATAGGCTCGTTGGACTTGTCAATTCTGTTTTGGATTTCATTAGGTTTGATGGTCTCTGTGGGACAATACACTAAGGTGTGAACACTTAGTGTTTTGGTGGCCGCCTTAGAACAAACATATGGGTATGGAGGCCTTCAAGGAACATGGAGATTGTGGCCACTGTGAAAATTGTGATCACATGGGACATAACATGTGACCTTCACAAAGCATTGGGAATATAAAGTGGTTGCTGTTAGACTTAGGAAATTATTAAGTGGCTGCCATTAACTTAAGAAATTATAAAGTGGTTGCCGAGACATTACAACTAAGAGTTGTGAATAAAAATATGTGACTGCATGTCCCCAAATGTGACCATTGCGAACTTTGTGACCTCATGACCCCCAAATGTGACTAAAATGATCTCAGAGAACAAAATGAAAATGTGATCTAAGCCCACTTATTGAAAAATTACACCAAAAACCCCTGCTGTATAAAGTGATGCAAGATTGCTTGTTCACCTTGGATGCTCTTGCATCAGACACCTTGGGTAAGAGAAGCTGCCCATGAACTCCTGCTCATGAACTCGTCGTGAGTTTTTCAATCAATCTTTCATGTCTGGTAACCTCAGACGCATTCGTCCGAGTTGAATCTTTGGCTGCTCTATTTTTACACTTCACTAAGTACTTGTAGTACTCATTACTTCTCGTATTTTTTCCAATTTGTCTATCCATAACGACCTCTATTTCTTCCTTCTTGGTTGGTAGTTACTCTTTCCAATCAACGTTTGGAGAATCCATTCTTGTCTCTTCCTTTGTTTGTTTTACCACATATGGATACAAATTTGAGACATTAAAAATTGGAGAGATATTCACTCCACATGGCAACTCAATCTCATATGCATTGGCTGGGAATTTTCTGAGAATTTTGTAGGGTCCATTTCTTTTCCACTTGAGCTTGTTATACTTCCCTTTCAGAAATCTCTCTTTATGCAAATGGGCCAAAACTAAGTCCCCAACTTCAAAATTCTATTCCCTTCTTCTTTGATCAACATGCTTGGAATGTCCCCTTTTTAGCTCGTTACCGTTTTTTGGTGGATTAGCCTATTACCTGACCCTCGTAGGCTAATGCAGATGGTTTGAGGGTCTTGTTTGACAGATATCAGAGTGTTTTCTTCTCCAGAGCATAGTGTGGTTCAGGATTGTCCTTCGTTTGCTGATTTAGGACTCAGTTGTACACACTAACTATTTATAGTAAGTCACCTGGTCATGAGAGTCCAATATTGCTATTTATAGTAAGGCCCTTGGATGCAGGGAGAGTGTAGTGGTTGACCCCCAGGTTCAGAGGAAGTGGAAAATGGGTGATTAATGATGAATTTATATTGTTTTAATTATTATTAAAGTTTATCTTTAATAATAATTAATTATTTTAAAAGGGTGCATATTATAAAGTTATATTTTAACTTTATGTCAAAAAAGGGCCATTAATGACTTAAAAGTTAATTAATAAAGTGCCTAGTGGTTGGGTGCCTAATTAATGAAATATTATAAAATCAAAAGTAGGGTTGAATGAAAAATATATTTTAATTGATTTAAAAGCTTTGGGGGTCGAGCTTGTTGAAGAAGACTATATAAGGCATCAACAAGAAGCTATTGGCATTCATTATGCATTTTATAAAATTTGGCTCTTGTGAGTTTGGTGTATAAGAAGAAGAGACCTAGGGTTTCTGCCTTTTCTTGACAATGGAGAACGTGGTATCTTCGTTGATCAGCGTTCTGAGGTTGTGAGATATCAGCTGAAGATTGCTCAGTGAGTTGGCTTTATCTAGGAGTCAATATTGTGCATAATAAAGAAGTTTATGAAGGGTTTGTTACCAGAAATTAGAATTTATTGTGTCAATCAACTTCAAAATCTGTAGCTGTTCATTATTGCTTATCACAGCCTTACTGGACCGTACACAACAGTCCTTAGAGGCCATACAATACTTCAGTTGCAGGCCTTACAGTCTGGGAGCTGAGGCGTTTCTATCTAGGCTGAAACGCCTAGTCTTGGGAGCTGCAAATAGTTTCCTAAGGGGTGGCTAGAGGCTGGAAACAAGCCTAGTGCATTGATTTGGAGGAGAAGTCATTGCTGGTTGCAAATCGTCCACCATAAGGTTTTGATAGTTGCTGGTTACCGATTCCAGATTTTGCAAACAATCAAACTCAGCATTTCTGGGTATGTCATACATTGTTATTTGATCAACTGGTGAAATTTTTATTGAATGTAAAAGACTGATATAACCTATATCAGACCTGTCATAAGTATAGACAGAGTGTAATCAGACTTGTTATATGATCAATAAGGGCATATTTGCAAGTGGGTTCCTTGATATATGAGTATGCAATCATTTATCTGGCATGTCTATGTTATTATCTATGTTTTGGCATTGAAACATCTTTCAAACCAGCCTTAGAACACTCATAAATTTATATCAGACTTAAGAAATTAGAACTCAGACACTTTTCATGCAAGTGTTTGACGAAATGTCAATCCATTCAAACTAAGTTTTTGGGACAAAATAAGACAGGGTTATTACAATGCTCTTATAACTTTTGGCACTTTCTTCTAATCTTCTTTTAACTTCCATACACACATCATGCATCATTTGTGCATAATCCTCACCTTCAACACTTCTTCTATTCAATTAAGTTGTACTTCTCAATTCACATACACCTCTGGGACTGCTACCATATACAATTTGGAAAGGACTCATACTTATACTCTGATTGACTAAATTATTATAATCGAATTCATCCTGGGCTAGTATCAAATCCCACTGGTTGGGCTTGTCTCCAACTAAACATTTTAAGCAATTTTCAAGAGTACGATTCACAACTTTTGTTTGCCCATCCGTTTGAGGGTGATAGGCTGAACTGAAATCTAATCTTGTGCCCTGTTTCCGCCACAATGTCCTCCAAACATGCCCAACAAATTTAGCATCTCTATGTGACACAATACTCCTTAGCAACCCATGCAACCTTACAACTTAGTTGAAAAACAAGTTAGCAATATTTGTGATATCACTAGTTTTCTTGCATGCTATGAATTGTGCCATTTTAGAAATTTTATTGACAACAAAAATGGAGTCATTACCTCGCCAAGTTCTCGGTAATCCAAGAACAAAATCCATGAGGCTTGTTTAGAACAGGTAATGGCTGATAGAAACTAGTATTCAGGATTTTCTCTTGTGCATGTTGGCAAATTCTGCATCTCTGCACAAATTTCTTCACGTCATGCTCAGTTGTGGCCAACAATATTGGTCGCTTAGTTGTGCCAATATCTTTTTGTACCCAAAATAACCAACCAAACCTCTGCTATATTTATCTTTCAATAGGTTTTCTCTCATGGAATGTTGAGGTATGCACAACCTCTTCCCCTTAAACAACAATCCATATTAAATCATGTACTCTGGCCATGTTGTTCTGTTTGTCTTTGCAGGATTCTTGCACACTGGCCATGCATTCTGAAAATCATCATCATCCTCATACAATTCTTTCATTGACTCAAAATGAATAACTTCAATTCTGAGTTCATTCACAACTAGAGGTCGCCTAGTCAAGGCATTCGCAAGCTTATTAGATTGCCCACTTCTATGCTTTTAAACAAAAGAATAACTTTGAAGAAATACAATCCATTTCATGTGCCTCCGATTTAACTTGCTTTGGCTGTTTATAAATTGTAAGGCCTGGTGGTTCATATACAAGACATTCTTTTGGCAACAAATCATGTTGCCACTTCTTAGGAGCTTGCAATATTGCATAAATCTCTTGGTCATAAACAAAATATTTTTTCTTTGCCTCTTTTAACTTTTCACTATAGCATGCAATCGGTTTACCTTCTTGACTCAGCATTGCTCCAATGGTTGTTTCGCTTGCATCACAATCCACTTGAAACACCTTCCCAAAGTTAGGTAACACCAACATTCGTTGTTCAATTATCTTCTTCTTCAAAATATGAAAGCTATTCTCCATTGTAGCTGTCCAACAAAAATTCTTTCTATCTCCCTTCATAGTTTCTGTGATTGGTGCACATATGCCACTAAAGTTTCTACTAAACTTGCTAATCCGTGAAAATTTTTGGGCTCAAACATGCTCTTTGGTGAAGGCCACTACACAATTGCTCCATCTGCAACTCATCTCTTGAGTTCACAAATCCCAAACTGTAATATCCCCAAATACAAGGAGACCATAAACATGAATTGCATTAATGTAAATAAATCACCAATGGAATTGCCTAAACCAATATCAATTAAATTAAATATAACAATTAATTTAAATAAATTGCCCATATGGGAAGGAACACCACATTTAATGCGAGGAATAGAAGTAGTATTAATGCAAGTCGTCCCATTTTATGAAAATACACATCACTTTGGAAAGGAGACACATCATTTGATGCAAAGCTATGAAGGGTATTTATAAGAACTTGGTGAAGGAAAAAGATAGATATTGAGATTTGACATTGATTCCCTTATCTAAAGTTTAGGCAGCAACCTCTTTTATAATTGAGGATGAAACTCCTCATTTATTAGATACAAGGACAAAATCCTTTGATATCAACCCCTAAAGGATGAAACCCTTTGAGAGTTCTCTATTAGAATATTTATAACTAGAATTCTGCATTGTACATTTGATCATTATACAACATTATTTGTTATATAAATTTATCATCTTGTTAATAAGAACCTAATTCTATATTCATTGAATATTATTATTTCGAACTTTAAAAAGGAATTCCGAGAAATCCAAATTAACGTATAATATTTCGATTTGGAATATTACAATGGTATCAAAGCTTTTCATCCTGCCAGCCTAAGGGTTTCGATAAGCTTTATGCATTTAAATCATAAGGTCAACATAAACAACATAAATGATGCACAGTTTGACCGGTCAACCCAAGAGCAAATTCAAGTATATACGTTAATATCACAATTAGTTCAACAAATGCAGTAGTTGAATAACTCGATAACTCAGAATTCTAATGGTGAGGGAAGATCATCACAAGCACAACAGGGTTATACATTTAATAACAATTGTGAAGGACTCCCATCAAGGACTTATGCACGCACAACCATGCCCACATTCCTTCAACGAGAGGAACCAATACAGGAAGAAGATGAGGCTGAGTTGATTTTCAATGATATTAATGCATGTCACAATAAATTTTTGAATCTTGATCCTATGATAAGGGATGAATTGACATTCATAGATTTTTTCGTTTAAATGGGAAATGTGTACCAGGGGAAGATGAATGGCAGCTAAATTCGGTCAAACAAGTCATTACGAAGCAGCTACTGAAGGAGCATAAAATTTGGATGATTGACAATGATTTAGGCAACAATCTTGAGTTGCAGGAGCAGCTGGTGGAAGTAAACTATTCAGTGTTGAAAAACATCCCAACATCATCACTCAAAGAATTCTTTGAGCGCAAGTTGGAGGTGATGGTTCTTGAACTTGAACAACCAAAAATATGTTGGAATCATCTTATGACAACCATAAATTCGTCCTATTATCGCAATGAAAACAGGTATGAATCTTTTATCAAAGATGAACCATTGCTTGGGCTCCATAATAGCACAAAGAAAAGATTTGTCTTCATGGACAGTGGAGGTGAGTCATTAATGGAGATTGTAAAGGCAGCTTTGCTGACAAATGAGCTTGAACATGTCATTAGCAGCCCAAGAAATGATCAATTTGGAGTACTTAAAGGTCCTAGGATCTTTATGCTCAGCGAAGAGCTCATTAATAATTACAACAATGGTTATAATGGCAAAACGCTGTGGGATCTGGAAAATAATAGTTGTAATAATCCCTTGCAAGAGAGAACTAATAATAATGCAATCGGTTCTACAAGGATGGGGAAAGAAACATCTAAGCTTGGAGCTGATTATAGTTTGTTGTGGAGTGCACTATCGGGTTTAAAATTGCTTGAGGTCAAGTAATCTGAAGAAGGAAGGTCTGTAATATCCCCAAATACAAAGGAGATCATAAACATGAACTACATTAATGTAAATAAATCACTAATGGAATCGCCTAAACCAATAGCAATTAAATTAACTACATCAACTAAATTGTCCACATGGGAAGGAGCGTTACATTTAATGCAAGGAATAAAAGTAGTATTAATGCAAGTCGTCTCATTTGATGAAAAGACACATCACTTTGGAAATGAGACACATCATTTGATGCAAAGCTATGAAGGGTATTTATAAGAAGAACTTGGTGAAGGAAAATGATAAATATTGAGATTTGACATTCATTCCCTTATTTGAAGTTTAGGAAGCAACCTCTTCTTTTATAATTGAGGACGAAATCCCTCATTTATTAGATACAAGGACGAAATCCCTTGATATCAACCCCTAAAGGACAAAACCCTTTGAGAGTTCTTCATTAGAATATTTATAACTAGAATTTCGCATTGTACATTGATCATTTTACAACATTATTTGTTATATAAATTTATTATCTTGTTAATAAGAACATAATTCTATATTCATTGATTATTATTATTTCGAACTTTAAAAAGGAATTCTGAGAAATCCAAATTAACGTATAATATTCCGATTTGGAATATTACACAAACACACTAGCTTCTCTTGCATGAAGCTACACTTTTCCAATTCATTAGTAATTTCTCCTCTTTCAACTTATTCAAGACCAACCTCAAATGCTTTAGATGCTCTTCTCTAGAACGATTGAAAACAAAAATATCATCCAAATAAACAATCACAAATTTATCTGTGAACAACTTCAACACCTCATTCATGAGCATCATAAATGTACTTGGAGCATTTGTTAATCCGAATGGCATAACTAGCCACTCATACAACCCATCATTGGTCTTAAATGTAGTCTTCCATTTATCGACTTCTCTTATTTGAATTTGGTGATATATGTTCTTCAAATCTATCTTGTTAAAGTATCTAGCTCTACTTAAGCAGTCCATTAAATCATCCATTCTTGGTAATGGAAACATGTATTTGATGGTGATCTTGTTTATTGTCCTTGAATCTATGTACATGCTCCATTCTCCACCATTCTTGGGTATTAACATAGTTGGTACAACACATGGGCCCAAAATTTCTCTGATCAAGACCTTATCCAATAACTCTTTCACTTTTATTTTTATCTGTTCATTCTCCATTGGAGTCAATTTATAAGCTGCCTTATATGGCAAGCTCACTCTTGGCACTAGATTTATATGATGCTTGATGCTTCTCATTGGTGGTAATCTATTAGGTAAATCATTTGTCACAATGTCAACATACTTCTCCAATAAACTCTACACTTCAATGGGAAGATCATTTACCTTAGTGTTTGTCACAACTGGTATAGGTCTTGCAACAAAGGCAAAACATATCTCCTCTTTCTTAACCACTTAAAAAATTTCTCTACCTGAAATCATCAACAGCGTTGAATTGCTGTCCACTACTCCTTTTTCCTTTAATGGACTCAAGGTTAACATCTTTCCATCCTTCACAAGAGTGTAAGTGTTCGTTCTTCCATCATGCACAACCCTTCAATCATACTACCATGGCCTTCCCAACAATACATGACACACATCTATGGGCATAATGTCACACAAAACTTCATTTTTATATGATCCAATTTGAAAATTCATCCCACATTGTTTATTTACCAGCACTTGATGGCCTTTAATCAACCGTGAAACTTTGTATGGGGTGAGGTGTACTAACCTTTTCAGCTCAAGTTTCTCCATTTCTTGAGATACCAAATTATTTGTGTTGCCTTTATTAATAACTACTTTACAACACTTACCTCCTGATTTGCAAACAATTGTGAATAAACTCTTCCTTTGTACTAGTTAATTTTTCTCCTTGGCTGGTTTTAACAACACTTTTATCATAAGCGCGTCCCCTTGTTCTAGCTTTTCCGTCTGTGCTAGAGATCCACTGCTTTCTTCATCACTATTAGCAATATGGGCTGTCCCTTTAGGTCTCTTGCTGCTGTTTTGTGTTGCTTCTGGGGCACTCATAAGCTTTGTGACCAATGTATTTATTTCATCCTAAGCATTTTCCCATGAAGCCTCTGTTTTTGCCTTGTCCAACTGATCCTCTCCCTCAGATAGAATAGCCGCTTCCTTTTGCATTTTGATTATAGTTCTAAGAGTTGCTTGCTTCTCTATCATTAGTTTGTTGTCCGTTGCCTCCGCTACTTTTGCCTCTTCCTCTTGAGGACATTCCTCTACCTCTAGAGTTCACTTCTTGTCTTTTTGACAACTTCTCTTTTGCCTTCAATGCACATTGATAGGCTTTTTTCACACTTCTCACGTTGTGCAGATTGATCTCATCTTGAACAAAAATACGTAGCGCATTCCCATATCTGGGTACCTTCTTTGGGTCATCTTCTACACGTCCAACCCTTATCATTAGCCTACAAAACTCTTCAGTATATTCTTTAATACTCATCTCCTTTTGTCTCATGAACAAACTTATTTGGTCGTCTGATGGCAAAAAATTTGCCTTCAATATTGTCACCATTTGTTTCCATGACTTGATCTTCTCCTTACTTTTCCTCTATCTTTCGGTTTGTACTTGATACCTCGATAAAGATGCATGACCTTTCAACTTTGTGCATGCAAATTTCACCTTCTTTTGTTCTTCCATTTATTCATGGTCAAAATATTTCTCCATCTCTGTGATCCACTCTATAGGCTCTTCAGGATTTAAGCTTCCATTGTAGCATGGTGTATCCATCTTTGGCTTGTTGCCAAGCTTTGCAACAACTTTGAGGAATCTGCCCTCAGCGTCATTCTCTATATCTTCCTCTTCAAACTCTTCAGTGTCCTCTGCTTCATCATCATTGACATGTTCAATGTGTGCTCTCTTTCTTTGCGTTGTCTCCATTGCATCCATTCTTGCTTGGATTTTTCTAAACATTTCAGCTAGATTTGCAACTCTAACCCTGCTTTTGCACCTCTTCTAATGGGAATACTTTTGTGTGCCATCACCTCACCCAATTGCAAGCTTCTTTTTCACAACTTGCTAATGACTCACTCGGAGTCTCTTACACAAACAACCCAACAAGCAAAAAAAACCTTTCTATGATATTGAAATTGGTGTAGGCGGGAGGTACAAGGGGCCAACTTAATGGCTGCCTGACTCCCCGACAATAGTCCCTCATTCTCAAACTCCCAACAACATGACACAAAACCAAGAACACTTTCTTTATTGAATTTGAGACAACATTACATTCACAATTCAAAAATTGAGATCATAAAGTCTCATGCCACACTTAGGCTTCAAGCTCTACATTCTGCTTTGAGATCTCTCTCTACAGACTACTTTTCCAATGCCGACCCTCTTTCTTGATCTTGGCTCTCTTCTCCGCTAATATTTTTCTTTTCCTTTTAGAGAATTCCCCCTTCATGCTTTGCATGAGATCCTTCTTATTCCCCCCTATCAATCTTCTTGACTTTTCCCTTTGACTACTCACGATTCTCGGGAGATTTGTCATAACAGGGAACGCATTGGCCAACTCACAACCTCATGATCACTAGTAACAAAAAGTTCTCATTGAAAGATTTCCAAATGAGACCTTAATCGACATAGTTGGTGCCTTGTCATGAAAACTGTGGTCGTATAGATATCTCTATCTCCCTTTTTTATTGCGACAATATCTTGTATTGTGGCTGCAAGAAACATGGGATCGTGTCACGTGGCATGATCTTGGGGTCTTTGTATCACGGGATCTAAATGTTCCCCATGACATGTATATTTCCCTGTGGACCCATGGGAAATATTAATCTAAATACATAAACTCAACATGTTCGCAAGTGGATCCCGCTGTTTTATTTAAATTGTGATCTCGTGAGAGCATGTGATGCTGCTAGCTATCGTTCATCCATGATGTCACGAACTCTGTGATTCCCTTGTGACTATTTGAGATCCTGTGGACTTTCGTATCCCACCATTGAGCTGCAACCTATGAGTAGTTCGTGATTGTCACACTTGTCACAATCTTGGTCTCTCGGATTCGCTCGATCACCTTTGGTTATTGTGAACTTTGTTGGCTATGTGAAATGTTACGAACTCGTTGGGCTGTTCAATTTTATTTTGGATTTCATTAGGTCCGATGGTCTCTGTGGGACAATAGACTAAGTCGTGAACACTTAGCGTTTTTGAAAGAATATTTGCCAAGGATCGAAATAAAATACGTTGAAAACAAGCAATGAAACAAAGCTTGCCAAATTGAGCAAACTACAAGTCCGAGACAAGAGATTTGACAAGTGGGGAATCTATCGAATGGAGAAAAACCCTACACTAGTATTAAAAGCTTGCAACAATGAATCTCTAATTACAATAGCATGAAAAAGCTAGGAGAAGAATGGCCTTAGGCCAAGAGAGCATCAAGAAGGATGCAAGAGCAAGACTAGATTAAGATTGTACCACTACCAAAAGGCAAGAAGAGAGGAGGAGAAGAGTTCGATAAATAGGGCTCGGAGGTATAAGGAGTTAAATGTGCAAGCTTTAGCATGTGTGCCAGGTGTCCTTAATCCTCTTATAAGTGAAGAGGATGTGTTTGCCATGTGGGGGGAGAGGAGTTACATGCAAGTAACTCTAAATCCAACATGTGGACTAGAGAGGGGAGTGACGCCTCAAAAGGCTAGAATAAAGTGCATTTATAAATACAATAAATGCACACACACATAAGACATAGGATAAGCCTAGAACCTATAGGAAAGACCCAAATAAGGTTAATTCTCTAACAACTTTAGTGGTTGTCTTAAAACAAAATGTGTGTATGACGGTTTCCAAGGAACATGGAGATTGTGGTCACCATGAAAATTGTGATCACATAGGATATAATGTGTGACCTTTGCCAAACATTGGGAATATGAAATGGCTGCCATTAGACTTAGGAAATTATAAAGTGGCCGCTGTTACGCTTAGGAAATTATAAAGTGGCCACTAAGACATTGCAACTAAGTTTCGGATAAAAATATATGACTGTGTCCCTAAATGTAACCAATGTGAACTCTGTGACCTCATGTCTCCTAATTGTGGCTAAAGTGATCTTAGAGAACAAAACTAGAATGTGACCTGACGCTACTTATTGAAAAATTACACAAAAAATACCTAGTGTATAAAGTGATACAAGATTACCAGTTCACCGTAGATGCTTTTGCATCATGTTGTGCAGCCTTCTTAGGCTACTCTCCTTTGAGTGGCATGTTCTGCTTATGCACGACAGGGTTAGATGGTGCATTGTGCGCATGTTGGTTTTTGCGCACAACATTGGATGAAGAAGAGAACTTTTGCCTCATCTTTGCCTTGGCTTCTATGTTGGCGGCATTGTAGTATGCTTGTCCCAATGTGTTGGAAGTCAAGAACTCCATCTTTGCATGAATTCAAGGCATCAACAAAAGACTTTTAAGTCTCCATGGGCTCGCAGTCTTTTTTGCGTTGTGTTTTGAAGGTTTCCCATTAGTGGGAAACTGTAATGGACATCTTCAACACTGTGAAGATGATCTTTTTTATGTTAGTGAAACAATTGATCGAGAAGTATGCCTCAAGATGTTGAATGTAGCCATCCAATGGTGTGGTGTTGATTTTGCCCTAGAACACTGGAATTTCAAGATTGACTTGTAGTTTGAAGGGGGTTTGTTGTTGAAACAACAAATATAAAGGTCACATAGAAGGTGAGGCTCGTGGGCCAAGTTGTGCCATGAGTTTGCAAAAATGACCAAAGAGTTTGTTGCGCTACTCCTCTAGGGCGGCCCAAATGAGCCTCTGGACGTTTGAGGATGCCTCATTGAATGGTTTGTTATGTATATATATATATATATATATATATATATATGTATGTATGTATGTGTATACATATATATATGTATATGGGTTAATGGGTATGTCGACATGTGGTACACATCTTCCTTAGTTATATTGGTCTAATATATTGGGTCAAATAGGTAACTTGTGGAATTAAGTATCTTGGGTAATGAGTTGACTTACATTGGGATTAGGTGTTTACCCATTCATTATTAGTAATATAGGTCTATAGAAAGGGGAGGAATATCATTCCGAAGGATATTGTGGAAGTAGAGAGTCTTCTATTTTGTAGAAGGATATGTTGTCCCCTTGAAGTGGCATTCCCATATTGGGAGATCTTGTGAAGTCATTCCTTTCTAAAGGAGTATTGAATGGCATTGCCCTATTTTAACGGTATTAATCAATTTCTGAATATATTGCATATCAGGGCATCTTGACCCACAAATATCTTGTGTTGTATGATCTTCATTATATTCTGCATATTTCTATTATTATATGAGTAGATCTGACCATGTTTTTCTGGGTATCGACCATCTTGCTTTTGCTACAATGGGATACTCTGAAACAAAACCAATTGGTAATCTTTCTTTATCACGTTGTGCTTGTGTGTTTACATGCATATGAGAACTCTTGCTCTGATACCAACAATTGGCACCACGGGACCTAGGATGCCAGTGCAGTGGACAACCTACGCTTGGCAGCAAGCTGTGGGTTGTTGAATGCGCAAAGGAAAATTAAACAATGGTAAACCAACAACACATTCAAACGTGGAAGTATTTGCAAAATGGTGCAACTTCTAGTCAATATATAGAATAGGGAAAAGTACAAATGTGTACAAGATTTAGTAAGACGAGGAATACAAGTTCATGTGATTAGAACGAGAAATGCTTCCAATTGATTTGTTAGGTTGAAAGAATGGCAATTTCAAATGTGTGAAAGCTAGATACTCAGGGAGTGTTAACAATCTCTTATCTGGCCTCCTTGTGATTTCTGTCATCTTTGATCCTTTATGGGTCAGATGGATACAACATATATACATCATTGCAAGAAGGCAGTTACAACAGATGACGGTTCCAAAAGAGATGACGTTCATCTTTTAGTTGAGTGACAACTAATCTTCTTGCAGGTGTGGCAATTGGAATTGCAGCTATGTGGCATTTCAAATAGGTTCTTTGACATGGTGCAAACTTGGAGACTACCACCCTGGCGTGCCATGCGAAAGAAGGAATCTAACATGTGGATGTTCCTGCACGACACCACATACATGTGTTGTATGTTTTGTTTGATTATAGGGTAACACATAGAGATTCCATGAGGTGAGATAAGTGGTTCATAGTGCCACATGTGAATGCGCAGTGTTGCAAGTGGATTTCCAGCGAGTTTAGAATCCAATATTTCTCTTCCGACACTTTTGGAGATTGATACCTCTAGTTTTGGGGATTCACCAAGTATTCAATTCATTGTGAGCAATGTGGTCAACAAATCCTTTATGTTTATCAGGTCTTGTCTCCAATATTTGTCTCACTGTTGTCAAGATGGATGGCTAGGCCATTGCCTCAAGGACTAGAATCTTCATTTTAGGTTCTTCCACCATAGCCTTTTATATCTCTCACCTCACATCCTCCATCCTTTTCTTCTCCAATATGAGATCAAGATAAGTTTCCTTTCTTTGCTCAATTTACTACATTGTAGTCATGCTCTAGCATGTTTGCATCTATTGACGCTCAAAACTTAGGGAAACTTTTTCATCATTGTTGCTTTGGTCCACACCAACACATAAAGGATGGATTTCGCATTGCAAAATGGTCCCATTCATTGCAAGCTCTATATTGGACGAATTGGTGCCCATTTGTATCGTTCCCTATCATATGACCTAAACCTCTTGGATTTTGTTTGAAGGGATAATCCATCACTAAGTGTACCACCACTCTGCATATCTCACAAAGTTAATTGCTTGGGAAATTCACACTAGTGTGACCCTTTGTGAAATAGCTCATAAAGCAAATATCCTCCTTCCTCTTTGTCTAATGTCTAAGTTCCTTGAAAATCCTCATCATGTCTTTTGAAAGGCTTGTTATGGACTATGACTCAACTAGGTCGTCATCTGAGTTACTGTTTGTCAAGGCATTTGTTTTTTCTTTGCTCTCCAAATGGATTTATTATATGTCTTGTTGTAGGTGGTCGGTGGCACTATCTTGTTTTTTTTTAAATAGACAAATGCTTTTCTTTGTAAGAATGAAATCTAGATATTGAACCTCATCCATAAATTTCTCCTTTACTATCTTTTACAAATACAAATCCCTATTTCCACCATCATATTTATTATACTTAATTATCCTACATTAATTGTATGAATATATCGTATTTATAACTTATACAACAAGTTAGGATTGAAAAAATCGGTACATACCCAATCTAGTTTCGATAATTGAATCGAGATATAGCCTCACTATTTGGGTTTATTACATCTAAAAGTTATGCAATTAGAGTGCATTAACTCTTTATTGTTCATCCAATAGGAATTGAATTTGTAACTTCCAAATTATGAGTTGGGGCTTTTACCATGCAGCCATGTGTGCTAGATACAACTTGGTTTGATACTTTGGTCTAAGGGTTTTACTATGCACCCATGTGTGTTAGGTACAAGTTGGTTGCATACTTCAGTCTCAAACCATCTAAGAACAACCATTTATTAATTTTCTACAGAAAGATTTTCCAACTTGGAGATCAATTCCTTAGATCTCTTCTTTAAGCCCAAACATAGTCATTCTCACCCTACTTCAAGTCATAGATCTTTGCAACAATATCTATTTTGTCCTATATTAGCTTGAATTCTTTTGCAAAGGTATTCTTAAAATTTGTTGATGTACTCAACTCTGATTTTTCTTGCAATACATAACAATCATTTGCAAATCCTCTAAGGGTTTCAAGAAAAGATCTGTACATATAACCCATGTTTCCTTGACTGTTCATTAGCAAACAAGGTCTTTGATTACCATCTCTTGTGAATTTGGGCTACTGATGTTTTTCACATCTAGGTAGGCTCTCCATGTGTTATGTTGCACTTGGGTTGGTCTTGGTGGTAACCCCCTCCTATGATTTAACTAGCCTTTCTTAGATTCTCTTCGTCGTTTCGGCTTTGCACCTTGTCTCTTCTAGTAGAATTGGGTGGATTGTGGTTGTAATGGATCTAATGTGTAATGTCCCCTTTTTGGCTTGTTCTCGGTTTTGATGGTTTAGCTTATTAGCTGACCCTTGTAGGCTAATGCAGTTGGTTAGAGGGTCTTGTTTGACAGATATTAGAGAATTTTCTTCTCCAGTATTCAATGTGGTTCAGGATTGGCCTTCGTCTGATGATTCAGGACTCAGTTTCACACACTTACTATTTATAGTAAGTTAGTAGGTTATGAGAATCCAATATTTCTATTTATAGTAAGGCACTTGGGCATGTGATTTCAGTGTTGATCTCAATTTTCAGTTGGCCTAGGGAAATAAGGATTAGTGTGCAAGTTATATCATTTAATTATTATTAAACGTGACTAATAATAATTAATCATTAAAAACATATTATAAAGTTATATTATAACTTTATGTTTAAATGGGGCCATTTAATGACTTAAAGTACATCAAAGGATTAATTTAATAGGCACGTACTTTGAGAAAATATTTTATTAAGTTATAAAGTGCACTTTTAATATTATTTTAAATGATTAAAAGAGGCTTCTAGAGGATCGACCTCTTCTTGGAGAAATTATAAAAGGGATCAACCAAAGCTATTATGGATTCATCTAGGGTTTTGATATTTGGTTTGAAGAGTTTTGTTGTGGAGAAAAAGAAACCTAGGGTTTTAGTGTTTTTTGCCATTATCAGCTTTGGAGAGCATAGCTGCTTTGAAGTTTGTGCATTCTGAGGTTGTGAAAGACCAGCTGAAGATTACCTGTGAAATTTGGCTTCATTCAGAGGTCAAAATAGTGCTTAATGGTGAAAGACTATACACATTTGTGAGCATTGATTTGGAGACTTATTCATTCTTATATTTCCCAGTTTGGAGGTTGCTGATAAAGGTCGACCTGCACAAGGTATACTCAGATTTTTTGCTTACTCCATCCATATATGGCATCGATTTCATCTGGGTATTGGAGCGCTCCATTCTAGAGAGCATGGCAATGATATTTGATGCTGATTGGAGGAGTATTGTAGCTGCATTTATTTTATATTGAGGTTCCATATTAGAACAGGGCGGCTGCAAGCTAGGATCGATTGGTGTCTATCAAGAAGCTCAATCTTGTATTTTGGATTGCTACTTCTTCATCAATAAAGGAGCGATTATTTTTCCAGGTTCTTGGTCAATTTTTATGAAGTTTGCATTGCATTTTCAGTATATGTATATGGCGCTGCCATCTAAGGCATTATAGTGGGTTATGAGAATTTTGTAAGCCAAGAGACTTGGCAAATTCAGGGAAACAGTTTGTATTCAGCTTTGCATCAAAAATTAAGAGAAGTGTTGCATCTGCTCATAACTATCGTTCTATGTTGAAGCAATTAGTTATGTTGGTGTTAAAATCTGAGTATGTATGACAAGTGTTTGTCATAATGCCTATAACTATAGATGCATGATTTCAGTCCTAGATTAGTATGCAAAGTGCTTGTCAAATCGTTTATTTGTTGTAGGAGACATCTACATGCATTTCCAATCATCTCTAATATTCGGGGGTTGCATATGAATTGTTTGTCAAAATGTCAGTTTGCTGTAGGTGCATATTCATTTAGTTTCAGTCATAAATATTGCATTAGAAAAAAAGCAAAAAACACTTGCATTCCATCATTGAATTCATTTGCAAGCATTGGACATCATTTAGTAATTCTCTTGCATGCAAATAACATCATAACAAGAAGCAAAACAAAAGTAGAAACCTATATCAGCTTGAGGACAGTTTACATGCCAACTGTTTGACAAAATTACCAAGGGTAAAAATCAGAATATTTGGATCAGAATCTACAAGGGACACTACAGTGGTATCAGAGCGGTTTCTTGCCATCTTGTTGGGGCTTGAATTAAATATTTAGAGAGCTAACATTGCATCATTTGGGTGACCAACACTCATGAGTTTCAGTTATGTGTTACTACAATATTATAGGGAAATCCAAGGATGTGATCGAATAGGGTGCCATCAAGATGAGGGAAAGTTATGAATGGGAAGCTCCTCGACTCTTTGAGGACTATCAAAGTATGTTAGATGATTTTAAAGCGCAGTACTCTCTTAATAATTTTTTGAACTTTGTTGTCATCTTGAGCCCTGAAAAGATTGGGTTGGTAAAGTATATTAGGAGGGGGTATAAGGACAAGATTTCATCTAAAGGGAAAAAATTCAGTCATAGGCATTGTTGTAGGGTTAGAATTGCACCCTTTGTGAGAGAGTTTTTCAAGGTATTTCACTCCTAGCTACAAGCATTGGGACAACCTCAAACTGTGGGTATCCTGTCGTGAGGTTGAAGCTCCGGAGTAGGTCAGTTTCCTCTTTGATGCTCACCTATAATTTTAAAACATCCCAATTTAATTGCTTCCTGGAGAGCTTGTTGGATTGCCAAAATTTCAGCCACATTATTAGTGCAAAAACCTAATTGATGAGCAAAGAAGAAAATGGGAGTTCCCAAAGAATCATGAGCTATCCCTCCAATACTGGCTGGGCCCAAATTGCCTCTTGCATTAATGAAAAGAAAAGGCGATAAAGGATCCTCTTGCCTTATGCCACGAGAAGCAAAAAATCTAGAAGTGGGAGACCCATTGACCATAATAGAATAAGAAATTGTAGAAATACAAGTGTGTATCCATTGAACCCATTGGGGGGAGAATCCAAACTTCAACAAGATTTCAAGCAAGAAAGACCAATCCACCCTATCATAGGCTTTGGATAAATCCAGTCTCACAAACATAGCCGGTTTCTTTTGAATTCTCATAGAATGAAGAGCTTCCTAAGCTAAAACAATATCATCATAAATTTGCCTATAGGGTACAAACCCCCCTTGTTCCGGAGATATTACTTTATGGATAATGGTCTTCAACTTTTCAGCTATAACTTTGGTAATTATTTTATACAACATGTTGCACAAAGCAATAGGACAATAATAAACTATGTTAGAAGCATCTTCTTTCTTAGGAATTAATACAATATAAGTCTGATTAATAATTTTGAGGACAGTGTTGGCTTGTTTGCATTCTTCCACCACGTCCAGAAGATCTTTTTTAATAATGTCCCAAAATTCCTGATAAAATTCTTTAGGGATGCCATCAGGGCCTGGAGTTTTTCCTTTTTTCATAGCCCATACAACTTTTTGGAGTTCCTCCTCTGAAACCGGTTGCAATAAAAAATTTATTGTCCTTGTCATCAATTATCTTTGGAATAGTATCAAACAATTGATGTTGAGCATTTCCATCTAAATTCGTAGCTGTGAAGAGTCCAGAGAAGTATTAGATTACTAAGTGTTGTATGTCTTCCTGCTTATTAGTCTGAGTGCCATCGCCTTTATCCAAGTGAGCAATATGATTATAAGAGCGGTGAGCCAAAAGAGACTTATGGAAAAAAGAAGTGTTTTTATCCCGTTCTATCAACCATCGAATTCTGGACTTCTGTTTCCAAAAAAGAGAAGTCCCATTCTGCTAATTCTTGCTTAAGCGAAATTTCCTTGGATTGTAGTTCTATAGAGTACCCTTCCATTCTGACTCGATGGCTTACTTCTTGCAAAGATACTTAAGATTTGTCACTTTTTCCCATGAACATTCCCAAAATCAGATTTATTCCACTGTTTCAATTGATTAGTCACATGTTGCAGTCGTTTAATAAAACAAAACATTTTGGTTCCATCCCTGGGTTGACCCTCCCCCCACCATGTCTTAATTAATGAGGGAAGTTTTTCATTTCTTAACCACATCAATTGGAATCTAAAAGGAGCTTTAAACGGTTTTGACTTGCCCATTTCCAACAAAACCAGCTAATGGTCCGATCCTGAATTATCCAAAACATTAGCAACAAGAATAATGCTTCTCTCTAACCACTCTTCTGAAACTAAAAATCTATCCAATCTTTCCAAGATACAAAGCTCTCCCACTCTCTTGTTGGACCATGTCATGAGTCCATTTTGGGTTTGGATAAAATCTAACATATTCCTTGAAGAAGCATCAAGCCCTGAGTTCCCTCCTTGTTTTTCATAGGAGAACAATACTGTATTAAAATCACCCTCTATATCACAGGTATTCCAGAATGACTTGCAACAATATCAAAGATTACATTCCATTGGGCTTTTTTTGCTTCACCCTGAAGTGGAGCATAGATATTCAATAATAAAACAGTCTGATTGTCTGCTACATGTCTAACCACCATATAGAGAACACCATGATGTCCTCCACTATCTTGACATTGCATATGTTGAGGACTCCAAATGCATGCCATGCCTCTCGAAGCCCCTTGTGAGCTTATAGAAACTACTTCTAGATTTTTCTTAATATTAGGAATCACTGCTGCCATAAAATCTATTGATGCTTTAGTTTCTTGGAGAATTAACATTTATGGATGATGCTGGTTCAATATACGTCTAATCTCATTAATTTTAGAAGGGCTACCTTTTAGCCCTCAAACATTCCAAGTAATCAGCTTCATTGAGGAAGTTGTTCAAAGAGTGTTGCCAAATCCCCTACTTTACCAGCAACAGCGAATTGTTGCCTTGTTTGCATACGAAGTTGATTGGAATGTCTTCCTGCTTTCAAAGTTGAGTCCATGTGTAACTTTTTCTGCATTTCTTGCTGAACTCCTGTGGGGGCGTTCATCAAATGGGGGTCCACACCAGGGGCCCTATCTGAAGATGGAGGCAGTAAGGGTAAAACATTACTATGATTATTTCCCATATCCATTCCTACTGTTTCCTGCCTCTGTGCCTCTGTGACCCTGTGTTTCTTTTAATCCCCCACATGTTTTGAGTGTACAACCAACGCATGACATGAGAATTGGGGAGGATCATTCTGAACATGCTTTGGGGCGGCAACAACTTGAGTTTTAGGGACTTGGGATTCCTGCATCTCTTCCATATCTGCCTCTGCTTTCTCTGATTGAAGAGCAACTAATCTATTTGTGTTATTCTGTTGGGTTTTTTCCTGTGGATTTTTCCTTAATTGTCTTTCTTTTTGGCGGGACGATAAAGTCTTCAGAGCGAGGTTGTTCCGGATTTTGATCCTTCATCTTCTGAGGCCAATCTTTCACCAAATGGCGATATTCATGACAGAGTCGACATCTAAATGGAATATTCTCATAATCAATATGCTGTTTCCAGTGATCTTCTCAAACATCTAACATATTTTTAGCAGGGAAAGGTTGATTCATATCCATGTACACACATAGCCTGGCATAAACCATTTTCTCCATTTTAAGTGAAGAATCAACGACCTTGGCAAATTTTCCTATAGAGTTTCCAATGTCCTGGAAAATCACTGGATCCCAAAATTCAGCTGGCAATCCAAAAAGGTGAATCCAAATAGGAACAATAGATGGAAGTTCCTCTTCAGCGTTAAGAAGAGGTTGCCATGGTTTCATAAACAAACCCGCTCGCCCAAAAAACCATGGTCCTTGAAAGATTTGTTCCTTATTTGCATAATTAGCAAAAACAATCAAGAAATAGTTGTTGGGATAGACAAAGATTGTATACTCACCTTGAATATTCCACATTTTCTGGGCCCAATCCTTAAAAGCATACAAAGATGGCTTGAAACCCAAAAATCGAACAATAAGGGCTCGATCCTCAAGCTCCTGCATGCTTGCTCAAACATCTGACACAACAATTTTAAGCACCGGAGTACCATCTGCAGCTTTCATACACCCAACAAAAGTTTTCCTAGGGTCGTCTTTCATTGCCCGGATTGAACGTCTCACCCCTGAAGTGAAAGAGACATGCTAGTCACAAGGGCCTCGTAGAGCATCTCTAAAGGACATATGTGAAGAATCTCCTTTTTCAAAATTCCGAATCAAAGAAGGATCCATCGACTCGAGATCTGATCCGTTTGCTCCAAAGGGCAATCCAAAAGCTTGTAGAAACAAAGAAAGTGGATAGATTCTCAGACGCAAATAATTGTATAGAAACGCGTCTCCTAGGGCATACATATTTCCACAAATCTCCGGAAGCCAAAGATGAAGAAAGTCGTGTATCCACATAATGCAAAGAAAAATAATCCTTTATGTTTGCCCCGAAGGGCAAACACGACAGAAGAAAAGTCAGAAATGCACAAATTTATCAAATAACCACATAATAAGCAAAAACGATAACGATTTATTTAGAGGAAAGACAAAAACTGACTAAAGATCATGTGCACGATGACAGATTTGAGCGTTCTGAGTGAAAAAGATTCATAAGCTCTTCTTCTCCATTATTTCCAGCTCTTATGACCTTACCATTTTTTGGATTGACCAACTCCTTCAAACATGGAATGTGATGATTTTTAGGACACCATAGTGGCTGCCCCCATTCAAAACTTGTGGCTCCTTGTGCACTCCTTGTTGCCATTGCAACCGGCTCTCGTTGTGATCCTACACCTATAACAAACATGTTAGTAAAAACAAGGGTGTTTAACAACACCTTTTTGATTACCTTATCAAGCATGATGTGCACTCCCTTTTGATGCCATGCTTTTTCCTTACAATCATTTCTCACCCGGATTTCACAAGATGTGCTCGTGTCATTCTCATCATGGCTGTAGTATGTTATTTTTCTTCTCAAACTCATCCTTCTAGTGGCTGGAAATCCACTTACACATGCTTGAACCACCTCCATATTGCTGAGGTGTGGGAAGCACCCCTTCCTATGGTCAATACTCACCAAGGTGACAATAAACCTTAGAGGAAACAAACTGAAAATGTGAAAAACAGCAGTCCATAAGTTACAAACAACCCTTCCTTTGATCCTTAAATCATGACATCTCTTGCTTGTCTCCCTCTCTATGATTATCCAAGCTCTATTCCTTGTCCCACAACACAACATAATAACAATACTATTCTTGTAGGGCTCACTAGGATCCCATATCCATGTTGGGCATTTGCATTGCCCCATCTTTGAATTCACTATGAATAATTCCCTTCTCCCTTTAGTGCCCTTCATCTCATCTTTATTGTTAACACAATGCTTATGATAAGCAAAACAATGTGAGAACGAAGTATGAGGAAAATACAATGAATTCTTATCAAATAAATAGTCAATTTTCTTATCCTCAAATGTGAATCTAAAAACTGCAACAAATTGGAAACCGTCATGAGCAGTTAATGAGGCACTTCCCTCATGGGCATACCCCCCAACAAGGTCTTCTCAAAAGGCCTTTCTACATATCTTCTGCAAATCTGATTTTCCTCTCTCAATATGCAAAACGGATTCTTCCCCTTTCTTAGCTTTCTTTTCCTCTTGCTCTTTTTGCTGCTCATGAAGTTGTTGGACAACTCCCTCTTGCCGTCCCACTATTTCTGAGTTGTGAAACTCAGAAATTTCACTACTTGGCTGCCCCAAGTTTTTTGATTTTTGCAACTTAGAAATTTTATCATGTAACTCAGACTTTTCTGAGTTTATTGGTCCCAATTCCAGTTGAAATTTTGCCACTAGCTGCCCTGAAATTTCAGATTTTGGGGCCTCAGAAAACTTGTGTTGTCTGCCCCTTAAACAACTGAAAACTCCGCTTTGGCTGCCCCAAAGATTCAGATTTTCGAAGCTCATCATCCACATTGCTAGGCTGCCCTTTGTGTAGTTGGAGGTTATTCTTTAGCTGCCTTACGATTTCAGATTTTTGAAGGTCCATATTCACCTGTAATTCAATCTTCTCTTCTTCTAAGAGAGACTTTTGAGGTCTAAGGCTTAACCCCATAGCCTTTGTCAAAACTTTGGGACTTATTGCCTTTAGTTCCCTCTGATAATTCTTTATGGCTTGCAACAAATCATCTATGGCTTCATCCATTGTCCTCTTCATCTCCAACTTTTAAAGGGGATTCTTGTATTCTTCTTTGTTCAAAAACCTAGGTCGCCAATCCATTGAAGTCATTCACGCCTCATAGCTGGTCAAGAAATTGGCTCTGATATCATTGTAATAGTCTCAAATTAGGGATATTTTCAGAATTTTGATTTTTATGTGAAACCCTAGCAAAAAAAGAAAAGTCTGATTTTTACAACAAACTCTAGCTGCAAATATACTCCAAATTAGCATAAAAATATGCTAAACCCTTCAAATCAAATATAAACCTTTTCAACAAAGATTAATCCTTCCAAAATTCAAAGTAGCCCTTCAAATCTTAGGCGTCTAGGTTCATAAATTTAATATGATTTATAGCAGTCCTTTTGATAACAATTGCTATAGTATTTCACTTTCAATAGGTCTTCAAAAATAATGAAAAAATACAGCTGCAAGCAAATACATTTTTTATGATGTTTTCCCTTCACAAACAAGTTGATTTATCACATCAAATATTTATAAAAAAATGGAAAAATTCCAGAATATTTTTAGAATCACTTTTTGACTATAAACTCTCAATTAGGTCCTTTCTCCAAATCCCCCAAGGCTGAAAATATTATAAAAAAATCACAAAATATTACGAGGATAAGAAATTGCCTTGAAACACTAGCAAAACCCCTCCAAATCAAGTCGCCAACCTCCATAAGCAAGTTGCCACCCTTGTTTGGGTCTCCAAACTCTATGCTCAAACTTTATCCAAATTGCCACACCTAAAAATGAAAATTTTAAAGTGAAAGCTTATCCAAAGTGTCGTGGAGTCCTCCTTGGCTGCCCTTATGCGTTTGGCTAGCCCTATTGCTTCCCATTTGACCATGCTTCCATGAAGTGAAAGCTGAAAAATCTATTTGTTCCCTAAAAGGGGTTGGATATGTCATGTGTTCATCATAATCTTTCAATAGTGTCCCTCAATGAGGGTTGTGCTTCTCCATTCGGAATGACCACCTCATCTTGCAAAAAGGTAGGTTGGTTAGGTCTACGTGAAGCTCTTCTAACACCCTTAGAAGGCTGATCCATGAAGTTGTAACTTCTAGAAGCACTACCATTCCCATTGGATGGTTTGTCACCCTTCATCTCCTTCATAGTACACAAATTCTAACATCATGGTGGTCATTTGTTCTTGGGCTTGTGTGTCCCTATCAAGCCTTTGTTGTCTGTTTTCTACCTGCTCCGTTGACTGATCCAAGTGAGACATGTCTTCTGTTTGCGGAATTTCTCCCACTTTCTTCTTGCTTCTCAAGTAATATTTTATCTCTTTGTCATCCTCTTGCATGTGTCATTTAGAAACCCCACAGCTAGCCAAGATCTCTGATACCACTAAAATGTCTCAAATAAGATGAGTTGTTGAATATTAGGATTATTTGGAAACCTTACTTCAATATGATTTTTTTTTGATTTAATTGCAACAAACCCTAATTGCCAACAAACCTTCAAATATAGCTCAAAATTAGCTAAAACAATAAGTCAAACCCCAAACAATCAGTAGTTATTCCAAACAAGAATTTATAACCCTTCGAAAATGGAATTTATTTTTGAAACCCTAGGCGTCTTTGGTTGCAATATTAAACTGAAAATGTAAGGTCCCTTTTTCTAGGGGGTTGTTTTTTGATCAACCTTTTGAAGACCTTTAGCCTATTTTATTCCTCGTGGGCTAAGGAATGATGCAAGGGGAATATTTTTAATGAATAAGAGATTGCTAGAGAGTGATTCTAATCATTTGAAATTAAAAGACAATTTATTTATTTATTATTTTTTAATTTATTATTTAATTGACCTTCAAGTAATTTTAATTACTATATTATGAGGAGTAAATTAGATAATAAAGTAAAATGACACTTTCACGAGGACTTGACCTTCAATTAAAAGTCCTAATGACTTTATGTAAAAGGACACTCTCATGAGGACTTGACCCTCAATTAAAAGTCTTTAATGACTTTGAGCTTAAAGGAGAGGACCCAAGTAGCTAAAAAAGATCCATTTTTGCCAAATAACCCTCACAAGTGGTTCGCCCACCTTGGAGGAGTTATAAAAGCAGATTTGAAATATTGGGAAGAGATCTTTTTGTCAATCAATCTTATTTTTAGATTATTGGAGTTCCAATTTTGAATCAAGGTGCTTGGAGTTCCAAGAAGATCTTGAAGAGGCAATTTCACTTTAGAAATTACAAGTGTGCTTAGTTGATTTGTTGTTGATTTGAAGATCCAAGGGCATAATTTTTGTTCATTTGCAGATTTCTATTTTTCTAGGGTTTGACTACACAATTTTAGATATGGGTTTCAGATTTGGGTGACTTCCACCCAAGGAAAAATTCTAATTATTGTTTCATTTGAAAGAGCACATTTTTATCTTTAGTTCAAGCTATCATTGGTTCAGAAATTTTGAGTATTTTGCAAGTTGTGAAATTATGAGTTTCAGTTGTATTTTTGTCATAAAATCAGAAAATAATATTTTTGCAAATTTGATTGTGGAATCGTGTTTGGAATATTTTAATCAATCTACAGATTTAATTTTGTAATTTTTGGAGCAGTTTTGAAACATAAATCAGCCCCAAACCTTAGTCGCATAGGTCTTTGGGCGATTTGTAGTTTATGAGAAAATATTGCAATAAATTTCAGTTTTATGAAATTTTGATTTTTTCTAATAATTTGTGGGTTTAAGTTGGGATTTACGGCATACCCTTTTTGTTTGGTTTCAACCCAAAAATGGACCTTACTGAAAATTATAGATGTTTTATTATGTCACAAATCTCATGAAACCCTCAATAAATTGCATAAGTACTATTGCAACAAAAGAGAGAATTTTTAGTGAATTTTCTGAATGTCTTTATAGCTAAAAAACCTGAAAAGCCAATCGCCCAAGCTGGAAAATTATAGAATTCAATTCAAGACAAATGACCTTCACAAGAGGTCCAAACCTGCCCCAAAGCAAGTAGCCACTATGCAAAAAATTATGAATAATTTCAGAATTGTCTTTAGGGCACGAAAACCCCTAAAAACATGAGAATCCACTCCCAAACCAAGTCGTCACTCCCCAAGAGAAAGTCGCCAACCCGAAAATGATCAAATGGTGTCTAAAACACCCTTGTAGGACCAGCTGATTCCAATGGTAACCTCTAAATGAAGCTACCTCAAAAGAAGGAAGAGGGTTTTCGTCCCCTAACTTCGTTGCTTGAAGGGTTTTGTCTTTGAAGCAAATGTCTTAGCGTTTTTGTGCTAACAGACCAATTTCAATAACCAAAATCATAACATAATCTCTCCAATTGAATCCTCTTTTACTTTTGTAGCCCTCCAAATGTGGCGCCCAAAAGAGGAAGGGAGGGTAACTTAAAATGTTTTAAAAGACCTTCCCTTATGATTTTTTTAAAAAACCACTTAAGCCTTCATGACCCTTAAAGGTCCCCTCTTTAAATGAAATAAGAAACAAAATAACTTTCCAAAAAGGTACTTTTACAAATATTCAAACAAAACATTCAATACTCTTTTCCCTTTATGCATGCCCCTTAGCCCCCGAGAAAAAGTTAAAGCTAAGGGCCTTCCAAGATGTCCCTATCAAAAGAGGGACATGACAATTTGTTCCCATTTCTTTATTAGTCATAGGAGCAGTCATATAAAAGGTCTGAAACATTTAAAGAGCAGTGCATGAGCGATATTTGTCAAGTTACAAGCCATATTACTGCATGCATCTTCATATAGTATATTGCATCTTTGTGCATACACACTCTCACACATAGGGGAGAACTACATAAGTCTAAGGCCCTCCATGGAGTATTGACTATGTAGGCAACGCTCAATGACAGAGGGGTGATTGAGGTTAGCTCGACATGATGAGCCCACAAACCCATTTTTAACAAACTTATTCTAAGGGTGTGTTAGTAATTTGGCTTGTCAAAGCCAAGTTATTACCCCTATTATTTTAAACTTTCCTACAATGGTCTAACCCCTTTTTCAGTTGGTCAATTTGTGGTCTAAAAGCATGAATGTACTTACAACAAAGGTATTAAGAACAGTTGGGTGAAGACCTACAACCACCATATAGAGCATGCAGTCTGTTCGAGGGAAAGACACCTACAACAAGTTCAAAGGCCACATCTCTTGTTCACTTTCAATGGAAGCACATAGTTAAAGGCAACATCATGCATATGTTTATTTTCTTGGGCTTTTTCCAATCAAGGGATAGAGGATTTCAAGGGATTTACAAAAACCTCGGGTACTTTGCAATAAAGCCGACAAAATTTCAAAGGGAAAGGTCTTTCAAAGGCCCGAAGGATAGGTGCCCTTCGGGAAGGTACATTCCAGAAAGGGCCGAAGGGTATGTGCCCCTTTGGGAAGGTTCACACTACCTTTCGGAAAAATGACATCTTCATAGTTCGGAAAAGTCACTTGGCTATCCGAATGACCAATTACACAAGTCCGAAGGGCTTTTCTTAAGGAACAGGGGTCACAAGATTTCCGAAGGACACTTGCCCTTCGGAAGGGTCGTTTCATAAATGGAAGTCTTTGCGACTTGACTAAGATAGATTGTTTCCTCGGACTTTTTGTCCAAAGGAAAAAGCTGAAGGACAATTTCAAAAGTCCGGAGGTGCCCTTTGGGAAAGTCCACTTCAAGGTTGAAAATGAAAAGTTTTTTCGGGAATGTCATTTACAATAAACTTGAAGGGCATGTGCCCTTCGGGAGGGTATCCTGGCAAAGTGAAGGGATGTTTTCAAAAGCCCCAAAGGGCACTTGCCTGTCGGGAATATACATTGCGAGAAAATGTAAAGAGACAAAAGGTCCGAAGGATTCCTTAGGACATTTTGTCCGAAGGAATACCTTTGGAAAAGTTGCCCCGGGGTTTATAAAAACCAAGGTGGTTGACAATAAATTCGAAAAAATTCAAAGAGGCAGTTCTTTGGCGGGAAAATTATAAAGGACTCTTTCAAAAAGCCCGAAGGGCATGTGCCCTTCTGGAGGGATCATTTCAAAAATCCCGAAGGGTAATTGAAGGGTAGATTCCTTCGGACATTTTGTCCGAAGGAATACCTTTGGAAAAGTTGCCCCGGGGTTTATAAAAACCAAGGTGGTTGACAATAAATTCGAAAAAATTCAAAGAGGTAGTTCTTTGGCGGGAAAATTACAAAGGACTCTTTCAAAAAGGCCGAAGGGCATGTGCCCTTCTGGAGGGATCATTTCAAAAATCCTGAAGGGTAACTGAAGGGTAGTTACCCTTCGGGAAAAGTTCAAAGGCCATTTCAAAAAATCCAACAAGGTTCTCTCTCAAAGGAATGGTTCATTTCAATTGGGAAGGTCCATTCAAAAAGCTCGAAGAAATTATAAACAAGGCAAAGGAAAGAAAATAAAGAAGGAATTACTTCAGACTTTTTGTCCGAAGGATTCCTTTGGGAAAATTGAAATCAAAAAGTCTGAGAAAAAGCCGAAGGAGAAAAGGAAATAAAAGTCCGAAAGAATTCTTTTGGACATTTTGTTTGAAAAAATTCTTTCGGAAGATAAATCCGCCTAGAAATTGCTAAGTAAATCCCGAGACAAATAAGCCCGATATAAAGCATAAGACAAGGAAAAGATCCAAAAAATTTGATTGTGCAAATAAACCCGAAAGAAATAATCCTGAAGAATTTCTAAGGGATTTGACTTTGTAGAAAACCAAGGGAAAATTTGCCGAAGAAATACACAAGAAAATCTGAGAGAATGAACAATGAAAGGCACAAACTTTTGTTTGGATAAACAAGGAGCACACAATTGGAAAAGTCATAAATAGAGAAGTCTGAGATTATAAGGCAGGCAAGCAAGCAAGACAAAGACTATACATGCACATGAATTAAACGCTGTAAATGAAAAAGGTCAACAATAGATTCTTATCTATGCAAACGTGTTATTGAACTGGTCAAAACTATTGTTGACTGTTTCACTGTGCCACATGCTTCTCTCATGCGTCCAAATGTTTCAAACGTTCCAGTAGTTCGTGAGTTCATCTACTGGCTTTTTGCGTAACATTTCATGCAAAGGAGTTGACTGGTCAAACCTAAGTTCCTTCGCCCACTTCCATGCCATCTTGGTCATACATGTTTGAGTTTTCTTGGAGAGTTGTTTATTTTAAGAATCATTATCCAAACTTGGCTCCATTATTTATATTCTACGCGAAGTTTGGAGAAGCATGCAGATTTTTGTAAAGGAGAATAATTTTATTGAATATTCAAATCATTGTAGAAGAGGTGAGGTCTTGAGTTAACTAAGACTGACCTTTTCCCTTTTTTGGACTACACTTAGACTGATTTAGACTATTTTTCAAAGCTTATTTATTGGCTGAATCGAGCCATAGAGAAGGGGCCCTGAAGTTTGAAAAAGAAATTGTACACTGGACCAGTGAACAATAAGTTGTTTATTTTTCTGAATCTGAGTTTTGACAGTAGCATAGTGTGTATTTGATTGTGCATCAACATATAAGAGATAATTTTTCTCCTTTTGCAGGTCCCTTCCTCACCTATCTCTCACTATCTCACCCTTTTTGCAGGTCATTTGAAGGGCCCTGAAGTTTGAAAAAGAAATTGTAAGTTGAACCAGTGATCAATAAGGAGTTCATTTTTCTGAATCTGATTTTTGACAGCAGCATAGTGTTCATTTGATTGTGCATCAGCATATAAGAGAGAATTTTTCTCTTTTTGCAGGTCCCTTCCTCACCTATCTCTCTCTATCTCACTCTTTTTGTAGGTCATTTGAAGAGGTTTTCAACACTTTTTCTGAAACATTTTTGCTTAGGGACAGAATATAAATTGCACTTTTGTTATATGTGTGCATTGATTTCAGTAACTTTAGAGGATCTAATCAATTCAAGTGCATCACCTCAAAAATCATAGTTTTAGGTTTAATTGCAAAATCATAAGGGAACCAACTCTCTTTGGAGGTTCTTCTCAACATAGAGGCACCCACTCTCTGAGAAGTTCCCATTGTATCAGCGGGAGAGAAGTTGTGCATTGCACATCAAGCATGTGCACTCCAGAGTGATAACAGGGTAAAGAAGGGTGAAGAGCCATGGTTTGATCAATTAACAAAGTGCAACATGTATCCCAAATCTCAATATATTAGCAAAAAGATGACAAAAACTCAAAACAATGAAGTTGGTCGCATCGAGATCTAATCATTATTCCATACTAGACACTTGCATCACAGTTAGATTGTGATGTCCCCTTTTCATATAAATTTAATAATGAATAAAATTACCCAAAGAGTGATTTTAATCATTCGAAAATATAAGACAATTAATTATTAGAGTAGAACTGTCTTGGATAATTATTCGAATTACCGGAAAAGTGGTTTTAACCATTTGAAAAATTAAAAGTAATTTTAATGATTATTTTAAGGGGCTTTATAATTAATAAATTGCTTGAAAAGTGATTTTTATCACTTTAATTATCAGAGTAATTTAATTAATTATTTAAGGACCTAATTATTTAATTTACTAAAAAGTAGTTTTAACTACTAATTTATTAAGACAAGTTATCTAATTAATTCAAAAAGGCCTAAAGTGAAATTAAAAGAGAATGTCAGCATGGGAGCTAAAACAAGGAAAGGAAAATATATTCTAAAAAGGGCAAGCAAAGGTTTATGATGTATTTTATCTTCCCAAAGTGGTTCGCCCTCCTTTGAAAGGTATAAATACAAGGTGAAAACTACAATAGAGGACATGCTGAATTTGATAATTGTTGTTCATGTTTGAAGAAAATATTGGGATGCATGTCCAATAGAAGTTTACTGTTTTGGTGTTGATCAATCTACAAAAGGTGTCTTTTGACACCACCTTTGCTAATGAGATCTTGTTCTTGCCCTAGAAGTGGAGTGATTTACTTTGAAGAGTTTTTGTGAGGGTTTTAAGGTTCATTTCTTGCATATTAACTTTGCTAAATGTTTGCCCTATTTTTGTAAGTGGTGCGAACTACTTTGGAGGTTTGGATTGAGGATTTGGAGGCCTCTTTTGGTCTATTTTATGCAAATTAAATATTTTGAATTTATTTCTTAATTTTTTGCGTGTTGGCGTGAGGTATTGGAAGAGTTTCGTGAAAGGTTTGAAGCCCTAAATTGATAAGAAATTAAATAATAATTTTCATATTATTATTTAATTAATTTTGATAAAATTTAAAGTCTTTTCCACTTGCGGAAGGCAAGATATTGCTCTCCTAATTTTTTGCTAATTTTCTTGCACTTGGCGATTTGGATGATTGGCTTTGAGGGCACTTTTTGGCCATTTTTATGCCCAAAAAAGTTTGTTGGAATTTTTTGGGCACTTGTGGCGATTTTTGGCAAGGATTTGAAGCGAAAAATTATTCAGAACAACAACCGTATTTTTGGAATTTAATCAGATTTTTCAGCCTCCATAAAGTGGCATTTGAGCTTTAATAATTTGGCAAAAAGGTACTTGTTTCGTGCATTTAATTTTTTGATTATTTGTGCAAGCATTCAGTTAATTTTTGGGACAAGTTATTGGTTGTAAATCATCTACAAAACCTTACTATTATGTCGTCTAGGGTTTATAGGGGTTGACAAAAGTTTTTGGAGCTTATTTTGCAAACGAGGGTTTACTGATTTTAGTTTCAAAATTTTGGGATTTAGGGGAAAAGCCCCTTCTATGTGAAATTGTCCCATTTGGGGACATTATAGTGGTATCAGAGCACCGGTCTTGTCTATCTGTGAGTTGGTTGTTGGATGCAAGCAAGTAAAGAGAACTTGTGTTATTAGAAAAGGAAAAAGCCATGGGTGATCAATGGTTTACTTCAAAGCAAGTCAAGTTTTTGCAGGATTTGTTCAAAGAGAGCCAAAATGATCTTCAACATACTTTGAGTATGCAATTGACAACGATGTTGAAGACTACACTAGATCCAAGTAAGAGCCATCACTATTGAGCATAGACTAATACTGAGAGGGGGGTGAATCAATATTATTTATTCTTTTCTTTTCTAACACTTAATCACTTATTCCAATTAAGGTTTTCAAAGCAATCAAATCACAACACAAGATAACACAATGCAAAGTGACACCAAATATATGTGGAAATCCTTTCAAGAGAAAATCATGAATAAATCTTTCTCAATATAAATATTCGTAGGCACCAACCTATAGGAGCACCAACTCAGCATGAGACACCAATCTCTTCAAAACGAAGGCACCAACCTTTTCACAAGAACCACTCTTCTATTTCTATTTGTTGCTAACACAACAGATGATAGAACACTGCTTTATCTCTTTTAGATTCGATCTACACTTGAGTGTTTTTACTGCTAGGCTTTGCCTTATACTTGTTGGTTTTTCCTTTCAATATTCTCACAAAATTTTGATTTCAACTATTTTTGCTCTTTTTTTATATCTTCCACTTTCGAACATACAAATTTGCCACTTGCTATGCACTTATTTATAACCCACGAAAGCCACAAATTAAGGTCGTGACTCTGCAAACGAAAAGGTCCATTCAAACGGTCACAACTCCTCCCAAAGGTGGGAGGACTTCCTAGAAATCAGGTCGGCCAAGGTTGGGGACCATTTTAGCCTTAAAAACTGTCTTGAAACCTTCACCATAATTATCTCTTTAAGCCCATTAGACATAGTTAATTTGTCTTCGATTCTACCCAAAAATATGATCATTACTTGCACATTTAATTGCCTAAATTAAATTAAATATCCTTCATTTAATTTAATTCTTTCATCGAAATACTTTTGCCATTAATCAGATTCATGATTACCCTTTGACATCAATGACAATTATTTCAACAATCTCCTCCTTTGTCATTGACGGCAACCACTCATTGGATCTGCTCTCCCTTGCTGTACCGTTTCTTCTGTTTGAAATCTTCTTTTCTGTAGCTCCCCCTTTTTGTGACTTCCTCTTTCTGCACTTTTCCCCCTTTGACATCAATGGCAAAGGGGCTACCTAGGAGCCAGATAATGCAATGCTTAGCTCCCCCTTAATCAATACATAGGCAAGAAACATTCTGATTGTCTCTAATCTTGCCATGGGAGCGAAGGTTTCTTCAAAGTCAATACCTTCGATGTGAGCATATCCTTTGCATACCAATCAGCCTTTTTTTGTGTCGCTTGATCATTCTCATTTAGTTTGTTCTTGTATACCCATTCGGTGTCGATCACATTCTGATCCTTTGGTTTGCATACCAGCTCCCACATCTCATTCCTCTCAATTTGGTTTAGCTCTTCTTCCATTGCTTTTACCCAATGTTCATTATTGCTCGTTTTTGAAAAATTCTTAGACTATAGTTTAGGTAACAAAGAAAAATTCACTTGTTCATAATTTCTTACAATCCTTCTTCTGGTCTATACTTCATCGTCTATATTGCCAATGATTTGGCTTTCGACATGGTTCTTCTGAACGAAACGAGATGGTGCTTTGGTGTCTTGCCATTCATCTTCATCCATCTTCTCTACTTCAACATCTTCTTCAGTGATATCTGGTTCATCTAATGGATCACTTGCCTTCTGAGTTCCAGTTTTATCTACTCTGACACTGGGACTTTCTACAATAGTTTGCGTTCTATTGTTGTAGCATTTGTAGGCCTTGTTTTTGGTGGAATATCCCAAAAAAATTCTTTCGTCGGCTCTTAAGTCAATTTTTTCCAAATCTTTGGTCCTCTTAATAAAGCACTTACTTCCAAATACTTTGAAATATTTGACGGAAGCTAGTCTTCTTGTCCATAACTCATATGGGGTCTTGTCATTGTTGACTCTGATTTGCCCTCTATTTAGGATATATAAAACTGTGTGGACTGCTTCTCTCCAATATTTGTCTGATAACTTGGATTCATGCAACATTGTTCTAGCCATTTTTTGGACAGTCTTGTTCTTTAGTTCTACTACCCCATTCTGTTGTGGAGTTCTTGCAGCTGAGTACTATGTTTTTATCCCATGGTCTTCACAATACTCAATGAATTCATTTGACATGAACTCACCTCTCTCTGACCTTAAGCATTTGATTCTTAAACCGGTTTCATTTTCAATTAATGCTTTAAATGCTTTGAATTTACTAAAGGCTTTAGACTTTTCTTTCAGAAACGCAACCCATGCCATTCTAGTGTAATCGTCAATTAGCAGCATAAAATACCTCACCTTGTATACTTTGCGTTCTGGTGGGTCCACACAAATCTGTATGAATGAGCTCTAATTTCTTTGTGGTGGAATATTCTTTCGTTTTGAATCTTGTCCTAGTGTACTTTCCATTTGGCATTGCTTACAAAGCATGCTTGATAGATTTGTTATCTTTGGAATGTCCCTTACAACTTGCTTCTTGCTAATATTCATGCGGTTATCAAAATTTATATGGCCCATTCTTCTATGCCATAATCAACTTTCTTTAACTTGACTCAGACAACACTTCTCTCCTTTAACTTTTGTAAGCATGTATAGATTGTTTGTTGTCCTGTGAGCATTTGCAATTAGCTCTCCTACGTCTCTTTTCTGATCTCGCAACCTTCAACAAAGAACTTGAGTGTGTGTCCTTGATCACACATTTGGCTCAAACTTAGAAGATTATGCTTTAACCCTTCCACATATAACACACTTTGTTTTGGTTCTTCCATTATCAAGACTAAGTGTACCTTTTCCTGTTATTCTAGCTGTAGTGTTGTCTCCAAATTTCATCGTGCATTCATTGACCTTTTTTAACAAGATAAACTTGCTTTTATCTCCAGTCATGTGTCTCGAACATCCACTATCAATGAACCATTGTTAACCTTCATCTCTAGCATGGAATGTTGTTTGAACGATCATGGATTTTTCTTGCTTCATTTCCTAGGTCTTTGTTGGTTCCCTTTTCTTTATCACTGGAGCCTTGAACTTTTGATCTTGTCTTATAGATTCGAAAACACTTTTACAATAGCGTGCTATATTTCATAGTTGTTGCATTGGTAACAAACTATAGCTTCTTCATCAAAGTTTGATAGGGGAGCAAACGAGTTGTAGCTTCTGTTCGAAGCTCCATAGGTTCGTTTGTTTCTGCTCCAAACTTCAATATCCTTGGCTCTTTTTCTACAATTTAATTTCTTATGACCAAAATAATTGCAATAATAACAATATCCATCAAAATAATTACTAAACCTGGTTTTGTTGGCATATCTTGGAGCAAGTGGTCTCCTGAAGTTTTGTTCTCCTTTGCTTTCTTTGTTGATAGAGCTGGGTTTTGTATTCTGACCCTCTTGGTCTTTTTTTCATAGGTTCCTTAAGAGTTTGAACATAGCTCTTAGCTTTCTCTTTTTCCTTCTCATACCCAATGCCTGACTTGTTAGATGGTGATCTTTCACTTTCCAAAAACTTATTCAAAACTTGGGTGCTTTTGTTAGATTTCAAGTCATTTGCTATTTTAGTATTTGCCTTTTCTAGATCCATTTTTAAAGCAACAATCTCAGATTCATACCTTTCATAGTGTTCTCCTTTCTTCTTCAGCTGATCCGTTAGATCTTCTTCAATTTTCTTTGCCTCTTCAATTTGGACTTTTAGATCAGCAATTATCTTCTTTGATTCCTCAAGACCTTGCAATATTCTAGCTTTTGAGTCGTGACTCTCTTTTTGATATTTTTGAATCAAAAGCTTTTATTTCATGTTCTTTTTCTTAAGATCTTTTATCTTTCCTAAGGCACAAATAAGCTCTTCTTCAAGATTTACCTCGCCTTTGTCATCTTCTTCCTCCAAGTTTTCTCTGCATGTAGAAGCATTGTCTTCTATGGTCATGAACAATGTTTCCTCATCATCATTGTTAGAATCACTGGCTCCGCTTTCCTCGGACGAGCTATAGTTCCTCTTGGAGTATAAGCTTTTCTTTTGTTTCTCAAATCTCTTCTTGTCTTTATTTTGTTTGAATCCCTTCTTGAATTTTGGTTTGCTCTCCTCTTCATCACTATTGTCTTTTACCAATATGACCAATCTTACCTCTATTAAAACATTTGAAAGGTAACTTACCTTTATATTTGCCCGAACCTTTCTTTAGCTTTTGAATGAATAGAGTCTCCTTTTCATCTTCTTTGCTGCTTGAGCTATCACTTGGCTCAGGTTCCTTGACTTTCGCCTTCTTTGATGCTTTGAACGCTGCTTCTCTTTTTGATGGTCTTTCAGATCCAGTCCTCATTTCATATGTTGTGAGGATTCTGTGCAGCGCTTCCATCTCTAATTTATCCAGATCTTTCATTTCGTCAACAAAGACTTTCACATCAAACCTCAGCGGTAAGGACCTCAACACCTTTTGGATGATTGCAGACTCTTCCATGGTTTCTCCAAGTCCTTGAATAACATTGACTACTTCATCAACTCGGAGCAGGTATCCTGCAATGTTCTCTTCTTCCTTCATCTTTAAAATCTCAAATTGTCTTCTATGGGTTTGGAGTTTTTCTTGTCTTACCTTGCTATCACTTTCATAGATAGTTTTAAGTTTTTCCTAAATCTCTCTTGCAGAATCACATTACATGACTTTTACGAGTTTCGATTTTGAGAGGCTGCATAGGATGGCATTCATTGCTTTAGCATTGTTCTCGTTGGCCTTCTTTCTAGTATCCCTTGTTGGTGGTGTTTGTGGCGTTTGGTACCCAGTTACTACTGCTTGCCAAATATCGAACCCAAGAGCCATTAGATATGTTTTCATTCTTATGCTCTAGAAAACATAATTTGTGCCACCAAACAATGGTGCCTTGTTAGTGGAGAATCCGTCCTGAACTTGTGATCCAACCATGTGTACTTGTACGATCTACCTTCTAGCGGTTAAGCTATATTTGAAGGAACATGCTCTGATACAAATTGTTAAGCACAGGGTAATACCAAGGAGGGGGTGCTGAATTAGTATTATATATTCTTTTCTTTTCTAACACTTAATTACTTATTCCAATTAAGATATTCAAAACAATCAAATCACAACACAACACATTGCAAAGTGGCACCAGATATACGTGGAAACCCTTTCGGGAGAAAACCATGAAGAAATATTTCTTAATATAATTATTCATAGGCACCAACCTAGTGGAGCACCAACCCCAAATACAATTTTGTAAGCACCAACCTACAGGAGCACCAACCTCTTTCATCGAGCACCAACTCAGCAAGAGACACCAATCTCTTCAAAACAAAGGCACCAACCTTATCACAAGAACCACTCTTCTATCTTTGATTTGTTGCTAACACAATGAATGATAGAACACTGCTTTATCTCCTTTCGATTTGATCTACACTTGAGTGTTTTCGCTGCTATATACTTACTGGATTTTTCTTTCAATATTCTCACAAAATTCTCCTTTAAAATATTTTTTCTCTTCTTTTATATCTTCCACTTTTGAACATACAAATTTGCCACTCGCTATGCACTTATTTATAACCCACGAAAAGCCACAAATTAAGGTTGTGACTCTTCAAACAAAAAGGTCCATTCGAATGGTCCAACTCGTCTCAAAGGTGGGACGACTTCTTAGAAATCAGGTCGGCCAAGGTTAGGGACCATTTTAGCCTTAAAAACTGCCTTGAAACCGTTGTCATAATTATCTCTGTAAGCCTTTTAGACATAGTTAATTTGTCTTCGATTCTACGCAAAAATATGACCGTTACTTGCATGTTTAATTGCCTCAATTAAATTAAATATCCTTCATTTAATTTAATTCTTTCATCGAAATACTTTTGCCATTAATCAGAATCACGATTACCCTTTGACATCAATGACAATTATTCCAACAATCATCTCAATGGAAAAGGAAGTTCGATTGGCAATGAGAGGGTGTCTATCAACCCCCCTGATAAATTCTTCAAGGCCACATTTTTGCAGAGATAACTAGTAGTTGAGATTGAGATACCGATGTGTGTTTCACTTAGTACACGTCAACAAGAGTATGTAGCCCTAAACTTTGACACAAACACTCTTGTTATTTCATGATTATTGTGAGATGAAGGATGGATCAAGACCAAGAGTACCAAACATGCAGACCCATAGACACTTGCATCAAGGGGAAAGGCAAGGAGCCATCAAGGAAGAAAGGACCGAACTACATGGAGATTTGGAGGAAAAAATTGAAGGGACAGCCCTTTATGGGGACTCCTATGAGGGAGCCAATGAAACAAAAAAATCAGAATTTGATGGGCAGCCCATAGGGGTGCAAGTGGATGATAAAAGAGAAGAGGAAACCAAGGAGCATGAAATAAAAGAAGTGCAAGGAAGGATCTTTTATCGATAGAAGATGTCTATTTATCTTCTCATGATTGTATACATGACAGTGAAGTCACTATAGGTGATAAAATGAAGGATATGGTTTGCAAATTGAGGTATGAGGATTCCTTGATTCAAGTTCATAATTATTGATACCAAGAGGTATGGGATCCTGGTAATTTTCTGAAACATGAAAGCAATAAAAGGAGAAATAGGACCAGATAACTAGCAAAAAGTAAATAGAAAACTCATAATCCCAAACTTAACTAAGAGAAATCTTAGAAAGATAAGGCAATGACCAAGAGAGCATCTTGCAACAACTTAAAAATGCAACTTCTATTCAAATGGAAATTTCAAAGAGTAACCTCTAAGCGCTAATGTTATCATGATATGCTAACATGTCTGAAAGAAATGGAGAATAAGAAATACAAAAGATGGGAGAGATTTAGAAGCAAATCTCCAATATTTTCAGTCATCGTATTACAACTAATAGAGAAGCTTAACGAAATCATTCCTTTAAAGAGTTCTTCACACTATCTGCTTGGCCTTCTATACCAAGAAACCTTTTGGGGGTGGCCCATTGAAATTAAGCTCAACAAAGACCCTCTATTGGGAGGGAATAATTGAAATTAGCTACAAAATTATTCGTCACACTTCTTGTTAGGGATTCTCATAAATGTCAAGAGATCTATTTCTGACTGATTTAAGAACAAGTGGACTGATATAAATGCTGTGTAGTAAATGTTGCCGGCCATATTATTTTTTTTCTACTTTTGGATCCCAAAATTTAGTGCAACAGCCGATTGTTTGTGGCCAAGCTCTATATTGAGTCTTTTGGAATAAGGTCATTTGGGGCTAAGCTCTGTATGAAGTGTCTGGAGTCCTTCAGGGCTGAGCTTTGTATTGAGCCATTGATATTGGATTCCTTTTGAGGAAAATCTCTATATTGAGCTACTGCTATAATATGTTTTGTTTACTTTTTTGTCTATTGAGAATATCTAGGGAAATAAGCTGTGCTAATGACTAGTTGTCTTCAAATGCAGTTTGGTAATTATCTTTCTTTGTACAAGAACTATTTTTCTCGTCTTGGTGTTACTAATGCACTGTGAGTTTTATTTATATTTTGTAATTGTGTGCAATTGGAAGATGATCATTATTCAGTTGTATTGAACCATTGATATTAGAGTCCTTTTCGGGAAAATCTCTATGTTGAGCTCCTGCAACAGGATTGTTTGTTTACTTTTTTGTCTATTGCGAATATCTAGGGAAATAAGTTATGCTAATGACTAGTTGTCTTCAAATGCAGTTTGGTAATTATCTTTCTTTGTACAAGAACTATGTTTCTCGTCTTGGTGTTGCTAATGCACTGTGAGTTTTATTTATATTTTGTAATTGTGTGCAATTGGAAATTTATCATTATTCAGTTGTATTGAGCCATTGCTATTGGAGTCCTTTTTGGGAAAATCTCTATGTTGAGCTACTGCTACGGTATTGTTTGTTTACTTTTTTGTCTATTGAGAATATTTGGGGAAATAAGCTATGCTAAGGAACAGTTGTCTTCAAATGCACTTTGGTAATTATCTTTCTTTGTACAAGAACTATGTTTCTCGTCTTGGTGTTATTAATGCACTGTGAGTTTTATTTATAGTTTGTAATTGTGTGCAACTGGAAGTTTATCATTATTCAGGCATAACGCCAATTTTTCGTTAGAAAGCTGGAAAGAGGGATGTTAATACATTTAAGCTACAATGCATTTTATTTTTGAAGAAAAGCGTCTTAGATAATTCTAGAGAACTAAATATCTACATCACCTAAGCATTATGATTACAAGTTGAATCTCTCCCTACATGGGCAAGGAAAGAAAGCACCTGGGCTTGTGCCCCATTGGGCAGGGAATTCACATATTTCAAAACCACTCAAGCTTATCTTGCATGATAAAAGCCAAATCTTGTCTAAAAATTCGCAGCTTCTTCATAATGAATGAAGGTATCTTCTTGGAAAGCAACTTTGCATCTTGTCTTCTAAAGGAAGTTGATCACTGGCACTTGAATTGTATGCCAGACTCTTGCAGCTGTTCCTAATCATCTAAGAGTTTCCTATAAGAGGTTCTTGCCAAGAGAGGGGGGCAATAAAAAGGAAATTGAATTCAGCTTGTAACCATCGTCAAAATCCTCTAGTTATTGAATACTTATTGAATATATGGTTTACTATCTTTTTTTTCATACACAATGCAGAAAACGTCCACAGTTGTGGTCACTGACTTGCAACCGCTTGTTCGATTGGTGGCAATCACAATAGGGTGCCTTACTTGATTATACATGTCCTTTGTCTTATAAGTGAAGAAGGGTTTTCTGGTTCTCCATTTCCAATCCTTCCAATACAGGCCTGCACTCTTTAAATGCAATTTGAAAAGACTATTTTCAGGAAACAGGCTTTACAGATTTCTTGAAAAGCTGGTTGATTTGCTGGCATTAGCCTTCGGATTCTGATTACGTCCTGCTATGAGTGCTGCTTCTGTCCATCATTGTTCCAGAGATACCCCCAAAAGAACAAGCCTTTCATTGGCAACCTTTTGCCTGGAAAGAACAACAAAACCCAACTATCCCATGCGATGTGTTGACTGTCAAAATAGGATGAGCAACTAGATCCCAAGCATCCCGTGAAATCCAAAATTGCCAATGGAGTGAACCTGAAAGATTCTGCCAAGCAATCAGGATTCTCTTAAATGGTGCTGAGACAACAATCACAAATGCTCTTGCATTACCAAATATGTCACTCAATGGAGGGGTCCCGTGATTTTTATAAATGGTGCGATCTAAGGATTCTGTGGTGTATAAGGAGTTGCCAAGGTTCCTCACCCTCCATTGCTCTTACAATCCACATCCTTGCAATTGTTATTCCTTGTTTGTTCTTGTAATTATGGAGCCCCCAATCCCCCTTGATCTGTTGGAAGAGGACAGACATCCCAGGGAACAAGAGGGAGCCATTTCCCCTTCCTTGTTTTATCCATATATTTTTTTTTCTAATGATCTTCTTAGGCTCTTTATATGCTGCTTGAGAGGGGAGCAAACACGAGGAATAGAAAATATGTCCTCTTGCCAAAATTTTATCAATGATGGGAACCTTCCACACAAGTGGAAGATTTCCACATTTGTAACTTCCTTCCAAAAATTTCCAAGTGAATAATGGATAATACATTTTGAACTGGAATATATTCAAAATGAAAATTTGAAGCTAATTGGAAAATCAGTTTCAGAATAGGCAGGTTGTATGTATAAGTAAATGAAGACTTAAAAGTCAATTGGAAATTAAGATTAGGATTTGGCTGGTTGTATGGATGGTAAATTTAAATGCGGATCTATTTTAGGATGGTATCAATAGCGATTTCATGCAGTAATAAGAAACAATCAATCTATCATTTATAAAAGCAGAGTATAAAGCACTAGTCAGCATAGCCTGTTTAGTAGCATGGATGAGAAGAGTACTCAGAGACATGAAAGTTTTCAACAAGAACAAGAAACTCCATTATTTCATCATAATTAAAGTGCAATTCTTTTAGCAACAGGTTCATTGTCTCATGCTAGAACTAAGCGCATTCAAATGCTTTGCTGCTTTATCAGAACAAGTTGTAAACAAAGAAATTGATTTGATTGTTTCAGAGAACCAATAATTTATATGCGTGTTTCTTTACAGATACACTTGTATGTTTGATTTTGATTGGGAGGTATAAAAAAGAATATTGTATTGGGGAACTTGTCATTATGCACTAGACATGAAAAATTATATTGATTGGTGAGGGAAGGGCATGCGCCTTTTGGCATCAAGGACATTCATAATGTTCCTGCTATGTTATGATGAATTATGTGGAGTCACAAATAAATAACACTGACTGGTAGAGGTACCACTACCAATGAATGCAAATCTCACTAACCATAGGAGAAAGGTCTTTAATTGAATATTTGTGATCTGAAGGGTGAGAAGAATATTGATATCTTTAATAAATCATTATGGACCATCTTATGGAATTTTAATCTTACTTATTTTTGCATCCTTATTGTATAAAAATAAAATTATCATTATCAGTAAGAGATCATAGACGTTCAATTGAATGATCATAGAGAGTACGTTGCATGTCACAATGAGGCTTTCTTTCTATTTTATGGATCTCAAAAAGTTACTCATCATTTGTTAAATGCAGGTCTGCCTATGAGCAAATGAAATTCTGTGAAACATTTCACTCAAATGATACTGGTTGGAGGATGTGCAAGATCTGTGAAAAGGTAATAATGCATACATGCTTAGTATGCACACTTTCTCAGATGCAAAGATCATTTTCATTTTGGGGTGTTGGTTTAGGGTGGATTTTATTTTAGGTGTCGTTTTGCACTGTATTAGTAATTTAAACTCTATCACGTTCTTTTACTTATTTTTATGTTGACAAAAACGCATTTTGGTAGTGGCTTTTAGCTTCTAGACTTTTATGGAAAGGAAATTTTTAATTTTTTGCTGCCATCCTGCAGCCTGTCCATTGTGGGTGCATCTCTTCTATCAATTTATTCATGCATCTTGATGCGGGAGGCATTGAATGTATCCTTTGTGCTAGGAATAGTGGCAACAATATCTCGGTAAGATCTTTTCTACACAAAAAATAGAGCTACGAATAAAGATTGAAGTTGTGTTTTAGCTTTTATTTGTTGTCCTTCCTTGGCATTTTAAGGGAATGGAAAACATCTGAAGTTGTAATGAAAACAATTTGGGCTTACAATGGTTGATTAAATGATCTATAACTAGGATGTGTCCATTATAATATAACTGAACTCAAGTTAGCCATCATTTATTTTTCAGTTCAATTTTGTAATTGTTTATTTCCACTTTGCATTTAAAGAATTTAAGAGTATCTTTTGCCTCTTTGTACCAAAATGCTTTGAATTTCAAAATTATTTTATTTATGCAAAACATTGCCATAGTTTCAGGATTCATTTACAATGTTTAGCACCAGGAAATAAGATGATATTTGATAAAAACTTGTTTTGTTGCAAGTCAGTTTGGGATGTACCTTTCTCAGAACGATTTTGCATGGAAAGTCCAGATGTTTTATTTTGAGGTTCATTCAAGGCTGGAACCGCAAGTATATACATTGTTTTGAAGTTTAATATGGTTGTCTTTTGTTGACGATGCGAGGAAGTTGTGGTTAAGCCTTGATTTTGAAATTATAACAAAGTTAACTTGGGGCAATTTATCCAAGGATTTTTTGATAGGAAAATAGTCTATGAAAGTTTCAGATGGAGGACAAGAAATCAAGTCATTAAAAGTTATATATAAAAAACAAGATGACGAAATCATGTCTTAAAATGAAATTCAATATTTATTCACACAACTTAACATCTCCAAGAGAAAACATCAACCTTCTAATAATTCATTTCAAGATTTTGATAAAATTTTAATTTGACAAACACCAAGAGGTTACACATTTGAAGAATCGTAACCAAGTTTTGCTTATGGAAGTTAAACACTAGAGGAAGTATTAGAAATTGCAACATGAAATTAAGGTGCAATTGATCAAGGTATTGATCCTTTGATGGTAAGATGGAAAACTTCTCTAGAAGGATGGGCAAAACTGAACTTTGATGGTACCTCAAGAGGCAATCCAAGAACTATAGGACTAGGATGTCTCCTGAGATCTCACAAGGGAGAACTAATTGTGGCTTCTTTTTTTAATCTCAGGGCACAAATAATGAAGTTTATTTTTTATTTTTTATCTCCAACTTGCTAAGACTCATGGAATAAATAGACTTGAAGTCGAAGGTGATTCACAATTTGTTATAAATGCAATAACAAAAGGCACTACACACAATTGGAAACTCCAATAGCTTTTCCAACTAGCCACAAAGCGCTTGCACTCCTTCACTCGCATCTATTCTCGTTTATTCTAAGAAACTAATAAACTAGTAGACCTTTTAGCCAATGTCGGTGCAAATCTTCGTATTTTCTCAAAATCGAGAGTTCATTCTCTTTTAGGATAGAACCTGAAAACTAATTGTCACATGATTTGAATTTGGAGCATTTGTGTCATGACATTGCATCTTATCTCCCTCTCACTAATGATTGCTTTATGCACTTTTAAACTCATTTGTCCTCGATTATCTTTGTGCCTTCCCAACACCTAAATTAATGAGAGGACGTTAATAAATAGACATGGAAAATCCTCCATGATTTGTCGCCCGTTCATGGCTTGCGTCCTCTTGCACACTTTAGTGGCCTTGGGATGTACTCGAATTGTTAACTGCCATCTCCCCGTTTCCCTATTGTTTTAAATTCCTCTCTCATTTTGCTCACCTATACGTTCCTCAATGTTCTAAGCCATCTATCTTCTCTTTGCAATTATCTCATGATCGATTGAAGTCGCTCATGGCTTTGGGTGCAAGACCTTCTAACAAAGATGAGGCATTTAAAGGCATGGTCATGGAAGTGCATTTGCATCTTTGCTTTGATATCGATGGTATGGTTGAATATTTTGTTTGACATGTCTTCTGGCGGAGTGGGATGACTAATATTCTTAGTGTAAAATAAATAGTGGCCTCAATTCGAGATGAATCTCTCTAAGCTTGCGACAATCTCTTGTACATTTTGCATGTTACAATTTCTTACCAAAACGGTCTTTCATACAACAGTCCTTCCTACGTTAGCAAAGTTGAAAGCTACTTGGGGCATTTTCAAGCTGAAGCTTGTCTGATAAGAGTTGGATGAAGAAATTTGTTTCTTAAAGTCAGAGGCCCTCGCTGAAGAGCTTCCAAACTAACGGCCAAATTCAATAGAGAAAGTTAAGGAATTTGTAACCAATATTTTTGAGAACTTGGACAATAGGGTTTGAGTCCCTGGAAAATGGAAGAAAGTCTATGAGACATAGTATCGAGCCCTTCGTAAATCCTCCACTAACAAGTGTAAATGAGGGAGAAAAACAAAAGTATTTGCTGAAGTTCCCTTGACCTCTCCTTTGACTCCAATTCAAACTGTTGACAAAGAGCCAAAATCTTAGCCTTGTAAGAGAATAAGACCTTCAAGGGGCGTGTCTGCTAATGAGCGGGTGAGGGAGAAAAAGGTCAAGCCAAACATCAAATATATTTTGGCTGGTCCACCCAGATCTCTCTCCCATCTGTATGTGCATCTCTTGTCATTCAGATGTTATTTTTATTCTTGTAGCAGGTAAAAAATGGTCTGAATTTATTTATCGTAAGGATAAATTCTTGGCACAATTTGAAACAAGTCTTAGTATTGCAATAAAAACAAGCCTTGGGTTGGAGGACACGTTGGAGGTGCACAACAAACTCACTAGACACAATAGAGCAACAAACTCTAGGTCTAATGTTTAGTCACTACGGTTTAGTTTTTGTTACATGTTCTTGCTATGACGGTTTCAAATACAACATAATTGGCTCCTATCAATATGGGCCATGATTTTGAAATATTCTACAACTTTTGTGTGTATTCTCATGCAGTTTTTCCATACAATGTGAAGGTGTTTAAGCTTGTGGGATTGTTTTTCTTAGCATCCTTAGAAAGCTTACTACTAGTTTGCATGGCCACCTTGTGTTGTGCAATGTACTTTCTCTACCACGTGAGCACCCCAATAGAACCTTCATTATATCTATATAAAAAAGATGTAATTGATCAATAATAAAACACTTGCATATGAAACTATATAAACAAGTTTGTCACTAATGATAAAGTTGTTTTCGTTGAACCATATCATCGTCCTAATAATGAAAGAAATCATTGTTGACAATCACATCATTTTGAAAGCTGAAAAAGTTTTTATTTTTTCCAAAAACAAACTTATATTCAAAATTATTGAAGACGTATGGACCCAAGTTCAAAGCAATTCTTGAAATTTGTATTCAAATGTGATGCCTATCAGAATCGATCTAGGATGTACCGATCATGATTTGATGCATATTATTTTGATAACCTATCTTGAGATCTTGTCCACAAATGTAGACTGAATGTTTGAGGAGTCTGCATGTTACTGGTGTGACCTAGGTGTTGGATTAATTGCCATTGATGTCAAAGTAGCTGCCAAGAAACAAGAAAATCATATGTCAAAGTCTTGAGAAATCGCTAATGAGGATTGAGAGGCCAAAGGCCACTAATTGCTGTCAAAGGGATGACTTTATCTAAACTAAGGTAGTGCCCAAACAATTTGAAAGGAAGGACTTTATAATAGGCTGACTTTACCTTAACAAAGGCAGCGATGAAATGGAGTTAAATTCATTTGTATTAATGATGGCCGACCACCTTTGTTAGTGCCCAAGTATTGGCAATAAGAATCGCCGCCCAAGTCTAATGAATGATAATCTAAAATAAAGGGACGCCACCCTTGGGAGAAATCACACCCTTTCAAAGAGGCATGAAGAGTTATAAAAGAGAGATGAATGATAGTTAGAAAGTAAGAAGATAAAATGTAATATCAATCGAATGTATGCAGATTTGTGAAGGAGAATATATGAAGATTTGTGAAGGAGAGTATATGTAGATTTGTGAAGGAAAGTATATGTATTGAAATATCAATCATGGAGTGAATAAGAAGGCGGCAAATAAGGAGTGAATAAGAAGAAGGTTTTTATGGAGATCGAAGTGACCATTAGCCGTTGAAGAAGTGACATTCAGAAGGTGGAACTTTGTTTATTTGGAGGTCGGTGCCTATAAGAAGAGATTGGTGTCTCTTGCTAAGTTGGTGCTTAGCAGTGGGGATTGGTGTCTCTAGTAAGGTGGTGCCTACAAATCTTTTTATAGTGGGGATTGGTGTCTTGAGTAGGTTGGTGCCTACAAATTTTGTAAGAGAATTTTATATTGTGGTTGTATTCCCAGAAAGGGTTTCCACGTAATTCGTCTCTTAATTGTGTTATCTTGTGTGAATGGTGTTTTATGGTTATTAAGTTTTATAAAGTAAAAGATTAATTAATACTGATTCACAGTATAAGTGTGTACTTAACACTACGTTCCAATCCAAGGGATGCCATGTGCTAAAGTGGGACCTCTTTCCTGTGTTTTTAGAGGGGTTGTCGAGGGCTCCTGAGAATTTGTGTGATAAAATAAAATAAAAATATATGATCCTTTTTGCATAGTGGTTTGGCATAAACATAGTAAGGGTTGAAGAACCCTCTTGCTTTAATCTAAATAGAAAATTTAAATACGGTAAGGGTTACTTAAACTTGTATAAGGCTTAGAAATATTTACAAACATAAAATAAAATCTACTCTAGGTTATGAATGTTGAGAATAAAATGAAAAACATGCTTTAAACAGATAAATTCTACTCTTTATTCTTGAATATTTCTCATAGACAATGAATTTCTTAATCCCATGGAGTGTTCAATTCTTTTCACATGTAAACTACTTAAAACAAAAATTCCAATAGTCCATATATGTGATGGACAATGCAAATATTTGGATAACAAAATAAGATTGTTTAATTTAGTCTTTTTGAGTGACATGCATTCGAATAGAAACTTGAATTAAACGATCCGAGCAAAGCTTTTAAACCATCTACGCAAGTAACAATAGCATAGTTCATAAACTCGTACTTGGAGATTACTCGACAACCCAACATTTTGACTCGTACTTGGGACTTGGGAGTTTCTTGGCAACTGACATTACTTGATAAATTTATTGCTACTTACAAAACATATATATTCACAAAATAAACTAAAATAGCATGTAAAACATTGTTAAATGATTTGAGAAAGGAATGTAGATAAGATAATTATATTAATGTACAACTAATGACCACAAAAGTAGGTCAAAGGGACCGTGGATTATAGAAATGTGTCGGGAAAAAGAAAGAAACCAAAAAGGTCTCCGAAAACAAGAAAAAACAATGCTGAAAGAAATAGTATAAAACATAGCAAAGAGTGACCCCGCTCAGGGCCAAACCACTAAAGGACCCAACCACGCTCAGGTCTAAAGAGGAGAGCAAAAGATATGAGTAATCTCCAAGAATTTGTAAACATCGGGAGCACGAGGATGATCCATAAGAAAGAACTAGGGGGGAACCCATCAAGAGTTCGATCCAACTCTCCTAGCATCCAAGGTTGACGAGAAGAAGTTCTGACCCGAAGAAGGGGAGGTATGATCCCTGGTTTGTCCTCCAATCCTCTGCCTAGAAGGAAAAGTCCTTTGTGAAGGTCTAGTGGATCTAGTCTGCCCCCTGATGCCGGGTTTGAAGTGAATATGTTGATGAAAACTCGGGGAACTGTGAATAGTGTCTTTGGGCGTCACTGATCTAGAATGCAGCACTGTACTGATGTCGATCTGTCGCTTAGTGCCTTTTCTCAAAGGTAGCACCGTGAAAAAGGAAGTAATCCATTGAGTGGAGACTGGTCTAGTGGGTCTCTGAATAAAATGATCACGAAGCTTAAGAGCTTCTTGTATATATAAAGCCAAACATCTTTGGTCCTCATATCTGAAGAAGTCAGAAAGAGTCATAGACTATAACGAGTAATAAGAAACTTCAAATTCACATATCTCCAACAACTAATATAAGTTTGTTGCGGATTCCTCGTGGAAGTAGAAGGTAAAGATTCATTCTCTATAACATCATCTTCAAAGATATCATTTGCTTTTCACCAACCCCGCCTAATGCCTTGGCTGCCCTTGATGCTATTGCTTCTATGTCCCTCTCCAAACCTGCATTCTCCTCCATGGTAAACATTGGCTTTGCATCATCACCAATCTAGTTGGCATATGGATCAATATCTTCTAAGTCAATTGCCTTATAACGGTTTACTCCTTCCACTTGTCTCATGCGAAGACAAAGATGGTATCGCACAAAAACAAGGTCATTGAGACGTGCTGTCGACCTATTGTGCTTGTTTGTGTGAATATCTTCAAACATGCTTCAATCACATTCTCACCCAGAAGAGCTATACCACTGCCACAAAATGTGGATGGCTTGCGTTTGAAGATTTGGTGTTTTCACACCATAATCTACTCACCACACTTATGCAAATATGACATTTATAATTTTGTAAGTCAAATAGGCTTTAATAAATAAAAAGAAGTCTAGTAGTAGTATCTATGAGTAACGAGACTTAAAAGTAAAAACAAATGACTCGATTTATTTTTATTTGATTGAGAGTTGTTTATTCTTTTAACGCATAGATCCAAAGAAAAGAGTCTCCCTGGTGCATTCTTGTAAATTTGCAACACCTCAAAAATTGCTTCTCTAGTGTCATCATTAGGGATCATCCTCTCTATGCATGTATTGAGGCCATCCATAACCTTGTCATCGGCCTTAAATGAATCAAAATAGTGGTAAAGTAATAGATCGCTGCATGAATATGTCGATGGAGTGTCTTGTTCCATCTTTGATTAATTATGCACCAAATAGGTTCATATTTTCTTTTATTTTTTTCATAATATTTTGCAATGGCCTCTTTGGCCACGTCCATAACCTCATACAAATAACCCATTGGGTTTCTCTCCCATCCACCAACCATAGAGCTTAAACCAAAGTCTTTGACACCTAAAACAAAATAATGAACAAATTTTAAATCAAAATTAAGAAATTCTTATTATAACAAATAAATGATAAATAAAAATATAATGAAGTTTACCTTAAGGATTTTCTCCATGCGCTTTGCAAACATATCATCGAAAATAGTTTTCACGATCCTTTCCCCCTCGGCATTCCTAACATAGGAAGACTCTAACCATCGGTGACTCAACAAACATCATCTTAAGAGATGTTAGTGAGATTACAATGCTTTACAATGTAATGAAGTTTGTGGTGAATTCTCTGACTCCCGATCGCACAAGTTGCTTTCCATTGGTGTGCTTCCTTATCAAGTATAGCATCTAAGTGTGATTATAGATGAACGTGGTGATATTTCTTACCTCTTCAACCACATTTTTTTCACCCATGAGATATTTCCTATGTCCTTGAATAGGAGATCAATGCAATGTGTTGCACAAGGGCTCCAAAAAAGTATTGGGTGCCTTTCAAAAAGTCTCCCTACTGTTACACATGCTGCTGTATTGTTTGTCACAACTTGGACGACTTTCTTCGCACCTACTTCCATCACCACCTCATCCAACATATCACACTAAGTGTTTGCATTTTTCACTTGGTGGGATGTATCAATTGACTTCAAGAAGACAAGTTGCCCACTTGAAGCCACTAGAAAGTTAATCAATGTTCGGTTTTTCTCATCCGTCCACACACTAGATAAAATGGTGTATCCTTTTTTTGCCATACTTTTTTTGCACTTCTACAATATATTGCGTATGTTTGACAGAATCTTGTAGCAATGGTTGCTTTTTTGCTTTTTTACAATAGCGTGCGTATGTTTGACGGAATCCTCCAACAATAGGTGACTTTAATCATGAGGATTAGGAGCCTTGAGCTCCTTCTTGGCAATGGTCAATGTAGTGACCAAATTTTCGCAATATGAGATTTTTGCCACATTGAATGGAATGTTGTTGCAGTACCAAAAGTTTTTCGCAGCTATCCTTGCTTCACTGTGCACAACCTGGTTCCAAGCAGTACCTTTGAGGGAAGGTTGTGCCCAAGGACTACTTCGAGGAACAAAAAAGGTAGATGAGCCTCGTTCCTGTGGTCGACCCCCTAGAGTTGGGGCAATAGAAGAAGCCTCAATGTCATAATCCTCCACTGCCTTCCTCTTCACTAGAGTTGCAAGTGCATCAACTTTCCTCTTTTATCTCCCCATAAGTCGCAAGGTATGCAACCATCTTTCTTTGGGTCTCGAGTGGTGCTTGTCTAAACACTACCACATCATTCCCTGGTAGTTGGGGTAATAGAAGAGGCCTTAGTGTCATAATCATCCCTTGCTGTCCTCCTATTCACTAGGGTTGCAGGTATATCAGTTTTCCTCTTTTTTTCTCTTTTTTATCTACATAAGCTGCAAGGTATGCAACCATCTCTTTGAGCCTCAAGTAGTGCTTTTTTGCACCCTACCACATCATTCATTGGTAGTGTGATGTGCTATTTGAGGCGATAGACACCTCCACTCATATTTATTCCATAATAATTGCATACGATATAGTTGCTCTCTATCGTCGGTTCACAATGCTTTCAAGAAGGGTTAAGTGACTTAGGCTTATGACATGTAGCTGAACCAGATGCCAATGCCATTCTTAAGCAACAAGCTTGAACCCTACTTAAAAAATTTTTTTTAGAAGATGAAAGATGAAGTAGATAACCAAAAGAAGAGATAAAAGATGAAGTAGATATCATACTAGAAATGTATAGTCTTATTGAATACTTCAAATTTGAAAGATAATCAAACTACATGCATTTTTACTATAGAATCTGGATCATGGAATGAGACTTGAGTGACAAAAATGTAATGTACATTGTAAACCACTAAAATGCATTTCATTTTTACGTTGAATTTATTTCATATTCACGTATTTCTAAAACAAAATAATGAAAATGAATACCCGTAGGCTGTATGTATTTCTTGATGCTTGAAATCCATAGTTAATCAATGTATGTATTTCTTGAGGCTTGAAAACCCTAGCCTTGTACCACTGTCAATCACGACCCTTGAGTTACACTTTTAAAACTGGAGTTCCATAGTCACAAAGACTGTATTCGCAGAAGAAAAACGCAGAAAATCCAGTGCTGTTTCTGGAATGAAATTGATTTTTTTTGTTTCACTAGTCGAGTCGGGGTGATTAATCAACGATTTTGGCTGAGTAATCGCAGATATTACCCAACAAAAATCACCAATTAATTGACATGAAGCTTCTCTTGATTTTCTTCTCGATTTCTCTTTTTTTTGGGACTCACGATTAGTCATTTATCACTGATTTTTAGTGATTTTTAAATATATGAACAAGAGTACAAATGCACAAACGGCAATCAAAACCTCATTAACTAGTGAAATGAAAGACACAACATAATACTAACATAGTAGAGCTCAAATTAATGCTACACCATATCATCATATCAACACCACAGGTGCAAAGAAATATCCCTTTGTATTTAAATCTGCATTTTTGCAGTGTCTCCTTACAAGAATTATTCTCTCTTCTATCTTCTAACATAATATATCTAAAGGATATTAAAAGCCCTCTTATAACTGAAGGGGGATCTCAATACTTTCTTTTCAAAATGAATATGAAACAAATGACTCTATGAGACCTTTCATATCCATTGAATGTTTTTGAGATAAAAATTCCAGCAAGGGAAGTAGCAACAACCGCTTATGACTAGCCTTGTAGTCATTATGCTCTACTCCTCTCTTCACACCACTAGGGTTGTCACCAATATGAAGCACCGCCATTTTCTTACATTTGAGGAACTCCAAGGGCACGGGTTGGTGAAGCATTCTTACCTATGCCACGCTTGTCACAGGGAGCAATATTTGATCATTGCCCTCTGTCTTGGATAAAGAATAAGGTGGATGCGTGCTTCTTTACTTTTGTGGGCCCTCCTCATTTCAAGCATACTTCCTGTTGTTTCCAGGCCCATCGAGGTGTGCATAAATAGAAAACAAGGACCGATCCTTCACTTATCTATATTTGACTGAAAAAACTTAAAACAATTATGACAAAGATGGATCTCGTCTTGAAACACAAAAACTAGTTCTTAAACCATTGAAATGCCAAGATTGTTACCGAAAAGGTTGTAATGCTGAATCTTGAGGCTTGCGAAAAGCATATACCACTTACTAAATTAGGGGATGTATATTTGCTCCATACCATAAGTGGATTAATCTGATGAAGCTAGGGATATCAAGCTACATTGTGAATGACTATATGAAGTGACTTTGGATTTCGATTTATACAAAATCCTCCTTTGCTGGCTGCAGCTAAGGCGTTATAATTTACCTTTACTTTTTTTTCAGTCCATAAAATAAAATGTTATTTGTGTGATGAAGCTTTTTGTTTCTTTGTGCAGCTCTTTCCTTCTTTGTGAAGTTTTCGTTCATTATGCTACTTCCTCTTCTGAGGCTCTCCTTTATTGCGGAGCTCTCCTCTCTACAAAGTTTTCCTTCATTGCGAAGCTTTCCCACTTCTTCAACCCGTAGCACTTTAAGCCAGAAATAAATCACAAAATGTGCCACCTTCATTCTAGAAAACCAATCCATGGAGTAGAAGAAAAGGAGAGAGACCCATGGGGAACTAGCACAAGAACATAGCACATGACATAATCAAATTAACACCTAAAATAAAGGATAAAACACACAATAAATTAAATACTCAAAGCTCATAAGCACTCCATATAAGGATTAGGAAAATAAATATGATGTAGGAGCATCTGGGTCAATAAACAATCTTGCAATAGCCAAAAACGTGTAGGCGTTTGTGCGTGTGTGTGACTTGTCGACATTGTCAATAACATTCATGCATCAAAGATGATCAAAACTAGTCCTTGAAGCACCAACAGAGTTCCAATATCCCATGAACATTAGGTGGAGTTGGATATCAGTTTGAGACAAATTAACACATAATAATCTTCGTTATTTTATTTAACATAATAATTACAATATATAGGCAATGGTATCTCCTATAAGCAAGAGTCATGCCTTAACCTAAACCAACCCCCTATAAATTCTCAACTCTCAACTATCTTCAACAATATCTCATCGACATTTTATCTATGTGAGTTGTTCACTCACCATTATTTTTTCACAACTATATTGTTTAATCGCACACACACTGTCAAATATATTTACTCACACACTTTGTGAGTACTAACTACATAATTTTATCATCATTCCCCCTAGTACGAACATGGGGAGACAACATCACTTAATGACTAAGCAACACTTTGCTCCAGAGATTGCACATGGTCTTGACACTCACATTGATTGTGGGAACTACATCTACCATGAATAGGGACTATTCCGCCAAAAATGCCTAGGGCTCGCACCTAGCTTGCTCCCTTCAGCATGCCCAAAGACCATGCCTAGACAAAAGAAAACCAATCATCGGGCTGTGCGTGTAGCGGCCAAGAAGCCAACAAGACTGATTACTAAAGGCTCATGCAAAAGAAGCCGAGGATCAATGATAAATTCTATCAATGAGACTATGCCAAGCATTGTAATTGTTAGCCCAATCCTGGGCATATGAACCAAGAATAATAATACCAACAATCGTCGTCAACTTAGATCAAGATCCAAAATCTGTCTAAGATCTTCTTGAAGCTTAGTCAACCACCATAGAGGTGGAGACCCATAGCAACAAAGAGTGTCATTATCAAGAGCTCAGTTAGCTAGCACATCCGCAACTCTGTTAAGCCCTCGAGGAACATGATGGAAGCTAATTTGATGAAAGTGTTCCTTCAACTTCTAAATCTTTTTTTGTTCTCTAACAATTTGCCAATTTTCTCTTATAAGAAGAGTTATTAGATAAAAGATTAATGATCATAAGAGAATCAGATTCAACCTCAATCCTTGACCATCCCACTTTCAGTGCTTCTTGCATACCTCTAAAAACAACTCTAATCTCAGCTATATTGTTCGTTGCATATTTAAACGCTAAAAGAGAGGCTATATTTAAATGAAATACACACCAATCCTGTTTTTTTTTCATAAAACACAGGCTTTACTAGTTGGGAAGTGAGCGTGGTAGTGTGTTTGAGACAAGGGCAAGGATAGTTGTAGTTGTGGAAAATCGCGTTGTGCCTTGCAAAGACTGTGATTCATCTGATGCAAAAAGAGCCGAGTGTGGCAATGCAATATTCTATGAACTGGATCCGAGCTTGAAAGAACACTGCAGTTCGAATGCGGCTGAGGCAATTTAGACAGAGTCTAATGCAATGTATTTGATCCAAAATTTGATGCGAGTCACGAATGGAATACGACATAATGTAATCAACTCGATGCAGGCCATGGCTAGGAACAAAGGACAATGTGTTGTCGAATAGAAGGTAGGGATTTGAGTTCAAATGATGCCAAATGAACTCGATACGTAGTCAAGACCGATGCGTGGATGCAGGCCAAGTACATCGAAGCAATGCCAACAAAACCAATGAAGCCGTTCAATGCAAAATGGCTGCAAATTGCAAGATGCAATGCAATGCACAAATTTGTATGTAATTTGCGTTGATGCTACAATGACTGATTTTATGTTCTCCTTATTGGGGTTTTGAATGTGCCCAACAAATTCTTGCACACAGAACACCATGTTTAATATCTAATCAAGCTGGATCAATACTTACACAACTCTCTAAATCAATGCAAAAGTTTAATCTAACATAAAGACAAACGGATAAAACATATAACATCATTGTTGGGGGCAATGAAACATAATAGTTGGCCCTCAGTCGCTCTCAAGATTCCATTACAGGCAAAGGAATAATAATGCTTTGATACTAAATGTAATATTTGGATCAGTTTGAGACAAATTAACACACAACAATCTTCGCTACATTATTCAACATAATAATTACAAAATATAGGCAATTATATCTTCTATAAGCAAGGAGTCATGCCTTATCAAATCTACTCCCTATAAATTTTCAACTCTCTTCATCAATATCTTATCTACATTTCATCTATGTGAGTAGTTCACTCACCATTATTCTTTCAAAACTATATTGTTTAATCACACACACACTATCAAATATATTTACTCACACACATGTGAGTACTAACTACATAATTTTCTTATCATTTCAATCTTTTCCTAGATGTCAATTGAACCCCTTTTGGGCAAGATGCAGAAACCACCGCTTAATGTAGGTGGCAGTTGCGAAATTGCCAGTCTACATTAAGTGGTGGTTATGTAATCGCCGGTTTGCAGTAATTGGTGGTTTTGCTTGCATTGGCAAAATTTGTAAAGTAATTGCCCAAAACATTTGTTGACATGTGGGCCATTTCCCAAGATGAAGGGAACTCAAAAAGGCCCCTGCAGGATGCTAGTGTCAATCAAATGAGATTTTGAAGAGACTTTCAAGAGTAGAGAGTTAGTTGAGAAGAAGAGAGTTAAGAGTTGGAGAGTCTATTTTTCAAAAGGTAGAGAAGGAGAGAAGCTTGTAGATCTTGTGAGGGAAGTGCATTTAGGACCGAGAGAGGAGAGTAACAAATCGATTGTGGGATTGAATTGGTAGTAGATCGTCTTCATGTTATGCTTTCAATAAGCTAGTGAGATGAGAGAGAGTGTGTGCAATAAAATCTCTGAAACCTTGGAATTCAAGCGATAAAAGATGTGCGCTTGTTTACAAGTTTGAGTATTGTGTTTGGTATTGTGTGTGTCCATTGGGTGTGTGTAGTTCTAGGCTTTGGAGTAAGGCAACCATTAATTTGGCCCCTCGTTCCCATCCACATCACAATCCATTCCATTAGTCAATCGCAACAATCCCGGTTTTAGTTAGCAACATGGCTTCAATTGAATTATTCTATGCATGGTGACAAAACCATTGCTTCATGTAAGTGACGGTTAGGAAACCGCTACCACCTGTAGAGAGGCGGTAATGAAATTGCTTGTTTTGCTTGTAGTAACCATCCATATATGGTAACAACAAGATAACTTCTTTTGTCAGTTCTTGAGACATTTAAGGATCCTTTGGGTGCACAAAAGGACATTCCTAAGCACAATAAGTGGAGGCAAGAATACAAAGAAGGCATCAATGATCAAAGCTGGTGTTCATTTGATTGTAGGAAGGATTGGAGAATGGAGCAAAGGGAAGATGATGTAATATTCCAAACCAGAATATTATATGGAAATTTGATTTCCTTGGAAATCCCATTTAAAATAAATAAATATAGAATTTGTACTTTAGAATAATTTATTTAAATCAAATGAATTTTTAGTATATAATTTTAGAACTCGAATTTTACAATAAACGTCTCAAGGGTTTACGTCCTTGTAACCAATCTTACTTTTGAGGGGTTTCGCCCTCAATTGTAATCGTAAGTATTAAGCTTATACAAGTTAAATGTTTAATACATAAATTATTTTTGATGATTTCCTTCCATTTCCATAATGCTTTATTTATACCTTCACCCTTACATTGAAGAGGTGTGACTTCCGCAAAGGTAGCGTCCTTCCATAATAACTTAAGTAATAATTAATATATTAACTAATTAATAACTTAACTAACTATTGTCCCTTCATAAAGTGCTGTGCTGTTGGCTCATCATAAATTGCAACGATTTCTTTAGTTAATGCTGTGCTGCTATTCCTTGCAATGATTCCCTTTTAAATAGTAGTAGTTCAGTGTGGGAATGTTACAGACCTTCCGTCAAATTACTTGTCCTCAAGCAATTGTAAATTTGGATGTTCAAGGATTGATGCTCCATCCCACGTGGCATCTTCAAGTGGTAAATTTTTCCAACAAACCAAATACTCCTTGATACTTCTATTCCTTAACCTTTTTTCACGAGCCTCAAAGATAGCTTCGGGTATTAAAATCAACTTACCTTCGTTGTCTAGTGGTGGTAGCTCTATAGGAGTAATATGTTGGCCAAGTGCCCTTTTTAGGCGCGAAACATGGAAAACATTATGTATCTGACTACAACCTGGTAATTCTAACTTGTAAACAACCTCTCCCACCTTCCTTGTGACTTTATATGGTCCGTAGAAACGTGGTTTGAGTTTCTTGTCTCCACTTTGCTTGATGGAGGTCTGCCTATACGATTGTAAATGCAAATATACCATGCCCCCTACTTCAAGGTTTCGTTCTGTTCTATGCTGATCTGCATATAGCATTTGTTGATTTTGTGCTTGTTGAAGATTATCCTTGAGAGTCCTAAGGATATCTTGACTTTGTTAGATTAAGTCCTTGGTTCCCGAAACTCTACTATCTGGAATGACCAAGTCCATGGAAGATTGCGCATTGTATCCATACAAAGCTTTGAATGGTGTCATTCCAATTGACATGTGATAGGAGGTATTATAACAAAATTCTCCCAAGTGCAACCATTTGATCCATGCATTTTGTTCTCTTGATATATAATTCCTTAAATACCCTTCAATCCATTTATTGACAGCTTCTGTTTGACCATCCGTTTGAGGATGATAAGTTTAGTACCTGCTAGATGAAAGAGTTCTTGCCAAAATGAACTCATAAACCTGCTATCTCTGTCACTAACAATGTTCTTTGGCAGCCCATGTAATTTAAAGATTTCTTTGAAAAATATTCCAGCTACCAAGGGGGCATCATACTTAGTGGGAAGAGGAAAGAAATGAGCATACTTCTTCAAACGGTCAACAACTACATAAAGGCAACTCTTCCCTTGAACCACTGGCAATCCAGTAATAAAATCCATTGAAATACCTTGAGCATGAATGGGTAGGGGTTGCAACAAGCCTGCTGGAAATTCGTTTTCTATTTGCTCTGTTGGCAACTAGGACACTCCTGAATGTACTTAAGAACTTCACTCTTAAGCTCTTTCCAAAAGAACATTTCTCTTACCTATTTATATGTCTTAAGATAACCTAGATGAAAGTGTTCCTTCAGCTTCTGAATCTTTTTTTGTTCTCTTAACAATTTGCCAATTTTTACTCTTATAAGAAGAGTTATTAGATAAAAGATTAATGATCATAAGAGAATCAAATTCAACCTCAATCCTTGTCCATCCCACTTTCAGTGCTTCTTGCATACTGTAATGTCCCAATTTTTTCCCTCGTAATTAAACAGGTATGAAGACCTTTAGTTTATCTCCCCATGTAATATCCCGAACTAGGGTATTAAATGGAAAAAATTGCTTTTCTTGAAATTCCGTTTTATAACAAATATATAATTTTTTTATTTTTAAATAATAATATATTGAATTGAATATAAAATGATTACAAAGTTTCCGGATTTCGAATATTACAATCAGCCACAAGGGTTTTTGTCCTTGGGTTGAGGTGACAAGGATTTTCGTCCTTGCACCTATTCACAGACTAAAGGTTTTCGTCCTTAATGGTAAGTATAAAGCTTCAAGCTTATACGAGATATAATGCTAATACATAAATGTTTTTATGAATTATTCTCTCCATCCTGAAAATGAATCATTTATACATACAATCTGATATTGAAAGTTGTGATCTTCCAAATGGTTGCATCTCTTCATAATACTTAAATTAATGTTGTTTTTATTAATATATATTAATGATTAATTGCATTAATATTTTTGTTAACTGCTGAGCCTTTTAAGCAAATCATTGGCGCTGCCTTAAGATGGCCAGCGATCTTCATTAGAGCAGCAATTCTTTAATAACAAGGCATCGTTGATCTCCAAACTTAATTGCTGCGATCTTTAGGTCAATTGTCTTGGCTATGTGATGTGGAGTGGGTAGTTCTGTAATCTGTGTATTGCTATTACTATTCTCGGGTGCTGCGATCATCCTTGATGGTTCCTTAACAATTTTCAAAGGGTCCATTAAATTGTCATTGGTTGGCTGTAAAGTGGCATGTGGAAAAGGAGTAGAATTTTGGAATATTATAGTCTTCCCCTCCCAAAATTGCTTGTCCTCAAGCAATTGGAAATTAGGATGTTCAAGGATTGAGGCTCCTTCCCACGTGGCGTCTTCAAGAGATAAATTTTGCCACCGAATTAAATATTCGGTGATACTTCTATTCCTTAGCTTTTTCTCACGTATGTCAAGGATGGATTCAGGTATTAAGATCAACTTACCTTCCTCATCCAATGGTGGTAGCTCGATGGAAGGAACAATATGTTGGCCGAGTGCCCGTTTTAGGCATGAAACATGAAAAACAATGTGTATTCGGCTACTTCCAGGTAACTCCAACTCGTAAGCAACCACCCCAATCTTTCGTATGACTTTATACGGTCCATAGAAACTCCAAGTATGACTTTAAGTATGACCTTATGACTTCATTTGATTGTAGGAAGGATTGGAGAAAGGAACAAAGGGAAGATGAGTGAGCAAGATAGCAAGGGAACTGTTGTACTTGGTGTTCTATTGACCGCTTTGCAATCCATCTTTGGCCATATGAAGAATAGGAAGTTGGGCAATTGCCACTTCCAATTGCTTTTTCCCCATCTTTAGGTTTTCCAAACAAAAATCTTCGAGTCTTGTTGTCTACATGGATATGTTATGTTCATGTTTCCTTCCATTCATGTTTCAGTTCTAAAGTTTTGGGTTTATATTTCCAACACCACATCACGTCAATTATAATTTTATTTGAGTAATTAACCATCATTTTGAAGCAAATACAAAGTAGAATAGCAAGTTGTGATTCTGTAAATTCTAGCGAGAATTGTCCTTAGGAGTTTATAGATCATTTTGTTATTAGAGCATGATTAATCTTTGGGTATTGTGGAACGTTTTTGAGTTGATTTGCATGATAGTGACAAGATCTAATGAAGAAAAATTGTTGCGTTGCAATCCTGAGATCTCTGCAATAGGGTGGATTCAACAAGTGAGAGAAATGGCTCAAGAAAGTGAAGAGAGACTTGCCAAGAGAGTTGCTACACTAGAATCATGCACAAAAAGCTTGATGAAATCCGAAGATGCTATCATCAACTATCAAGAACTTATAGCCAGGAACCAAGAATCCATGGACATGGTGGTTTGTGCTCTAGCTAGGAAGTTTGTGTAGAAGGATTATAGAGAAACTATACTACCAATAACATCATACACAAAATAGTGATTGCATAACATACCATGGCAAATTATACTCTTAAAACAATAGCAACTTTGTATTCATAAGTAATAGTTTTTTATACAATTCATTCAATACATGGAGGCCCTGATACAATATACAAGCACCCTTTCCCCAATGTACGTCTTTCTATTTATACAACAAGAAGACCCAACGGTTGTCAATTAAACACAACCATCAACCACCAAGCATGCTAACAAGAGTCTTTACAAACTACCTAATGCTGATAATACACTCATTAACAATGTAACAAGTTGGCTACCAAAACATATAATTAGTAATACATAGATAACAATGACACTACTAACATGATATTGTACATTATCCCCTCCTAAAAAGTGCTTGGGGTCCCTTCCGACACAACCCATATACAACAAGAGGAAAATGAGATTGAAGAGAGGAGACATTCTTGAAGGAGTTGCGGTTGATGTAGAGTTTGTTGTAGTTAGAACTCCTAGATACCCTCGGGGAAAATACATCGGACAAAAATGCTGATTTTTTTAACCAATGCGAAACCCCATGCAATTGTGTATATATATGGTGCTCGTTTAGTCCAATACTTCCTCTAGTTGTGAAGGAAAACAAGATAGATACAGGGAAGAGGTCGTACGAGATGACAACAAAGCAAAAAAATTCAGGGATTGATTGTGGAGGGAATCCAACAAAAGTTCAGCCACCTAGTGGTAAGATACAATGTTTTACGACAATGGGAAGAAATCTAAACATATAAACTGGATGTCGGTGAACTAATTAAACCGAAGGACTGGGCTTATGATTTATCAGTAGAGGAAAAAACATACAACAAAGAGTTTTTGGATCTCTTAATGGATTGTTGGATCAAGTGATCTATAGATTAACCGGTCTATGCCTCTATCTGAAAGGTTTTGCATAAGGTTTTGTAGGAATGGTATGAGTCTTTAGATCAAATATTTTCAGATCGTTATTAGCCTTATCTTTCCATTCTTCTTTCTAATTGGGAGAAGATTGGCTAACCAAGTGGAATGTCTAATGGGAAAGATGATTTTTGTATATATTAGTCCTTGTACTTTTTGGTAAATAGCTGGCTCGATTAATGGATTAACTAGCCTCTGGAAAGGTTTTTGCATTAGGGTTTCGAGGAATGGGAGAAATGATTTTTGGATCAAAGATTTTTTGGATCTCTGTAAGCCCCAGTGAAAACAACTTTGATATCAGTGAAAATTTTGATAAATTAATGTTTTCTCTCTGTAGATCAAAAAGTCCCTAGGTTGACCAATTGGGGATTCTCACCTATCCCCAAGTTCACTGGCTTGTAATTCTTTTTTCCCAAAGAATCATCATCACTGTGTAGTCTAGAATTAGAAAGTCAAGCATTTAAATCTAGGTGTTTTCCAGTATGAACTAAACCTTTGGAAATTTTGTTGATATCCTTTTTTTCTTCATCATTTTTCTAGGGATTCCATGGGCTCCTTCTTATCAATAATTTGGTCTTTGAAAGCACTTGTGCTGCTTATGAATTGGATAACTTGTTCATCAGTAAAATCTTGAAACACATCACTATTGCCAAGGAAAAATGGTGTCGAAACCATTGATGACCAATGATGCCCCAAGGGACAACACACGAAACATAGATTCTAATGCTTTATGTGAGGATACCTCTATGCCATATTGGTTTGCTTCCACCAATTGGAATATTTGGAGATTGGATTCTTGAGACTTTTCAAAGTGTCATCTAGGAGAACATTGTCACTCGAAACACCATCGATAACATAGTGCTGTTTGTTAAGGTTTCTCTGAAGTATCTTCTCTTGCATTAGTGCTGGCCATTTGGCTAGATCCATTGTCAGGAGCATGGGTTCGATCACTTAAACCCCTGACAATGGGGGTTGGACTATGGGTTCCTCCTTATTCTCCCCGTTTTCTGACATGTCCTTTGAAATTAGGTGTTTTGTCACATTTGCAATATTGGGTACGTTGATGGTTATTGCATTTTTGAGTTCAAGAAACTTTGCAATAAATATAACTTTACGGGGATTGTGGTTTGCAAGACTTGTCTCACAATTGCTTTGTTTGACTCAAGTGGAATGCTCACCACAATACTTTTCCGCACATGGGATTGTCTTTGTTTTTCAACCATGGCCTTCTCGACTTTAGTGCTTGCCTTAACAAGTCTTCTCTTATTCATTCTTGGGTTGGGATATATGATTTTCTTTGCTTGTGCTTGATTGATTTTCAATACTTTATTTTCATTGACAACGTCAGTGTAATGTCCCCTTTTTCGCAAGCATCAGAGTTTGGAGGATTAGCCTATCATTTGACCCTCGTAGGCTAATGGAGTTGGTTAGAGGGTCCTTCTTGGTAGTCATCAGGGTGTGTTTTCTTCTTCAGGGTGCTTTTGGGTTTAGGTTTGGCCTTCGTTTGACTCAGTTTTTCACACTTACTATTTATAGTATGTTACCATTTTTTCTATTTTTAGTAGGGCACCTAGACGGGTCTCAGTTGCAGTTTTGATCTTCTTAATCAGTTGGATGGGCGAAATATTAAGTATTTAATGAGTAATTATCATTAAAGGCACTTTAATGATAATTAATTAATATAAAGTTAAATTATAAAGTCAAAAAGTGTACTTTATTTCAATGGGGCCATGACCCATCATTAAAATCACTTAAAAGTAAATTTAATATTTCATGGATTTGAGCGCCCTCTTATGGAGACTTATAGTAAAGTTTTTATTAAAAACCTAAAGAGGATTTCAAAAAGGAATTAAAGGCCCTTAAGGAGGTCAACCTCTTTTGAAAGGTTATAAAAGGATTCTAAACCATAAAGTCATTATCATTTTTGGAGAATATATTACTTGTGTTTTGACGTGTGAGCTGTGTGGAGAAACACAGAAGGGTTTCTGCCATTGTTGAGCCTTTGGGAACAAAAACTCTCATAGGTTGTGCAATTTTGAGGTTGTGAAAGACCAGCTGAGATTATTGCCTGAGTGTGGGCTTCATCCAGGAGTCCTATTTGTGCTAATAGGTGAAGAAATATCAAAGGGTTTGAAGAGTATTGAAGATTGATCAACTGCAGCCCTGAATATTCATTTGGCAGCTATTAAAAATCAGATGTTATTGATCTGCGGCTATAGCGACGTGAATAATACCCGTGCTACAGTGACGTGAATAGTACCTGCGCTACAGTGCTGCTACAATACTTTGTGTAAAGTTTTTCCGGATATGTTATTGGTATATTGGGTACTTAAACATCTCATTTGTATTGGGTTTTCTAGTGCTGTTACAGTCTGATAACTTGCATATCACCCCTGATAAGAATGTAATCAGAGCTGATTTCTATTCAATAAGAAGCAAATATTATGTGGGTTCCTTGTATAAGCATATGTAAACATTCCTTATCATTTCTATGCAAATTTATGTTTTTTTGGCATTGAGATAACATTCAAACAAACATAAAAAACACATAAACACTCAAAAAATCAGAACTCAGACATTGCATGCCAACCATTTGACGAAATGTCAATCCATTCAAACTGAGTTTTCGGAGTAGAACTAGTAAGGGTTCTTACAGTCAGTCACATTGACTCGTGCTTGGTTTAGATTGTTGGCATCATTGTGATCCCTTGGCCCACACCATGTCCCTGGAAGTCCATTATGATTTTAATTTGTGTTGCAATGTCTTGTGGAATGTCTCCACTCGTTACACTTCCGACATTGTGGCTTTGGTGGCGTGGTGGGTGGTGGCGATTTCTCCCCTTGTGTGAAGAGCACTTGGGTGCTCTTGTTTTGCAAATTTTATTGGAAATCCTTGACTGAATGCCTTATAACTTGACAAATCTTAGAAAACATTTCATTGGACAATTCACTTTGGTGTGACATTCTACTTTGCATTCAATACACCAAAGATTCTTGCCTTCATTATTCGTATCTCGGTTTAGCTCTTTAATCATTCAAATCATGTCTCTTCTCAAGGCTTGCACGAATCCAGGTTCACTATCATTACTGGATTGTAAATCATCATCTACGCTTGTCCTTCTCGAGTGTAAGGAAGTCTTATTTTCACTTTCAATGCCCACTGTTTTATTCTATGCATCTTTGTAAGATAGGTGAAAACTTTGTCATCTTCCTCCGCAATGAGTGCACAAGTTCCTCAAAGCACCACCTTTCTTTAGCTTGTTGATGGGTTCCTTCTTGATTTTGCCCAACAATTCAAGTCTTGTGTTATAGGCTCATACATTTGTGTGCATCCCTTGTTGAGTGTTGTAAATCTTCATGACAATTTCAATTTTGTCTTAGAGGAGCTTGAATTTATTTTCAATTGCCTTCAACAATTTGTCCCATGATGACTTTTCACTTGTTGGTGTGTCTATGTACCATATTAAAGGGCATCAATGAACCATTAGTTAAACTAATGTTGGGTTATCAACCTTCTCAATTGATATAATTTTTTTATGTTCAGTAAAACACAAACACACGAGTATGTTAGTGTGCTTGATGCCATCCATATCTATTCATTCTTGCTGACATCGGTATTAGAGCAGGTTTTTGGGGAAGCCCTAGGCAAATTGCTAGGGTATGAATTGCAAAGTTGAAGAGGTTTTAAACCAAAGGTGTTTATGTGCAGTGGCAAAACTCGTTGCTAGGGCATGCGGGTTGAAGTGAATTGACAAATCTTTGGATGGGGACCAAAGTTGCAATTTCATGACTGGTACGTGAAGGAAGCATGAGAACAAAAGAGTGAACTTGTAGAAGGCATTAGGGCATGATTGAAGGAAGCAGTCATGGATTTGCAGTTGTCGATAAAAATGCATGAGTAGAGGGAGTCGTAGAAAAAGGAAGTGGTTGCGATTTCTACTAAGTGTAGATGCGATCTGAAGGAAAGATGTTGCAGACCTAGTTGTGGTTTTCAGGAGGTTTCCGATTTTCATACGGGATGTTTTTCAAAGAATTGCAGCTGTCCCAGAGGAGACGAGCTATGGGATTTGAAGAACATTGTGTTTCGAGGGAGTGTAGACCAGCCATAATTACAAGCCAAAAGATGCAGAGCAGAACACACACTTTATTCAGAATTTGTAGACAGTTTGTTTGCAAATTCGTGATTTCCAGTGGATGATTTCAGTCTAGGGCACATGGAAAAGAGATTGTGCTTGGACACGAATATATAGTCCAGTTTTATAATTTTCGTGTACATCCACGCTTTTTGCAGAATATATAGTCCAGTGTTGATGTTTTTGTATACATGAACTAGAAGAGTTGAAGTTTTTGCTTTGGTAATCGATTTCTAGACACCTAAGTAGAAAACGTTGCATGGTAGAGGACCCAGATGGAATTTGAAGTAAGAAGGAAGAATGGCAAACAAAAATATTCTGCAGTCAAATGCTTTGAAGGGAGAACAAAATGTCAATGCAGATTTGACAACTGTATATTCGAAGTGCAGTCAGATTCTAAGTAATTTGACATTCAGACTGTGTAATATCCCAAAATGGAATATAACACTGTAATCTGGAATTTCACACAAACCCTAGCCAAATGATATAATTATCTGAATTTGACAGCAAACTCTAGCTTTCTGAAAATCACCCCAAGCTGTAATAAAATACTTCCAAAACCTAGCAACAGTTTAGAGATTATACCTGTAGAAATTGGGGCACAAAATGAGGATACCAATTTCAAACCTAGGCAACCTGTTGCTGGAAATATTCAGAAATTCAACAAGTGCCCTTCCAAACCAATATATTAATGAGAACCTTACCAAAATGCTACCAATAATCATGCCAAACTCCACAAAAAATTATCATGCTTTTCAACAATTATCAGGGCACAACTATAATATTTTATTCATCAATAATTTTAGAATCAGTATTTGGAACCTTTTTACCAGTGATTTTCTCAACTTATAATAGATGGAAAATTATATAAAAATATAATTATGTTTTCAGAATTTACAAAACAGAATTTTGGCCTCAAATAGCCATACAAACAATGAAATACGCTCCCAAGGGGAGTCGCCAAGAAGGGAACTGCTGTGTTTTCCTACCAACGCTGCCCTAAAACCTGAAATTCTGCCCTTTATATGCCATTCGCTGCTCTAGTTGCAGCCATAAAACAAGTCACCACACTTGGAACTAATTGCAACCTTTGACAAAAGCTACCTGGTTGCGTTTGTTCAACATTAGATGGATATTTTGTAAAATCAGACCAATGAAGCTCAATGCAACCCCTGAATGAAGATGCCTTAGTTGAATGTGAGCGTTGTTGTCCTTAATCCAACTTCCATTGAAGGGTTTCGTCCTTAATGGCTAAGTTAAGCGTTTTCGTGCTTAAGCTTACAAATTCAATTATCAAAATCATGCATGCCTTCAAATGAATCACAATCCTCCTTATATACCTTACTCCCCAAGTTGGGCGCTCCATTTGGAGGGAAAGTGCAAAATGTTATAAAGTTAACTTTCTTTTAAAATCACCTAAGGGCTATGTGAGCCCCCTTAACTCAAAAGTCCCCCTCCTCAACTTAAAATTAGAACTTAACCAAAATGTACCCAATTAATTTGAAGAGGAGTTAGTCCTTCCTTTTTAAGTACCCTTTCCCTTAGGCTAAGGGAAACACCGAAGAGTAAGGCTAAGGGTCCTTTTTTGCTCTTATGTTAAAAAAGGGGACTTGACAATCCTTCCTGCCCAAAATTGCTTGTCCTCAAGCAATAACATCCATGGAGCTGTCCCAACCATAGATGGAATAATTGGTGAGTAATCATCAGTTGGTTGGTTACTTGTCGAAAATTCCCATAGACGAGTATTTGTTGCTCGAAAATGTCGGAAAAGTCTGAAAATCTTGCAAAAAATTAACTGTCAGTTACTTGCCGGTTTCTATGCACATAGTTTCCACGTGGAAAACCTCGCAGAACCATAGGAAAACCGTGGGAATGGCCTCAAATGTTGAAAATACATTGAATTTTGTCTTATAAATTGCAACAAATCTCTCATTTCATTCACACAAGATTTGGAGCACCCAAGAGCGGATTGGAAGGAGAATTTAGTAAAGAGATTTCCAGGTTAGTGCATTTGAATTTTTTTAAAAAAATTTTCAGGTATGTAAAGGAATTGTAATTTAATAAAAAACATGTTTGATAAATATTTTAAATTTTAGTATTCAAATTTGATGCATTCTATTTTAGTTTCATGCATTTTGTTAATTTTAGTGTTTACTATTTACAATTTATGCCTATTTGTTTTTTTTTAAATTTTGATTAAAAATGTTTTTTAACTGTTTGCGTTATGGTTAGTTTTTGTTTATCATTACAATTTATTTATTGTTATGTTTAACTGTTATATATTATAGTTTTCAATTTGTTTGTTAAAATTTTAAATCATAAATATATTTTAGTTTTCGTTTAATAGTTTATCATTATAATTTATTTATCATATTTTAATTAAAAATTTGTATTAAATGTTTTTATTTTTTATTTCTTTTGAATATCGTTTTCAACAGTTTTGCGTTTTGCAAGTTATTCGTTAGCAAACAATGGCATCCGCTAGTGCGTCGAGTTCAGATTTAATCAGTGGTAGCCAATCGGCTCCCTCTAATTCTCGCACCGGTGCTTGGAAGTATGCCATGTAGGTTGGAACGTCCCAGAGGATTTCAATTTGAAATTTTTGCCTTAAAGAGGATGTCAAGAGTCATCAATTGCATGAAGTACCATCATGTATTCCTTGTCGCGACGTCATGCCTTGTCCCAATGTCACTAAAAAGACAGAATGCGAGATGATGGTGGAGCTTGCATCACTGGACGAAAAGAAATTAGAGAGGGCAATGATGCAATCAAGTCTAACAACGACCATTGGTCCCACATTGATAGAGGAAAAAGCGGCAACAATGACAAATTGTGGGCTTTAGTCGTGGTCCACACAAGTGCCATGGCATATCTTCATCAGCTTCGACTTAGTTACACTCATTTTTTGTGCCTAAAAACACACCTGGGGCACAACCTTCACTGCAAGCTATATGATGGAACAAGCATGCACATGTGGAGAAAGATAAAGTTTGCGCAATTTTTTGGTACTTTAATGTGACGAGGAGCTCATACTGAGAATATTTGAGCTTTAACAGATGTAGAGAAAGAGTATAAGACACCCTCTCCAAAAGATTTGAGTGGGAAGTTGTTCAACAATGTAGTTGAAGATTCAAAGCTAATTGTTGAAGATCAGAAGAGTTTGTGGCATAAGTTTGGATGCACCATTCTTTTTGATGGATGGAAGGATGGAAAGAACTGTACCTTCATCAAATTTTTGGGGGCTTCAAATAGTGAGCTAGTTTTTTTTGAAGTCTATTGATGCATCTAATAAAATAAAAAATGCATAAACTTTGAGTTTGATGCTAGAGGAGGTTGTTTTAAAGGTGGGAATCAAGAATGCTGTTCAAATTATCATAGACAATGTAATGTCCTCTTTTTAGCTTGTTCCAGCTTCTTGGTAGATTAACTTATTATTTGGCCCTCGTAGGCTAATGCAGATGGTTAGAGGGTCTTGTTTGGCAGCTACTTGAGTGTTTTTTATCCCGAGCTCAATTGAGTTCATGATTGGCTTTCGTTTGGTGATTTAGGACTCAGTTTCACACACTATTTATAGTAAGTCATTTTGCCAATGGAGTCCAGTGTTTCTATAAATAGTAAAGCACCTGGGCATGTGATGAATTTAGTGTTGATCCCAGTTTTTAGTTGTCATGGCGAATTAAGTATTAATGTGCAAGTTATATTATTTAATTATTATTAAAGGTGACTTTAATAATAATTAATGATATTATAACTTTATGTTTAAAAAGGGCTATTTAATGACTTAATGCACATTAAATGATTAATTAATTTGGGCGTCCACTTCAAGAAAATATTTGATAAAGTTTAAATGCACATTTAATGTTATTTTAAATGATTAAAAAGGGAGGCTTCTAGAGGATCGACCTCTTCAAGAGAAATTATAAAAAGGGATCAACCAAAGCTATTAGGGGATATATTACTTTTATCTCTTTTGGTGATTTGCTGTGGAGAAGCAGAAACCTAGGGTTTTTGCAATTCTTGATCATTGAGAACGAAATTTCTCATTGATTTAGCATACCTGAGGTTGTGAAAGATCTTCCGAAGGATTGCTTGTGAGATTGGCTCATCTAGGAGTCAACACTGAGCTTCATTGGTGAAGGATATAGAAGTTTAGACAACGGTTTATAGAGCTACCTTGCACATCATTCAAGAAAGAATCTTGGAGGAGTTTTAACAAGGTTCTTGAAGGGTTTATACACATAAAGTTGAAATGCACATGTTTGTTGATCATGGATGTTAATTACAGCCTTGCTGGGCTGTACACAACATCTAGAGCCGTACAATCGTCCATTTGCAGGTGGTACAGTCTTGTGCTCATGGTGTGTTCATCCCAGGGCAAAAACGCTTTGACTTTGGAGCTAAAATTAGTTTCAATAGGGGCAGCCAGGTCTGAGATTGATGTTTATTGCTTGAAATTGGTGAAGAAACTTTTATTTGCTGCAAGACGACCTCACAAGGGTTTTCCAGTTGATGACAACATTTCCAAGTTCATTCTAATACTAGTTTGCATATAGTTAACTCAATCAAATCGTTGATAAGGCAGCCTTGTAATTGTTTCATAAAATAGTCTTGGCATTGTAATCAATCTTGCCCATGTATGCCGAGTCTTGGCATATTATTGCAATAAGACTGCAATCAGTTTGTGCATCATATAAATAAGGAGAGGGAGATCACAAGTTTGTATAGCAAGTGTTTGTTATAATGCCTTATTGCTGTAGCCAATCATTTCAGTCAATAGGATGCATGCCAAGTGATTGTAGAAATGCCTACTAGCTGTAGGTGACTTTCACACTCATTTGTAGTCATCCATGAACATTGAATTACCAAAAAAAAGTGTTGCATTACATCCCTATTTTATAAGGAGTTTTGGTTTGCATACAACATGTTTGTCAAAATGCTTATTTGTTGTAGGTGTACTTTGCAAAGTTAGGATACAAGTCAAATGTTTGATTAAATGTCTATTAACTGTAGATGCAAATCAGCTATCTTATTTCATTAACAAATTAAAGTATATTTTGCGTAACAGTCTCATGTCACTTAGAGACATTGTGCATTGTTAGTTAAAAACGTTATAAGCACTTCATCATCATCATTCAAGGTGAAAAACAAATTGAAAACACTTACCAGCCAACAAGTTTACAAGCAAAGTATTTGACAAAATTATTAAGTGCCCAAAAAAGAAAATTAAAGGCCAATTCAGCAGGGGTCTTTACAGACAATGCAAACATATGTGGCCGCTGAGAGACTTCTTAGGGAGAGACATCCATCTCTCTTTTGGACACTTTGTGCAGCTCATTGCCTTGACCTGCTTTTGGAGGACATAGACAAACTTGATTGGGTGTAATCAGTCGTAGAAGTTAGAGAAATAACAAAATATATCTACAATCACCTTTGGGTTCTCAGCTTTATGAGAGAGCACACCAAAGGAAAAGAGCTTGTTCGAGCAGAGGTCACCATGTTTGCAATGAACTTTCTTACATTGCCAAGTATTTACAGTTTGTTGACTCCTTTGAAACAGATATTTGTGTCTCAAACATAGATGGATTCATCATATTCCAAGAAAGCTGATAGACTGAAGGTTGAGAAGACAATTTTTAGTGAGACCTTTGAAACAAGAGCTACAAAGATTGTCAACGTAACTTAAAATTGCAATTTAAATTTCAAGTTGTTTTCCTTATTTTCAAAATTTTAAACTTAAAATATTTATTTTATAAGTCCTCAAATAATATTCCGATTAGGGATATTACATTGGTATCAAAGCAATTGTTCCTGCCAGCTTGTGAAAATGGATTTTGAATTTGATGCATAGTCTATGAATCATGGAGTTAATAAGAAAATATGATTTAAAAACAAAGCTTTGTAGATTGGGAAAGGAACTTGAGCATCCACATTATTCAAAAAATGTTTTGTTCAACGTTTTGGAGGAAGTGGCTAACTGTTTGTCCTCGGTAAAACAATCAGATTCTAAGTCTATGTTTTGGACAATAAATCCTTTGTTAACTCATCTCGCTGAGTCCAAGCTGTTGAAATATCCAGATCCAGATGTGAGACTTTTGGTTGTCACTTGTATTAGTGAAATTACAAAGATAACAACACCATAATCGCCATACATTGACAACACCATGAAGGAAATATTTCGGTTAATGGTGGAATGTTTTGAGGGTCTAGATGACATCACAAGTTCTTCTTTTGCTAAGAGGGTCACAATCCTTGAAATTATGGCAAAAATCAGATCTTGTGTTCTAATGTTAGATCTAGGATGTGATGATCTAATTCTTCACATGTTTGAATATTTCTTTGCTACTATCCATAAAAATCATACGGAAAATGTAATAGAGTAAATGCAGTCCATTATGACTTTGGTCCGGAACGAGAGTGATGATATTTCACAAGATTTGTTATCCATACTAATGGCTGGTATTGAACAAGAATCATCCCCAGTGGCACATGCACTAGCTAAAAGTATTGTTGCTCAATGTTTAGAGAAACTGAAACTATTTGTAACAATTGAGGGGCACAAAGATATGTCGTTAGATGAAGAACCGCAAAAAGTATTAGATGCAGCAGAATCTCCAAAGCAAGAAAAAGAAAGCATGGAGAATGAACCAAAGAATGAAGAAAAATTTGAGGTGCAAGATTGTGAAGAGAAATTAGTGGTGCAAACCAAATTTCCAGATGATTTTACTAATGTTCAGCTTGATGGAAATTTCAAAACAGCCAACTACATGAAGCAAGTAAATGATGAAAGGGTTTTGTGCATGCATCAAATAGATAAAGTCAAAAAGGAAAGACAAAGGTACATTACTACAAATGATTGGGATGTCCAGAGTGGACCCTTGAAAGTCCATGACATGAAGATAGATGCAAGAATTTTGGATCAGCCAAAGTACATTAGAAGCTTGAGCTTGTGTTGGCAAGAGATCTCTCATTTGACAGAGACCGAATCAAGGCTTTGGGAGAACTAAATCATGTTTTATCTCTTGGAGATGGTACTTGGGTATGAGGGCTTATAATTGCTTGAGGACAAACAATTTTGAGAAGGGAGGACTGTAATATCCCTTTCCAAGCATATGACAAGGGCATAGCCATTAAAGAGGGCGCAACAATTAGAATCGCCCCTCTTGAGGGGAGTGCCACATTCAATAAAAAATAAAAGTTATATAGGCGGGCCGACTTACCTAAACACGAAAGGACGCCACCCTTTGGGACATCACCCCCCTTGGGAAAAGACATTTGGAAGAGACACGTCTTTCGATGGAAGGTGATGAAGTATTTATAGTCATTCGTTGGTATGGAAGGAATTCATTCAATCATGTATTAAAAATATATAACCATGTACAAGCATTATGCTTTACAACCATTTTTAAGGATAAAATCCCTTAATTGTGTAATTTGATTGCAAGGACAAAAACCCTTGTAATTATTATATCCCAAGGACGAAATCCTATGTAGATTTATATTTTATTATCAATACGATTATATTTTTTATTTTAAATATTATTCTTAGTACAAGTTACATTTATAAAATATTATTTTAAAAGGAATTATGAGGAATTCCAATTATCAAATAATATTGCGATTAGGGATATTACACTTTTACATATTCTATATCAAAATTATAAGCTTGAAACTTACTCATTCACTTTTGTTCCCTGTCATTTAAGTCCTTTTGGTTGAGAAAAAATTCAAATCGCTGTGATTAGTCTTGACCACAAATCTGCCACAAACCAAGTATTGTCGGCATTTTGCTAAGGCATGCATGATAGCTAACATTTTCTTGTCATAGATAGAAAAGTTGCGCTTTGTATCTTTCAATTTTCGACTTTCAAATGCAATAGGATGTCCCTTTTGCATTAAAACAACCCATATTCTTTCCCTTGATGCATCACATTCTAATACAAAAGGAATAGAGAAATCTGGGACAACAAGTATTGGGCAAGTACTCATTACGTCCTTGAGCTTTTCAAATGTGTTTTGGGCTGATTCAGAAAGCTCCGTTTTTTGTTAATTCAGTCAATGAGACAACAAGTTTTGAAAACCCTTTCACAATCTCCTATAATAACTACAAAGTCTCAAGAAACCCCTCAACTGGGTCAAAGTGGTGGGTGGTGGCCAATCAATTATTGAATCTTTTCCTAATCAACCTATACTCCTTGGGCATTGATGATATGTCCCAAATAAAAAATCTCGGTCATACCAAATTCACACAGACTCTTTCTCAAAAAGACACTGTTGTTCTAATATTCCCAACATTGTATCCAAGTGTTTCATGTGCTCTTCCTAAGTCTTACTGTACACCTAAATGTTGTCAAAGAACACTAAAACAAACTTCCTCAATTGCTCCCTAAGAACATGATTCATGCATGATTGAAAGGTAGCTAGAGCATTGGTTAAACAAAAAGGCATAACCAAAAATTCAAAATGTTCAAAATGACATCGAAAAGCTATTTTGTGTACATCCTCATCTCTTACTTTGATTTGGTGATAATCGGATCTCAAATCAATTTTAAAAAAGTATACTGCTCCATGCAATTCATCCAACAACTCATCGATCCTAGGTATTGGGTACCCGTTTTTGATAGTTTTCTTATTCAAGGCACGGTAATCAATACACATCCTTATAGTTCCATCCTCCTTTACCAAGACATCAAAAGATGCAAAGGGACTAGAAATAGGCCAAGTATGGCCCATCTCCGATAACTCCTTAATTGTTTTTTTAATTTCCTCTTTGATAGCTCTAGGATGGTAGTAAGGAGTAATCATAACTGGTTTATAACTTGTTTTCAGCTCTATAAATGTTGAAAACCTCTATTAGGTGGCAGCCCTGAAGGTAAATCACTAAATATTGTACAATGGCTGTCCAAAATGGATTGAATATCCACATGGTAAGACCTCTTATCACCGGATGTGGATGTATTACTCATAAAGCAATGGGCTGTCCACTCTATTGTTACCTTACATAAAGCTTTGTCCATGCTTCTAGCTATAACTGATGTTGGAGCCCCATTGGCCATACCATAAAGTACAACCTCTTTGCCTTTCGACTGAAATTTCAGCTCCATGGTTTTGTAGTTTTGTGTGAATTCTCCAAGGGAATGGATCCATTGTACACCTATAATTAGATTTGTCTCTCTTATGCCAACTACATAGAAATCATCAGTAACCTTGTGCTTGCCAAGAGTAATGTCCAAGCCCTTGACCCTCTTGGTGCATGGTATAATAAATCCATTTGTAACAGTAACATTAAATCCATGAAAGTCCTCTGTTGGCAGCCCTCTTTGTATTACCAAACTCTCATCAATGAAGTCGTGGGTTGCCCTACTATCAATTAAAACTGTCACTTTATGTTCTTTTAACACTCCACGGACCTTGAATGGATGATATCAGGGTGCCCTTGAAAGTGTAGCAAAGGTACTATCATAAGTTTTCTCCTCCACTGTAGCCTCTGCTATTGGTTCTCCCTCTAATATTACTTCCTCTTGTTCCTCTACTTCTGCTTCATTATTGGAGAACGCCTCAATGTAATGTACTTGACCTCTTGGAAGACACCTATGGCCTGGTTCCCAAGGATCCTTACATGTAAAGCAAAGTTTCTTTCTTTGGAGTTCATTTCTAGTTTCAATTTTCTTGATGGTCTTAGGAAAGTCTTGTTGAGATCCCTACTGTAATGGCTTCTTTTGGTGTTCAAAAGAAGTGGTTTTGGCTGTTCATAATTATTTGTCCTTGGCTGCCCATAAGGGACTATTTTTTGCTTCCCATAGGGTGTTTCTCTTTGCTGTTCTGTAGGCTAGAATCTTCCTCCAGGGGTTGTAGTTTCAAGATCCAAAGCCTTTTTAATGGCTTCCTGTAGAGAGGTAGGGCGGAAAACCTTCACTAAACTTTTAAGTGGTTCAGCTAGACCCTCTATAAATAAAACCACAAATATCTTTTTAGTTACATCAAGTACCATAACTAAAAGCTTTTGAAAATCAGCAACAAAGTCATCCATTGAATGTATTGTTTAAGTGGAGCTAACTCTTGAAAATGGATTTTTGGGTCAACCCTATCAAATCTCTCTATTAACTTGGTACTCAACTGCACATATGAGTGGATGCGATTGTGCCCCTGTGTGATCAACCCATGGTACCACCACTTTTGTGCTACACCTTCCAGATGAAGGGTGGCAAATTTGATGGCTTCTTCTTCCATGATTGGCGTCAATGATAAGAATGTGTTCAATATCTATATCCAGGAGCGTGTTGTACACTTACTGGAACCATCATATGTTGGAAATGTAATCTTCCCTATTGCTTCTGTTGAACACACTATCTACTGAGAGGGGGGTGAATCAATAGATGAGCTAAAATCTGGTTTTTAAAACTTTTAAACAAGATACAAAATGTATATGCAAAGTAAAGAACAAAAACAAAGATTATACACACATAAGAATGCTCAACGTCAGATTTTTACTTGGAATTCCAGAGGGAAAAACCACGGTGAGAAAAGCTGCTAGAAGCTATTGTTCTTATCCAGTCTCACAGAAAAGATGTTTCACATACAAACCTCACTGGTTACATTCAAGAGCATCCACTCTAAGGAAGCATCAACTTCCTAACTAAGCATTAACTCAGTTTTTTTGATGGCACCAACCTATCAGAGAAATGATGCTACAACTTCAGAATACCAAAGAAATTTAGAATGAATCTTGTTCAGTTTTTGTTACTAGTCTTGTCTGTAACTACATCTTCACGTTGTGTCTTCTCGTCTTATCTGCCTCTATCTCTTTGTGTCTGGATATTTTCTATATTGACATCTTATTCACTCTGCCTCTTTACACTGTTTGCATATGTCCTTACTTGACAATTTTTGAGTTAACACTCCAATTATTATTGCAACAGCAACAAAAGACACTTTCAAATGTTCTGTTCGTAGCATATATAGACAAATGCATTTTAGGGTTTTTATCTGTAAAGTGTTCACACTTCAACTGCTCTTAACCGGTTCAAGCTTTTGATCTACATTCAATGTGACTTTTACTTCGTGTCTCGATTCATGCTTCAAACGACAACGTTTAAATGTCTTTACTATCTTTGGCATGTGCACTCGTATTGTTCTTAACTGCGCCGCTTCGTCGATCAATTAGATTGATTAATCTCGAACTCCGTGAAGAGATATCGAGTTCATCCCCTGTTCCAACTGTTCCTTGACAGACAGTTAGAAGACATTAAATGCAGGATTTTTATTTCTTTTGTCACGCCAAGTTCACATTCTTTTCTTTGTTGGATCTTTTCTTATGACCTCTTGACACTTGTCAAATGCGCGTGCACTCGGAGGGTAATCTGGCTTTGCTTCACACCATTAGATCTAATGTACCGATTAGATGTGAGCCGTTGATCTTTTAAAGCATCATGAATTTTAATTCTTGCTTTGCCATTAACCATTGAGCTTTTTTTTTTCTCTTTTCGAATCTCGTTGCTTTTTATATCATGGGTTCCCTTCCGCTCCTTTCGATTGTCCTCGATATGCTCGATCTTTACTCTTTGTATTATGCGTTAAACTTTGGCATGTTGGCGTGATCTTATTTTCTTCGGCATTCTTGTAACGCTCCTTGCAATGTCGATCCTTGAGGACTTGCTTGTCTTTTAACCTTGCTTTAATTCCTTCAGAAGGTTCCTTTATACAAATTGTTGTGGGCTTTTGTGTCTTCGGGACAATTTCCGTGGACTTTTGTCTGGGTCCATTTCATCCTGAAGCGTCCTCCAATTTCTTCGAAAGAATTCGTCATTGGCTTCTATGCAGAAGTGTCCTTCGGAAATCTTTCAACGGTCTTCATACCCTTGGGATTCTTTGCAATCTACCCTTCGGCTTTTCTGCAAGTGTCCACATATCCTTTGCAACATTCAAAAGATAAACTTCGGACTTTTGAAAAAGGTCCACTTGCCCTTCGGAACATTCAAAAGATACCCTTCGGACTTTTTGAAAAGGTCCACTTGCCCTTCGGAACGTTCAAAAGATACCTTTTGGACTTTTTGAATGTACCCTTCAGACTTTTTGTTAAGGGACAATTTTTCGAAAAGGACTTGACAATTTCTCCGAAAGAATTGTCCTTGCCATTTTTTTCGAAAGAATTCCTCCGAAGGAATTCTTCAAGACTATTTCGGGTTTTCCATCATTCTCGACTTATCCCGATTTCCTGTTCTAGACCCTTTCGGGTTTTTGACATTACTTGACTTATCAACTTGAGAAAAGCAGCCCCTCTTCAAAATCCTGATTACTTCGTCTAGACCCTTTCAGGTTTTTACCTTTACTTTGCTTACCAACATAAGTAACGTGCTTGCAAATTCCCAATTACTTCTTCGCTGGACCCTTTCGGGTTTTCCACAATGCTTAGCTTATAAACATAGAAGTAAAGCTATCTTGGAAACCTGATAACCTCCACTTAGACCAACTCGGGATCTTAACATTGCTTTACTTATAAAGCATACAAAAGTAAAGTCGTTCCAGAATCCTGACCAAGTAAAGTCACTTCAGAACTCTGAATAACTCTTTTAGACGACTACTGGTTTTTGACTTTGTTTTACTTAAAAACATGAAAGAAGTAAAGTCATTACATAAACCCGACCGACTTTATTAGACCAGTTCGGAGTTTTGAGACTGCTTTACTTATTTTATAAGTAAGAGCACTTCACAAACCCAATTTACTCCACAAGTCTGCTCAACTCAACCTTTGGCATTAATGCATGATCAGATTCAATCTCAATGACATCAACCTTTGACATCAATGACAATTCCATGTTGCCTTAGATGGGAATGACAATTCTTTAGTCTTGAGACTGCTTTCTGGATCATGATATCAAAACTGTCAACTGTCTCCTTGCTCAAATTGCCAACAATCTCCTCCTTTGTCATTGATGGCAAAACACCTTCAAGAGCAAAAACATCGTCAAAATTCCCTTCTCATTCTACTTGCTTGCTCTTATTCTGATTTCTCCTCCTTTGACATGAATGACAAAGAGTGTTTGCTAAACCAATAAGACAAACTGCTGCTTTATTGGCTTCTGAGCTGTTCTGATCCTTGGACTTGTCAGGATAGAGCATTATGAAGAAAGACTCCCCCTTGGATAATGCACACTGACTTGAACTGTTCCGATGACTCTCCTGGCTTTCATATGCTTCAACCGATCTTGGATATAGCATTGGTTTGAAAGACCAATCAACAATAGATATATTTCTTACATAGATGAGCATAGAAATCTAGATCCAACATGCCTTAGTTTGCTCCTTAACATGAAATGGCAAACGATTTGTAAAGTACATAGCAGATTGCTTTCACTCTTAATCCAAGAGTTAATAATATGCCTGCAATGCTCCCCTTGGACTTATAACCTATCACAAGAGTCTAGTGATATGGGGTGGGAGCTACAGCGCCCATCTTCTCTCTCAGATACTCAAATTGCTCCTTGGGAAGAGGTTTGGTAAAGATATTTGCAATTTGATCCTTGGTTGGCACATATTCCATTGTGACCTCCTGACTTGCTATTTTTTCTCTAAAAAATTGATATTTTATGGAGATATGCTTGGTTCTGGAATGCATCACCGGATTCTTGGATAGATTTATGGCACTTGAACTATCACAAAAAATAGAGATAGGTGCTAGATATTCTACCTTTATGTCTTTAAAAGTTTGCTTCATCCACAAGACTTGAGTGCAGCAAGCAGTGGCTGCAACATACTTTGCTTTAGCTGTAGAGAGTGTAATTGATTCTTGCTTCTTGGTCAGCCAAGACACAAGTCTGTTACCCAAAAAGAATGCACCACCACTTGTGCTTTTTTTGTCATCCACACGTCTTGCCCAATCAACATCAGTATATGCAACCAAAGTAAGATCTTCGCTAGTTGGGTACTACAACCCATAGTTAATTGTGCTCTTGATGTATCTGAAAATTCTTTTTATAGCATTAATATGTGATTTTTTGGGGGCTACTTGAAACCATTCAACCATGCACATTGCTTGCATGATGTTTGGTCTTGGTGCTGTTAGTACAACAGGCTACCTATCATTGATCTATACAGCGTATTATTTACATAAGGGGACTCATCTTCCTTGCTTAGCTTGCAACCAGTCATCATGGGAGTACCAATTGGTTTGCTGTTCTCTATTCCAAATTTATTGAGCATCTCCTTCGCGTACTTAGCTTGAGATATGAATATCCCTTCATTAGTTTGTGTAATTTGCAAACCAAGGAAGAAAGAGAGTTCTCCCAACATTGACATTTCAAATTCATTTTGCATTTGCGTGGCAAATTCTTTGCACATGTTACTATCACCACCTCCAAAGATAATATCATACACATAAGCAACAACAATCAACATATGCTCACCTTCTGATTTAAAATACAGATTGCTGTCTGCACACCCTTTTCTGAAACTTTGTCGTTGCAGGTATTGATCCAATCGTGAATACTATGCTTTAGGTGCCTGTTTCAGACCATACAAAGTTTTCTTTAGTTTGCACACATAATTTTTTTTCCTCTGCTAATTGAAATCCTTCTGGTTGTTCAATGTACACTACCTCTTGTAAGTTTCCATTCATGAATGTTGACTTCACATCCATTTGATATACCTTGAATTTTTTGTGATTAGAGAATGCCAAGAACATTCTTATAGCTTCCAATCTTGCCACAGGAGCAAATATCTCTTCGAAATCTATGCCTTCTACTTGTGCATATCCTTTGCACACTTGTCTAGCTTTGTTTCTTATGACTGCTCCATTTTCATTGAGTTTGTTTCTATAAACCCATTTAGTTCTTATTACATTTTTGTTTGAGGGTCTAGGAACTAATTCCCAAGTTTTATTCTTTTCAATTTGGCTGAGTTCTTCCATAGTTGCTAGTCAGTTTTCATCTTTGCTGGCTTCATTGAAAGTCTTAGGCTCAATTTTTGAAAGTAGAGCAAAGTTTACTTTTTCTTTGTTTATTACAGTTCTTCTCCTAGTTTGAACACCCTCATCTTTGTTGCCAACTATCTGCTCCTTGGGATTTTTTTTTGAACAAACCTTGCAGGGGCCCTTTTACTCTTTTCATCCTCCTCTTCACTATCTTCTACTTCATTTTTTGCTCCTGATTTTTCAAGTCTGATCTCATTAGGGTCAACTTGTTTGAATCCTTCTTCTACCTTGATGTTGATGCTTTCAACTATTTTATGCAGTTGTCTGTTGTAACACACATAGGCTTTGCTGTGAGTAGAGTATCCAAGAAAAATTCTTTCATCACATCTTGACTCGAAACTTTCAAGTTTGACATCTTTTCTTCTGATGTAGCACTTGCTTCCAAACACTCCGAAATATTTTACGGATGCAGGTTTTTCAAACCACAGTTCATATAGGGTTTTATCACTCTTTACCTTAAGTTGAACTCTGTTTAGGATATATACTATTGTTTGAACTGCCTCTTTTCAATATCTATCAGGGAGTTTTGCTTCTTTCAACATTGTTCTGGCCATCTCCTTCACAGTTCTATTTTTTCTTTCTACAACCCCATTTTGCTGTAGAGTTCGTGCAGTAGAGTACTGTCTCTTAATCCCATGCTTCTCACAATACTATAAACTCGTTGGAGGTGAATTCTCCACCTTTCTTTGATCTTAAACATTTGATTTTTCTTTCCATTTCATTCTCAACCATGGCCTTGAAGATCTTAAATCTCTCAAAAACTTGTGATTTATCTTTCAAAAAAGTTACCCATGTCATCTTTGAGGAGTCATCTGCAAACAACGTAAAGTAGTATACACGTAAAGTAGCATGTTTGATTATTTTGGGCATATGTTTAACACACTTGTTAGAGCTTACATTGAGTAGATTGTCGAAGTTGACGTGACCCGTTCTTTTATGCCATAACCAGCTCTCATCGACTTTTTCCATGAGGCAACTTGCATCATTGTATTCAATCAAGTTGTATATGTTGCTTTCAGTTCTTCCTTGTGCAACGGTTTTTCCAGCGCTTTTCAGTTTACAACCTTTAGCATTAAATATGACTTCATAACCATTATCGCACATTTGACTTACACTTAAGAGATTATGTTTAAGTCCTGTAACATCTAGGCGTCATGGGTAGGAAGCTTGCCATCTATGTGCAAGGTTCTCTCTGATTCTGATTGCAGTGTTATTTTTCAGACTGACAGTCCCTTCCTTGCATCTGCTTAAACTGGTGAATTTGCTCTTGTCCCCAGTCATTGCTTTGAGCAACCGTTGTCTATGACCCACAAGTTTTGCTCTTTGGCATGGAGTGCCGTTTGAGCAATCAGAGATTGATCTTTCACTTTCCACATCTTTTTGGGTCTCTCATCTGCCTTTTTCCTTTCTTTAAGAGTGACCTTTGAAACTCTATTCTCATTTTTAGCCCTGTCTTTGTCTAAATTGTAATTTCTTGTCATTGCGCTGTTAGCTCTACAATACTTAGCTATATGTCCAGAATTATTGCAATTGTAACATATTAAATTTGAATCTATCAAAGGAGCAAATGAATTTCTACTAGCAAAAATAAATCTTTTAACATGAAAAACTCTACAATCAATATCCCTATGACCGAACTGACTACAGCTAAAACAATAACCATAAAAGGAAGGAAAGTATCTGGTTATAACATTCTTTGGTGCAGTATACCGAAAACTTTTACCTTTCAGCTTTTTCAGATCTGCCACTTTGATGTATCCTTCTGCATCTTTCCTTGGATTAGTCTTTATGTCCTTTCCGATCTTTGCCTTCGTTGCTTCTTTGCTGATCTTCTCGTTCACAGCTTTTGCTTCTTCTCCTTTTTTGAAGTTATCATACAAGTTCATTGATGTACAAGGTGAGGATCCTTTTTCTTTATCGTATCCAAGACTTGACTTTTCATTTGAAGGCTTTTGTGCACTGATCAGTTCACTAAGAACTTCTGCTCCTTTTGTTAGCTTTAAGCTTTTGTTTAGTTGGTCTCTTGCCTTCTCAAGTTCTTTCCTCAAAGATACTACTTCTGCTTCAAGTCTCATGCATTCGTTGAATTTTGACTGGAGATCTATCTTGATGACTTCTATTATTCTGTTGGCTTCCTCAACTTGAGTTTTTAGCGTCACATTCATTTGATTAGCCTTTTCAAGCGCCTTCTCATGCTTCCTCTGCGATGAGTTTTTTTCTCAGATTTTCAATTTTTTCAAGAGCACACACAAGTTCACCTTCAAGATCAATCTCACCTTCTTCTCCATCCCAATCTTCATCTTCATTTTGTTCTTTATTCAAGGAGGTGAATTCTTCTGCCATGAATAGGAACTCATCTCTCTCAGCTAGAAAGGCACAGTCATGCTCATCGTCAGAGCTGTCACTGTTACTCTCTCCCACTGAGTCACTATCTTCTTTTATATATAACCCCTTTTTGTTCTTGAAGAAGTTTTTTCTCTCGATAAATCATATTGATTAATCTCGAGCTCTATGAAGAGATATCGAGTTCATCCCCTGTTCTAGTTGTTCCTTTATAGACAGTTAGAAGACAATAAATGCGAGCTTTTAATTTCTTTCGTCGTGCCAAGTTCACGTTCTTTTCTTTGTTGGATCTTTCCTTAGAACCTCTTGGCACTTGTCAAATGCGCGTGCACTCAGAGGGTAATCTGGCTTTGCTTCGCACTATTGGATCGAATGCACCGATCAGACGTGAATCGTTGATCTTTTAAAGCAGCATGAATTTTAATTCTTGCTTTGCCATTAACCATGGAGCTTTTTTTCTTCCCTTTTTGCATCTCGCTGCTTTCTATATCATGGGTTTGCTTCCGCTCCTTTCGATTGTCCTCGATATGCTCGATCTTTACCCTTTGTATTGTGCGTTAAACTTCGCCATGTTGGCGTGATCTTATTTTCTTCGACATTCTTGTAACGCTCTTTGCAACATCGATCCTTGAAGACTTGCTCGTCTTTTAACCTTGCTTTAATTCCTTCGGAAGGTTCTTTTATACAAATTATTTCGGGCCTTTGTGTTTTTGGGACAATTTTCGCGGACTTTTTGTCCAGGTCCATTTCATCCTGAAGTGTCCTCCAATTTCTTTGAAAGAATTCGTCATTGGCTTCTATTCGAAAGTGTCCTTCGGAAATCTTCCAACGGTCCTCATACCCTTCGGATTCTTTGCAATCTACCCTTCGGCTTTTCTGCAAGTGTCCACATACCCTTTACAACGTTCAAAAGATAAACTTCGGACTTTTTGGAAAGGTCCACTTGCCCTTCGGAACGTTCAAAAGATGCCCTTCGGAACGTTCAAAAGATACCCTTCAAACTTTTTGAAATGGTCCACTTGCCTTTCAGAACGTTCAAAAGATACCCTTCGGACTTTCTGAATGTACCCTTCGGACTTTTGTTAAGGAACAATTTTTCGAAAAAGACATGACAATTTTTTCGAAAGAATTGTCCTTGCCATTTTTTCCGAAAGAATTCCTCTGAAGGAATTCGTCAAGACTATTTTAGGTTTTCCATCTTTCTTGACTTATCTTGATTACCTTTTCTAGACCCTTTTGGGATTTTGACATTACTTGACTTATCAACTTGAGAGAAGCAGTCCCTCTTCAAAATCCCGATTACTTCGTCTAGACCCTTTCGGGTTCTTACCTTTACTTTGCTTACCGACATAAGGAAGTAACGTGCTTGCAAATCCCCGATTACCTCTTTATTGGCCCCTTTCGGGTTTTCCACAATGCTTAGCTTACAAACATAGGAGAAGTAAAGCTATCTTGGAAACCTGATAACCTCCACTTAGACCAACTCAGAATCTTAACATTACTTTACTTATAAAGCATACAGAAGTAAAGTCGTTCCAGAATCCTGACCAAGTAAAGTCACTTCAGAACTGCGAATAACTCCACTAGACCACTTCGGGTTTTCGACTTTGCTTTACTTAAAAACATGAAAGAAGTCGTTCCATAAACCCGACCAACTTTATTAGACCAGTTCGGAGTTTCGAGACTACTTTACTTATTTTATGAGAGCACTTCACAAACCCGATTTACTCCACAAGTCTGCTCAACTCAACCTTTGGCATTAATGCATGATTAGATTCAATCTCAATGACATCAATGACATCAACCTTTGACATCAATGACAATTCCACGGTGCCTTAGATGGAAATGACAAATCTTCAGTCTTGAGACAGCATTCTGGATCATGATATCAGAACTGTCAACTGTCTCTTTGCTCAAATTGCCAACAGCGTCTTGGAGGTCCCTTTGATTAGTTGGTTGGCTTGTTTCAACTCTTTGACCACTACCGTTTTTCTTTAAATTTGTAAAATTAGTAAGAGAGATAGCCTCCCTAATTTCATTTGGTAGGACCTTGTACTCATAACTGGAGGGTTGAATTTCCTCCTTCGTAACCACCTCTTTCCTATCGCTGAAGTTGGGCTGGAAGGCCCTGGCCATAGAACTAATGGCTGTCATTTGAATAGGTGGATTATTATTTGCCCTTGAAGAACTGACTTCACCATTGTGAGGCCTTTGTATGTTATTATTCTGCATAATATGGAATAGCTGGGCCATCATGTCAACTAACCGTTCCTGGGTTTGTACAAACCTTTCAATATGGGCTTCATCTTCATCCTTGTTGCTGTGACCCATAGCTTTCGCTTCTTTCCTTGCAAGTAACTCTGGATCTTGCTGCTCTAACTTTTACTCTAGTTGTTCTGGATCTTTTTTCCTCTCTCTGGTAATACTTGACTTCTCTGTCACTACCTTACATGAAATCAAAACTGCAAAATAATTCTCTCTCACAAGCTAGAAAGAAAATTGGCTCTGATACCACCAAAACATACCTTTTTAGGATTTTGCAATATTTTGATTTTTTTTTGTTTTTTAGAATATGATAATTAAAACCCTGGGTAAATACCCAATGCAAAATTACACAAAACGGAAAAAGCCAAATTGAAGATTTTTTTTAAAAAATTGTTGATTACTATTGACTTAATCAAACCCTAACTAAAAATTCACAAATAACAATGAATTCAACAAATAAATACCACACATGGTCCACCAAAACAAAGTACAATAGTGATGGATGCCCTGATGGGTGATATCTAGGTCTAGAAATGAATATTGACAATCCAACAATACTAAATAGGGTGGCCCAGGGATAGTCGTGAATAGTGATGCCATTATTGGTTATGCTCAAGTACCTTTGTAATCCCTCTTCAAACCCTACCCTTTGGCTGCAAGTATGATGCCCTTGCTAAATGGGCCTCTAAAACTATTTTTTCTCTGAAACTGGTAACACAAACCTTATCCCTAGATGGAATTCTCAACTGGGTATGGGGGTTTTGTCCTCCTACCTGCAAATCTGAGGGTTTTGGTCCTTGGTTGAAGCGCTGAAGCTGCAAGCTTTTCCTTTGGAAAAAGGTGTTTGTTTTTGTTCAGGTGTTTGAATAATTCTTTCCTTTTCATTCAATTATTTTATTATTCACTTTTCCATTCCAACTGTAAAAGAAATTAATATTTTTTTTAATTGAATATTTACTTTTTTTCAACTTATGTATGTTAATTATTTTTTGGCCATGTATCTAATATTTACTTTTGGCCCCATTCAATAATAATAAATAATCATTTTTCAAAGTTATAACTTAAAGTATTTTTTTGGACAGCTTAATAAATTATTATTAGAGTATTTCCCTTCTAAGTCCTCCCCTTTAGCCTATGGGAAATAAAGATAGGCTACAATTCCTTTGATTCCATTAATTTGAGAAAGGAGACACTACATTGTGTAGAGCCCTATTATAGCTATGCTGAATGAAAGGAAGTTTTCATCCCATGTGTTTTATTTCTTGGAATTGTACATTTTGAGAAGACGGATGATCATCCTATTCACCACTTTTCCCTATCCATCAATCTGATGATGGAATGGTAGACTTGTTCAACTTTGTGTCCATAGATTAACGTTCTTTACAAAAATTGCTCAATAATTTTTTTATCCCTACAAGAGATGATAGTAGTTGGCAATTCAAAGTGGATCCAAACATGCTGTAAAAAAAATTGAGTTGTTTCTAGAGCCGAGATTGATTTTTCACTAAGTATGAGAATTGCCATCTTTAAACATCTATCAACTACTACATAAACACAATCATTACCATGCTTGGTAGTAGGGTAGCCTGAGAGAGTCCATGGAAATGAATTCCCATGGTTTTGTTGGAACAAACAAATGTGTGTACAAGCGCACAAGATTTGATGTATTTGGCCATGTTTGATTTGAGTTGTGGCCCAAAAAAGTAATTTTACAAAACCAAAGGATTATTTCAACTCCAAAATGTCTTAATATTTTGTAGAACTGAGCATCCCATATTAATTTTTGTTTCTCTGCTTTGTGCTATACACACGTGTCCATGGTGGTATTGAAGTCCATCTTGCAAGTAGAAATTTGGAATTGACTTACTGCTATGCAAAGTATGAATGAGATGTATACAATTCTTAACAAGTGTTAGTCTCATGTCCACATATGTCAAACACAATAAGGAGATCTTGAATGGGTGGTCGACTCAAAACATTCAACAATTGGATCAAAACTACCCTTCTTATGCTTGATGTTCAAATGGAATTCTTAATGATTTAAAAACCATTTTTGATGCCCTTCTTGTTGCATTTTGTTTTATGCATGCAAAAATTGTAGTTGCTTGTGATTTGTGTGGATCGCGGTTTCCTTTCCCAATATGTAGTGTTTCCAATGCTTACATGCCTAAACAATGGCATAAAGCTCTCGATCACATGAGATATTTTTTTACTATGGTAGTGAATGTTTTACCTGTTTTAAGCGATTGAATGAGCATGTTGAGTAGGATTGCTCCAAGTGCATATTCAGATGCATAAATCTCTATCTCGACTGATTGTTGCAGATAAAGTAATGCGAGCACTGCTGTAGAACAAATCTTACATTTCAATTTTTAAAATGCTTTCTATTGTGTGACTGACGAGGTGAAAGTTGATTTGGTGCCACCTTTAGTAAGTTGATTCAAAGGCCAAGTTACATGAAATAAGCCAAGTACCAACCCCCTGTAGAAATTTTCTTTTCCCAAGTTCTGTGAGATTATTTGGTAAGGCCTTTCTTGGATTATGTAGATCTTGGCCCGGTCCACATGAACTTGTGCTTCCACAATGTATCCTAGATAATATATTTCCCGCATGACAAATGAAAATTTCTGTGTTAGCATACAACTTCCACTACCACAAAGTGTGAAACACTTGTTGAATATGGTGCAAATGTTCATCCCATGTTTTGTTGAAGATTAATATGTCTTTAAGGTCGACTACAACATACGAGTTTGTAAATGGACAAGGATGTCATTCATCATCCGTATGAATGATGTAGGTACATTAGTAAACTGAAAGACATAACTAACCCCTCAATAAGACCTTCCTTTGCTTTGAAGGTTGTGTTCCTGATTTATGGAGGTTTAACAAGAATCTAATGGTGCCCAAATTTAAGATTGACTTTGATGAAGAATTTGGCATTGCAGAGCTGGTTCAAGAGGTACTCGATCCTAGGAAGAGGGTAGCGATTATTATCAATGATCTTGTTGAGAGCTCTGTAATTGATGCACAACCTTCATGTGCCTTCTTTGGCGTGAGCAGGATGGGGTGGTTGCAAGGCGATGAGCTTGGCCTGGTGTGTCCTTTATCCACAAGTTCATGGTGCTTGATCTCTTCATTCATGAGAAATGATCGTGGTATAGAAATGCATTCGGTACAGGTAGTCCTGGAATCAAATCAATAGTGTGCTTTACCATGTACTGTGTCGGTACTTATTTAGGTGTCTGAAATATATTGTTGTATTCTTCCAACACATTGGTTAGTTGTTGTGTGCTTGTTGAAGGAATCGTGGTATGAGTTTGAGCCACGAGGTCATTCTTATGTTCAAGTTTCACCATCAAGAGCATGCATTTATTAGTAGAACTAACTAGTTTGTTGCATTGCTTGGCATTAATGAGTGAAAGCTTAAGAACTATTTCTAGGATGTGCTATTTCTTGTCTCCAACATTTATGACAACATCTCTAGGATTTACTTCATAGACTGCATGTTGATGATAAAATATATGGTTTTCCAAGTAAAACATCACGTACCTCTAATGACACTACATCACGAAGAATTGCATCTTGGAAAGAGGGTTAATTTTGTACACTAGGTGGCATTGTTGAGTGACGCATTATTTAGAGCCCGAGTTGAACCATCCAATGAAGTACGGTTGTGGGTGAGGTGTCAGTAACAAGTTCAATCTTTAAATTGCTTTTGGAGAAATCAGGGTCTTCAGACTTTTGTTGTCTGTTGACCAACTTTTGAGAATGGAAAAATATTTTTGCTTCCTTTAGATTTGGATTTGTGGAAGAGGTAATGTCTGCAGTAGTTACTAAGCATTAGGTTCAGGGTTCACAATTTGCTTTCCTTTGTCAAGTGGTGCAATTTTAGTACTTGTTGCTTTGAGTTGTGCAAGTAGAGTTTTCTTGGCATGGCACTTTTCATTGGAGTGACTGTGAATTTTGCACCACTTCTTTTTTTAGATTGCTTATTTCAATCATTTGATGTTATATTCTTTTTCTAGGGATGGTGCGAAAGGCGATTTCCTTGTTAGTATTGTGCTTGATTTTAGACTTGGAAATCTTGGACTACGCTTTGTCTTGAGACTTGGAATATTCTTTCTTAGATTTTTGTAGGCAAATATGCAGGCTTGACATATAGAGGAGATTTGAAAAACTCAGTTTAGACTAGGTACATGGTCTGAAGTGTGACCTGTATTTCAAAACAAGATCTTGTTTGGATACTTGAACATTCAGTTTGGAAACCAAAGTGTGAAAGGCATTTGTGTGTTCTTGAATAGATTGAACACGACTATGGCACAATTGTGAAAACTTGATGTATTAGTCACCATAGTTTTCCTGACGAGATAATTGGTGGCCTCTGGGGCTTCTATAAAACGATTCTAGATATCTATATAAGAGTCCAAGTCATAATCTTCATGCACAGTGTAATAGTTATCCCACCATTTTTTATAGATAGAGAAACTTTCAGAAGAGCAAAGATTATATTTTATTTGTCATAGAATTGATTTACCATGTAGTATGGAAAGATTAGATTCAACTAATTTTCTAGCACATCAGATTCTAGTTTTCCTTCAAAAGTAGGGATGTCTAGATTTACTTGTACCCAGTACAGTTGTTTGACAATTGAGAGCTCAATGCGTCGAAAGGAGTATGAACACGCTTAAGCACTTGAGCTAAGTGATCTGTGTTTCTTGCTCTTTCATTTGTGGGGTATTCTTCCAAATCTTCTCGTTGCCTCCACAAAACACCCTTTATCATTTTTTGAATCATTGATGAAGTTGACATCTATGAAGTTGATTTGTCATATGAGGATGTGAAGGAAGGTATAATGAAGGGAAAGAGTTTTGAGCCTCAACTTGTATTCATACAATGTATGAGTGGGCATACAAAGGAGGATTTAAATGGAAACTTTAATACCATTAGGATATGATATGAAGTGTTAATGCTTTGATACCACTGATCAAGGCCATTGGACATATGCACTTAACCAATTAAATGTGTTGTGAAGAAAGCGTAAATGATAAAGGCGAAAAGATATAATTAGAGTGCTATGTGACAAGGAGAAACAAATATAACAATAGACACCATGCTAGAAATGTAAGTTGCAAGATTATATTATGCAATAGTTTGTAATATGATTCCTAAACAATGTCTTTTCAAAATGCATCTATAGAGTGTAGGCCTATATTGGAGGGTTTGGAAGTGGAACATAGGATAAAATCTCAACTATGGACCAAAGGACTTGTATAATCAAGTATGCCACTGCAATCATATTGCCCTAGGTCCAGGACTCTGAAGTGAGATGGCAATGACGTTGTCAAGTTATTTGGAATACAAGAACATTCTTCAATCATAAGGTGATGGGATGGTTAGTAATACATTAGGTCTTAGCTATCAAAGCAAGGTTGAGCAAGATTGGTTTTACAGATGCTTTTTGCATTGTATGTGGGAAAGAAGAAGCAATTGATCATATCTTCTGGAAATGTTCAGCAACGAGAGGCTTTTGGGGATCGCTGCAAGTTGAATTCAATTTCCTTTTTATTGCTCCTCTCTCTTGGAAAGGGCCTGCTTTAGGGGATTCGTGGATAGTTAGGGGAAACTACAAGGGCTTATTGCATACAACTTGGTTGGCAGCAATTAGCTTTGTTTGGAGGACAAGATGCCAAACCATATTTCAGGTTGATACCTTCCCTCTCAGTATGGGGAAGTTGAGGCTTTTCAGACAAGAGTTGGCTTTGATTGTACAAGCTAAGTTTGAGTGGTTTCGAAGAGATGTAAATTCTTTGCCCATTGGGACATAGGCTCAAGTGCTTTATTTCCTTGCCTATGTAGGGAGAGACTCTTCTTGTTAGCATTATGCTCAGATGATGTGACTATTTGTTCGTCTTGTTAGATTTTATGCTCAAATGATGCAACCATAGATTACAGACTCACCAGTTACTTGTCGTGCTCAGGTAATCGCAAAAAATTTAAAAAACCCATTAACCGCTACTCACACTTGTCGGATTTCATTTTTTTTGACTCTCGGCAAGTACTAGCACAATACTTGTTGTGTTGGCTCGAATAAATGGAGAAATAACAGAAAACTACATCATGAATATTGTACTTCACACAATTTATTATTGTATTCATTCGAGATTCTAACTTATTTATTTTTGTACATTGAATGCCTTTTAAACGACATTCGGGTAAGTTACCGAGAGTAACTATCCAACGGGTTGAACCACTCGAACACTAGATAACAAGAAAATAAACTAACACTAAAGAATGACTAACAAAGTTAACACATAACAAAACCTTGGATCAAATATCCAACAAACCCCCCCTTGATCCAAAGGGGTATAGATGATGAAGATCTGGAGCTATGACTATGAAGTCATCAATGAATTTTTTCTACATCTGCAAGCTAGCGCACTGTACATTGTGGTATTGATCAAAACCACTGCCACTCCATACAGAAGCCCGCCCTACGAGTTGTGGCATAAAAGGTTGATGAACACGATCAATGCCTACTCATCCCCTATGATCATCAGACCATACTGTAGTAGAACCCGATCAAACCCTGTCCAACTACATTGACCCAGATAAGGTCCCACACATGACCCTGTCCAAGTGATACTCCAGTACTTTGTATGGCACATCTCTCAGATGCCCAACAAATGTCAACATCGCATGCATGCCTTTGCTCAAAACTCAAAATGCTAGCTAATCTAATGCTGATTCATACAACCACCGACGATTGATCAAAGGCCACTATGCAATATCTTCCCCCTATCTGGTGAGAGGTGAGAAGTTGTGCAATATAAAAAACAAATTCAAACTACTTTGTCTGATCCTCAGTAATCATATCAACACACTGAAAGAAAATTAAAATTGAAAGCAAAATACACAAACCAAAAATTACTCTCCCAGCAGTGAACCCATGCTCTGAGTGAATAACGAACTGGAGAAGGGAAATTATCATCCAACCTCCATGGATCCTTCAACCTCCAGTTGGCTCTATTTAGCTGGTCAGATCCTCAGGGACCTGTAAATGCCGAAATGTAACACCACCATCACCGACGACACAAGCAATGGGACACGTTACAATCTTTGTTTGATGTATACAACACATTTTTACCATTTGATAAAAACTTTGGGTGTCAGATTCCATCGAAAATGCACCCGATTTCATTACAATGCATAATTTATCCAAAATATGTTTAAAAAAACATATTTAGGCATGCCATAATAAAAAATTGCTTACGTAGATGCTCTTAGAAATTCATTTCCATTAAAATTGAGTGGTCATATGAAGAATTTGGCCTCTGTATGCAGAAGATATTATAGTTTGAAATTTTGCTCTTCTGTCAGGGTATGCAGACCCCCCCTCAATGCTAATTTAGAAAATTTGACTAGTTTACTGGATTAAAATATCATAGCAAGACATGATGGACCCCTATTTGTTTATACTCGTTGAAAAGCTATCCAAGTCTAGTTTCCAAAAAGGTAACTTTGACAAAATAGCATGACAGCGTGTTCAAGATATGGCAAAAATGGTCATGGTAGGTGCAGATTTTCCTGGTTTTCACAATTAATTCAAATTCAAATAACCCCTTTGCAAAAGAGTTTTTTTTCTTTTGGCACTTTTGAGGGTTGAACCCTTGACCTCCCATTTAGCAAATGTCTTGTAAAAATTGCTTATCCAACTTGCCTTTCATGAATTTATGTAACAAAAAAGGCAAAATAACCTAGATAACCTTGACTTTTGAAAGAAGATTAAAAATTACATGCATGGAAATATGCTATCAAATGATTTTACTCGCATGTAAAAATTTATGCTTTCTTTGGTGGAGCCCACGATAAAACCTTTTTAGGTTTTTGGAAAAACTTTATGTGGTGCCAAGACAATAGTTGGATAGAATGGTGTGCGGCATATGCTCAGTTCTTTTTCAGGCAGGTTCAGGTGCTGTACTAGGTCCGAGACGGAATTTTTTCTGTCTATGCTATACTTTTTCGTGACAAAAATTGTTCTTTCTACACTTCGGTTTCTCCAATGGCACAAATGCAACACGGTAGATGATTCTAAAAAACTCAACTCTGATAAGAATTAAATCCATGTAAATTTTTTTTCAAAACGTTGAGATCTTTACCTTGTACATAGATGCTGCGTGCAGATTGTAAGTGGCTGCAGTCTGTGACAAAAACAGTTATCTTCGTAGCGATCTCATCACCAGAGGATGTTCTCTTCACAGGCCGTATAAATAGCTACACTGGCTGGCGAGTTCAGGAGCGATGGCTAACCAGGGTGCCAAGAAGCGAAGAGATGAGAATTAGCGGCATATGAACATGTTGCTTCGCATCATTGCCATCTCTAATGCATGAATGCAATATTTAATTCGAAGACTGTCACGCTACCTTAGACTGTTCTCAGGCTGCTACAAGTATGCAGATTGAGAAGCGTCGTACAAGTTTTTATTTGGTGTGGTCTATTTTATGTTGCATTGCTTCCTTCTGCATAGTTTTCTCCTTCAACGGGGCTCTGATACCATTGTTGGCCCGAATAAATGGAGAAATAACGGAAAACCACATGATGAATATTGTACTTCACACAAAATATATTATTGTATTCATTCAAGATTATAACTTATTTATTTTTGTGCAATGAATGCCTTTTAAAAGACGCTCGGGTAAGTTGCCAAGCGTAAATACCCAACAGGTTGAACCACCCGAACACTAAATAACAAGAAAATAAACTAACACTAAAGAATGACTAACAAAGTTAACACATAACAAAACCTTGGATCAAATATCCAACATGCTGGGTGCACAGCGTGGACATGTCCAAAATGCATCCAAACGCTGTCCATACATTGGAAAAATGCAGTTTTTGGTCTTATAAATTCAAATACGCCCCCTCATTGGATTCACACAGCATTTGGAGCCTCATCATCTAAAACACATTTACTAAACTAGGAGCCTTACCATCTAAGGCTGCAGCTAGTTTGAGTTTGATTAGGGCATGTTTCTCACCAAGTTCATGGTTTTTACATTTTAGAACGTCCTGATAACATTGTAGTGATGCTTAATTTGATAAAAGGAAATCATTAATTCTCAATCAGAAGAGTTTGGCAATAATTAACATTACTGAAATTGTGTATCATAAAACATTGTTTGCATCATGAAGTGTGTATGAACCTATAACCAGTTGTTGATTGAAACCAGAAGACAGATTTACTATACCTTGGATTAATGCATAGATACCAAATTAGCACCCAAGTAAGATCTGAACTCGGAATGCATAGATGATGTTGACATACACAGGATCTACAGGGGAATCTTTAAAATTATGTTTTTTTGATAAATCTAAGCATTTTTTTTTAATTTGTCGATTATTCGCGGTTAATCAACAACCCTTGTCGATTAATCACTAAATAAAAAAATTTCCTCCTTGGTGGTTACAGTTATGTAAACTATGGATGTAACTATTTGTTTGTTGGAGTAACATAAGGTGCATTAGAAAAAAAGTTATGTACAATGATTCAAGAAGTTGGATGTGCTACAAGATGTCTAACCACTATTGTACTTCCTATCATATATCTGCGTCTTCAAAGAATGGAAGAATACTTTAATAAATGTGGAGGATTAAGCAATGGTTAAACCGTTACAAGAATGATAACCACTTGCTTCGTAACTGTTTTGAATCATCGTGTTAGAATTTGTAACATAAAGTTATAATGGTCATACTAGTCTTAGTGATAGGCTCAGTAATAAAGTCACTATATGACTTTAGTTTGCTTTATCCAATAATGTAAACATGACATGATGTTCACTTAAGTCATTTTAGGGTTAGGGCTTGTGTCACCTAAGTATTACGGTTTATGTTGTTGATTTCCTATAAAGTGATAGTTGCTCTTTCAACAATATATCCCAGAAGTATTTCTCTATTACAAGTTTTCTTTTGTGTTCTTGCTTGGTTTTTGTGTGTGAGGTTTTCTTAATATGGTATTAGAGCCATGGTGAGGGAAAGTTGAAGACAAAGTGGGTGAAGGCATAGGGACGACACAAATCAGGGATGGACCAAGAAACTGCCATTCATTAAGCACTGAGAAATCGAAAGGGCTTTCAAAAAATGAAAGCATGGTTTGATTTTTTGGTTTAATCCAATTTTTTAAAGCAATTTTTTGTGGGCCATATGACTATACAAAAAGGACAGTACTGTATGGAATCCATACAACAGTTGAAAAAATTCAGTGTTATTTTGAAGAAAACAAAATACCTATAGCAGCCCCAAGAAAAAAACAATCAGTGTTTTCAGCAGCGATTTGATAGATCTATAGCAGATTTTTTTTTTTTTGCTATCCTTTTTTCTGTGCTTGTAGAAAATTGGCAAGTTTGTGATGGATTCAACAGTTTGGTATTTAATTTGAAGCTTCTTTAGGAGAATCTACAGTTTTGGGAAGCTATTTCTTTGTTTTTTTTTCCAATATTTGCAGTTTCAAGGAGGAAATATCCGATCTATAAGTGACTATATTTCAGCATTATTATTAAAAAAATTATTTTAGAAAATGATTAGCCTGTCCCATATAATGTTGGAAGGTAACCAAAAGTTTTATGGGAATAATCATAATATCTGGAAACAAAGAATGTTAACCATTTTTGATTACATATGCTTATATCAAGTTGATTTGGGGGAAGGAAACCCGACTTGCAATAGCAAGAGTAGGACAAGTTCGATGAGCAGAATAGAGAAACAATGATGCTAATAAAGCTTATGTGATCAATGTAATGCTACTAGAAGTGCAAATTGGCAACGATGTGTCAATGATTTGGAAGCAACTGAGGCAATTGCATGAAATTATAGATAAAGGTAGCTGGAAGAGGGAGGCTGTCATGTCCCTCTTTTGATTGGGACATCTTTGAAGACCCTTAGCCTTAATTCATTTCCATTTCCAGGGGCTAAGGGATAAGAGAATAAAGAAGGGGAACGATTGGCTTCTTGAAAGAACACTTGTGAAAAGTACTTTATGTTATAAAAGTTGACTTAAGTTGGGGCCCTTTAAGGGTCATGGGTGCCAATCCACTTAAGTGGATTTGTAAAAAGTGTTCTTTCTTATAATTTTGAAAAGGTGTTTCCCTCCTTTTGGGTGTACTCCTTGGGGATGGTATAAAAGCAAAGTTGGGGATCATTTGATGGGGAAGCTAATTTTGATATGCTTGAAGAAGAAAACATTCAAGTAAAGAGATTGAGGGCGCAAACCCTCATTCTTCTGTGAGGCAACTTCACCTTAGAGCTTCCATAAATCATCAAATTCAGAAAAAGACAAAAAGAAGGGTTTCCAAGTTGGGGGACTTGCTTATGGAGGTTGGTGATTGGATTTCAGGGTGATTTGCTAGTGTGTGAGGGTCATTTCTTGCTCTAATAACATTTTGAATTTCATTGTAATATTTTTCAGTTGGAGCGAGTTGGTATTGGGAGTATTTGGTAGGTTTGAGGGATTTTTTTGTCCAAACCCAATTCTGATTTTTATTTGAATTTTCCAGCATTTGTTTAAGAATTTTTGAGGTATTTTGGAGGGTTCTAAGGCTTCAAATATATTGGATAACTTCTTATATCTTATTCTCTATTTTTGAGGAATTTTGCCAACATTTATTGCTTCATAAATTGTTGGAAAATAGGCATTAATTCCAGAATTATATTCGGTGATTTTGGTGATTATTTGGTCATAAATTTGCATAATTTGAAGTGAAGAAGCAAGTTATTAATTCTACATTTTTCTTCCATATTTGATGTCTAGGATTTGAAGGGAAACTCTTGTTTCCTTGCCTTATTTATTCATTGGAAATTGGTCAAAGTGTTGTTAGGATTTCAGTAGGATTTTTGCAGCCTTGTTGTGATCATTTTGGGTGCTAGGGTTTGCTAAAAATAAAAAAACAGAATTGACATTTTACCTAGGGTTTTGTAGAAATTTTAAAATTAAGAAAATGTCCTATTCTAGGATATTTCAGTGGTATCAGAGCCATATCTTAGCTAACCGTCGATTTCTGAAGTAATTCATGCACAAGGGTGACATAGAACTAAGGTATTATTTTAGAAGCAAGAAGGTTGAGGAAAATCAGTAAGAAGTATCAATGACTCATTTGGATCAGCCAAGGGATGATACTGAAAATAGAGAGGAGCAAAGGTTTGATAGATACACATAAGCTCAAGAACAAATGACAGTTATGATGGAAGAATTTGTCCGCAATATGAAGGAAATGAAGGGTGACAAACCATCCAATGGGGATGGTAGTGCTTTTGGAAGTCACAACTGCATGGATCAACCCTCAAAGGGGAATGGAGGAGCCACACATAAGCCTAACTAGCTCACTTTTTTGCAAAAAGAAGTTGCCATTCCAGAAAGGGAGGAGCAACTCCCCCTGAGAGATAGCTTATTGAAGGATTATGATGAGTAAATGACTTATCCTTCTCTTTTCAGGGATCAAATGGATTTTTCCGCATTCACATCTTGGAAGCATGGGCAACATGGTGGCAATATGGCCAAAGGCATAGGGGCAGTGACGGAGAACTCTATGCATTGGGGGAGCTTTCACTTTCCAACTTTGATGGTTCTTCCAAGAGCTGGGCTAGGGCTTGGATTCAGAAGGTAGACGCCTACTTTTCACTTAGACCTATGATGGAAAAGGAGGTTATTCAGCTTGCCACCTTGCATTTAGAAGGGACTACCCATGAATGGTGGTATTATGGGTTAGTCACCCAAGGACGTTAACTCATTCAATCTTATGAGGAATTCAATAAAAGGATTGTTGAGAGGTTTGATAGGGCTGATCTGGAACTACACTTCAAAGAGTTGGCTCAATTGAAGCAAAAGGGCACAATAGAGGAGTATGTGACAATTTTTGACGCTTTTGGTCATGGTAAGGGATGTTTCGGAGAGGAGATTGATAGTTTTGTTCATGGAAGGATAGACTTATTCCATTCGAAGTTTGGTCAAGGCTTTTAACTCACATTCTCTTCAAAAAGCCAATCAAAGGCCCTTGATCTCGAGTCTTCAACACCCCGAGGTAAAATTCTGCCTTTTGTTCAACAAAGAACTAATTCTTTTGGACCTTTTGGACAGCAAAGAGACAATAGATGGGGCAGCCAAGGGTCAGCTATTTTGGGCCACAAAAACCAGCTCTTTTGAGGCAGCTTGGTAGGCCAAATCAACAAGGGTTGGGGCAGTTTGGTAATTAGCAAGGGGAGCTGTCAAGATGGAACAATGAGACAAGGAATGAGTTGAGGATTTTTTTTTTTTTTTGAATGTAGAGACCCTTGGACATCGGCTCATCATTGCTGTGGGAAGGGGCAAGTGCACTACTTTGAGGTGCATTCAGATGGAGAAGAAGAGGAAGGGGCAACCACCTATTGAGGAAGAGCATTTGGAGAACCTTAGAGGAGAGGACATGAGTGGCAACTTTGTTTCATTATTAAGGACTCGTAGATACTACCCCTTTAGTGTGAATGGAAAATTGAAAGGTAAGGATGTTACTATTCTCATTGATAGTGAGGCCACCCACAATTTCATTGATAAGAGCTTGATTGTCGCATGTGGGCTTCAACCTATTGAATTCAAGGGTTTCCATGTGACTTGGTGGATGTCTTCACCATCCTTTGCACCACCAAGGTTTCCAAGCTTAGCATCATGTTGGAGACACACTCCATTGAGGATGACTTTTATGTAGTTGGCATTGGAAAGACCAACCTTGTCCTAGGCATCGAATGGTTGCACTTACTTTAGAGTACACACAACATTACCAAACTATCGATCTTAAATTTGAATTGGATGGAAAAAAAGTGATCATGCATGGTTTGAGTGACAAGGTACAATTTGAGGTGACCTCAAAGGCCATGGAAGGAGTCTTCCCTAAGAAGAATTCAGTAGGGGCAACAAGCAAGATTGTTTCTTCTAAATTTGGAACAGCCAATAAGGTATGCAAAAAAATATTCATTTCCTTGTTTTTTGGGCTTAATAAATTCTGGAAAAGATGCTAAGCAAGTCCATGGAGAGGAAAATTTTCAGTTTGTAAGAGAGGGAAGTAGGTCTGAATTTTGAATTGAAAAAAGACCTAGGGTACACTCAGAAAATCAGAACTTTGTTGCTAAAAAAAATCAGAATTTCATGAGAAAAATCAGATTCGTTTTTGCTCAGAAAAGTTAGAAAATTGCATGAAAAATCAGAATTTTTGGTGCTGAGAAAAATCAGAAATTTGTGTGAATAATCAACATTGTTTATACTCAGAAAATTTTGAGTCTTTCATGCCAAATCTCAATATGGCACACTCAGAAAATTCAGGGGAAAAATGTACGTTATAGCCCCTAATAAATTCTGAAAATGCAAAGGAGAGTTGGAGTTTTCCTTGTGATAGGGAGTTGAAGTTTGCAAAAGAAGAGCAACCCTTCCAAGGACCTATAATGGAAGAAAGAATTCAGAAATGTGAAGGGAAGAGTGATCGATGGGTTATAAATAATCTTCAACCCATGGGACAAAGAAGACTTGAATGGGGCAGCACTAGGGAAGGAGAAATCCTTCAAACTTCATACACTTGTGATGCATAGTGGAGGCCTAAGTGGAGGGGGCAGCATGAGGTTAAGCAATGGACTTGCATATGGGCATCATGGCAAGAATATTCACTTCACCATATTGTCTACACTAAAGGTATGTGTCCAATGTTTTTCCAAGTTGTTTTCTTAAGTCAAACTAGTGAGACATACTTTTGGTTTGATGAAGAAGTGTCAAGGCACGTTGAGGGCCCTAAAGGGCATTTGGTTGCATTGTAAGGGAGCCCAAGTTCCAAGGTAAACATGCAAGGGAGAAAGATCATAAGGGGCAGCCTTGGTTATGATAGTTCCAGCTCTTCTAAGGTGGTACATAGCTTCACTTTGACCCCTTTTGGAATTGTAAATGTGGTAGGTTCATCAAGGAGCAAGTTGGTAGCAAAAAAATTGATTTTTTCGGGCACTTGCAAAGCTGTAATGTAGAAACTGTTAGAGTATGTATTTTTCATGTTTGCTAGTTATAGCTATGCATTTCATCCTTTTGCTAGTTTCTTCTATGTGAGAATTTATCTCACATTGGTTAGAGTTAGGCTAGTTTTTTGTTTTGCCTTGCGTACTTATGCAAGGGTTTTTTATTGTATTAGAATCTCATTCTAAATAACATTTGACTTGCTTTGCTTTGCATCTCATTTGTATGTAGCTTCCTTGTGTGATGTTTTTGTTGTTAACACTTCAAAATTTTGGGTTGGAATGACTTTACCATTCCTAACATGGTACCAAAGTTTTGAGGTGTTGCATCCATCTGCACTATTGCAATTTGTTTTCAGAAACTTTCCTTCCCGCAATTGCTTCTTCCCTTGCCATACATCCTTAATTTTTTCTCTTTCCCTCTTTCGGATCTGCAACGCTGTTGGAGAGGAGCTTTGATTGAAGTTTCAAAGAAATTGAGTTTAAAGCATTGAAGAGGCAAGATTTTGTAATCAGGCATTGGAGATCAGAGGAAAGGCATCTTGTTTTGTCCTTGGCTTTGGAAGCAAGGATTGTGGTGCTTTGTTTTTTTCCAAAGATTGCATTTTTTTTCGTGAGGTGCTTGGATTGAAGAAATTGTTGTTTTTTTAGCATGGAATGAGCTTGGAGGTCTACGTATTTGCCTCAACATTTGCGAAAGAGCCACTATACCCCTTCGTTATTGTTGAGAATTTTTGACTAGGAGCGTAGAGCATATTTTTGGACTGCGTTTTTGAAGCTTTGTATTAGAATTTTTTGACAAAACATTGCCTTTTCCCAGCTCTAAGGCGTTGCCATTTTGGAGTTTTATGCGTAGACTAGTGGAGTTCTTGCGTTTTTTTTCCCAGGACTATGTTCTCTGTCCTTTCTTGGCTCTGTCTTGGACTGCATTTTTTTTAAGAGGCGTTGGAAGAGGTGCAATACTTTGAGGAAGAAGGTAGCTGGATTGCGTCCTTTGTGAGAAGCTTGGTGTTGAAACTTACCATGGAAACCAAACAAATTAGATCTGCGTTTCATTCAAGTTGGTGCCATCTTTTCTAGATCTGCGTGGAGGAGAGCATTATTGTTTTGTCTTCTTTTGGTGTTTTTTGCTTGAAAGATTTGCTCATCTACTGCGTGGGGTTTGAAAAACGATGTGGTGGTGCGTTGGAACACCCCTCTTGGCGTCTGTTCCTTTTTGGCAAGATCGAGTTGTAGTTGGGCGGCTCCCAGCAACATTCTCCCTCTTGCTCAACGACTTGCAAGGTGAAAAACAACAGTAATCCTCTTTCTCCTCTTATCACAGGGTTTTATTCAATTTTTGTACTTAAAAGCTTTAATTTTTTCTTAGTCAATTTTGCTTATGCAAGCATAAGGGTCACCCGATGGATCTTTTTTCACTTTAGTTGACTTTTCTAAGTTTGTGGTTTGATTCCGGTTCCAACGAGTGGTTGGATGCCTACATTCTTTTTCGATTTGGCCACTAAAATCAGTTTGTAGTGTCTATTTTAATGTTTTGACTTATTATACGGGAATTCGTAAAGCCTGTTAACTTTTAAACCATAATTCGGATTTGAGTTTTATTTTTTTCAAAAGTGTATGGTTTTCAATTCTCTATCCATTGGTGCCATTACCTTGTATAAACACTACTTTTATAAAGTGCCAAATTGAGGGGCCCTTAATATAAATTGTGGGGGGTGTCTCAGTGTCAATTTATACATTCTTTTGCATTCTTTCTGCTCTTTGGTGATTCACTAGCATGGCTTCTACTTTTGGTATTGACCATTGTAAGATGTTGACTATACACAATTAGCATACATGGAGACCTCAAATGGAAACAATCATAAACCACAAAGGATTATGGTCCCTAATGAATGAAACACAACCACAATTTACACGAGAGTTTGAAAATTTTTAACACCAATGTAAGTTTAAAGAGTGTATGGGTTTAATAGGGACTTATGTGAGTGATAGTTCATTGTTTCATTTGGATGGTTGTGATACTCCATTCAAAATATGGGCTAAGTTAAAGGATTTATTTGGAAAAATAGATCACTTGAGATCCATACAACTTGAAGTGGAACTTACTTCACTCAATCCGGATGACTTTGTCTCTATTGTAGACTACCCCACTAAGTTTAAGCATCTGTTGACACAGCTAAAGGGGAGTGGATGAGATAAAAAAGATGAAGAGTGTGTGTACTTGATATTGTCTAAGTGGCCCATTTCAAATCTTTGCTTCTACTTTTTTCTCTAGCATGGATGCCTTAGGTGCCACATTTAAAATGTCAGATCTAGAGTTATTTTGTGAGAGACTTACTAGGGAAGAATCCAAATTGTCTCACCTTGAATTTTTCACCTTTTAAAAAACATTAGTAGCATCACATCTTAAGAACAATGGAAAAACAAAGAGTAAGAAACACACTCCCCTTCCATCTCAAAATGCACCTAAACCCAACACCAACACATCTAAACCCAAATCATCTTCCAAATCCAAGAATAAGTCTAACCGATCATGCTCCTATTGTGGGGGGACTGGTCATGAAGAGTCTAGGTGTTTTAAGAGAATGCAAGTTCTAGAGGATGTCATTAAGAAGCACAAGATTTCTATCTCTACTCCATCTCATGAACATAGGAAATCACTTAATGTTGTCTGAAGATCACAACTTGTTTTAGACAGTTGGGTTGTAGATTCTGGCGCTTCACACCATAGGACTTCTTTCAAGGAGTTATTTGTATCTCTTGGTTTGAGTTCTACTTCTAACATTGAGGTTGAAGATTCTGCCTTTATCTCTGTTAAGGGAAAGGGTGACATACAACTAGATGGTGGCTGCATCAATGATGCATTATGTCTCAAATATCACTACCAATATACTTTTAAAATATCAGATTTGTCATTCTGATCAGGGGAAGACAATGACTTTCACAGCACAAGGTGCTGAAGTTTGAGCTTTGTTAGAGCCACATGCACTTATTGCACAAGGTGTTGTTGATTATAGTTCTCGACTCCATTATTTTGAGGGTTTTGATGATACTTTTCGTTTAGGGATGTGTTTGGTTTTTCATGGAGATTCTGAGAGTAGGCTTTGGCATTAGGGATTTGGACACCTAAACTACAAATATTTGAAGGAAGTGAGCACTCACAATATGGTAGAGGGTCTTCCTATAGTTTCATGTCGTGATGGAGTTTGCCCTGGTTGTGCATTAAAGAAACAACACCAAGATCCGTTTCCTAAGGGTATGTCCACGAGAGCTTCTTCACCACTTGAGCTTGTGCATAGTGATTTGATGGTCTTTTATACTCATTTCAACAGATTTCAGTATGCACTTATCTTTTTTGATAAATTTTCGAGTACTTGGGTTTATTTTCTTAAGTACAAGAGTGATGTCTTTGCTCACTTCAAAGTTTTTAAGGCTTTGGTCGAGAAACAGTCTTCTAGTTTCATCAAGAAGTTTTGTACGGACAATGGGGGGAGTATTTTAGTCAAGAGTTTTTTGATTTTTTGCAACGCATGATATTGTTCATCAGCATTCTATTGCACATACTCCACAACAGAATGGCTTAGCCGAATAGAAGAACCGAACGTTGAAGGAGATGGCTAACTGCATGATGCATCCACAAGATTTACCTCTTATCTATTGTGCAGAGGCATTTAATTGTGTGAACTACATTTAGAACCGCACACAATCGCACACCACATAGAGCACTTGAGCATTTGACTCTGGAGTAGGCTTGGTCTGGAACCGGCCCTATTGTCTCATTTTTTTGAGTCTTTGGGAGCCCTGCTTGGGCATTTGTACCAAAGAAGAAAAGAAAAACATTGGATAGGAAGAGCAAATCTTTGATTTTTGTAGGATATTGCGAGGACATGAGAGATTATCATCTTTTAGATTCTAATACTCACAATATTCATTTTCAAACACGTGCAATTTGATGAGCACTTCACATCTCATGACTCTTTATCTTCTTCCATGCCTTCTTTTGATGATTCATCACCTCCTCTTGAGGATTCATTTTTTGAGGAGCCATTTCAGGAGATTCCTGAGGAGGTTATAGAGGATGAGGATCCTATTCACATCGATGTTGCCACTATGCTTAAGTGGGCTCGTACTACAGTTTCTGAGGCAACACCTTTCCTACAGGATCTTTCACCCACTCGACATCGTCATGCACATTCTACAGGTACTGGACTTATGTGTTAGGTATTCTCTGGGAATCCACAGTCTTTTTAACGGCTCATGGGATACAGGAGTGGGATGATGTGATGACAGATGAGTATTCTCCATTGATGAAGAATCACACTTTAAATTTGGTCACTCTTCCTAAGGAAAGAAAGTTGGTTAGGTGCAAGTGGATTTACTGCACCATGTATGTAGCTGATGGGTCCATTGATAAGTATAAGACACGTCTTGTTGCAAAAGGGTTCTCGCAAGTCAAAAGTATTGATTAGTCTAAGACTTTTACTTTTACGCCCGTTGTCAAGATGGATTCTGTTCGCCATGTACTTTCTCTTGCTGTATCATAGGGTTGGTCAGTGTATCAAATGGACATTAAGAGTGCTTTCTTGCATGGAGACTTGCATGAGAAAATATTTAATTAGTAGCTTGTTAGGTTATTTCATGATTCTTCTCTTGTTTGTCGACTTAGGAGGTCTTTTTACGGTCTCAAACAGGCCCCTTGGGCTTGGTATGAGAAAATGGATTCATTTCTTTTCTCCATTGGTTTTGTTTGCTACCACTCCGATCCCACAGTGTACATTCAACGTATTGGGGAGGACATTGTTATATTGGCTTATATGTTGACAATGTGCTTCTCATAGACAGCTCATCATCTTAGATTCAGAGTATTCTCCAAGCACTTTCAACACAATTCGACATGACATATCTTGGTCTTTTGCATTTCTTCTTTGGTTTACAGATTTCACAGTCAGATACAATGATTTATTTGAATCAATAGAAGTACACCCTTGATCTTATTTAGCATTTTGGCATGACTGATTGCAAGCCAAGTCCTCTTTTTCAGTTTGGAGTGGCTTTCATTGCCACTTGTACTACTCCACTTTGTAATACTACATTGTATGGACAAATGTTTGGGAGTTTTATGTATTTGACCCATACTCGTCCCGACAATTCATTTGCAGTTGGGCTTGCATTTAGGTTTGCACGACCCTCATGACAGTCATTGACAGGTTGTCAAGAGGATTTTACGATATCTGCGAGGCACTACTCATTTTGGATTACACTACATCAGGGGTTCTACTTGGTTGGGTATAGTGATTCAGATGGACAGGTTTTCTTGATGACAGGGGTTCTACTTCCGGCTACATTTTTTGTTTTGGTTCTTCACATATTGCTTGGTTGTCCAAGAAGCAGGGTATTGAACTTTCATCCACAAAGGTTGAGTACAGGGAAGCAGTTACAGCGAGTCACCAGATTCTTTGGCCAAGTCAGTTATTGATAGAGTTTGGCTTCACACAGGATTCACATATTGTAGTTTGGTGTGACAACCAGAGTGCAATTAACATATCTTGCAACGCAATTGAGTATCAACGGACCAAGCACATTGAGGTACATATGCACTTCATTTGTTAGCACATTCAGGATGAAGTTCTTAGCTTAGAGTACATTCCGACTTAGTAACTGGTTGTAGACATCTTCACGAAGCCTTTTGCATCACTTCGTTTCTTTGAGTTGTGTGGCATGCTTGGGGTTTCAAGAGTTGTTCTTGGGGGTGTGTTCGTGAGGACATCTCCATTTCATGAATACATATTGTGCATGAGTACCTTATTAGGCCTAGTTGTCAAGACTCATATTATGGATATGCCACTATTTTTTTGGTTATTGTTAGCCACTAGCTTCACTTGAGGGGGGGGGTGTTAGAGTATGTATTTGTCATGTTTGCTAGTTATAGCTATGTATTTCGTCCTTTTGCTAGTTTGTCCTATGTGAGGATTTATCTCACATTGGTTAGTTAAGCTAGTTCTTTGTTTTGCCTTGTCTACTTATGTAAGGGCTTCCTATTGTATTAGAATCTCATTCTGAATGACATTTGACTTGCTTTGCTTTGCATCTCATTTGTCTGTAGCTTCTTTGTGTGATGTTTTTGTTGTTAACACTTTAGAATCTTGGGTTGGAATGCCTTTACTATTCCTAACAAAAACACAACGCTCAAAATATAAGGTACGGGTTTTATTTTGAAGTGATCCCCTCTAAGGTAAATGAACATGTGAGTTTGAGGCTTGACATTGTGTGTTTGAATATTTTCGAAAGATTGGGGAAAGTTGATTGCATGATGTTACCCTCTAAGGGTGAGTTGTGCAAGAATGAATTCATATTTTGGAGTCATGAGAGGTCTGGAATTTGCACACACAACCAACTAATCAAGAGGGAAGTGGCTGGTTCTACCTTTCTTTGGAGTATGTGGACATGTGTTGGTGGTCTTTGGCGAAGGTGGATTTCAAGCATGGTGAAGAGACTTCCAACTCCTCTAGTAAGAAGATTTTTGAGTTTTTAGGTCACTTTGGAGAGTGGGGGTAGAATTGACATCTTTCATATGCTATTAAGAGCATCCCCACACCTGCTTCCAGCCACTTCACTTGTGGAAGGGAGGTGGAATTTGTTTTGGGTTAATGTCTGTCTCTTGTGTAGGAGCTGATATAGGGACAATCAAAACCAAAATTGTTGAAGACTACTTCGCTGGAATACACTTTGGCAACCACTATAATGCTACAAATGCAGAGAAATTTTCATTCCTCTTCATCCTTTTGACACATCTAAGGTATGGGGCCTCAAGGAGACGGGATAAAGGATGAAAGGCTGCTGTTTTTTAATTCCCAGCTTGCATAAACAACAGAAGATCTTCATGTACAACAGTCAGGGGCTTCATCACAAGGACTTTTACCCATGGGAAGGACCAACGTTCAATTTTTGCACAAGCTTCAAGGGCAATGGCAAGTTTGTTAAGAAAATTAATGGCGGAAATAGAGAGGGCAACAACAAAATAACTAATTCCGACTATTAGAAAATCAAAAGTTTCGAGAGATTCTGTTGTTGAAGACTAAAGCAAATATTGTAGAAAACAATTATGGGATGACAAAAATAACCAAAAACTTAAGAAGCAAGGCAATATTGCAAAACATAAATACTACATATTTTATGTTTTTATGGCTAGAGATAATAAATAACGTGGAAACAAGATTGCTTGGTACATAGATTCTGGTACCACCAAGCATTTCATGAACATGAGAGATTGGTGTCTTGACTTTGTAGTAGATGCATCTACTTCTAACTTTGTGATTTTTGGTGGAGGAGAATAATATAAGGTTGAAGAGAAAAGAAATGTGTGGATAACATTGAGAGGGAAAATTTTTCTAGGTTTAAAGGTATTCTATGTTCCTAGTTTGGAAAATAATCTACTTTTAGTTCGTGAGATTATAAACCACAATCCTAACTTGGATATGATTTTTAGCAATAATAAATGTTAAATTGTTGATAAGATTAGAAAAAAGACGATTTTGGTATTAAGGAATATGGGATTTTCAAATTGATTGACATAGAGTGAAGAAGAGCACGTTTTGATGGCCAAGAGTTTTCAAGACAACACACTTTGGCATCAAAGGCATGGGCACTTAAATTTGTAATATCTTTGGTTTGGCTAAAAAAAGGTTGGTTGATGGTCTCATAGAGATTCAAAATCAGCTAGGAGTTTGTGGAGCATGCGAGTGAGAGAAGCAACACAGAGTTTTGTTTGATGGAGCAGCTAAGAGAGCTAAGGAGGTCTTTTAGTTGATCCATGATGGCATTTGTGGGCACATGAAGACGACATTAAACTCCTGTGCTAGGGTTTTTTTTGCTATTTTTTACGATTTTTCTAAAAAACCGTTGGTGTATTTTTAAAAGAAAAAATCAGATGTCTTCGATGAATTTTAGAAGTTCGAGGTCTTCTTAGAGAAACAATTGGGAAAGAGTATAAAAACCTTTAGATCAGATAATGGGGATGCATTTTTCTATAGAAAATTTCATGGTTTTTGCACTCAAGAGAGCATCCAGAGGCAATACATCACTTTCTATACTCCACAAAAAAAGAATGTGGTAGATGACGAGCATTTTATTCACAATCGGATGTACTTTTTATTAAAATGGACAAGGAGAGTCACCATGGACCTATACGTTCTATTTCATTTAGATGTCAACCCGAGGACGTAGACTTGATAGGATGACGTCACTGTATGTGCACACTCAATCTCTAATTTGACATTTTGTTAATTGTATTTAAGATAGTGAACTGCAATAAATGAAATGCTTGAAATGAAACATAAACAAAGTACTGTGAAATAAATGCTTATGCGTTAGAAGTTTCCTTAAACAAATTTAAGCAAGAATGTAAATCACACAATTCAGAATTAAATTACACAATGCATAAAGAAATCAAATAACATGCTTAGCAATTAAATTGGGTTGGATTATTGCTATAAGGCTTCCAAAGGGGTCCCTTCCTCCTTCCATCTTTCAACTTCAATCCTTCCTCTCACAACAATTAATTGAACTTAGAAATGCTTGTTCATATTAATCAAAAACTGTAACAATGAATTGCTACAGGAAGTTACAATAATTGTTGCTTGACAAAATTTACTTATGATAATCTCTAATCAACATCTATTATCTCTCAACTCTGCTGCTACATATTTATATAGCGCAGAGGAGATTGTTTTATGCAAAACAATATACACATTCTATTCTAAGATACATTTGATTTGGGATAACCGAAATTGGTTCCTTTTGTTAAAATCGTCATTCATGAAAATTCTGCAATATTGCTATAGGACAAACAACGCTGTTTCGTTCTTCAATCGCTTTCTTATTGAGTCCATGGGGGTTAGAGTCGTTTTTGCGAGTCCGTTGGAAGAGAATCAAAATCTGTTCATTCACGGCTTTGGTCACGCAGTCGCTGTAGGATGGTCTGTGTAATAAGATTCCTTTGCTGCAGGACGTTCCACGCTACATACCTATCTCTCCAAAACATCCTTAAAACACATTATAGAAAAAGCGTCCTAAAGCAATAGATAACCATCATATATTTATTTCCAATACATAATTTTAATTATTTAAAAGAGTATAGAAACATAATGCTATATGGCTTATGAAAGTAGGAAATTGTATGGAAAAGTGCTCAAAAGCATGGTTAACAAACAAGTTGAATACAATAGATGGACACAAGAACAAGACATTTATGGGGCTCATCAGACCCCCCAACTTAAGATCTAGCTTGATCTGGGGCAGCATACTTGTTCATTCCTAATTCACAAAGAACTCTAAAATCCATGGGATCTACAACACCCTTGACAAGGTGATCGTAAAATCCACGTCTCTGTTCAAATAGTTCCCAAATTTTGACTTCTCTGGCTTCATCCACCGGGGTTTTGTCCTGCCAATCTGAAACATGATACTAGAACAGAGGAGGCTGGAATTTGAGGTTCAGCAATTGCGATCCCATGTCACCTGCAAGAAGAATATATTTTGTGATTCTGTTAAATGTTGAATTTAAATTGAAAGGGGAATATGGCTTCCTCTTCTTCAGTGTAGGATTGAGCTCATTCCATTGTTCGATACAAGACTCTTTCGCTGAAGGACTAGCATAAATTCTTAATCCTAAGTAAAAATCTTGGGCTTCATTACATTTCTTACCAAACCAAGTTTTGACTTCTTTCTTCAACATTATATCATCCCATTTAGCTAATACATCAGGGGCCATTGATTCTGTAATGGGCACCCCAGTTGCACCCAAAACTAACCCAGTAGGGACTCTTTATGACTCCGGTAGTTTTGTTGGAATTTCTTTTTTTGTTTTACAAAGACCAATATATGTAACATAAATATAGAATTGCAAGCATAGATACAACTGAAATAACCAACACACTGTATTTGTATTAATTGCAAAATGAGCAAACGAGTACAATGCCGGTCACGTGGTGACTCATTAGATCCCTTGGTGATCGTACAAACATTATTTCAAGCAAATATCCCAGCATGTGCCGAAGGTGCTTCATTTGTTCTTTGAGCGCCCCGGAACTACAGACTCTGCAAAAGCTTCTACGGACTCTGTAGCGAAAACTACGGACTCTGCAGGCTTAGATCTACGGACTCCACCAGGCTGGAAATCTACTGACTCTGCAGTCTGAAATCTACGAACTCCACCAAGCTTGAAATCTACTGACTCTGCAGTGTGAAATCTACGGACTCTACAGGCTGGAAACTACGGACTCTGCAGGCTTAAATCTACGGACTCTGCAGGTAAGAAACTACGGACTCTGCAGGCAAGAAACTACGGACTCTGGAGACAGAAGCTACGGACTATGCAGAAGACTACGGACTCTGCAGGCAGAAATCTACAGACTCTGCAGGCAGGAAACTACGGACTTTGCAGGCAGAAAACTGCGTACTCAGCAGGAACTACTGACTCAGCAGGCAGAAATCTACGGACTCACCCGGCTGCATACAGATGCTACAGTGATGGAGCTGCTACAGTAGTACGGCTGCTACAGTGCACGGCTGCTACAGTAATACGGCTGTTACAGTGCACGTGGCTGCTACAGTGGCTGAGAGCACAAGACTCCAAAGACCAATCCCAATGATTGATGTCTAGAGTGCTACAAATGATAAGGACGTTCTCAAATGCCCAAATAAGTTGCAAGTGCAACAATTCTTTTCTTCTTATCTAACATGCCCAAAGAATCCACAAGCACTCCCCTTTATCCTTTTCTCCAAGGGGCAACTCAACTCACTTGAGCAATGTGGGATAAAGGATGTGCAACAGTCCCTCATAAAGTAAATGTTTAAAGTGACACTCAATGTCTTTCAGCTGGGTTAAAAGTTACCCTTTTTGCAACACTTCAGGCCCCCAAAAATACTAGCAACCGGACTCCGAATGGTGCGAGTGATAGCTTGCCGGAAAGCTCTCAACAAGGAGCATCAAATCCAATCATCAAAACTGGGCCCCGCTGCGTCCTGTTAACTTACTACAAATAGTAAGTATGCTGAAAACTGAGTAAATCAACTCTGTTTTGGCCCAACTGGAAAGGACTAGGCTAGAACACTCTAGGGTCCCTTTAAACCCTTCATTAGCCCACGGGACCATATAGAACTAGGCAAACATGCGCACACACTTGGTCAACTGCTAAAGTGGGGACATTACAGTCCGTCCCCCTTGAAATTGCTTGTCCTCAAGCAATCTCAGCCCAGCCTGCTGTTCCATCTTGATAAAAACTCCAAACTCCATAAGCTATGAAGCAACATCATGGAATCCATAAGAGCCAATGCACCAATCGTATCAATACCTGGATCCCAAACCAACATGTAGAACCCACTGTAAGAGATGAAAAAGATGTTTGTCAACCAAGTACCCTTACGTAACCATCCGTGCACGTAAGACATCCAGTCAATGTGAAGATGAATCCCCATATGCCCATAAACCAACACAAATGGCCACCAAACCTCGTTGTCATAACTTTGATTAGAAGCATAGATAATATCAAATATGTCATCAAACCAATCACTATCACCATCATGGGAATGATCAACTATCTTTGCTGGAGACTCTGAGTGAGGCAATTTGTGCCTCTCATCATTAGAAGAATGGCGAATATCATGAATATGGTGAAAGTGAAGATTGACTTGTTGAACCATAATCTTTTTAATCTTCCTGTGTGGAAACAAATTATGAAGATCAACAGTTGCAGGGTTTGATAACTTGCCACTTTCCCCAGCCTCGTAAAGATGTGCTAAACGCAACAAGGTTTGTTGATCCTCTAATTCCTGAAGTGTAATGATGGCAACATTTGGCGGTAGTTCATAGCTTTCTGCCATTGCTGAAAATTGAGGTTCCTTAATCTGACTTAGTTCATCTTCCATAGTGGCAAAGAAAATTTGTAGAGGAAGCACTGCTTTCTGTTCCTTTGTACGTCTCCATTCTGAAGCTTGTTCTGTTGGATTTACTTTCAGATACATTTTACCCTGTACTGTTAAGCCTTCACATGTCTTATTGTTATTGAAGCACACAGCTTCCTTCAAGTTTTCAGCAACTCCCTTGTTATCATCATGGAGTAAACGCCTATGAATCATCAGCTCGAGCTCTCCATCAAAAACACTTGAACCTCCAACAGCACAGTCAACAAGCAAAGAAAATTCTGTCTCATTGTTTTTCAAGTATATGCCTAGATTCAGGGGGTAATAATTTTCAGCAATTACTTTGTGTACACTTACATTCCAGTTTGCCCTGTAGTTCCTTACTCTCTTTAAGAAATCTCGTCCATTCGAATCTGTGTAGAATTCTTTATTTGACACTATATTTGTTGCAAATCGGCTTACTACCTCCTTCCCTAGGGCATCATCAATTGGAATTGGTCCAACCTCTTGTAGTCCATCAGTAGGTGAAACTGTGCCCTTACTTTCTTCATGGTTGTTAGTGGCGACATTATGAGAAAGGTGAAATATACCACTGCAGTTCTCAAACTGAAATTTAGGACTGGTTTCCCCCTTTGTGTCCTTGCCTATGTGATCTTCCCTGGAATGACGAGGAATTTCCATACCACGGTGGCTTGAATCCACCCTATATTCTTCGTAGATATCACACACAATTTGGTTGCCATCATAGGTAGATTCCATAACGCTATCCTCCCCATGCAACCAAGTCATTACCTCCGGTTGAAAAATAGAAACATAACTGCTGTCATTCAAATTAGAATTATTGTTATGTGCTTGAGCCACGTTTTTGACCCCTTTTACCGTATCATCATTGAAAATTTCTTGGCCAACGCTTGCAACATTGTCTTCATCAGTACTCTCAAGTGTAAGTGCCACAATATCAAGAGGAGGACGTAGGCTCACACTGCCCCAAATCAAACTTTTGGGATCTTCTTCTTTGCTTCCGCTGGAACCATCAAACATCACTAATTTTAAATTCGTCTCACGTCCTTCCCATGTGGTTAGAGGTGGTAGTGTGCCAAGCACTTCTTCAATTGATGTCACAATGCTGCAAGGTATGTCCTTGTGAAGCTCTTCCATTCTTCCATAAACTTGTTCAACTTCTATGCCCCTTGCTTTGTCATTTTGTATTACGGAAGGGACTGCTATAGAGGACTGATTTGCTGAATTATGCATGGAATGATGAAACACAGTCAACTGAAGACAAAGACCCATGATCTCCCTATCTTTATCTTCCCATTCCAAATTTTTTTCTTCTGATTTTTCTTCATGTGTAGGAATTGTGTCATCATAGGAATCAACTATCTCACTAAAAGATGCATTGTGATCATTCCAAGAATCCACACCATCATTATCCATGTCAACCTCGTGCTCTACATCAAGGGAAGCTATGTTTACAATATCTCTAAGGGGCTGATCCAGGTTTGCATTATCTTCCACTTTGTGATCAACCAAAGGAACGCCATTATAAATCATAGCTTCATATGGATTGTCAATCATAATCTCTACGTCATCCACAAAAAGACTCATGCACCCTCTTGTATATGCCTTATAATCTTTGTAGGAATGATCTAGATGCAGGGCTAAGGCTGCTGCCATGTCCTCATTTCCATGGAACTCTTTATCATATGAAGATTCTGACAATTCATTAGGGACACTCTGAGACTCAAGCATACTCCCTTTTTGAGTTAAGCCATTCTCTTCAAACTTTGTAACCTCATTTGTTGGCATGTTTTCAACACTACTTGGCTGCAATGGTTCTTTTCCTTTATTAACTCCACATGTGTGATCAAATGACCAGTGTCCCTGACAAGTGAAACAAATTTGCTCTTTCCTCATTTGGTTCTTGCTCTTTTTGGGTGATCCTGGGCCCTGTATACCCAAAGAGATTAGCTCTGCAACTATCATATGTTCCTTGAACCTCTCAATTTTCTCTTTGACCAAACCTTTTGAGAATGCATGGGCCGTGGAGGAAACATACTGCTCCTTCCTCCAAATGGCCAACAAGTATGATTGCAATTGCTTGCAGATATCATCATCTTCTAAGATGGACATAATATTTTGCATGCAAGCCCTCACATTGTCTGGATGATGCTTCCTAATTTCAGTTAAGAAGCATTGAAACATTCGAAGAATCAATTTATCACATCTGAGATCCAACAAAATGATAAATGATCTGGTTCTTGCCATGTTTTCTAAAATCTTAGCCTTCTTACCAAAAGTAGGGGCTTTGACATAATGTAACCCACGTAGGCTCTCCACAATCAGTTGTAGAATCCCTTTTAGTATGTCATTATTAAAGGGTGCTACAGGTGCTGTTATCCTTATGATCTCACTGTGACAAGAAGCAACTGCAAGTCTCACCTCTTCATAAGGATGTTCCACGAACCTGTGCTGAGCCAAAGCGAGCATTGAGGGCTGCAAGGCCTAGTTCAGAAGCCTCCAATCTGACTGGTCTACTTTGGACAAATATGTGTCTAATTCCCCCAACTTAGAGAGAACATCATCAGGAAATCACGTGGACTTCAATTGTAATCCAATTACATAAAGCCGATTCCCTACTTCCCTTTCTTTCTGTAAATCCCTTAACTGATCACCATTAAAAGTATTGTTGAATTCTTTTGAGAAAAGGACACTTTTCAAATCCGCCATTGTCTTTATTTTATATACTGTAATATCCCGAACTGATCTGCCTTCGATTTCTAAATTTTTTTCTTTTTGTTCGTCAAATTCTTGGCATGCTCCTGTAAGTCTTTGTATTTTTGAGTCTTTAGCTTGTTGGAATGTTGTTTATGATGTCTACTTATGCAATTTCGGTTCCATAATATTCTTCTAATTGAGGATTTGGTGCAATAACTTCTGAAAATCTTCTTTTGCAAACCAACACAGGATGGCAGGAAAATAGGTTTTGATACCACTGTAATGGGCACCCTAGTTGCACTCAAAACTAACCCAGTAGGGACTCTTTATGACTCCGGTAGTTTTGCTGGAATTTCATTTTTTGTTTTACAAAGACCAATATATGTAACATAAATATAGAATTACAAGCATAGATACACACAACTGAAATAACCAACACACTGTATTTGTATTAATTGCAAAATGAGCAAACGAGTACAATGCCGGTCATGTGGTGACTCATTAGATCCCCTGGTGATCGTACAAACCTTATTTCAAGCAAATATCCCAGCATGTGCCGAAGGTGCTTCATTTGTTCTTTGACCCCCTGCGGAACTACGGACTCTGCAGAAGCTTCTACGGACTCTACAGCGAAAACTACAGACTCTGCAGGCTTAGATCTACGGACTCCACCAGGGTGGAAATCTTCTGACTCTGCAGTCTGAAATCTACGGACTCCACCAGGGTTGAAATCTACTGACTCTGCAGTCTGAAATCTACAGACTCTGCAGGCTGGAAACTACGGACTCTGCAGGCTTAAATCTACGGACTCTACAGGGAAGAAACTACGGACTTTGCAGGCAAGAAACTGCGGACTCTGCAGATAGAAGCTACGGACTATGCAGAAAACTACGGACTCTGCAGGCAGAAATCTACAGACTCTGCAGGCAGGAAACTACGGACTTTGCAGGCAGAAAACTACGGACTCTGCAGGAACTACTGACTCAGCAGGCAAAAATCTACAGACTCACTCGGCTGCATACAGATGCTACAGTGACGAGCTGCTACAGTAGTACGACTGCTACAGTGGCTGAGAGCACAAAATTCCAAAGACCAATCCCAAGGATTGATGTCTAGAGTGCTACAAATGAGAATGACGTTCTCAAATGCCCAAATAAGCTGCAAGTGCAACAATTCTTTTCTTCTTATCCAACATGCCCAAAGAAGCCACAAGCACTCCCCTCTATCCTTTTCTCCAAGGGGCACTCAACTCACTTGAGCAATGTGGGATAAAGGATGTGCAACAGTCCCTCATAAAGTAAATGTTTAAAGTGACACTCAATGTCTTTCAGCTGGGTTAAAAGTTACCTTTTTTGCAACACTTCAGGCCCCCAAAAATACTAGCAACCGGACTCCGAATGGTGCGAGTGATAGCTTGCCGGAAAGCTCTTAACAAGGAGCATCAAATCCAATCATCAAAACTGGCCTCCGCTGCGTCCTGTTAACTTACTACAAATAGTAAGTATGCTGAAAACTGAGTAAATCAACTCTGTTTTGGCCCAGCTGGAAATGACTAGGCTAGAACACTCTAGGGTCCCTTTAAACCCTTCATTAGCCCACAGGACCATGTAGAACTAGGCAAACGTGCACACACACTTGGTCAACTGCTAAAGTGGGGACATTACAGATTCACTCTTGATAAACAATTGGCTTTCATTCTTTTTTTTCTTGTATTCTGCTATTTCTCTTCCTCTTCTTTGTTCATTCAACAAATATGATGAAAATCTCTGCAGTTGGACATCTCTAACATATAGATTGGGATTCCACTGCCTATCATAAGGAACAACATAATTGTGTAGGTAGAGTTCGCACGATTGTGCTTGTTCTTCCTTTGAACTTACTTTATATATAGAAAAGAAGGAAAGGGGATCAATAACTTCATGGGGCATATCACAATAAATTCTCATAAATTTGAACTTGTGCCATTGTTCTTCAAGATAAACTGAGTAAACTTTCGCAGGAGGCCTTTAATCAAGGAGCTCTAGGGTAAGACCAGCGATATCCTCAATTTTCTGTTTCAGTTTGATGATGCTCTCTTCCTTCAACTTATTCTCGTCTTTCAGTTTCTTGTTTTCTTTCCTCAGTTCCTTTAGAATTTCAGACTGACTATCCATCCAATTTAACAATTTAGAAGATATTGCAAATGAGGAGTGATACCTGAATTTTTGGGCAGCTTTAGGTTTTTCTTGTTGATTTATCTCTACAAAAGGTTGTGGAATGCTGGCTGCAGAATGGTCTTCAGCAGAGTGCTGCAGTTGATAAGCTGCTGCAGCAAGTGCATCCAGTCCTCCACCAGATTGATTTTGCAATTGCTTCCTTAGTTTATCAATTTTTTGCAGGGCTTGCTCAAGAGTGGAAAATTCCATTTGTATAGCAGGTTGCTTCAATTTTTGAGCGTCTTTCTGCATGGTTTCCTCATGCAACTCTTCAAAATTGTGCTCAACTTGTTCTACCTCTTCCTGCATGGGTTCATGTAATTCTTCAAAACTATGCTCAACTTGTTCTGCTTCCCCTGATTGAATACTAGAGAACATTCTTTCCTATCTGTTTGAGTCTTTAGAGATTCATCACTTCTAGTAGTCTGTTCTCCAGATTCTTCATTTATTTCAATAAAAGAAGGTTTAGTTTTCATTTTTCTTCTCAATTTGTGAGATCTACGAGTAGGGGTTACCTTGGCCTTTTTGGAAGAGGGTGGAAGTTCCTCGTTAGACTCGTTTGAATCAAGTCAGAGATTGAGTTTCTTCTTTTTCCTTCTGGATTCTTTGTTTATGGAAGTTCTTTCTTCAGTCCATGCTGTAGGTTCTTGTGTTGCTGCAAGAAGACCTTTTGTGGGTTCTTGTGTGGCTACAAGAAGGTTTTTTGCTGTAGGTTCTTGTGGATCTGCAAAAAGGGCTTCTTCTGATTTTTGTTTTTCAACCTTCAATTTATCTTTTATTTCATTTCCTTCTCTGTCACTTTCTGCATTTCCTGGTACTTGGAGAAATTCTTCCCAACTGATGTTGGGTCTAGTTCTTTGCAAACAGTCTTGAACAATCAACTAGATTAAACAGTGATGGGAAAGAGCTTTAGAATTATCTTTTTGAAACGTCTCTGACATTTTTGTGATCATGTGGAGAAAGAAGTTGGGAATGTTTATCTCTATTCCGTGTTGCAAATGATTTAGGAACTTGAAGTTTAGGCCATGCAGCATAGAATACCTCCCTTCGCAAATGAAATATCAGGGGATAAACTCACTAGCTTTAGCCCATTTTTCCAGTAGAGACAAACTTGCAGTGCCCTGCTTTGAAGTTTCTAGGCATTCATTTCCTTTGATGAACTTTTGTCTCTCATCTTCGACATCAAATTTGGCTTGCCATTCCTCCCCTGTTCTTGGTAGTACCGTTACTCTACCAATGGGGGTTTCTGTCAGCTTTATTTCTATCCCCTTTACTGTTATCAAGCTATTATGCAGTGTACCGGCAAATTCTTCCGCAATTCCTTCATCCAGAGCCTGTATTTTCTCAAAAATATTGTGTTCATCCTATATGCTGGAACAGGGCCAAGATTTCTGTGCTATTAGTTAAACAGGTGATATCCAGTTGTTCATGTTTCAACAAATCACCTCCCATATTGTGTGAGTTACAGGTCTGGGTGCTTGCAGCAAGGGTTTTTGGCTGTGGCAAAATGATTTGCGACTTTTGTTTTGGGAGGTGAAATAATCCATTTGAATTAATGGAAAATCTCCTCCCCAATTTAAACTATCACTTGTCCTCAAGGGACACAGCCGACGTGCACAAAACACTCATAGTAAGAGTAAGGTGTGGCAGCAGCAGTTGTGTCAATGGTCACATCAATCAATGAAGGATATGCTAAGCGGGCGTAATAATGAGAGGATACGACGACACATTAGTAGCATTAAGTCCCATCATCTTTATAAATAATTAAAATTTATGACAGGGAATAAATATAAAATAATTACCGTGTTACTTATAGAAATACCTTTCATAAATGTGCAAATGATGATTCGAAGTGGCGGTCGTGGCGTATGCTGGCGGAGTGGGAGCAAACTCTTGATGTAAGATGGAATATAGGAATACATCCTATAACAAGATATGTTTCCTGTAGCAGTAAGTTTTATCCTGCAGCAGTAAGTTTTATCCTACAACAACAAGTTTTATCTTGCAACAACAAATTTTTCACCATGTAGCAAGAAGGAAAATGTATTTTTGGTCCAAGGGAATGAATCTGCAAGTAAAAATAGATAAAAACAATTTTTTTATTGCTGTAGTACCTTTTCTCTTTTGCACTTTTTTGTTTTTTTAAACGAATGTCGATCAGTCAGTGACTTGGTTTTTTGAGACATCTGTCAGCAACGCCCAAAGGTTTTCATTGCTGAATTTTTTGATTTTTTTTTCAGATTCTCTGATCCAAGCTCAACCAGTGACTTGGTTTTTTGAGATATCTGTCAGCAATGTTCGAAGGTTTTTATTGCTGAATTTTTTGATTTTTTTTCTAGATTCTCTGGTCCAAGCTCAATTGGAATCACAAGAATCCAGAAGGTAGGATTTTATTCAACCTGAACCAAGCCATTGTGAATGACTTGTTTTTGGCTTCAGGAAGCTTTATTACTCTTGAAAAATATTACAGAAGGGTTGACAGAAATACCCTTCGGTCGTAGGAACAGGGTGATTTGCTTCATGAAGAAGAGATGGATGTTGTTCTTCAAGAAGTTGGCGAGTGAGAGTTTCCTTAGAAAATGATTTTTTATAGTGTGAGCCTATGGCCATGAACAAGCAGTCGAAACTGAATAGAGTCAATGGTCGTGAGCTTTATAGCTCCATTGTCAAAAATTTGTTCGATCTCATAAGGCCCAAGCCATCTGGACTGCAACTTTCCTTGTGATCCTTGTGTTTAGAGTAAAAAAGGAGTGCTCAGTCTCCTTGTTGAAAATTCTTAGTCTTGACATTCCTGTCATGTCATTCTACATGCTGTTTTTGCACTATTTAAGTATGATGAAGTGCTTCCTTTTTTAGTTCATCAAGTGCATTCAATTACATGATCATGTCTTGTTGAGCTTGGAAAAGATCCAAGCCCAAATCAAGAGCTGTCCTTAATGTCTTATGTTCAAACTCAATAGGCAAAACAAGCTTCTTACCATAACCTAGCTCATATGGAGTGAGACCAGTTGTGGTTTTTCAGGTGATTTTGTAAGCCCAGATTGCTTTTAAAAGACGAGTTGACCAATCTTTTCTATGCATGCTGACAGTCTTAGTGAGGATATTTTTCAATTCTTGATTTGTCACTTCCACTTGACCATTTGACTGAGGATGGTAAGGGGTAGACTTCTTGTGTCTGAATTCATATTCTTTTACCAAGGTAGCTGTAAGGTCTGATGTGGACTGTGTGCCTTGGTCTGTGACTATTTCTCTTGGTACTCCATAGTGGGTGAAGATTTATTCATAGAGGAACTCAACTACCTTCTCATCTCGGGCATGGGTTAAGGTTTTGACCTTTGCCCATTTGGTGACAATCAATGCACACCATGATGTATTCCTTGTTATTGGATTTATGATCAATAGGACCTACAAAATCCAGTCCCCATTTGTCAAAGGGTTCCAGAACTAATTGTCACTATAATGGCATTTTATCAGAGCGAGTGGGTTTTCCCATACGCTGGTATTGATCACATCTACAGGTATACATCATGGCAGCATTATGCAAAGAAGGCCAATAATATCCAGCAGTAAGTATTTTCATTACAGTTCATTTCGCAGCATAATGACCCCCACAGGGTTCATCATGGTGGGCTTTTGGAATGTCATAAGCTTTATCTTCTTGGATACATCTCATAATTGAATTTGGTCCAGTGATAAAGAGATATCCTGCAATCCAGGAATAATGTCTGATCTTTTGGGTTAGGTGTTGTTTGGCCCTAGGTGAAAAATGTTGTGATAGTGATTTTGCAGCAAGATAGTCATATCTGCGAACCAAGGAGATTGAATTGTTACAACAAATAAATGTTCATCAGAAAAAGAATCAACAACAGGACTGTGCTCATCATTTTGCAATCGAGATAGAAAATCTACTACTACATTATCCTTACCTGGGCTATCCACAATGGTAATATCAAACCCCTGCAACAAAAGCAACCAATAAATTATCTTCCCTGTTACAATAGGTTTAATCATTAAATACCTTATTGCGGCGTGATCGATGTGAATGAATACTTGGTTACCTGTAATTTAGTGTCGAAATTTGTTGATGGCATAGATGATGGCAATAAATTCTTTTTCTGTTACAGTGTAGTTAAGTTCAGCTCCTTGAAGATTCTTGCTGATAAAATAGATTGTATAACTCAAAGATTCATCTTTTTGGCCAAGGACAGCTCCTAAAGTGGTGTCAGATGCATCTATGTGGATGTGAAAAGGCTTCGTCCAGTCAGGGCCTTTCGGAATAGGAGTTGTTAAGAGAATGTCTTTGAGTTGTTGAAAGACAGTTTGACAAACATTAGTCCATGTAAATTCAACATCCTTAGTAAGCAAGCCAAACAATGGGGTGGCAATTTTACTAAAATATTTGATGAATCGTCTATAATAATCAGCATGTTCTAAAAAACTTCTAACATCTTAATGTTTCTTTGGTGTGGGTAGATCCTTGATGATAATTATCTTTTCTGGGTCAACTTGAATTCCAACAGGGGATATGTGATGTCCCAACACAATCCTTTCAGTCATAAGCATGTAACACTTTTTCATTGCTCAGAGATAATTGATGGTCAACATTTTTTCGAATGTCTGCCCATAGATAGTGAAATCATCCATGTAGATTTCAACATATTCATGGGAGAGATAAAAAAATGTGCTCAAGACAGCATTTTGAAAAGTAGTTGGGACGTTGCAAAGATCAAATGGCAAGACGACATAGGCATAGGTTCCCCAAGGGCAAGTAAAAGTGGTTTTGTCTTGGTCTTGTGGAGCAATTTATATTTAATTATAACCACTATAGTGATCTAGGAAGGAAAATTACTTCTTTCCTTCTAATGTATCCAACACTTGATCAATAAATGGAAGGGAAAGTGATCCTTTTTGGTAGCAACATTCAACTCTTGGTAGCCAACGCAAATACGCCAATTTCCCCCTTTCTTACGGACAATGACCAGGGGAGAGACCCACTGGCTGTCCGAGATAGGATAAACAAATCCTGCATCCAAAAGTTTTTGCAACTCTGTTTTAACTATGTCTTTGACTATAGGATTCATTCGTCGTTGGGGTTGGTGAATAGGTTTGCATTCTTCTTTAATGTAAATGCGATGTGTGCATAAATCTGGGGGTATTCCTCCCATGTCATGGTAATCCTAGGCAAATATTGTTGTGTGCCTTCTCAGCATTGTAAGTAACTGACTTTCTTGCTAGGGTTCTAAGGAAGTGTTGATGTTGAGAGGTTTGTTTGGCAGGATGTCTATTTGTTTTGTTAAAGAAAGCATGGTCTCTACATTGGCGATTGAAGGAACATAACTACATTGATGGGAAAGTAATTGATGGAATGTCCAAATGTCTCTTGTGGTTTCAGCAAAATCATTCTCAGGAAAGGTATTTTGAAGAGGGCATGGTGTACATTCCAATAGGTTGGTGGCTACAGGAACCTGTCGATAGTTTTTTTTGCAGGATACTAGTAAGGACAGTGTCTTCTTCTTGGGCTTGCAAAGTTGGGCTCCGGTCAATTGTGCAAAAAGTCTGCAAGGAGACAACTTCTTCAAAGTCATCAATCCAAGGGATTGGTCCATCATTCGGGGAACGCTGAGCTGGTGGATACAACATCGATTTTTTGGTGTCATTTTTGTTGGAAATTAGCATTTTTCCTGACCTGCAGTCAATAAAAGCATCAGCAGTGGCCAACCATGGGCAGCCAAAGATGAAAGGATGACCCCCCAAATTGCTCTTTCACTGCATGACAGTAAAATCTGCAGGATATTGCTTGGAATCTACAGTGATAACAAGGTCCTCAACAATCCCTTCAGGCTTAACAATTGATTTGTCAGTCATCTGGAGGACGGTGGGTGTTGGATGGAGAGTGGTAAGTTTCAATTGTTGCATGGTCTCCATGGTCATCATGTTGATGGCTGCCCCCAAGTCAATTAAAGTATTGGAGATGGGTTGGTCGTGGATGCTAAAATTAACTAAAGGACTTTTTGGATTATAATATTTTGGGAACTATATTTCCCAATATAATATTTGCTAGTTGGCCAATGATCTAGACTGTTTTAGGATCCTTCTTTCTTCCCAGATTTTTCAAACATAGCTCTCTAACTGCTTTATTGTAGATAGAAACATCCCTTTTGGCTTGAAAGAATGGGGTTTTTACGCACACATTCTTGAGTTGTCTTAAAATATCGAATTCGGGCTTTGGTTCAGGACATGATATGTTCAATCTCTTCGGAAAATGAGGATTGTTAATTTCTTTTTGATTTTCGGATGGACTTGGCTTAGGATTGGCCATGGGTAGCTGTGGATTAGTATGGAGTGGAGCTGGTTCAAAGTGTTTGATGATTATGGGTGAGATGGGTTGTGGAAAAACACAACCTGAGCGAAGCTGAACTTGATTAGTATCCAAGGTGTATGTTGGATATTGCATTATTTCAATAAGTTGTGTTGGTTAAACCGAAATATTGGCAGGATTGGGGATGGGTGGGGATGGGCTAGGCGGGTAATTGAGTGGTTCGAATATGTTGTTGAGTGTTAAGGATTATGGCCTGTTGTTTTGTTGTTGTGGTTGTTGCATTTATTGGGGAAAACCTTGATTACCTCTCCATTGTTGTTGCCATGGATTAGAGGGATAAAACCATTATTAGTTTTGGAATTGCCCCGGTTGAGGTTGTTGTCCATTCTGTTGCATCCATAACTGATTTTGGGGTAGCTGCCAACTTGTTTGAGATCAATTTTGATTGGGTACATTCATCCAAGAACTATATTGAGGGCTATTTGAGAATTGAGAATTTGCATAGAGTTTGATGGCATCCTGATTTTTGTATCCACGATTTTCGTTGAGCCACAAAAAACCCTGATTCTCATCTTCTCCTATGGCATGTGGCTCCACTGTTTCAAGATTCTCCTTGGTTATGCTGGCTACCCGAGCTTTCATGGAATGGCATGTGCAATCCGCCGCCTTTCTACATTCAGGGCATTAGGCGGCTAAGGCTTTCTCGGTTTCTTCTTGCTTCCTCTGTGTATGTAATGTATCAAGTTGAGTAGCTAGGTGACTGATGATGTCCTGCTTCATGTCCTGGAGCAGGTTGCTAACTTCACTTTTAGATAGTCCTGCAGTAGACGCTGCAAGAAGGGTTTTGCTTCTACTTTTGATCAAGGTTGATCTAGAATAATTTGTACATAGAACTGTTAGTTTGTCAAATGGTAGTGTAACATCACCACCGGACATTAGATCTAGTGCCTCCAGATAGTCATCTGTAATTCCTTTCATGAATATCAGCTTGATTGATTCCTTGTCCATTGTAGTTGTTTGGATTTTTGCACGCTGAACAAATTTTTTTCCATATATTCTTCCAATGACTCGTCATCAGTTTGTGTCATTCGAAAAATGTCATCTCTCATGTAGTTTTTGTGCCTACAATAGTCTTGGTATTTCATCAAAAACTTCTCCTTCATTTCTTCCCAAGTAGAAATGGCATCCTTTCCAAGTCCCATGAACCATCTGAGTGTTGCTGAAAACATTTTGAGTTTTTGAGCGTCTTGATTATAATCATAGTTGCGGCATAAGATGTCGAACTCAAAAAGAAATGTATCTGGATCCACAGACACTTTTCCTCTAAAGGTAGGGAGGGCAGAGTGAGGGATATTTTTCATGGGTGCATTTTCATCAGGAGTAAGTATAGAAAATTCGAAAGTAGTAGATTCATTGGTAGTGTTTTCTTCTTGATGATCCCTCATGAATACTCTTTGTGTTGGTAGACGGAAGGTTGTTGCTACCCAATGCTCAAAATTCCTATCAATTCTTTTATTTCTTGGGGTGTAGAAGATGGAGACTTTATTTTTTTCCTTAGGAATGTATGGCTTCCTATACAATGAGGATGGTGTGGAGGTTTAAGAAGATTTTGCTAGTATCTCGACAAAGAGTCTCTTTAAATTGGAAGATTCTATTGGCCTGGTGTTTCTTCTAGAGGCAAGAATAGCTTTGAATGCCTCCTTAGCAAGAAATTTGGGTGACGGAGAGAAGTGAACTTCAGATTCCTGAGTATGAGGTGATAAGGTCGGAATTCTCAGAGGTGGTACATGTGAGTCTTTTATAGGGGTATGAACCTCTTCAAGGTCTCAAACTTGTGCTACCAGTCCAGCCAAAAATTCTTCCTTCACTACCTCTTCTATTGACAACTGTGAGTGAACTTCAGGAATTCTTTCGTGTTTCTCAGTTGCTATAGGATGAATATCCGATCTTGCAACAACCTTCGATGATTCAAGTAAAAATATTCCTTTATAGTCCCCTTCACTTTGCATACGTTAACCACTTTTTTTTTACTTTTTCCCACCCTGCGTGCACAACGTTAGTAATATGGGGTTTTTTGAAATTTTCACTATCCTACATGCAAAAGGGGAAATTTAAACTATGAAAGTAGGAAATCTTTAATCTAAAGAATAACAAAGCTTGAAAAAAAAACAATAAGCATCCAGAAACAATTGCTATCAAGATTGAAGATTATAAGTGTGTGACACCCTTCCCTGGGAACGGCGGGAAAAATGACTAGCAGTTGATTCACAATTGGATGTACTTCTCTTGACCAAAATGGACAAGGAGAGTCACCATGGACTTGTACCTTCTATTTCATTTAGATATCAATCCGAGGACGTAGACTTGATAGGATGACGTCACTGTATGTGCACACTCAATCTCTAATTTGACATTCTCCTAATTGTATTTAAGATGTTGAAGTGCAGTAAATGAAATGCTTGAAATAAAACATAAACAAAGTACTATGAAATAAATGTTTATGCGTTGGAAGCTTCCTTAAACAAATCTAAGCAAGAATATAAATCACACAATGCATAAAGAAATCAAATAACATGCTTAGCTATTAAATTGGGTTGGATTGTTACTATAAGGCTTCCAAAGGGAGGCCCTTCCTCCAATCCTTCATCTGACAACACTTAATTGAACTCATAAATGCTTGTTCATATTAATCAAAAACTGCAACAATGAATTGCTGCAGGAAGTTACAATAATCATTGTTTGACAAAACGTTCTTATGGTAATCTCTAATCATCTACCATCTCTCAGCTCTACTGCTACATATTTATTTACCATAGAGGAGATTGTTTTATGCAAAACAATATACACATTTTATTCTAAGATACATTTGATTTGGGATAATCGAAATTGGTTCCTTTTGCTAAAGTCGTCATTCATAGAAATTCTGCAATATTGCTGTAGGACAAACAAGGCTGTTTTGTTCTTCAATCACTTCCTTATTGAGCTCCATGGAGGTTAGAGTCGTTTTTGAAAGTCGACTGGAAGAGAATCAAAATCTGTTCATCTGCGACTTTGGTCATGCAATGGTTGCAGGATGGTCTGTGTAATCAGATTTTTTTGCTGCAGGACGTTCTGCACTACATACCTATCTCTCCAAAACATCGTTAAAACACATTATAGAAAAAGTGTCCTAAAGCAATAGATAACCATCATATATTTAATTCCAATACATAATTTCAACTATTTAAAAGAATATGGAAACATAATGCTATATGGCTTATGAAAGTAGAAAACCTAATGGAAAAGTGTTCAAAAGCATGGTTAACAAGCAGGATGAGTACAATAGATGGACACAAGAACAAAACATTTATGGGGCTCATTAGTAGAGAGGTAGAATTGTACCATTGTGGAGATGGTGAGGTGTATGCTAAGGAACAAGAATTGTACCACTTTCTACACTGTGCTGATCTTGCGCATAAACGTACCCAAAAATTTGTTATTGTTGAACATTTGGAAATCACAAGCCATCACATATGCATGGATAAGGTTAGTTTCATTGCCAAAGAAGAGTTTTATTTAAATAGAAGGATCTGGGTAGCGGTTGAAATTGAAAAGAATCCTCTCAATATTAATAAAGATGATGGTTGGAAGCTTAACACAAATTAGAAGTTGATTATTCAACGTATCAAAAATCACAACATTGATCATACTTAGCTTGTCTTCAATGTGGCTGACCTATGCCATATTTTCTTGTTCTTTTTTATTTATATGGTTAGGTTGCATCTCTTTTTTCAAATCATCAAATATCTTTTGATTATTCTGCTTACTTTCTCGAGGATGGGACAAGCATTTGGCACAAAACGTCAAAGTTTTTGAAACTTTCAACTCAATTCTCCATCGTTTTGTAATTTTCTGCTGCATAGATATTAATCATATCATTGTTTCCCTCTTGGAAGGGAGGCGTTGGAGGATGTCTGGGCATTTGAGAAGCTCTTGAACAGTTTTGTTTTTCTGCTCAACTACATTTTGCTGTGGAGTTCTCGCTGTTGAATAATGTCTCTTTATCCTATGGTTTGCACAATACTCAATAAATTGATCTGACGTGAATTCTCTTCTTCGATTTGATCTCAGGTACTTAATCTTCAAATCAGTTTCATTCTCAACTAAAGCCTTGAATGCTTTGAAGTGGCTGAAAGCAACATAAAGTATTTCTTACCTTCATCATCCAGATAATACGTGTAAAATCATCAATAAGCAACATGAAGTGTTTCTTACCTTGAGTACTTTGAGTTCTCATAGGTCCACACAGATTAGTGTGAACAAGCTCTAACATCTGAGTAGTCGAGTATTCTTTTATCTTGAATCGTCTTTTGCCCTGCTTCTCATGCTGACAAGGTTCACAAAGCGTGTTGGAGGGCTTTGTAATTGTTGACAATTCTTCCAAAGGTCAGATTGTCTCTAGCCACTCAAAAAATTTATGTCTCTATCCAAGGAAGAAATAATACATTGGGTAAAAGGTAGGCCATTTGAAATAACTCATTTGCAAAAGCCTTGGCTACGACAGGATTTCCTTCGGGCAAAGAAGGCTTGATGTCACACAGCGTCGAAAAAGTGCAAAGGACATAAGTCCGCAAGAAATAATTCAAGAGTAAGAAGAAGACTGTTAGATTTCCTATGGACTTTTTGTCCGAAGGAATACTTTGGACAATTACAAAAGAAACACCCGCAGCCAAACAAAGGTCCGCCAAAAGCAAAAAAGGCCCAAGGAATAATTCCTTCGAACACAAGTCCAAACAAATCCAAGAGAGAAGTCACAGCTCGCAAAAATTCAAGGGAATAAGGACCCTTGCAAAAAGCCCGAGTGCCCTACAAATAGCTCGGGTGCCCTACAATTTTTTCGAAAAGGGCACAGACGAAGGATAGAAGCCCTTGCGGAGGGCACTTGGTTGGTGCTTGGACCTTTGCGCATTTTTCGAAGGGCATTTTGAAGGTAAAGGCAAACAGAAATGACAAAGGATTAATTCCTTCGAGCTTTTTGTCTGATGGAATTCCTTCGGACAAAAAGTCTGGAGAAATTCTGAGAAATTACAAGGAAGACAAATCTGTGGAATAAAGCCAACAAGGTAAAGGCAAAGACGAAAGAAAATACCTTCGGACTTTTAGTCCGAAGGAATTCGGAGAGGTCCGCCAAAAGACAAAAAAACCCGACAAAGGAAAGTCTGAGCAAAGGAAATAACAAAGGAATATATCCTTCGGGAAAAAGTCCGAAGGAATTCCTTCGGACTTGTCTGAAGGAATACTTCGGAGGATAAACAGAGACAAGGACAATTCAAGCGGACAATTTGTCCGACGGAAATCATTTGGAGGGAAAGTCCAAAGACAGGCAAGGTGTGAATTAGATAAGCCGAAAGAACTAAAGGCCGAAGGAAAGGTGGGGAGCCATAAGTCCGAAGGATTCCTTAGGAAAAGTTGCCACAGGAAAGTCCAAAGACAGGCCCGAGGAAATAAACCGAGGCAAATGCAGTCAAGAACAAAAGATCCAAAGAAGATGAGACCAAAAGCATAAATTCCGAAGGAAATCCAAAGCTTCGAAAAAGTTGCAAATAGAAAAGACGAAGGAAATATCCGACAAACTGTCCACGGGAAAGTGGACTAACAAAATATCCGAAGAAAAATCCTAGACCAAAGATAAGTCCGTGGGAATAAACCCAAGAGTAACGCATGCACACAAACAGAAACAAAAAATAGATAGACAGGTAATAAATTCAACCTGAATTTATCTTACACTCAGCAAGGAGTTTTCCATGCAAGCACTTTCATCCGTCTCAAGCTCGTAACGTTTTAGCAGCTTAACCGGAGTTCCAAATTCGGATGTCAAGTTGACTGTTCTAGATTTAGAGTTGACTAATTGTTAAACGCCGCAACTACTAGGAGTTTTCCATGCAAAGGAGAATGATCAAACTGTCAACTCAGCCTTTCAAACGTCCAACTCAGCTTATCAAACGGTCAACTCAGTGTTTCAAACATCCAACTCATCTTATCAAACAGTCAACTTAGCGTTTCAAACGTTCCAACTCGGCTTGCAACGGATCAAGTCAGAGTTCTAAAATTGACATTGGCGTTGGATTTTATGCATGATATTATCATCTCATACTTTCAAACGTTCCAGCGGCTCATGTAGAAGCTAAAATTGACGGTGTGGATTTCCATGCAAAGAGAAGTTGCGTATCAATAAACAAAAGACAAGTCCACTTCCTCAAGCGCAAGGAGCTTCATGCAAAGACAAAGGGAAAACATATTTTTATTGAAAGGCAAGGTTAGCGTTGAGTTAATCTAAGTTGATCCTCTTCTTTTTTCAATGCCGATCTTTGGCTTTTGTAATTCTCTATAAAATGGCTTTCAGTGTTGATTAAAAATTATCCCTCTTGGCTAGACCAGACTCTGCCATTGGTGAGTTGTGTAACCTCTTCAATCAATAGGACTGTACTTTCAGATTTCAAGTGCTGGCATAGTGTACATTCATTCAGTAATTTGCATATGTGGTAGATTTCTCTCCCTTCCCAAATTCTGATTCGTACCTAATTGCTAGCTTACCGTATTATGCAGGGCATGTTGAGTGTTCTTTATGTCTTTTGCTGAAGCTGTAAGTGGATGTTAAGTGGCTGTAAAGTGTCTTGTATCAGAGCTCTCTCCATCGTTTTCCCTCATGTTTTGGTCATTGGATCGAACCTTCTTAGGAAATACTTATGCATAGTGGTCTATTGAAATCGAAGGTCTTTTTTTTCCCTTGTTTGTTCACTGTTCAAGGTTCCAAGTTGAGTGGATCAATCTTTTGGTGTGTCACCGTTATTAGGTAGGATTTCCCCTTCAAATTTTCTTCTCCCTTTTCCATGGTAGTCGGCAGCACAGAATAGAGATCCTCATTGATACATCTTATAGGAACCAGCTTTCTCTAGAGGTTCTTCTCACCATTGAGGCACTCACCCTTGTGAGAAGATCCCATTGTTTCAATCGGATAGAGGATTGGCCATTTCATGCACGTCTTCGATTCAAGGCGCAGCTCCAGGTTGACAACATTTTTTTGGCATGTCCGGTGGGACCACAAAAAAAAATTCTTTGCATAGAGTTTTCGTAGTAGCAGAGGATATTTATTTACATCCAGTTGCAGAGTTCATAACATCATTCAAGCAATCCATTCATGCCAAAGGTTTCCACAAGATCAGCAAGCAAAGGTATTCCTTTTGAATTTGTAAGTTATAGAAGTGCAAGGCCTAGGAGGGCAAATCCATATCGTCAAAGGGAATATTTACCCCCCCTTTATCTTATTGTTCTAGACACTGCAATCCCCACCATTCAGATGGCCGTTAGAAATCAAGTGTTTGTTCCATTCAATAGAGGAAGTCCACTAAATCTAGCACAGTTAGATGACATTCCTGTATCTGCCCTCAAAATTATTCCATTCTTCTCAGGAGAAAATCAAACAACCCCTATTGAGCATATGCAGGATGTGGCAAATCTTTGTTCAATTCATAATGTTGTTGAGGATAATGATGCTATCAGATTGCTAGCTGCTTCTTTTAAAGGAAAAACATCACAGTGGTATAGAACACTCCCACTTAGATCCGTTTCCACCTGGGATGAATTGAGTGCAGCCTTGGTCAAACAGTTTGAGGACAAATCTGATCACTTATCTTTAGTTGAGCAATTAACTGCTATATAGAGAGCCCTTCATGAGTTCATGTCTGATTTTAATCTCAAATTCTAGATGACATGGCACATGATATCGGTTTTGATTAGGCCATCACCTGAATACGCATTTTTATATTTTTTGAAAGCTCCCAATTTTGACATTAGTGTGATGATATAGTCAATGGGTGGTACTATTTTGCCAGATGCTTATGAAGTTGCAATAAGGGCAGAAAATAGTCTGATTCAAGCAGGTAAGCTTTCTCCAATACCTCCAATGCCCATATTTCCAGAAATAAGTTCTTTACCATCCCTTCAAGTTCCTCAAATTCCGTCCTTGGCTCCAATTCCAGCATCTCAACTTCCTATTGCAACCCCTACTGGTCAATCTAGTGAGATAGGAGAGTTGAAAAGTCTGTTGCAATCTTTTGGAAATGAAATAGTACAGCTCAAAAGGCAACAATTTCAATCAAATAGGTCCTATCAACAACAAAATTAGAACAACTATCAGCGCTTCAAAGATCAAAAGTCTACTTATCAGGGTTTCAGAGAAAATAGACCACCCTATCAAGCACAAGGAGCCATAACTCCAGCTAAGCCATATGCTACTCTTGATCCGAATGCTCCTTCCACTTCAAAAGCCATTGTTCCAACCCCACCTCAAAATAATTTGGTGCAGGATTTAGGTTGGCAGTCCTCAAATCTCAATGATGCTTAAGACCAAGCCTTGGTATCACAGAACATCACCATACCACAATGACACAAGAAGAGTTCTCTTTTCAGGTAGGTCAATATCAAGATACAGGGTTGACATCACAAGGAGTGACTCAACAAGTTCAAGGACATCTTGATGCTATTAATGTAAATTGATAGGTAGATGATCATGCTGCTTTTACTCAGGTTGTCAAATTTAATGTTTTAAATGGTCAAGTTGCAGCTATAACCTATCAGAGAGCTAAGAGAAGAGCTGTTGAAGAAGCCCAAGTAGTAGAAATTACTTCAAGTGCTCCTAGTATTATTGCTCAAGGTACAAAATAACAACTTGCTACCTCCACAGCCCAAAAAAATCAGAATGTAAAGGTTAGTAAAGTGCAGCAAATACCTCTAATTCGTATTGTAGATCAGATGAAAAAGACACAATCAAACGTTAGTCCATCTTAGTTCAGTATTGTAGATCAGAAGAAAAAGTCTAACATTAGCATTAGCATGTGGAATACTCTTTCAATTCCAGGCCAAAAGGATAAACTCATTCAAGAACTTTCAGCTTTTGAATTGTCTCCAAAATCAGTGGATAAAGAAGGTGCTGTCTTGACAAATTTGGATCAGCCAACTAAACAACAACTACAGCAAGGAGATAAGATATCTAAGGTGGACAAAATTGAGGTAAAAACAAAGAAAACTCCCATTTTTATCTTTCTTTGATAGTGGGTGATAATTTAGTCCATAATTGTATGGTGGATAGTGGAGCAAGCAGTATGGTGATGCCCAAACAGATCGCGGACAAGCTCGGCCTGGTTTATGAGCTAAATGCTAAAGGGGTACTGCAGTTGGATGGCTCACCAACAAAAACGGTAGGCATTATCAAAGATTTGAAATTGACATTACATGCTTGTCTTAACGTGACTATTTAGCAGGGCGTAGTGGTGGACCTGCCTCCTTATTTCGCTGTGCCTTTAAAGAGATTTCACCTTAAAGATTGAGGGATATTTATCAGCTGATTGGACTTGCTATTCAAGACCAGATATGACACAAAGGTAACAATTCATTCATAACCTATTGCACGTTTTCACATGGAGTCTTATACGCCAAGTGTGGCCAATGCAAATTGTATCATCTCAGATGAAATATTACAAACTAGTGATGTAGAAAAAGACTCACTTTTGGATGGAGTTCCAGATTTGTTTCTTGATGAGTGGGCTTCCACCTTGCATGAGCATGATCATGATCCCTACAAGCTGATTGAAGAAGAAGGTCTTGGTGTGTATTGTCTTCATGAGAACGATGCACCAATTCCAACCATGGTCAAAGAGGACAAATCTAATGAAGGCTTGTGGCAATTATACTTTGATGGATCAAGAAATAAGCATGGGGCTGGAGTTGGAATAATGTTAATTTCTCTTACAAAACAAAGGTATTTCTCTATTAAATTTCAATTTCACTGTTCAAACAATGTTGCTGAATATGAAGCACTAGTTCACGGATTGCAGTGGGCTAAGAAGATGAAAGTAAATTGTTTACAAGTGTTTGGAGATAGTGAACTTGTAGTCCACCAAGTAAGAGGCTTGAATATATGCAAGAATATGCTACTTAAATATTATAAACACAGAGTATGGGATCTATTTGAAGATTTTCAGGGTTTTAATATTCAGGGAATACCAAGAGGTAAGAATAAACATGCTGATAGGTTGGCTGCTGTTGGGGCACAATTTGATATCCCAATTGATGTAAAAAGTGACATTTTTCAGTCACATATAAAGATAGTTGTAAGGCTTTTCGTTCTGGATAACCAAAAAAATTAGCAGTTGTTTGAAAATGACAATCAAATTGTGAGATTTTTGCAGGAAGAGGCTGAGTTTTCTTTAAAAAATAGTCAAAATGCTTACAACAGTATGGTGATCAGATTGTACAACTGAAAACTAATAAGCTACCCAAGGGATTGGTCACTCTTGAAAATATTTTCAATGAAGATGATGAGCTAAGGAAAGAGAAACCTTCCTTGTCAACAAAGGAAGAGCACTATGCCAATTTAGAGATTGCGGCTGGTAAGATTTTGAAATTGGGCAAGGTATGCACTCCTCCACAAAAGAAAGCTTTTATTGAATTATGCAAAAACTTTGCTGATATATTCGCATGACAGTATAGTGATCTCAAAGGTTTTGATCCAAGTTTGGCTGAACACACTATTGAGTAAAAAGACGAAACTAAACCAGTAAGACAAAGACAAAGGCCAATCAATCCAAAGCTTAAACCTTTGATGAACGTTGAGCTTCACAAGCTCATAGAATCGGCTATCATATTTCCAATTAAGCACTCAACTTGGGTGGAAAACCTCATTCCAGTACGGAAAAAGAATGGTGAGATTCGTTTGTGTGTTGATTTTCGTGATTTAAATAGGGCTTCACTTAAAGACCACTATCCATTGCCATGAATGGAACAAATTTTACAGCTTGTAGGTTCAGAGAGGTTTTTCTTGTTGGATGGATATAGTGGCTATAATCAGATTTTGGTCAAAGAAGAGGGCCAATTCAAGACAACTTTCACAACTAAGTGGAGAACATTTGCATACAGAAAGATGCCATTCGGTTTGTCCAATGCTGGAGCAACCTTTTAGAGAGCCATGGATATGGCTTCTCAAGGCCTTCTTAATAGGTTTGTGCTTGTCTATTTGGATGATATAACAGTATTTTCAAAAGATGCAGAAGATCACATGGTTCACCTTCAACAAGTTTCTGAAAGGTGTAGGCAATTTTGGATATCTCTAAATCCCAAAAAGTGTGTATTTTCAGTTCATGAAGGTAAGCTTCTTGGACATGTCGTTTCAAAGCACGGTTTAAACATAGATTCTGAAAGGATTCAATCCATTCTTGCACTCTCCTTACCCAAAAGCAAAAAGGCTTTGCAAAGTTTCTTTGGAAAGATCAATTTTATAAGGAGATACATTTCAGATTTTGTTACTGTAGCTAAACCACTTACAACGATGTTAAAGAAAAAACAGAACTTCAGCTGGTCCAAAGAAGGAATAACAGGGTTTGAAGATGTTAAGAAAGCCATAACAAGTGCTCCTACAATTTTAAATCCAGATTTTACAAAAGAATTCATCCTATATACTTATGCTAATGTGGACACCATTTCAGGGATTCTTATGCAGCAAAATCATGAATATTTGGAGCAGCCAATAGCTTTCTACAGCGAAAGCTTGCAGGAATATGAGACAAGGTACTCTTTTGTTGAAAAACATGTCTTTTTAGCTATAAGATCTCTGAAGAAATTTTGGCACTTGTTGTCTAATAATAAAATACGTCTAATGGTTGCTCATCCAAGCATCAAAGAATTTCTTTTGAACAAAGACATAAATGAGAAGAGCGCTGGTTGGATAACCAAAGTGATAGAATATGACAGAAATTAAAATCACAAAGTTGGTTAGAGGCAAAGGACTTTGTGAGCATCTAGCTCAGGACTTACAAGAAACTAACGAAGCTATTTTAGTGTCAAATGATGAAGAGATTGCTGCTGTTCACACCTCACTTTCTAGCTGGTTTCGTGATCTGGTAAGCTATGCAAGATGGTTGTTACCCTTCTCACCTAAGTGCTACAAAAAGAAGGTATTTCAGATTGCAATCAATTCCATTCTTGCTCGTTAACGGTGTTTTGTTCAAAAAAGATATCAATGGAGTGTTACTAACATGTGTGAGCCAAGCGAAACTCAAAGATTATTTGAAGAATTCCATGGACTTGGTGGAGGACACTTTTCCGCAAGAATGACAGCACTTAAAATCATGAGAGGTGGGTACTATTGGCGTACTATATTTGGCGATTGCTATACATGGGTTAGAAAGTGCAAATAATTTGCTATGTTTGTAGGAAAAGTTAAACTTGCAGCCCTATCCCTTCAGCAAATTGCAGTGGATCAGCGTTTTGTCCAGTGGGGATTGGACTTTATTGGTCTCATTAACCCTCCTAGTTTAGGGCATAAGTGGATTCTAATAGCTACGGACTACTTCACACGTTGGATGGAAGCAATTGCATTGAAAAAAACAAACAAAACTAGCGCCCTTGATTTCTATAAAGGTTTGATCACTAGGTTTGGAGTTCCTTCGACCATTATTTCTGACAATGCAATGGCTTTTGTGGAATCTAGGATCAGCCAATTGGCTGTCCAACATAGAGTTTATCTTAGCACTTCATCGAACTATTATCCACAAGGAAATGGCCTTGCTGAATCTACAAACAAGAACCTCTTAAGGATCATACGAAGGACTATTGACGACAATCAAATGTCATGGCATTTCAAGTTGAAGTTAGCTCTATGTGCTGATAGGATCACCTACAAGAGGTCAATAGCCAACTCTCCCTACAAGCTAGTCTATGGTAAGGAAGCAAGGTTACCTATTTCTCTCAAGTTTTCAGCGTTAGAACTAATGCATCAACTTGAATTATTCGAGAATGAGCCTATGGAGATCAGGTATGCAGAGCTTATGGAGTTGGAGGAGACAAGAAATCAAGCCATGCTAGCCATGGAAAGTCATCAGTCACAGGTGAAAAGAACATTTGACAAAGGAGCTCACTCACAAAGCTTCAATGAAGGAGATTTGGTCCTCAAGTGCGATGAGGATCGAGCCAAACCAGGAAGGCACACAAAGATTGATTCCTTTTGGAGTGGCCCATACACGATCTCCAGCTACAAATCCCACAACGCCTTCCAACTTGCTAAGATGGACAGCCAAGAGCTTCCAATCCCAGTCAATGGGATACATCAGAAACATTGCTATTGAAGTGCAAAACTCTATGTACATAGTCGTTTCTGCTTTCTTCCAAGTGCTGTTCAAGCACTGTAGTTTGCTTCAGTTTTGTCCAATAAGTGCTTGTTTGCACATTTGCTTCTTAGTTTTCTGCTTTCGTGTGTTTCCCTTAATTTGAAGGAGGTTACTTCAGCCATGATCAGAGCAGATTTTCAATCAAAAATCAGGGTCACCATTTGGGAATTCAAATAGCATGTATATGATTTGAGTTCTCAAGCATAGCAGGCATGCTGGGCCAGCTGAGTCGCTAGAAATGTTGACAATTCTTCCACAGGTCAGATTGTCTCATGCCACTCAAAATTCACGTCTCTATCCAAGGAAAAAATAATACATTGGGTAAAAGGTAGGCCATTTGAAATAACTCATTTGCAAAAGCCTTGGCTACAATAGGATTTCCTTCGGGCAAAGAAGGCTTGATGTCACACAGCCTTGGAAAAGTGCAAAGGATATAAGTCCGCAAGAAATAATCCAAGAGTAAGGAGAAGACTGTTAGATTGTCCGAAGGAATACTTCGGAGAATTACAAAGGAAACACCCGCAGCCAAACAAAGGTCCGCCAAAAGCAAAAAAGGCCCAAAGAATAATTCCTTCAGACAAAAAGTCCGAAGATTCCTTTGGACAAAAGTTCGAAGAAATCCAAGAGAGAAGTCAAAGCCTGCAGAAATTCAAGGGAATAAGGATGCCTGCAAAAAACCCAGGTGCCCTACAAAATGCCCGGGTGCCCTACAATATTTTCGAAAAGGGCACAGACGAAGGACAGAAGCCCTTGCGGAGGGCACTTGGTCGGTGCCTGGACCATTCCAACTTTTTCGAAGGGCACAGAGGAGAGCCATGAGCCCTTGCAGAGGGCACTTGGTCGGTGCCTGGACCTTTGCGCATTTTCCGAAGGGCATTTTGAAGGTAAAGGCAAACAGAAAAGACAGGATTAATTCCTTCGGGCTTTTTGTTCGAAGGAATTCCTTCGGACAAAAAGTCCGAAGAAATTCCGAGAAATTACAAGGAAGACAAATCCGTGGAATAAAGCCAAGGTAAAGGCAAAGACGAAAGAAAATACCTTCGGGCTTTTTGTCCGAAGGAATTCCTTCGGACAAAAAGTCTGAAGAAATTCGGAGAGGTCCGCCAAAAGACAAAAAAAGCTGACAAAGGAAAGTCCGAGCAAAGGAAATAACAAAGGAATATATCCTTCGGGAAAAAGTCCGAAGGAATACTTTGGAGGATAAACAGAGACAAGGACAATTTAAGCGGACAATTTGTCTGAAGGAAATCATTCGGAGGGAAAGTCCAAAGACAAACAAGGTCCGAATTAGATAAGCCGAAAGAACTAAACGCTGAAGGAAAGGTGGGGAGCCATAAGTCTGAAGGATTCCTTCGAAAAAGTTGCCACAGGAAAGTCCAAAGACAAGCCCGAGAAAATAAACCCGAGGCAAATGCAGTCAAGAACAAAAGATCCGAAGGACATGAGACCAAAAGCATAAATTCCGAAGCAAATCCAAAGCTTCGAAAAAGTTGCATATGGAAAAGACGAAGGAGATATCCGACAAACTGTTCGCGGGAAAGTGGACTAACAAAATATCCAAAGAAAAATCCTAGACCAAAGATAAGTTTGTGGGAATAAACCCAAGAGCAACGCATGCACACAAACAGAAACAAAAAATAGATAGACAGGTAATAAATTCAACCTGAATTTATCTCTCACTCAACAAGGAGTTTTCCATGCAAGCACTTTCGTCCGTCTCAAGCTCGTAACATTCCAACAGCTCAACTGGAGTTCCAAATTCGGATGTCGAGTTGACTGTTCTAGATTTAGAGTTGACTAATTGTTAAACACCGCAACTACTAGGAGTTTTCCACGCAAAGGAGAATGATCAAACGGTCAACTCAGCCTTTCAAACGTCCAACTCAGCTTATCAACCGGTCAACTCAGCGTTTCAAACATTCCAACTCGACTTCCAACTGATCAAGTTAGAGTTCTAAAATTGACATTGGTGTTGGATTTCATGCATGATATTATCATCTCATACTTTCAAACGTTCTAGCAGCTCACGTAGAAACTAAAATTGACATTGGCGTGGATTTCCATGCAAAGAGAAGTTGTGTTTCAATAAACAAAAGACAAGTCCACTTCCTCAAGCGCAAGGAGCTTCATGCAAAGACAAAGGGAAAACATATTTTTATTGAAAGACAAAGTCAGTGTTGAGTTAATCTAAGTTGATCCTCTTCTTTTTTAAACGCCAATCTTTGGATTTTGTAATTCTCTATAAAATGGTTTTCAACGTTGATTAAAAATTATCCCTCTTGGCTAGACCAGACTCTGCAATTGGTGAGTTGTGTAACCTCTTCAATCAATAGGACTGTACTTTCAGATTTCAAGTGCTGGCATAGTGTACATTCATTCAGTAATTTGCATATGTGGTAGATTTCCCTCTCTTCCCAAATTTTGATTCGTACCTAATTGCTAGCTTACCGTATTATGCAGGTCATGTTAAGTGTTCTTTATGTCTTTTGCTGATGCTGTAAGTGGATGTTAGGTGGCTCTAAAGTGTTTTGTATCAAACCTCTCTCCAAAAGTGTCTTGTATCAAACCTCTCTCCATCGTTTTCCTTCATGTTTTGGTCATTGGATCAAACCTTGTCAGGAAATACTTATGCATAGTGGTCTATTGAAATCAAAGGTCTTCTTTTTCCTTTGTTTGTTCAATGTTCAAGGTTCCAAGTTGAGTGGATCAATCATTTACCGTTATTAGGTAGGATTTCCCTTTCAAGTTTCCTTCTCCCTTTTCCATGGTAGTCCGCAGCACAGAATAGAGATCCTCATTGATACATCTTACAAGAACCAGCCTTCTCTGGGGGTTCTTCTCACCATTGAGGCACCCACCCTTGTGAGAAGATCCTGTTGTTTCAATTGGATAGAGGATTGGCCATTTCATGCACGTCTTCGATTCAGGGTGCATTACCAGGTTGACAACAATAATCTTTGAAAGATCTTTAATTGCTTGCTTCTTGGTGATGTTGACAAGATTGTCAAAATTTATGTGTTCCATTCTCTTATGCCACAACCAACTTTTCTCAATCTGACTCAAACATCTTTGACCTTTGATAGATGATAACATATATAAATTGTTCCTTGTCCTCTGAGCATCTGCAATCAATACATCTGAATATTTTCTTCTAATTTTACAACCTTCTGCATAAAACTTTAGTGTGTCCCTGATCACACATTTGACATACACTCAACAGATTATTCTTAAGACCTACATACAGAGCATTTTCAGTCTTAGTTCTACCATTATTAAACTTAATGTACCTTTTTCGGCTATTTTGGCAGTGGTATTGTCTCTGAATTTCACTGTGCCACCATTGATCTTCTTTAGAATTATGAACTTAGTTCTACCATTATTAAACTTAATGTACCTTTTTTGGCTATTCTGGCAGTGGTATCGTCTCTGAATTTCACTGTGCCACCATTGATCTTCTTTAGAGTTATGAACTTACTCTTGTCTCCTGTCATGTGCCTTGAACATCTGCTATCGATGAACCATGTTTTTTTTTAATTTCTTGAATGCAAAGCTGTCTGGACTAACATAGACTTTTCAGGTTGTTTCTTTTGTCATGACCTTGTCTGAACTTTCTTCTTAATGAATGGAGCTTTGAAACTTTGATCCTTCTTGACTGACTCGAACACGCTTCTACAATATGGGTTTATTTGTCCGAAATTATTGCACTTGTAATATACTATGACCTCTTCATCAAACCCTGATAGAGGAGCAACAAAATTGTGGCTTTTGCTTGACTTTGCATGAGTTTTCTTCTCCTTGTTTCTAAATTTGTTAGCTCCTTTTTGACAATTTATTTTCTTATGACCATAACCATTACAATAAAAACAATAACCATGAAAATAGAGCATGTTCTAATTTGTGTATCTTTGACTTGGTTGATTTTTGTAGCTCTGTTCCTTCTAGCGTTCTTTGTTTGAGATGTTATCTGCATTCTTAACTTCTTCCCTTTTTATTTCTTCTTTTGTAATAGCTTCAACGTAGCTCTTTTTCTTTTCAAATTCGATCCCTGTTTTCTTTGATTTTGATTTTTGACTTTCTAATATCTTATTCAACATGTTAGTGCTATTCTCAAATTTTGAATCATTTGCTGCTATATCATTGACTGCTTTATTGGTTTTTTCGATTTAAAAAAAAAAAAGACAATTTCAACAACATACCATTCACATTTTTCTCTTACTTTTTGCAATTAAGCCGTTAGATCTTCTTCAGTCTTTTTGGCTTCTTCAATGTGTGCTTGTAGATCTTCAATTATTTCCTTTCACTTTTCATTTTTCTCGATTTGGAGCTTCAATCTTCGATTCTTCTCAAAAGCTTTTAATTCTTTTAAGACACAAATGAGTTTTCCTTTCAGATTCATCTCGGCTTCATTATATTCTTCTTGATCATCTGTATTTTTGCTTGCAGAGGCATCTTCATATATGGTCATGAATAAAAACTCTTCTTCATCTGAGTCACTGATTCCACTGTCTTCGATTGAGCTAGGATTTTTAAAATATAAACTCTTCTTTTCGAATCCTTTCGTGAATTTGCCTTTGAAGTTCTTGTATGTAGACTTTCCTTCTTCATTGTCATCAGTATTCTTATCTGGGCACTTAGTTGCAAAATGTTCAATCTTAATGACAATTTTCTTTGATATTTACTTGTGCCCTTTTTTGGCTTACGAATGAATAGAGCTCTATTGTCATTTTCCTCATTGCTAGAGTTGTCACTTGATTCTTAAATCATAGCTTTCTCTTTTTTTGATGTCTTGAAAACGTCCTTCTTTGAGGGTTTTTCTTGTTCGATCCGCATCTCATATGCTATAAGAATACCATGTAGTTCATCCATCTTTGACTTGACTAGATCCTTCATCTCCTCGATTGCCAAAACTTTTGCATCATATTTCAATGGTAGAGATCTTAAAACTATTTGTACCATCGTTTATTCTTCTAACTTTTCTCCAAGACCTTGAATCTGATTAACTATTTGATCAACCCGTAAAAGATAACTTGCTATATTTTCTTTCTCTTCGTTCTTCAAACTCTCAAACTGTCTTTTGAAAGTTTGGATCTTAGCTTGCTGAACCTTTCCATCACCTTTGTAAATATTCTCAAGCTTTACTCAAGTCTCGTGAACAGATTTGCATTGCATAACTTTAATAAATTCTGATTCACATAAAACACATAAAATATCATTTAAAGCTTTAACATTATTTTCATTTGCCTTCTTTTCCACCAGACTAGTTACAAGTGTTTGTGGCTCTTCGTATTCCTCCACCACTGTTTGGCAAATGTCGAATCGAAGGGCCATGAAGTAAGTCTTCATCCTTATGCTCCAAAAGACATAGTTTGTCCCATCAAACAAAAGTGTCTTATTTGTAGAAAAAATTTCATGTGATCCAGCCATTGTGCTTTCCCTGATCTATATTCAAGCTGTTAAACTCTTTCCAAAAGAACCTATTCTGATACCAATTGTTAAACACGAAATATATTGAGAGGGGGGTGATTCAGTATATCATATATCTTTTATACTTTTACTTAATCTGATTTGTTTTTTTAACCACTTAATCATACATACAAGATATGCAATAAAACTGAAACAATAACATGCACCGCACAAGAGAGAGATACACTAGATTTTTACGTGGAAACCCAATGTGTGAAAAACCACGGAGAACAATTTCAAGTATATGAATGAGCACCAACTCAAATTACAAAGTTCGCAAGCACCAACTTGCAGGAGCACCAACATCTTTGCCGAGCACCAACACAACACCTATTTGTGAGCACTAACCCATAGGAGCACTAAGCGCTTGCAAAGATTTGTGAGCACCAACCCACAAGTGCACCAACCCCTTTTGTGTGTAAAACACAACTATCTTTCAATGTTGCTTTCTCAACAAATGATAGAACTCTACAAAATCTCTTTCTCTTCTCTCCTCTTTTCTTATATAAAACAATTACAAACCATGCACTCTCTTGCATATACAAATGACTTTCCAAACCTCCATTTATAGCTTTCCAAATGACCTTTGGCATTCACCCTTTGAGACCTTTCAATTCACATAGAAAATGGTGCCAAACTTGCATGACCCTTCAAATATTTTCATTTGAAAAGTCACATGGTGACCCTTCATGAGCAAATGTGTCCTTTCCCTTTTTATTTTTATCTTGATGACTTTTCGAATTCCTCACGGTGACCCTTCATGAGAAAATGCGCCCTTCTTCGTTTGTCTTCACTTGGTGACTCTTTGAATTCCTCAAGATGACCTTTCATGAGAAAATGCATCCTTTCCTTCTTTTGTCTTTACCTCGCGACTCTTTGACTTCTTCATGGGCCCTCTTTTGACTTTATGCAATCAAAAATATATTCGTTAATATTAAATAAATATCAACACACTTTAACCAAAATATGAACATTAAAAATACCTTTAGACATTAAATGCTATGGGGCCTTTGTTACCAATAATGCTAGACCTTTGACATCAATGACAATATTTCTAACAAGAGTGTGTTGTAGTCTTAAGAAAATCCAATCCTCCTAAGTCGAATATTTCTAGAGGGGAGGCACTTGCGCTAAAAAATCTAAGAGCTAATAAGGATATTACCATTCTTAGAGTTGATAAAGGGAATGTCATGGTGGTTTTATATCCATCAGACTATGAGAGGAAGATGTTAGATCTTTTCGCTGTTCCCAATAACTATTTGAAACTTGACAAGGATCCTAGCAATAAAATCATAAGGGAGGTAGAATGTACCTTAAAAATCTCTTCATTAGATGATAGTCGTAAAAAAAGACTTTTTACGAAAAATTGTTTGATTCCCTAGATCTGTGGTCTACCAAAAATCGATAAAGAGGGTGTTCTTTTGAGACCTATAGTGACTACCATAGGCTCGCCTTCTTATAACCTTGCCAAATTTCTCTCTCATAAACTTAAAACTCTCATTGGTCGTTCATATTCTTTTGTCAAAGATTCTCCCCATTTTGTTAATGATATGAGAGATAACAAGGTTGATAAGGATGATATTCTGGTAAGTTTCGATGTGGTCTCCCTCTTTACCAAGATTCCTACTAATGAGGCTATTGATATTATAAAAATTCTTACTAATGATGAAATGACTAATAATATGGTTAGGGTGTGCTTAAAAACCACCTAATTTAGTTTTAGAGGAATCTTTTATGAAGAAATTGAGGGTATTGGCATGGGATCACCTCTTTCTCCCATGGTCCTAATATTTATATGGAACATTTTGAAGCCGCTGTCCTCTTTGCTACCCCTTTGAAGCCTAAATGGTGGAAATGTTTTGTTGATGATATGATTGCTAATTGGCCACATGGTAGACAAAGGTTGGAATGTTTTTTGGAGTTTTTAAATAACAGATCAGACTTTATTAAATTTACGATGGAGGTTGAAGATAATAACCAAATTTCCTTTTTAGATGTCCTCATCAAGAAGTGCATTGATGGTTCTTTATCCCACTAGGTTTTTCGTAAGAAAACACATATTGATAAATATCTCCATGTGGATTCTCACCATCATCCGACTCAAAAAATTGTTATTGTAAATACCTTTGTCACTTGTGCTATGAGGATTTCGGATCTGATTCATCTTGAAGAACTTGAGCACTTATCCAATGTGTTTAAAATGAATGGTTATCATGATAATTCTATTAAGAGAGTCATCCAGAAGGCCCATCGAGCACCGCATCCTAATCCCCAAATGGACGAAAGTATTGGCAGAATCTATCTTCCGTACATTAAAGGCACTACAAATATTTTGGCTAAAATTCTCAAGAAAAAGAATATTAAAGTGACTTTCTCTCCACTTAATACTATTGGGAAAATGCTTGATAAGGCGAAAGATCTGCACAACCCTAATTGTTTTAAATGCGTTTATTCTATTCTGTGTAGTTGTGGTAAAGTCCATATCGGTGAAATTGGACGCTTTATTCAGGTTAGAATAAAAGAACACTGTGCTGATCTCGTGCATAATTGTACCCAAAAATCCGCTATTACTGAACATTCGGAAATCATAGGCCATCACATATGCATGGATAAGGTTAGTGTCATTGCTAAAGAAAAGTTTTATTTAAATAGAAGGATTCGGGAAATGGTTGAAATTGAAAAGAATCCTCTCAATATTAATAAAGATGATGGTTGGAAGTTTAGCGCAAATTGGGAAGCCGATCATTTAACGTATCAAAAATCACTACATTGATCATACTTAGCTTGTCGTATCTGTTGCTGACCTATGCCATATTTTCCTGCTGTTTCTTATTTATATGGTTAGGTTGCATCTTTTTTCTCAAATCATCAAACATCTTTTGCTTATTCTGCTTACTTACTTGAGGATGGGCCAAGCATTTGGCTCAAAACGTCGGAGTTTTTGAAACTTTCAACACAATTCTCCACCGTTTTGTAATTTGCTGCTGTGTAGGTATGAATTATCTATTTTCCTAATAAATATTGGGTGTAAGTAGTACATACATCAGTTAATCTGCTCAATCGGTCTCAAACAATGGCGGTACACAAGAAAACTTGAGAAGAATCATGGACTGGATGAAATCCAAAGTATGTCATCTCAAAGTTTTTTGTTTTGTTGTGTGTGCCTGGGTTACTAATGAAAAACAAACAATGCTAGATAGAAAATGCAAGTTGATGTTCATAGGATACATTGGCCACCATAAAGCATATAGGTTAGTTGATTTGATAACTAACAAAGGATGCATTAGTTGGGATGTTGTAGTTGATGAGAATGCAGGGCTGTTCGAAACAAAGACTCAGCAGAAATCAGATCAGAAAGTTGCAGCAAATACAGGCGATATCATTGAGTTTGTAGGTCGGATAGATGGGGATAGTCAGCATGAGGAGAAGGAAGTCCGTGAGTATGAATCCTGAGAAAATTTCATCCAAGATGCAGCTGCAAGTTCCTCAAAGCAGCAAGACACCAGTGCTGATTTGAAGGGGAAGGAATTAAAAAAGAGACCAAATGGTGGTACAACACCTACGGCAATGTTTGGGAAGATGAGCTTCCTTATATGAGAGGGGAAGGAAGACCAAAAAGAGGGAAGACATCTGATTTGATGAACTATGCTTGGATGGCTAACCTTCAATATTCTTTTGAACCTGAAGTATATGAAGAGGTCAAATGAAAACTAGAATGGGAGAAAGCTATGCCAGCCGAACATGAAACATTGATGAATAATTGAACATGATTTTTGAAGAGCTACCTGTTGGGAAGAAATCCATTGGCTGCAAATATAAAGCCGATGGCATACTTGACAATCATAAAGCAAGGCTGTTCGTAAAAGGCTTTGCACAAAAGGAAGGGACTGCTATTGAGGAGACATTCACTCATCGTGTAAAAATGAAAACAATCCGATTGGTGCTAGCCATGGAAACACAATTTGGCAAGAAACATCAAATGGATGTGAAGAGTGCCTTCCTCAATGGAGATCTAGAGGAAGAAGTATACATGTACCAACCGTAGGGATTTTAGGTTCTAGGGAAGGAACATATGGTGTGCAAACTGAAGGAAGCTCTTTATGGGCTAAAGTAGGCTCCTATGACATGATAGATCAAAATTGACAGATATCGGAGAGAACAGGGCTTCAAAAGAAGTCCTTCTAACCCCAATCTCTACATCAAAAACATGAATGGTGATATAGTGATTCTAGTGTATATTTTGATGACATCATCATCACATGTAGCAAGGTTGGAGCTATTGAAAAGGTAAAATCAAATTTATGTCCCACTTTTGATATGACAAATCAAGGCCTCTTACATTACTGCTGAGGTGTGGAAATTTGGGAAACTAAATAACATATTTTTGCTTCTCAAACAAAATATGCAACAAGTTTGTTACACAAGTTCAGGATGATTGGCTATAAAATATCATCTGCCTCTATGGAGACATGGCTGACCAAGACTGATTCAAATGCAGCAAATAAATTAGTCTACATGAAACTAGTTGCAACTTGATCTATCTTACAACCACTAGGCCCAACTTGTGTTATGTAGTCAAGTATATCTCCCAATTTATGACAGCTCCAAAAATAGAACACTGGATAGTGGCAAAGAGGGTGTTACTGTATGTGAAGGGAATGTTAGACTTTGGCATTCTATATGATAAGAGCACAGAGCTTCAGATGTGTGGCTATTTAGACTCCGATTGGGAAAGATCTGTGGATGATAGGAAGTCTACAATAGGTTATGTGTTCACACTAGGAATCAGATGGCGAAAGATCTGTGGATGATAGGAAGTCTACAATAGGTTATGTGTTCACACTAGGAATAGGGGCAGTTTCTTGGATTAGCAAGAAACTACATGCAATTTCACTTTCCTCTACGGAAGCAGAATTTAGAGCAGCAGTTAAAGCAGCATGTGAAGCAATTTGGCTTAGAAGAGTGCTTGCAGATTTGCAAGTTGATCAGACTGAGTCTAATATACAATTTTATTATATATGTGCATTTTCGCTTCATTCAACAACTCGTAGAATATGGAGAAGTTTAGCTGCAATATTGTCTAACCTGGGACTAGACTGCAAACATTCTCACCAAGTCTCTTGGCCCAAATAAATTTTTAAAATTTAGAGAAAAACTTGGTGTATTTTCTAGAATGACCACTGAGGGAGGATGTTAGAGTTTGTAACCTAAATATATAATGGTCATACTAGTCTTAGTGATAGGATTAATAATAAAGTCACTTATAACTTTAGTTTGCTTTATCAAACAATATAAACATGGCTTGATATTCACTTAAGTCGTTTTGGGTTCAGGGTTTGTGTCACCTAAGTATTAGGGTTTATGTGATGGATGCTCTTCCAATAATATATCGATGAAGTATTTCTCTCGTGTTCTTGCTTGGTTTCTGTGTATTTGGTTTTTGTAATAGTTTTGTCTTTTTGTAAACGCTACTGTGCAGCTGCGCGGAATAGTATTGACACTGTCGGAGTTATGTGGCAGCAACAAAGAAGAGGTAGGACTTCGTGGTATCACCACATGTGCTTGGAATGGTCCTAAAGTTGCTGGTTTAGACGACACATGGTGCAGAGTACTGTTGTCATACCAAAAGTCTATCAAAGGACCAAATCGAGCTGGATCGTATTCTCTCCTGCAAATATATAATTTTTTGTGTCAGTTATCTGATTGTGTTCCTAAGTTTAGTTATATGTAAGGGTTTATGTTTTTCTGGCCAAGGTCTTATGGTATCCAAACCTGAAAATTTTGTGCTTAGTTTTCATAATAGTTTTGGTATCTTTTGGACACACATGGATTTTGAAATCTGCATTTATGGCTTATGGTTGTAGGCATCAAAGCAGATTAAGCAAATGGCCCCCATTTTAGTTTCCATTTCAGAGGTTGGTAAGTCCCCTGATAAGAAATTATGGTGAGCATATGGGAGTCATCAGTTTGAAGAAAGTCTCCAAAAGAGGCTATTCCATGGTACTCTTTAACTAGTTAGGCTGAAGTACCTCCAGGGAAAGTAACTCCTGAAATTCAAATAATTGATGGCGCTGAAACGTTGTTAGTGAGTAATGGTGAGCCATCTTCTACCTCTGACTGTCTTGAAGAATTTGATGGAAGAACTGTTTCCCAAGATGGAAAATACTCTGTTGTCTTTGATTCTCATAGAAAAGAAGAAGATCCAAGTTTATATGGGGAAGGAGGTAACAAATTGCTACCAGATTCAGAACTGTAGATGGAAATAACAGGCTCTATTAGAAATATAAAAGGTGAACATTCTGAATTTTATATATATTCAATATATCAACACAAAAAAGATTGCACCAGGGAAGCTTTAGGTGCTTGGTTGAATGTAATTGAAAGCTTTCAATTAAATTAATATGGCTGGAGAGAGTGGTCACCCATCTCCAGTTACAGGTTTTACGTGTTCTTCAGGCTCTTCTAGGGACAAAAAAAATTCCCAAGTACGCACTACTGGTTCTCAGGCCCTACAACAATTTTAGGTCTTGGTAAATCCACTTCATGGAAATGCTAACTCAAAATCCTAATCACCAAATGACATGCATTGCCAAAAAAAGATGTGCTTCCAGGAAGACCTTGAAATCAGTTACTGCCTTGATATTATATGAGGGTCATTGTTTGGGAACTTCATCAAATTTCTGACATGTATCCATTGAGAAAACATTGGTGTCCCTGTTTGATTTAGCCAACCATAATAATGCCCACATCACCAACAAACAAAATGAAGAGAAGAAAGATCCATCCCAAGGCTGTCTTCTTCATTTGATATCTTTCTCATGTTTTTTTTTTTGTTGTGTATGGAACTCTTACATGCAAGGCAGAAATGGAGGAATTTCATCATTTCCATTCATGCTTATTTTTCTTCCTCATCATTGCCATTGATTTTTCCCATACGTATGTTGATACTCACCAATTGACAATTCAAATTCCATTATTAAACCTTTGTTTGAGAAAATGCTATCTGCAAGTGATACATGTTGGACAGGATGCTTGTTCCTTCCAAAAGCATGTGTAGAGGTTGTTAACATTCACATCATTTCAAAAATTCTATCTCATATTTGCTTTTGCATGTCATTAAATACCCCAACACACTAGCTCTGGGTGATGGGGATCTGCTCCCGCTTAGCATCATGGATCTGCGTCTACAAGACTGCCTCCTAGGTTGTGGAGGCAAGCACACATTACAAGTTTCTTTGCTGCCACGGGAGCTTCTTCAGCCTTGGATGTTAGGAGGGATACTAGGTGGAGTGCTTTGATTCCTTCAAGGATTACCTTACCTTCCCCCTTAGCCCTAGATATTCCTTGAGGAGCATTATTAGATCTTGCATTGGCCCTTTCACAGTGATAGACGATGACATAGATGATTCCACTATCCTAGGCATGGTTGGAGATATTTGAATTTTGATGAGACAACCATTCAGTCTTTTTGACTTTTGACTTTCATTAGCTAGTGCTCTTCAGTGGTTCTTACTTCCCCCACATTGCTATTTGTATTGTTACCCTACCCACATGGGTAGGGGGATTTTCTTGTTTTCTTTCAGTGCTTTTGTTCTTTTATTTAGTCGTTGTTCTTGGGGTCCTTACCCTAGCTCTTTCTATTGTAATTGGGTGTATTCTTGAGTCTCATTGACCTACTTTTAGTTTCATGGACATTAATATATTTTATTTCTTAGGTTTTTATTAAATCTTTTGCTTTTTGTAATCAAAATTCCCATTAGGTAGCTCTATTGATGGGGTAAAAAATGATGGTGAGCAAATTAAGAAAAATATGAACTACATAATCAAAGAAATATTACTCATGTTTTAGTAGATTATTTCTCAGGTTAAAATAAAATATAATTTATTTCTCAGGGTAAAATACAATATAATGTTCTTTTTTATAAGCTCTATGATGACAAAATACAATTTGTCAATTGCGATATTGTACTTGAACTTGGTATATAAAGCCTAGAGTCCACATTGGGCTAGAATGGTTTATGCAAATATTGGAAAAGTTGCATATTTTTTAACTAGATTAATTGTAGTCATTTTTTATGTTTATGTTATGCAATTATAGCCGACAATGATTTTGTTTTAATATGTGTTGACAAGAGTAGTGTACTTATGTATGTTTTGGTTAGTATAACTGGTAATATGAAAGTTGTGGTCTAACCGACATACCTCTTGGTTGACCAACCTAAATTTAGAAGCATGGGGAAATTGGCCGGGATATTCACAATCATGAGTAGGAAGGTGATGGTGGGATGAAGTTGAGGATGAGGATACATAGGCAGATACATCTTATGCTTGCACTTTACGGATGGGTCCGAGTGAGTCTTAGATACCTGACCCTGAGTTTGCACATATATATTTGCCTTGACCCAAGAATGGGATTCATACAACACCCTACATTGCTTTTGGAAGAACTTGGAGCCTATGTCCTAGGTGATGTTGGACTTTTCCAAGAAGTTGAAAGACTTGGACTGGGTTGTGTGGAAGAAGCAAGCACCTCTTATCATGGAGAAGGTGACTCGAATATAAAGGTTTTTGAAAGATGCTTATCACAAATTGTATGTCTAGATTTATGACTTGGGGGTGGCTGGAGAAGCATACATCGGAGATGACCGTGCAGTGGGTTCCAACCTTGACATATGCACGTGTATGGCCACCAATGCGCCAGTGTACTTGACAAGCTGTAGGCTTTTAAGCATAACTTTAAGCTCCAAAAATTTGCATTGAATAAGGCACTATGGAAGAAAACGAGGTTGATAGAGGGAAAGGATAGGTTGACTGAGGATAGTGGCAGGTTCATGAGCAGGTTGACTGAGGTCAGAAGTTCTAGGACGAAATTTGGAAGCAGTCGCTACTCTCAAGAGGAGGACCAAATTTTATTAGTCACAGGAGGAGTTTTCAGCCATGCTAGCTCGGATTTTGGAGTTATCAGAGGTAGATGTGGAAGGAGATCAACTTGTTGCTGCCAATAGAGAGCTTACAAGGAGGGAAGGTGAAAGAAGACTTCTATCTGAAGAAGTTAATGAAGGAGATCCAAGTCATTAAAGCCAAGGTGAAGCTGCTCAAGGTCGGTACAATAGGTTCTAAAGGGTCTGGGTTGGCTGGAGTTTCAATAAGAGCAGCTGAACCATCTCATACAGTAGTTGTACCTTCTACTTCATCCTCTCTACAATCAGGGACATCTTCTTAACCACCCCTTCCTTCTCATACTTCTTTAGTCCTATAATTGAGTCTATATTGTCAGGACGTCCATTTATCTAAAGAGGGGGGATATATGATTGTAATTATTTGCCATGTTTATGTTATGCAGTTGTATTCAAGAGTGATTTTATCTTATTGCATGTGTCAGAAAGTGTAGTGTACATAGCTATGCTTTGGTTTGTATGGTCATTACCTGATAGTTGTGGTCTAACCAAGACACCTTTCAGTTGACCAATCTATATATAGGATGATGAAGGTCAGGGAAGGGAGTGCTCACATTGTCATAGTCTCCTTGTACCATAGCTATTGGATGGACACTACCTTGTATCAATAAAGTTGCAGTTATCTAATTCTATATTGTGTGCAATATTTGGTATAGGAGGAGGTCAGGGAAGGGAGAGCTCACATTGTTATATTCTCCTTGTACCATATCTATTGGATGGACACTACCTTATATCAATAAAGTTGCAGTTATCTAATTCTATATTGTGTGCAATATTTGGTATATTCATTCTTCTATGGTAATTTGCTGTTGTGTTCTTTACTGGTACAACAAATTCATAATAGCAAGTCCTAAAGACACGTGGAGAAGAATTAGGCCACATTTATCCTAAAAAGGAAAAAAGGAAACTACATTAATGTCCAGGAATAACCTAAACAGGTCAATGGGACTCAGAAAGTACAATAAGTTATAAAAGAGAAGTACTAGGGTAAAAAGACCGTAGATATTAAATTTAAATAAAAACAAAGTACAAAAGACCAGTGAACAAAGTAAGAGAGTGTAAACCTAAAGTGGTTAAACACCAAGCTATAAGATGGTACAAGTATAAATAGCCCAGAAATGTATATTAAGAAGACATCAAGATTTCAACTTGTTTATGCCTCTCGTATTAAAAAGTTCCCTATGATATGGATTTACTTTTTATAGCATGGAGATGGAAAGAGCCGACTTAATTATGGTTTTAAGGTTGGTTTTTTCTTGTTCCAAATCCTAGAATGAAAAGTAATGGTCATAGGATTAATATTATAAATTTCGCAATGTCTTCTTTTTTTAAAATGATTTATATATTAATAATTCATAATCTAGTTTTCCCCTTAAAGCACAATGAGGTCGGATTTTTATAAACCAAAATAGATTTTAATTGAAAATATGTGAAGGTTCTATCTTGTACTAATTATAATAAATTTCCACAGGGATATTTTTCATCAAATTCACAACCAGAAGGGGTACCTCCGAAAATTGAAGATGCCAACGGGAAGGACTGGGTGTTTCAGTTTAGCTTTTGGCCCGATAACAATAGCAATATGCATGTTTTAGAAGAGACAAAACCTCCTATCAAGCCTGTGCAATTGCAATCTGGCGATACAGGTATTTGTGGAAGCTATTTGTGCGACCAAATAATTTGGTACTAAAGCTTAATTCTTGATCCAACAGTCTATGTTCTGCATGATGTTAATATGATTTGGTGCGTAGGTTTGATTCGTGATTCAACAATCTGTTTTATTTCCATGTTTTATTGAGAAAATGAATAGTCCAACTAGAAGCTTAAGCATAGTTCCTGTATAATAGTTTATTTGTTAAGAGTTTCAATATTTGTCATTTGAAAGATTTAAAGAAGCAATCATTATGGGACGATAGTTGTTCATCTCGGTTGTAATTATTTTTTTCCTTTGTTACAAAAGAAAGGCTTCATTATCTACGAAATTTATTTGCAGACAAGAAATTTGAGGTATTTTAAACAACAAAATTCTAATAAATTATAGTCAACAAGTTTTCATATAGTAATAGAATGAGCTCTTAACTATTGTTTGTTGATTGCTTCAATATACTTGAATATTATACTGCTGAATGGGTGCATCTTCTAATGCCATTACAACTTAATTTTTTCATAAAATAAACTGATTGTAAACAGAAATAAGCTTTAAAAGTGAATATAAATATCAGTAGTTCCTGCATTTTTTGCAGCCTAGAAACCTTTGCAATTGCATATAAGAAGGTTAAAAATTTATGATTTCTTGGCGAAGAGTTGGGAAACTGCTCAAAGAAATTGATACTTGTGTTTCCCCCCTTTTAGGCATGTGTTTTTCGTTGTGCATTATTAATTGTCCTGTTACTAACGTTCTGTAATTGATGTTTTACTGTGATGCTGATGATCTTTTACTTGGTTTTGTTACCTAGGGAACTTCCGTCAGCTCGAACCAGAAGAAAAGATAAGCATGGGTTTCAAAAAGGCTTCCAATTCCAATAACCAGGTTTGACATCATAACAGAATCCGAAGCTAATGAAGAAGTTTATGAGTGACTGAAAATCTTAAATGGGTTGGAAAGTCTAATGTGTGTAAGATTGGAAAATATTAAGCTTGAGATAATTATATATTATCTTAGTTTTTTGTTAGATCATTTATTTGTTTGACGTGGATGTCAAATGTCAGACCTTTAATGTTGGAGGGCTTCTTCTGAAGGTTTTGAATGTGTGGAGTGAAAATCAGAATTGTATCTCTGTCAAAATAAAACTATGTATCAACAAAACTGTCCCGGAATTACTAGCTGTCAAACTAGTTGTGTTGCAATTGAAATTGCTGATCAGAAACTGTACTGAATAGCTTCAAAACTAAAATCATATTCTTGCTGGTCTTTCTTTGTGAATACCTACAATAAATAACAAGAGAACAATATCCACCACGAATTTCCAAGAAGAACTAGAATGAATTCATAATCTAGAAAATAGCTTTACAATGCATTAAATTTGCACTTGTTGCTTTCTTACTTTGTTACTTATTTACAAAGCTAGAGGAGAGTTACATAAATATATAAACAATAGGTGAAGTGTGCACCAAGCAAAATCCACCTAAAAGGTGAAGTGGGTGACAAATCATAACCCACTTAGATAAGGGAATTGGGTGACAACTCATGTTTCACCTAAAAAGCTTACAATAGTAACCTCCACCAAGAATGTGCATACACGTGCACAATAGTTAATCCCACTAAGTGCAAATCAAAGGATCCCAAGTGGGATAATGAATTCGTCCCATATAACAATAGTTTTCTTGTTCTTTACTTTCCACAGGGGTCAAAGGTTCCTTCACATGGGGGCCAATTAGGAATAGTGTTCTTTGTCCCCCACTTTGCACAAGATTCAAAATATGAGGAATCTCCCTTATGACTTTAGACAAACTTCAATCAAGTAGCTCCCACTAGAAATTTTGTCCCATATATAAAGCTTTGATTAGCCTAAGTAAGAGACCCACAATTTTACAAGAAAGATATCCCACAAAATAATCAAAGACATCCAACTACAAGACAAACAAGATCCATCTAGAGGACAAACAAGATATCCAACTAGAGGACAAAAGACATAATATTTGTGTTAGAATTAATAATCAAATTCTAATATTGGCATCATACTCAACATTTCCCCCTTTGAGCAAAAAAGAGAAATTTATATCTTCTCCTTAAGTGTTCCATGTATCTCCTTCAACAATCCCTTGGTGAAAATATCAATAGGCTTCAAATTTTGAAGATTGTACTTTTTTTGCATGTCCTCGGCATATTTGGCTTGACAAATGAATACGTCATCTTTATTTTGATGGAATTTAAATCCAATAAAGTGCTTCATGATTCCATCACTCATTGAAAGTCTACTGCTACTTTGTAGACTTTCAGAAAGCATTTGACTATATTCCGTGGGAGGCCTTATTCCAGAGGCTTAGAGACATTGGTATTTTTGATACCCATCTGACAACCATTATGTACCTCTATGAGATGGTCCCCAATCGTCTCCGCACTGCTCGTGGGTTATCAGAATTTATTAGGAGTACCATCGGGGTTAAATAGGGCTGCCCCCTATCCCCCACTCTCTTTGGAATTTACATTGATGAGTTAGAAACCTTTCTTCATGAGCATATTTGGGACGGTGATGGTTGCCCTCTCCACTAGGTTTTGATAACTATCCTAATGTTTGAAGACGACATGGTCCTCATGGTCCCCTCCCCTGAGGGGTTGTAGCGATAGTTGGATACCCTAGCTCTTTTTTTGTGATCTTTGACAGTTGATAGTCAACTTGGGCAAAACCAAGGTTATGGTCTTCAACGGGTTGAAGACCTCACACCTCCATTTATTCTTCAGAGGGGAGGAGATTGAGATCGCCAATACCTATATTTACTTGGGGTTCATTTATCTGGACTCCGCTCTAGCCCGAGACAGGTCCTCCAGCCTCAAATCAATAAGGGGTACACTTCTTTAGCCCTCCTTGAGAGACTGTTTTTGGCACCATTTTCAGGATTTCTCTTCCAAGATGTCCCTCATGGACACCTTTATCAGGCCCACTGTTCTATATGGGTCCATGGTTTGGGGACCCCCTTTGCTTGAGTCTAATTGGGCATCGGTTGAGAGAGTCTAGACACTTCTCTTCCGCTGCATCATTAGTGGCAAACAGACTGTTCCCCAACACATCATCCTTGCAGAGTTTCGGCTCTGCTCCTTCAGATTGGAGACTATGTTTGATTTGATTTTTTTCTTGCATCGCATCTGGAGCTTCGCCAACTTAGCGAAGGGGTGTGACAGATACCCATACTTAGCTTATTGTTCTTCAGAGGCTATTGCTCGGTCTAGCCCTCCTCGCTGGGCTCATTGTTGGTACATTGGGGTCTCAGATCTCTTAGGGTCTATGGGGATTAGGATGGACTGTCTCCCTCCATTTAAGTACTCCTTGGATTCTCCAAGCCACTTTCTACCTACCAGATAGGAGATGAATAGGATTATTAGGGAGGATATTTATAAACAATTTATTCATACCACTTGCGTTAAGCCCTGCAGGGGGTTACACCCAAAGATGGATTGTTATGCGTAGCACTTCTTGGAACTGAGGGATGGGCTTATTGTCCATCCTCAGTACACCTGCCATTGGATGTCTGCTCTCCGTATTCCCCTTGGACAGTTCAAAGTAGGTTCTCATAGACTTTGGATTGAGACAGATCACCAGATGGATCGAGCAGACAGGATCTATTAGTTATACAGTCTTCAGGAGGTTGAGAGGAAATAACACTTCATCTTTTGTTTCCCCATCTACTATGAGATCAGAGGGAGGTTCCTCTGCCTTTTCAGGGAGACCCAGTCTCTCTTCATCTTCTTCAGATATGAAGACCAGAGATGTCTGGCTCTATACATGTAGGAGGCCCTTAGGCTTCGTGACCACACGATTCAGGGCTCCACGAGACCACAATCTATCCAACAGATTACTTCCTTCTTTATGGTGCTACCTTTGGGGAGAGGCACTAAGTCCCAGATCGACATCAGCATAGCTTCACACTCCAGATTAGTGCGGATCCGGGGGACCATTCACAACTCCCCGGGATCTCATCGACATAACCATTCCAGACCCATCCCCAGGAGTCAGACTAGATCCACCAGATCGGTGCAGCGAGCTACTCCCTCCAAACAACAACACACAGGACAAACCAGACACTCCACCTCCTCCACTGGTTATCCATCTATTTTGAGCTTCTTTTCAACGGCATCGGATGTTAGGAGAGTTGGGTCCATTCCTTGATGGACCTTTCTTATTACTTCTCCTGGTTCTCTCATATTGTACCTTCCCACCTCTCCATTTGGTTCGGGTCGTTGGTTGTGGGTTATTCTTCGTTGTGGGTTATTCTTCGCCTCTTTACTTTTTGGTTGCTCTTGCTCTTTGTTGTACTGTTTCTCTTTCCTCTTTGTGTTCTCCGTGGGAAACCGTTTGGTTTTCCTGCTTTGCTCCAAAACTTTTTGTAATCTGCAGTCCCTTTGACCTACTTTTGTTGTCATTTGTCAGATATTAAAATATTTATCTTATTTTATCTAATACAAAGAGGTTTTGTAAATGTATATGTTGTTTGCTCCAGAGCTGGACAATATATCAACTCAACAACTCCTTTCTTGATCAACAAACAAATAAAATGGAAATGAACCTCTATGTGCTTGGTACACACATGGAAAACTAGATTTATGATCAATTTGAGTGCACTCTGATTGTCACAAAAATATACATGTAGGTTACTCCTGATGTAATTGTGAATCATCCAAGATCCTCCTCAGCCAAACGCCCACATGCAGCCAAAACATCAGCCTTGTACTCTGCTTTTGTTGAAGACAAATAAACTGTCTTTTGTTTATTGTTTACCCATGATATTGCACATATTCCAAGACTGAATTTTGAAGATATATTTGATTGTTGACTTCCTCAAGATCCTTTTTGCTGACCTTCAGTGATCAGCATTGGTTTTACTAAGAAATTTGCTAACATAGCTTTAATAGCTAATGAAATATCAGGCTTAGTGGAAGAAAGATATATCAGTCTGGCCATCTATTTATTGATAAAATGATTTGTCAATCTACATAACATTATGAATTGAGGCTGTTGGTTTCAAACCAGCCTCCATTTGGGTTATCATTGACATACAATCCATCATCTCTGATCTCTTAAACAGTCCTCTTGCGTACTTTTGCTGAAAAATAAAAACATCTCTGTGTTTGCAAAAACTCAAACCCTATAAAATAGTGTACAATACATAAGTTTGTTGTGTCAAAAGTAGAATGAAGATCTGATTTTACCTTGTTAATACTGCTGTTCTTGCTGATTAAGTCATCCGCATAAACAATAAGAATGTGTTTTACGTAAATATTGGGATTAGAATGAATCCTTCTGAAGCCTGAATTAATTGAAAAATTATCAATACTAGTGTACCATGCTCTTGGAACTTGCTTCAGCCCATAAGTTTTTCCAACCTGCACACAAGTTTTTCCTTGCCATCAACCACAAAACCTTCCTGTTGCGTTATGTACACTTAATTCATCAAATCACCCTTCAAAAAGTCACTTTTAGCCTCTGTCTAAAGCATTTTCCAGTGAAACTGAGAAGCAATGGCAGTCACTAACCTTATTGTTTTCATCTTAGTTATGGGCAAATGTCTCCTCATAGTCTATCCCATCCTGTTGGGCAAACTCCTTCACTGCAAGCCTTGCTTTATGTATGTGCAGCGAACCATCCATCTTCTATTTGGTTATATAAAACCATTTACAGTGAATTGCCTTTTTAGTTGGTGGCAATCAGCACGCACCCAAGTGTTGTTTTGCATCGAAGCATTATGCTCAGCCTTCATGGCTGCCTCCCACTCTGACTTTCTTTGTCTTCCTTGTAGGAAAAAGTCTCAGTCACACTATTAGCAACAAAAGCAGAATTACTGCCGACATCAAATGTAAGAGAGTCATATGCCTTACTGACATTTCTCTTTGGTCTTGAAGTAGTGTTGGGCTCGACTCATCTTAATTTAAATCCCTTAAAGTAGTATGATACCACTTCGGTCTCCTTATTGGCACAACCTGTTCAATTGAATAAGGTCTGATCAAATCTAAATCATCATTATCACCAACCTGCACAAGAGGCAAATCAACCTCCAATTCAGCCTCTTAGGTAGGTATTTCATCCTGTATATCAGCGTCCAAAACATCTTGAACCTCTTGCATATTTTGAGTACTATCTAAAGTCATGTCATTAGGACTCAAAATACATGGAGAATCGGATTTTACTACTTGTTGTGATTGAAATCAAAGCTGAAAAGACTACCACCCTCATCAAAATCAACATCCATATTGATAGTTATGTTACTAATAGTAATCTTTTTGGTGAACACATTCATGACTCTATATGCTTGTGATCGCTCAATATAGCCAACAAAGATGAATTTCTTGGAATTTTTATTCAATTTACTGCAACCCTGATTTGGAACATGAACGTGTGCAATAGAAGCAAAAACTTTAAATAAATGGACATTTGGTTTCTTTCTTGACCAAGCCTCGTGGTGTGGTCCTTTGAATGCCTTGGATGGGATTCTTTTAAGAATATGGATTGACATGTTTATCGCTTTTGCTCAAAACTCCATCACCACTCAATTCCTCCTCTCAACAACTCCATTTTGTTGCGGCTTATAAAAGGCAAGAAGTTGTATTTTCAGTCCTTTTTTACAAAAAATAGAAAATGCTTTGCTACAAAATTCTCAACCATTATTAGTACATAGATACTTAATTTTTAAACTGAATTCAATCTCTACGTCCTTAAACTGCTTGAATTTCTCAAACACCTCACTCTTGAGTTTGAGAAAATACACCCATATCCTCCTATTGTAATCGTCAACAAAAAGTAGGGAGTTTAAAGCACCAGAGATACAATTTACTTCCCTTGATTTGCTAGTTATTTTTGCCTTCACTAGACCACAAATATCTTCATGCGCCAATTCGAGACAACATGTGGCCTTACATACCATTTCCTTTGGAAATTATTTCTTGCTCTATTTTCCCTTGAAATAGATTGAACACCCTTGTTTCTCAATCTGAAAGGAAGGCAAACTGACAATCACATTATTTTTCATAAGCAAAGAGAGAGAGATTCCATTAAGGTGTCAATACCTTTGGTGCCGAACTCCAAACTCCAAATTGGATGCAACTAAAGCTTAAACCTATAATGTGTTAGGAATCTCAAATCCATAAAGACTATGCTTTATAGTCCTCTTGGCAAGGAGTTTACCAATACTCTTCTCCTTAACCAAACAATTAGCATCCATAAATGCCACCCCCAATTGTGCATAACTAGTGATTTGATTAATAGAAAAAAATTTATTAGTGAAACAAGGAACATAGAGGACATTTTAGAATGTGAATCTTTCCATCATTCAAGTTGATCTTGATATATCCATGACCCTGCTTGAATCTTCAACAAAATTCACAAACCAGTTATGTCGGTTAGATATATGACTACTAGTATCTTTTTCAAAGAACCAAATGTTCCTTCTTGAATGATTACATTGGGACACCATTAAGACACTCTCCTCTTGATCAATCAAATTAGCCTGGCTTGCTTTCCTCTTTTCCTCTAACTATGCAAGCCTCTTCCTATGATAGTTATTTGTATGATTCTTCTTTCCACAAAAATAACACTTAATATTAAATTTAGAAGTGTTACTACTTTGAGTGGTTGAAGATTCTGAAGAAAACTGTTGATTTTTCTTCTTCCCCTTGGAATTCGCCTACAAAGCCCTCTCTGAGGTTGAATCTCCCTTAAACCAAATTGCTTATTCCAACTGTCCTTGTGCAATAGTTTTATACACAGTTTATCAAAATTCACATCATTTTCTAAACAAATTTGATCGAAAGTTTCAACAAATGTACCAAATGAAATAGGAAGGCTATGAAGAAAAAATTATTACCAATTCTTTGTCATCTACTTTTTGATGGATGGCTGCCAGATCCTTTGTGTCTTTAAACTTTAACAACATTTGTTAAAGAGACTCCCCTTCTTGCATCTTTGAATGAAAATGCCATTTTCCCCAAGTAACTTGCCTTTGAAATCTTGCAAATGTCTTACTTTTTTTAGTTTCTTCCACATATTTGCGGCATTTTTGAAACTTGATACTTCAACCAACATTTCATCAATAACAGATAAGGTAAACAACATCAAAGCCTCCAACATCAAAGCCTCCATATTGATTTAATACTCTCTTCTGCTCAATTATTAGACAATTCCTTATTGATGCTCAGAATTGTATTCTTTCAACTGGTGAAAATTTGACCATCAAACCTTTGGAGGTCTGACACCATAAGGTTATTCAAAAAATTCATTCCCATAACCAGCAATAACCACCAAACACCAAGACAAATCAAGACTTATCGAATATCATACTTTTGTCTTTAAATTTCAGAAATTACCAAATATGAAAAACATTTATGTGAAATGAAACTAACCAATTTATCTAGAGATTTAATGCTTTTCTGCATAGCCAGAATTGCTCAACACTGACTCGAAATATGTGCTAAAGACCCAAAAATATTGGAAACTGTAAAAATATTAAAAAATAGAATTACATTTTTCTAATTTCAACCAGTTCATACGAAATGTACAATCTCATGAAATTGTGTCCTCGGGAACCATGCCAGCAATACTGCAGTTGAACACTTGAAATTCTGCATCCAAGCCACATGAAATGCCTTGGAATTTGTGTTTGTTTTTCCTTTGTCAGAATTATAGGGTTTTGATATTAAATGCAGGTCTATTCCTTGAGAATTTGACCTTACAAGTACCTCCTACGCCTCTCCTAATGTTTGCAAAATCCTCACACATCTACAGCTCTGATAGTATGAAAGAAAGACAAACAAAGATAAAGGAAAAACACAAAAATAGAGAGAGAAAGGTTTGTTGTGCTGTTCTTCATTAAAATCAGAAATAAAATGGGTTAACTAATTAACCATCTCTTATTACTAAGTTTTATAAGGATTTATGTTATATTTTATTATTGTGCATTTATTTTCTCTATCAACATAATTTTATAATAATAAATACTTGAATTACATTTATGACCATTATACTAAATATTTCAACAATGATATCTATTCATTTGAAATTCTCCTTGGACTTGCACTAGTTGCCTGCATGAAACTGGGACATTGTTATGGCAAATGCTCCTGCCTTACCATTAGACTATGGACCTTTGGACTATTTTAAAAATTTGATGATGAATTTTTCAGTTTTTTTTCATTGTTATTTTTTTTTTCGAATTTTATTGTGACTTGAGTTCAAACTCAATTTTGGTCCAGGTGACTTAGACTTATTCATGTCATAATCTTGTTAGAGAAAGAAAGAAATAAATTATATTACTATCCATGGATGACCAAAGGCAGGTCAATGGGACTTGAGGATACAACCGTTAACAATAGAAAGTTCAAGGAAGGAGAATCCAAGAAACCAACGTACATAAGACAAAGTAAATCATTGTGCCACTAACAAATGCGGTAATGAAACCAATACGAAAAGCATTGAGGGGCAAACAAGTGCCTGCAAAACATGTGTAGATGAAGATTAGAAGACCTCATCGGAGATCTCTATCTATGCTTGAACTGGAGGGGTTGTCTGACCCATCATCAATCACTATGAGAAGATTTGAAAGTGTTCGTTGGGGAGTACCCAATTTCGGAGTGTAATGTCCCCAAATTGGGACCAAAGACCAAAATAGAGGTTTTTCCACAAACTCAAACAAATCTGAAATAAACATTGAAAATTTACAACGTTTTAAACCGTTCAAAAATTCTGCAATTCTAAACAATCAATTACCAACCTTTACTCTCTTCAAATTTACCCTCAATAATTTATTATTTTACTTCAAACAGTTGAAACTTAAAAAATTCATGACTTCTGAAATACTTGGAATTTTAATATGAATGAGAACTCAAAACGATCACAAAATTAGCAGCTATCAAACAAAAATAGTTTCGAAATTTTCCATCCACGGGAGGTCCCCCAAATGATATCTTGAAGTTGTGAAAACCCTAGTCTTTCCCTCAAAATCAAGCAAATAGTTATATTAATATTTTCATCACCCAAATAGAGTCCCAATCCCTCCAAGGATCCTCAAAACCCTTCCAAACAAATCGCCCAAACTAGGAAAATAATAGAAATAAACCTGAATCTCAAACTCTTGCTCAAACCCCTCCAACAAGGTTACCAATGACCCTCAAACCAATTCGGCTCACTAAGAATTTTATGCAAATAATTACTGAATATTTTTTAGGCATAGATCAGCCCAAAAATCATACAAACTCGCTCCACCAAATTGCCCAACAAGAAAAAATATATAAAATACCCGTAACCCTAGGAGAGGGTTTCATCCACCATAGATCCTCTGAAGAAGGTTTCCAAAGCCCCAAGCAAGTCGCCCAAGGGAGAAACCAACAACTATCACCCCACAAGCAATTCACCAAATATCTAAATCACTTTGTCAATCCACAAGACAAGTCGCCAATCTCTCCAAGTGGTTTTCCGCCTTCTAGACCTGTAAATATGCATAAAAAGCTTTCCAAGGTGTTCACACAATTTTCCAAAGGTGGTGTTGCAAAACACCATTATAGAGCAACTAGTAGAACTTGAAGGGTAACATTCTTCAAGCATCTACCTTCAACAACCAAGTTTGACATACTTGATTATCAAATCCAAATATCCAAATTCACATGATTTTCAAATGAGATCCACAACCTCCTTATATATCCACCTTTTAGTTAAGGGAGAGCTAGTGGATTATAAGGACAATTTGCTTTTAAAATCACTTAAGAGCTAAATAAGCTCGTAACCCTCAAAAGGTCCCAACTTAAGTGCAAAACAAATTAGATTATTATTAATTTATTTTAAGTATTTAGAAATACTTTTTATTTTAGTAATAATATTATTCTGAAGTCCAAAAAGGGGACATTACAGTCCTCCCCGTCCAAAATTGTTTGTCCTCTAACAATTGCAATATCCAGAGAGGTGTCCCAACATACCCTATGATGCAATGTCCACTTGAGATTTCTTTTTAAGAAAAATAACCATCAAATGGCCTCTTCATACTGCTGTACCTGTATTTTGGGGGCTGCCCCCAAGTGCTAGGAGTGCCTTCATAGCGTTCCAAAGGCTCCATATGTTCCCAAACAATCATCCCTTTCAAAACCCAATGGAAGATAAGTAAATTCTTTTACTTCATACCTTCAAAGGGGGTGTTATGTGACCCAAAGTTGCAATAAAAAACATGAGAGAATATGATCACCTTGCTGCCCCGTGGATAAAGACCTTCTAAATGCCATGCTATAACCTTCCTATCTTGCAAAAAGAAATCAGCAAGATACTATGATGATAGGCCTCAAAGACATACCACTTATCATATACAAACATCTTAGTGCAATCCATGTACCTTCCAAAAGGCTGCTCCTTGTCAATCATCCCATGCATGCATGAAATACTCCAAAAACTTCTCAATAGCTCCCAAAAACTCATCAAATATAGCTGTTCATGCATGTATATCTCATTTTTTTCATTTTGACTAAATCTGAATTTGATACAAATGCACTTTTCTTCATACTGAAATCTGAATTTAGTGATTAAAGGACTGTAATTAGTCCTTCTAGCTTTGCAGGTGCCCCAAAAATCACCTTTGATGTTACCCTTCATGTAAGCCCATGTGTCCACATAAGATGTTCCCATCATTTTGAAAGAAAGAGTGACAATTTTATTAAGAACCATATCTTGATCATTCATAAAACATAGAGACAACATACCATGAGCGCATCCCAAATCATGTAACATGCCCATATCCTTTTCATTAATTTTTTGATGCATAGGAAGAACATCAATTGGGCTAAACAAAAACCTCAACCAAGCTACAAGATGGAACCATATTTTTCCTTGTCATGCCAAGAGTGCACCTTAGGATAATCATTTTCAAAATGTAATATGGGCTGTAAAATTTTAAAAAAATCAGAATTTTCACATTCCTTAAAGTGCTGTATTTTTTTACAAAATCAGAATTCTTCAAATAATCAAAATCAGATCTCGTGTCATCCTTCCATCTGCTTGCACCTTAGGATAATCATTTTCAAAATGTAATATGGGCTGTAAAATTTTAAAAAAATCAGAATTTTCACATTCCTTAAAGTGCTGTATTTTTTTACAAAATCAGAATTCTTCAAATAATCAAAATCAGATCTCGTGTCGTCCTTCCATCTGCTTATTCTTGGCTGCCATAGGTCGAATGAACTATTTCTTAACCTCAAAAGTAAGCATGAATATGTTAAATCAATTTCAAGCATTTTTCCCAATAACGAAGACTTGTCTCCCCTGGAATTTAAACCTTGCAAACAGCTGTACATACCTTGAGTTCTTTGTGTTATCATTAGGGGTCTTCTACCCTTCATGTTGGCCTCTTTCTTACCCTTGCATTTAGGAACAAAGTGCTGTCCATAACAACTTTGGGCCATAAAGCAACACATTCCTTCATGCTTAGGTCTCAACCCTTCCATCCTTTTTGTGCTCATGCACCCTTTTGTGACAACAATCCTTAATGAGGACAAACTGAAAATGCTAAGAATAGCAGCCATTTCATCAACAATAGCTCTTGTAAGGATCCATTGTTCATGGCACTTGTCACCTTTTACCATCCACTTGTTTATCCAAGTTTTTCTCTTAGTATATCCACTCACGGTATCATAAAAGAGTGCTGTATATAGACTGTAACAGCTCTTAGTTGTTTGCATTTTTCTTTTATATGTGAAGCAAAGTGTAGTAAAAGTATCAACAACCAGACATACCTCAAGTCTTGACACTGGTTGAACAGTCACACCATGCATCCACCTTTCAATCCTAGTCATCATTGGCAAGATATCAAATGTATCAACTGTCTTATGATACTTATAGGTTATATGATGTGTTTGTATACTTTGGAACGTGCCCCTCATATTTCTTGCATCCTTGGCATGGTCCTTATAGCCCTCAATTCCTTGCAAGGGTAGATAGTAAAGTTAGGCCATGGTTTCATGCCAAAAAAGTGATTAAATTGCGTACTTCCATTTGCTGTTACGGAAATTGCAGCCAGCTGAAAGTGAACATCGTTTGTTGTAGTGTTGAAATGGCTCACCAACATCCTCTTTCCCATGCGCCAATTTGTCTTACCTTCCTTCTCACATTCCCTTGGGGGTGCTTAGCTTGGAAGGCAACACGTGGCAACAAATATCTTTCCCAAACTTCTTTTTGTAATCTGAAATCAGATATGGAAAGTGAGGCATGTAAAGGAAAAATATTAACTCTTGCTTTCATGTCATACCTTATTATGATGTCTTCATTTAAGCTCTCCATTTGCCTATTTGAAGGCTTATGAATTTCTGGTTTTTGTGGCACAAAAATTCCAGTCAATGTTTGCCCTTTAGCTAGCTGAAATGTCTCCTCATGTGGCTCTATTTGTGCTGGTTTGTAAGGCTCAAAAGACTCGTCATTTGGCTGCCCTTGATTTTCTGGTTCTTGTGTAATAGCAAATTCTATCATTGGCTGCCCACAAACTTCTGATTTTTCTTTTTTTTCCATGCTCCTTTACCTCATAAGACCTTAAGCTCTCCTCACAATTATTTGCAATATTATTAAACAATTGATGTGCAATGGGAAATTTATTTCCTTCTATCCTCAAACCTATCAACACAATAGCCCATAATGGCTTGGAAATATCTTCATCCTCATTGAGTGTCATAGTCATGATCTCGTGCATATTCATTATAATATTCTTGGAAGGATTCATATAAGCAATAACAAGAAAATGTAGAAACATTAGAACAATAAGTTCATCACATTCTAAATCCAACATCAAATTATATAACCTGAGTGAAGTCATGGTTTCCAAGATGTTGACCCTTCTAGCCAATGAATGTTCTTTGATCCCAATGAGACCTTGGAAGCTTTCCACCATCAATGAGAGTATCTCCTTCAAGATTTTATCATTGTAGGGAATCTTGTGAATCGTTAGTCTCAATAGCTCATAAATGCAGTTAGTAACCAAGAGCCTTACCTCCTATTTGTGTCTCTCAAGAGTATGTTGAATCAAGTTATTGAGGGCTGTATCGCCCATCTCATGGATTCATATTGTGATTGACTCACTTTGTATGTCTTTTCTACTTCTTTCAAGGTGCTGATCACATCTTCCTCCGGTTGGCATAAGTTCCTTAGCTTTCTACCTGTATTGTGAAGCCTTAAGCTCTCTATGGCTTTCATGCCCTATTCTTTGTTCTTATTTTCATCCCACAATTCAGCCAAGATATGGCTATGATGTCACTGTAATATCACCAAATTGGGATCAAAGACCAAAATAGAGGTTTTTTCACAAGCTCAAACAAATCTGAAATAAACACTGAAAATTACAGCATTTTAAACCCTTCAAAAATTCTACAATTATAAACAATCAATTACCAACCTTTACTCTTTTCATATCTGCCTTCAATAATTTATTATTTTACCTCAAACCGTTGAAACTTAGAAAATTCATAACTTCTGAAATACTTAGAATTTTAATATGAATGAGGACTCAATGATCACAAATTTAGCAGCTATCAAACAAAAATAGTTTCAAAATTTTCCATCCACAGGAGGTCCCCCAAATGATATCCTGAAGTTGTGAAAACCCTAGTCTTTCCCCCAAAATTTAGCAAATAGTTATATTAATATTTTCATCACCCAAATAGAGTCCCAATCCCTCCAAAGATCCTCAAAACCCTTCCAAACTCAGAAACTTTTCGTTTAACATTCACTGCAGTACTTGCAGATGTAACAAATGGTTGTGTAAGATATTTATCTTGTAGGTCGAAAGCTGCATCTGTGAGTTTGTTTTTGGTGGGATGCAGAATTCCTAAGAGTGAACCCCAGGGGAAAATGACATAAACTATCTTCAACATGTCTCCATAGTCCAGTTGGATGCAATTCCTTATGAGAGTTTGTACTTTCAGAGAGACACCAAGAAGAGATCTCTCTCTTTGCTCTTGGAAAGGCAGAGTTCCAAACACTGATGGCCATTCTACATTTTTCTTATATTCCTGATCAAAGTTAAAAGACCCTCTCGAAAAGCTTTGGTTTGATAGCGCTGGCATGTGCTTCCTGATAGCTCCTTGAGAAAGAGCTTCAGACCTTGGGGAGGTTGCAGGAAAGAGGAGTGCCTCCTCAGGATGTCTTAATTGTTTACACTCCTTTAATTCGTTCCTACTTATCTCTGGAATGCTCGGTTGTAGGCATGCCCCACTCTGCCTGCCATTTTCTCTTTCTCCCTTTTTGCATCCAGTTTTGAGAGGTCATTGAACCTCACTTTCAATCTCTGTAGTGGATTGATCATTTAATGAACCAAGTTCTATTATATCATCTTTGGCTCCTCTTAATGTTTTTGCTTCCTCATTTTTGTTGCTCACTTCATCATCCATGTAGTCATCAGTGGCTTGTTCAAGGTCAAAAGTCCACTTTCTAGCGCTGCTAAGTTGCAAATTGTCATGCTTAGAATGAAATGATGGATTCCATGGAGGTACATGATCAGTTTTCTTCGATCGAGGAACAACAGATGGCATTTTCAGTGTATTTTGTGTATTGAAATCAATGATCGTTTTTATGGTAATGGTCATTTGTGCCATTGTGTTTACCAATTGTTCTTGGTCTTGGATAAATTTATCCCACCGCTTAACATCAATTCCCATTTCTCCTATTGGCTGGCTTACCTCTTTAGTTTAATTTTTGCTTTTGTAATATAAATTATTATTATTTTGCATATGAATTCCGTTCCACAGGGTGGCAGGATGAGAGCTTTGATACCACTGTAATATTCCAAATCAGAATATTTTACATTAATTCGAATTTTCTAGAATTCCTTTTAATACTATTTTATAAAATAATAATTTGAATAATAATAAAGTCCAATTAGATTAATTGTCTATTTCTGAATATAGATTTCAAATATTACAAAGTTACACCACAAAGGGTTTCATCCTTGAGTTCGATTACAAGGGTTTCCGTCCTTGTAATCAATTACATGATTAAGGGATTTCGTCCTTAAAAGTGGTTGTAAGCATAAAGCTTATACACGTTTGAATGTTTTATACAAGAGTTGAATGATGCTTTTCCCCATCGCAATGAGTGAATATAAATATAGCATAATCTTTCGTCAAAGGTGGTGTCCCATCCAAGAGGCACCTCTTCACCAAAAGATGTGACCGTTGACATTTTTGTCGATATTCCTATTGACATTTCCGTCGACAATTTTTTTAACATTTCCATTGACATTTCCGTTCACTTCCGGCAACAATTCCATTTGAAACTTCCATTCACTTCCGATAACAATTCCATTTGATATTTCCATTCATATCCGTTTAATGACTGCTGTATTAAATGGCAGCATTGCTCCTTGGCAGCAATTTCTTCATGTGAAATGGCAGCGCCTCTCTTTGATGGTTGTGCCCTTGTCTTATGCTTGGAAAGGAATATTGTATTTGCTTTTAAAATCACTTAAGAGCTAAATAAGCTTGTGACCCTCAAAAGGTCCCATCTTAAGTGCAAAGCAAATTAGACTATTATTACTTTATTTTAAGTATTTATAAATACTTTTTATTTTAGTAATAATATTATTTTAATGTCCAAAAAGGGGACATTACACGGAGGGGCCCGGTTGGGAGATCCTAGGGGAAAGCAAAGCACTCCCTGAAGAATCTCCTCTAGCATTCAAGGCCAAGGTACTTCGCTTAGTACAAAGGAAACTAGTTATGTGAGTTTGTCCGTGTTCTAGGGGGCGGCCGACAAGTAGTAGGTCCATGTTGTTGGGAAGATTAGAGGAAATGAAAGAAAATTGCTAAAATCAAAGGATAAACTAAGATTTTTGTCTAAAATGAATATTAGAGAAATAAGATATAATTTTTTGGTTTTGGAAGATTCCATATAGATTAAGTGGTATAGCGGTAATTTATTTAAATATTTCAAGGATTCTTTGTTTTTTACTAGCAGGAAAATAACATACACAGCACAAGAGACTCACCTATTAAGATTGTATGGTATAATATTTCTTTTAGTTACTGCTCTTAATTATTTTTTGATATTTGAGGTCTATCTTAGCCACCACGGTGCACTAACTGTGTTTTATGTAACAGGTCTTCAAATAGTGATGCTGAAAAATATTTAAATGATACTGTTAACTGCCACAAAGCCAATGAAAGAGAAGCATCCGTTTTTTAAATATTGAGCATGTATTCATTGTAAAACATTTTGGTTGTTGGTCTATACAAGTTTTTATTTCTTGAGTATTGAGAAATGAGATCCACTATGTCTTAATTTATAACTATAGTGCTTGGTTAACATAGATATCGATACGCAGGAAGACCAAGATGTCCTCTAATAAAAATGCACTTATTAAAAAATATATTTTCCCAATAGTATGATAACTAAGAAGTTTTTATATTTTCTATGTAAAAATATAGAGAAAAACATTGAAAACTTTGCATGGATGTAATATAATTTAAAAGTAAATGCAAAATTAAGTCACGAGTTTGACTGGTGTTCTGTGTTATCTACTGTATTGATAGGATTGTCAACCTTCAAAAATTGGCAATGGAGCCTCCCCAAGCAAGTTTTGTGATACTGGATTCATTGAAAACATGTCTGCAAATGCTGATCAGTCCGGGATCCTACTTCATCCTAGAAAGCGAAAAGCAGATTCAATTTCGGAGGAGCTTATATCTCAGTGTATTGAGTCAGATACAGACTTTAGTTGGTATAAAAATGATGAAGATGGAGGCAAATCGAAAGAAAGGCACATTTTCCAGTCTTTATTGCTAGGGGATAAAATTCAGAGCCATAATCTTGGCACTAAAAACAAAAGGTTGCAGATAGATAATGAAGATGCATTAGAGTTGAAGGTAACATGGGAAGAAGCTCAAGACTTGTTTTGCCCTCCTTCAACAGCTGTCCCGAGTGTTGTCATCATTGAAGGGCATGAGTTTGAAGAATATGAGGTATGGCTCATTATGGTCATCTAATGCATCAATGTTTCATTTGGGAGTTTGCTGTATATGTACTCAACAATTAGAGGAGATTTTTGTGAATGCATCGTATGCATTAAAAAATTGTTCTCTTTTTTTGGTTGTTACTATACAAAGAAAATAAGGATTAAACTATTAGTGTTAATGGATATAAAAGTACTTTATTTAATATTTTTTGGTGCAAGTGAAATAAACGGTCAGCTAGGGACATGAGACGTCTTAGGTATGGGTGATGGAGACTAGGATGGGGATGCCATGTTTCATAAAAAGAGGGTAGGATGGGGATGCCATATTTTTTGGTGCAAGTGAAATAAACAGTCAGCTAGGGACATGAGACGTCTTAGGTATGGGAGATGGAGACTAGGATTGAGATGCCATGTTTCATAAAAATAGGGTAGGGAGCTAAAGGGAGATGGAAATTAATAATAAAAATTAAATGAGTGTAAAAATAAACGTATATATAAATTTTAGAAATTTATCATTGTATTTCATTTTTAAAGTCATATAGGATTCTGCCGCAGGAGATGTGCCAGGGGACGGCAGGGAACTTCAAAGTTAAAACAAAATCTCCTGATGCCTGGAGACATCCACGTCTGAGTCTTCCTTACCAAAAAAGCATCCGTGTCTTAGAGATGCTTTCCATGGGTCAGGAGATGCCTCTCCCAGTTTCTATGGAAACAAATGATACTAGTATTAGCATTAGTCAAATCTAGTCTCTTTGGTAGTCATTTAATTTATTTAAAAAATATGAGAATTTGTGATAAGAGAATATTGATTTTTCCTACTCAAGGTTGGAGTTTTCTGAACAATCCTTTGTAAACCTATCGAGACAGTGAAATGTGTTGTAACAAGTAGATATTGTTCAGGAAGAGTTTTGTGAATGTTTTGGGTGCCCATTGGCAGGGCTTGCATCAACTCAGCTGGTCCTTTTTCTGGTTTTCCGAAGCAAAATATAACTGTTGCTTTGAAATCTTCAATATGTCACACATTTGTCTTCTTTTTTTTTGGTTGGTCAATGAGGGTTATAGGATCACTCAACAATGGGACAAAAACGTGGGCCCATTCCCTGGGTGTGTTACTAACTACAGATGCTTTTATACACTTGTATACATTTACCGGAACATGCCCAGCAGTTCCCAGGGTGAGGTTTGACCCTGATTTGAACCTGGGTCTTCATCATGATAATGCTCTGTCTTTAACACTCAGTCACACCTGTTGGGAATTCTCTGCCTTATTATTGTATTTTGCCTTGTTAAATACTTGTTTATAATCCAGACCAACGGAAATTTCTGTCCTGATTTTACTTTCTGGAAATTCTCATTACAATGAATTCTGAAGGTTTGTACTCAGCTTTCATATCAATGGTTTTGTGGATCTAAATAATCTTCCGTTTATCTATTTTGGAGAGGAAGTAAATGCATTGCAATGCATGGACATTTCTAGGATCAATCTTTTGAAAATGATTTTGGCAGCTACTCAAAGATTTGTGTCAACTTAGCTCGTTCATTTCTTTTCTTTTTAAACTTTGAACGTTACAAAACATTTCTGTTTTCATTTATTTTATATTTACTAGTTAGATACTTTATATATTGTTCATTGTTTTGGTACACCATTTATTTACCTAAAAGTTCAGTCAGCAAGCAATCCACAGTACTTTTGTTTGAATTTAACAGTTTATTTGTACATTACTGCATAATTGTTTTCTCCAATTTGAATGGTTTGATTACACATCTCTCGATGGATGGTCACAAAATGGACTGGACATTTTGTTCTCTGGGAGAGGTTTGCAATGCCTCCAAGACGAAGGTGGTTGCAATGTGCATCCAGATGTTTGTGCTTTACTGTTGATGTTTGGAAGGCTGTATGCTGCACGTGCTTTAAGAATTGCACATTCTGCTATGAGACACGGTAAAATTAAATTCCATAGAAAGGCATGAGAAGAAAATTAGAAGAGCGACAAATTATTTTTATGTGATTTATATGGTACAAAGTATTTGAAATTTGGTTGTTTATTCAATATCAAATTTTGTTATATTTTTTACAATTTTTTGGTTGTATATAATATATTTTTTTCCTGATAATTATTATTATCATTATTTGAGCTATTGTTGTTATCTTTTTTACAATTTTTTGGTTGTGTATAATATATTTTTTTCCTGATTATTATTATTATTTGAGCTATTGCTTTTCCTTAGCAAGGACAATCACCATTGCTTAGATGTCGCACCTAAGGATGAAAGTGTATTGTCTTATCAAGTTCACCCAGGACCTGCACCTGACCTCCATTGTTGTCAATATCATTTGATTTTTCCTGAAGACAACAATATGGGGCTCCTGCTTAATGATCTGGACAAACTGACAAATATTGAGGGATCTTATGTCCACTAGGACTTGAATTTGGGCCTAGAGTGTGGTGACACCCAGTCTCAACCCAATGGACCTTGATTTATTAATTTATGCGATGGACGCCAGTTGTTTCAAATTCAATGTAGGACTTACAACATGGTTAATATGTGCAGTCAACTTTCTCAAGGAATTTTTTTTCATGTCTCTTTGTGCAGGAACCTCCAATCTTTGGCAAAAGGACAACTTTTCGTACAAAGCACTCTAGGTATTTTTTTATTTAATTTGGGTTTATTACGGTAGCAAGTAATAAACTGCTTTGTGAAGACGGAAAACTGAAGTTGAAGTATAAATGTCAATAATGGATATTGGCAGTTATGTGTGGGTTCAAGAGATGCATGTTTTGGGTTTTGGATGATACAAACTGAAGAAAGAGTCTACTTACTATTATGTCTATATGTTTTCTTGATACAGTGTCCAAATGTTAGAATTTAATGTGTACAGTTACACATGAAGCTGAAATTATGAACTATATTTTATTTTCTCATGGAAATATTTGGCATTATTAGAAAGTTCGTCACAGATATCATTTGTGCTACCAAATACTACTAGCTTCAAATATTTTTAAATAAGCTATAAATTGAAATAGTTTTCTAAAATTAAAGTGATTGCAAGATAGCAAAAGTTTTCCAGGAGCTTAGCTTTTTGCAATTTGGAGTGTGTTGTGGAAATACTGGAAGAGGATAATTTCTTTAATTAAACCTTTAACCAGAATGTTTATATAGAAAACTTCATATTCTGAACTAGAGGTATATTAAACTGATACAGCTGTGCTAGAAAGGACAGGGCTTCTAAGGGATCCATTGGGTCTTCCTGCATATCAAAACTAGTTCACAGTTAGTTTCCACTTGCTGAGGTTCAGAATCATCCTAAAAACTTATTCTCCGAGGGAATCCCTTGTTTTTTCTTCCTTGTGCATAATCCTTTGGTCTGCCACTTCAAACTTCTCTTGATATTCTCGGACTATCTTCTCAAATGCTAATGCCAGAGGAACTACATTGCATTAAAGCACAGGCTACAGCTACATGGCTATAGGTTTTCAAGCTTCTTGATCTGAATGTAACATTTGCATGGTCCATTGGCTTATTCCATATGCATTTACCCTATGATCCAAAGTTATTTCATATGGCAGACCATTACATAGGTAAATTTACACACATATCCATGCATAGGTAGAAAATGTTTTATGCCTAAGATCTCTCTGTGCCAAGTCAAACATCCTGAATGGATTTCCAATGGTTTCAGGGCATTGCCTCCCCATAAATGCAAGAAGATATTTGGTAATTTGACTGACATTTCGAGTTCACACAACTTGGAAAGAGGATGGGTTAAATGTATAGAAATGTAGTAGAAATAATCCTTTAAGCAGATGAACAAATGATGTATTTTTTCCTTTTAAGTGTTAAATGCCAATTTTCAAAGTTCAAGTTGTTGGCAGGGTATCTGCTTAATGCACATATAGTTGCTATAGTGGAGAAGTAATGATAATCTGCATTCATTTTTTCTCTCTCCTTAGAAATGGTAGGGCCCTCCAACTTATCCACACAGATCAGTGGAGAGAAAAACAACGATATCAAGGTTAAGAACCCTTGCAAGACATTTCAAAGGACTGCTTCTAGAAAAGTTTTGACCAGAAGGATGATAATCTTTAGAAAAAGCCCATGGAGCACAGCCAAGAACATCATTATCTAGTAAATCCTTAAACCAATACACGGGAAATTCAGCATCATCATTGTCTAATAAATCCTTAAACCAATACATGGGAAATTCAGCATCGTCTTTGTCATACTTGGCTATTAGTATTGGGAACATCCCTTCTTGTGACTTGTATATCCAAGTTTGATCCCTAATTTTACTTGCAAGCACAGGTTCTAGTTCAAAACTCTTAATGGTGAGAAAACAAAATTCTATCAAGGTTAAGAACCCTTGCAAGACATTTCAAAGGAGTGCTTCTAGATTTATTTTTGACAAGATGGGTGATAATATTTAGAAAAATCCCATGGAGCACAGCCAAGAACATCATTATCTAGTAAATCCTTAAACCGACATGTGGGAAATCCAGCACCATCATTGTCTAATAAATACTTAAACCAAAACATGGGAAATTCAGCACCATCATTGTCATGCTTGGCTACTGGTATTGGGAACATCCCTTCTTGTGACTTGTATATCCAAGTTTGATCCCTAATATTACTTGCAAGCATAGGGTCTAGTTCAAACCTCTCAATGATGTTATAAATCCCACTCATGACATTGCTGCATGCAAAGGAGTGTGCTTCATTTTCTATATTGAATTGATTGTATCCTGTATTTCAACGATGATGTTCAGTCAAGAAAAAAGTATACAAGGTGGGCAGGGTTCTACAGAGGTTTGGAGATGGTTACGAGGTAATGAAGTTATACTTATCCAGCCTGGATATTCCATTGCACAATTCGCCAACACGATTTACCTTTCTTATGTATGTTGTACCTTTCTATGCTACTGAAACAACACTCAAAAGATCGAAACTTAATGTTTATGGCTTTGTGGCTTCCATCTACATCATGCATTTCATTATGTAATCATACACATGCTCCCATACATGTTAAATTCTTTGCCTTTCATACTCATACTCCAACTACACTACTAGCAAAGCATATGATTCTTATCAAATCCACAAAATTGTTGTGCACAAGAATGTGGTTCTTAAACTTCATGTGAGAATGAATTTGATTCCTATTTGTTGTTATGAACAAGTGCTATGCTTGTGCTCATACATTCAATCAATAAATTATGCTCTCTTTGGTGAATTTGGTAGTAAATTGATGCAAAACAATGAATCAAAAACACCAACAAAAGAGAGAGAGACACAAGAAGTTACTTTGGAGAAATCCTTTGTGGAAAAACTCTAGAGAGCGAAGCCACAGTTACTCTCTCCACTATCTTCTTTGCAGACACCAGCATCATTCAACAATATCCTAACACTTGCAAAAGCTCTCTACAATCTTCGTTAGATGACTTGCTTCTTTAGCAAACTCAACTATTGTCCTCAACCATCTCAGTTGTGTATTCTCTTCTTTCTCATAATTCTCTTAGATCACACTTAACAATGATTCTTACATTCTCCATGAATTGGATGAATTCCATTGCCTCAATTGACCCTTCAAGGCTTCATTTATACAATTACATGTTTTAGGCTCGAAGAAGAAGCCCAATAGTTATAGAAACTGAAAAGAAACTGTTTCCATATCGTTTACTCTTCCTGTGAGTTCCATTTGTGTGAAATTGTCACTTAAAATAGGGCAAAAGTTCCACTTAAGGATCTGGCAGTTGCGAAACTGTCTCTTGCACAAACTAATGGCTACGAAACTGCCACTTTGAAAAGAAACTGTTTCCATATCGTTTACTCTTCCCATGAGTTCCATTTGTGTGAAATTGTCACTTAAAATAGGGCAAAAGTGCCACTTAAGGATCTACTAGTTGCGAAACTGTCTCTTGCACAAACTAATGGCTACGAAACTGCCACTTATGGCAAAACCACCATTTACAAAATTGGTTGTTACAAAACTTCCACCTGGTAGTTGTGTAATTGCCACTGATTTCAAGGGGAAACTGCCACTGATTTCAGGGTGAAACTGCCACTACACTGTTCACAATGTCCTGCAACTTGCAGATGCCATAACTTTTACATACGGACTCAAAATCCCATGCCGTTTTTAGAAAATGTGTAGTGTTTTTAGAGGAATCCAAATATGCAATCAGAATTCACTTTGGATGTAACCCCTCTATTGTTTTTCTCTAAATGAAAGCCTGGTAGTTGTGTAACTGCGACTGATTTCAGGGTGAAACTGCCACTACACTGTTCACAATGTCTTGCAACTTGCAGATGCCATAACTTTTACATACGGACTCAAAATCCCATGCCATTTTTATAAAATGTGTAGTGTTTTTAGAGGAATCCAAATATGCAATCAGAATTCACTTTGGATGTAACCCCTCTATTGTTTTTTCTCTAAATGAAATCTACATTTATGAGGTTAGAACATGTCTTAAACCCTTCTTTAGTCTCATAAACCAAGAAGTACAGTTGATTAACTCAACCAACTGAATTCGATGATTTTGGTATCGCAATTTGAAATGGATCATTATGTTGAGGGTGAATATGATTAGACTTATGCACATGGATCTACAATACCAACCTAGGGGGGTAGGAACTCTCACTTTATCTTTGACTCTAAAGAATATTAGATAAGATGACCAAAGGCTATAAGTGTTCATTACTTGTTAGGATAGTGGGTAGCTTGCTTTAAGCCCACCAAATGTTTGATCTGGTTAGGTAAGGTGAAGTTGTCCCAAAGCAAACAAATCTCATGATTCCCTAGTTTGGTAAAAGCGAGATTAGCCATAATGTTAGTCACCTTGTTCTGCTGACAAGGTCGATGCTGGAGAACAACCTCTATAAGCCGGAGAAGGTTATGCCTAATTCGGCTCACCATATGTTTCCATTACCAATGATCACCTGCAGGTAAATTGCCCTAGGGTAAGCAATCTTTGCAAATGAAATTCAAATTTAATTTAGAGTCCCCGTCAATTATTAATTTCAAGATTCCCTGATCTATTTCCTTTTTAAATCCCGTATGCAAGGCATTGACCTTAGCATAATTATTTGTTTGGCGGCCTATAAAGTGAGTGTACCTAAGGATGACATGTTCCTTGCAGTATAAAAATTACCCCCTATAGCTGTTGGTCCGCTGTTAGACTTAGATGCTCCAACAAAGTTCAGTTTAAAGAAATTTCTCAGGCAGAAGCTCCCATTTCAATTTGGGCTGAATTGCCAAATATCGACCATAGTAATAACATGGGATATTCTAGACCTTTTCAACGTAACATCAACAATACTGGCTGAAAGGAAATTAGCCGACTTTTCTTTTGGAAGAGTAAAAGTAGTGGACCTGATCTGAAATTTGGTATTCTTCAATGTGTTTTGTACTGTGGCAGTTATTTAAAAAACGAGAGAGTTTCATTCTTTCCATATATTCCATGGTATGAAGTTTGGGGGAGGATGGGCTAATGTTTTAAATTAAAATTTCCATCTCTAAATGTTTCCCTTTCCAGCATAGAGTTGGTAAGCCGGAGAAGCCCATTTTGTTTGGCCAAATCTAACATTCCAGATATACTGCTACAAATGCTAGTAGCCAAAAGGTAGAGATAGACAAGATGTTCCATGGTTTCCATCTGCTGACAACAATTATCCAACACTTTTTTGGAAAATCATCTGCAAGCAGGTTTCCATGAATAAGCAGCCATAAGAAACCTTTGATTTTGGGCCAAGTAGCTAGGGACTGGAGTGTATCCCATTTCTGGTCTTGTACTTGAACTGTCCCTGAAATCACCTGATATGCTGTCAACATTGTACATTCACTGGATGAGTGATGCAGCCAAAGCATGTTATCCTGTGTGTAGGAACCCTTGCCCAATCTGCCTTGATTTTTTTTTTTTTTGATTTGTTTGGTTTGAGTTTGGGTTCTTGTTTTCAATGTTTGAAAGTGCATATGATAACACACTTGCATATAAATGAAAGTACAAACAAGTAACACAATATAGAACCGAGTAGTGCTATCATTTCATCTTGTAAATTGGTTTTTACAATAAAAATCAGAACTGCTATAGTTCTGATCTGAGTATAACAGCAGATGGTAACTCAATACAATAAGTCAAATAAGATACCCAATCACAATATATTCATACTCGGAAATGTAGCAATGGAATATGGAGTCCTTCGGTGATCCAATGATGCAATGAACACCTCCAAATGATGGCGTACTCCTCCAATAAGGTACGGCTGAGTATGACGATTAGACAAGAGCTGAAGTGATCAACAAGTGGTTGGAAATGATAGTGAAAATCAGGGACAACAACCATGCATCAAACCCTAGCTTTGGTATCTTTCAAAATATGATTTTTCTCACAAAACCCATTCACCAAAGATGTGAAAATTCTGTAATAAATTATTGGCAGCTCCAGAAGTTCTGAAACCTTTTTCAAACCATGCCAAATACTCCCAAACCTAGGTGCCCGCCTTGAAATAAATTATTAAAAATTGTTGACCTAAAACATGGTCAAAAACCTAATTTCTCTTCAAACCCTAATGCCTGCAAAATGCCCAACAATAAATCTTCCTCAAAATGCCACAAAATAGGTCTCCAATCGAAGCCAAAGTGTTGCCGTAGAAGAATATGCAATAATATCAAACACCCATAAACCCTAGCTTGCCACCTACTGTCAAAATCTGCAACATAAACTCTCATTCATGGCTGCCATAATGTAAAACCAGCAATGGAAAGCTCAAATAGAAACCCTGTAGGATTCCTCTCGAAAGTTGGAATTGGGTTTTCATCCAATCCACCTAATTCCAAGGGTTTTCGTCCTTAAAATAAACTAGGCAATCTTAATTAGCTGAAAATATGGAGAAGTTTTCATATCACAATATCACATAATGAGAAAATGAAAGAACTAGGGTTCTTTTATAATTCTCCATTCATTTTTGGAACCCAACACCTAATTAGGAAATAATATAAAGTTATTTCACATCCACTTGTGGGAAATAATAAAATATTTCCTTTTTAATTATTTCTCACTTAATTTTATAAACCCACTTTATGATTTTCTTTTATTTATTTTTTATAATTTCACTTTATAAAGTCACTTTTATGATTTTTCTATTTTGCTCATAAAGTAACTTTATAAAAAATGACTTTATAAAATAACTTTGTAAAAAGTCGTTAAGTTACCTTGTCGAAAATAGAACTCCTCCATGGTACAAATCATAATTGCCTAGCAAATCATTCCCTTATCCCCATCATTAGCCTATGGAAATGCTGGAATAGGCTAACCCAAAACTCTGCAATCTCTCTTAGGAAAGAGGGGACGTTACAGTTCTCCCTTCTTGGGATTGCTTGCCCTCAAGCAATCGCATACCACCACCTGGATTCCAAATCCATCTCATGAAAACTCTACCATGCAAACGCTGCACCATTTTGATTACAACTGTAGACCAAAACTGCACTCTACCCTCTTGTGATCCAATGAACAAAGCATAATCACAATAGTAGGATGTCAAAACATAAGCATACTCATTGAGCCCTCCATGAATGGTAAAGTCCATCATATCTGAATCAAATCCATTGGTTATGTAGAGATCAAAGTGTCCCAATGTACTAGCAACACCAAACAATTCTCCAACCTCTGTAGATCTCTCATGGCTGTGTAGAGTACTCACAAGTGCAAGAAAATGTGTAGTCACTCTTGGTGGGTTGCTGGTATAGAACTGAACAGCAGCTTCCCAACTGAAAATGTGACCCAAATGAATATCAATGTCATCACCAATGCCATATGGTGATAGAGCGTCATCCATACACATCCTCTAATGATGAAGAGATGATCAAAACCTCTCCAAAGTACCCAAAGTACTGCTGTCCTCCAAATATCCTGTAGGATATGCATGAGCAATATACTAGGACAGCCATCTCCTATCAAAGTATGAAGATAGTCCTCATGAACTAGGGCTAGTACATCTATGCAAACCTACTCACCTCCATATCTAATGCCATAGTTCCACTTCACCTCCAAATTATGCCCAATACATGCACGTGTCTCCATGGCAAGCATCACAAATCTAGGGAATAGAGCATCTACATACTCTACCCAAGAGTCATCAACATGATGGAATTATATCTCATTATAAGTAAACTCCTCAAGTTCTCCATGAATGACCAAAGGCTCAACCAAAACTGAATCACCAATGTCTCCATCTATACATGTAGGTATACTACTAGTGGTTGATCCACTAGGTGTGTGCTCCATCATGCAATCCAAGTATATGTTGTGGATTGAATAGTCATGATTATGCAAAAGTGAAGGACTGCTGTCCAAATCAGAGAATCAAAATTGTTGTTATGCCTTTTAATAGTGCCTTCCTTCACGTCTCCTTTCATGAATGAATGCTCATTCATTAATGCAGGTCCAAGGGAAGTCTTCAATAGAAAATCAACTGTGTTATGTGCCATAATTTCTGTCCCATGGCTGCAAGACAAATCTCCATGTGTATAGATCCCCTTTATCTTCATGACTTCACTCTTTGCCAAACTTAACTCCAAACAAAGTGACTCATGAACCTTATGATAAAAATCATTTGTATTTACACAAACTGAACCACTTATGACTCCGTGTGCACTTCCATCATTAGTGGCTGGTCCACTCTCAAACAAAGGCAATTCATGATGCAAATCAGGTACATGAACAAAGTCATACCTCTCCAAATCTGCATACTCTTCTTGCTTGCTTTTGTCAAGAGTCTCCTTTGTTTGCTCCATCACTATGTATTCTTCCCTTGGAAGAAGTAGAGATCTAAAGTAAGATCTTTGTTGTTCCTTTGCTTGATCTAGCTGTTTGTGACATTCCTTGATCTCTTGTAGGTGCTGACTAGCATGGGCAGCAATCAACCTTGCTTCCTTAGCTCTTTGCAATCATTCATCACACAATCTTTGAGTTCCTTCCATGCTATGATATGAAAAATCAGATTGTTTGCAACTTGAATCCACAATAGTTATCTCGTGTTTAGTCATCACATATTGAGTATCATCAAGATCATCCTCATATGATTCATCTATCACCTCATGGTTATGTGAGGGTAATGGAGTGCTTTCCATAATCAGAAAATCAGAACTGTCATCATCAAGTGCTGGTCCAAGAGTTGTACCCAGCTGAAAACCAAGTGAATTACTTGTCTTAACGACTATCCCATGGTTGCAAGCTGTACCTTCATTGACCTTCAACTCTTGCCCAGCTAATTGACTTTGATCCAACTTGTCCAAGTCAATTTGCTCACTACATAACACATTGCCTTCATATGTATTAACAATATCACCTTCAAGGTCACCCAACTGAGAATTTGATTCCTTGCAACTACTATGTAGAGATGGTGAAATACCCCATGGTATGCTTCTTCCATCATCATTAGTCACCAATAACCCTTGAAAAGGATCTTGTGCATAGATACCAACCCAAAGAGTGACTCCACCATGCTGACACTGCGATACTCTCATTTTCATATGGTTCCCACCGAAAGTGTATTTAATGCCGCTTGAAAATTCAACATCAATGGTATTCACCCTATCAAACTGTAGACCACCATAGTATTCCCTCCCTTGTGGTAACCCCACAAGGTCAACCAATATCTGATAATGATCCAATCCACAATAGTCCATTATAGGAAGTAACCCATCAACGATCCCGGATGGCCCAATAGACAATTCAGCTGGATTCACCTCATAATCACACACCACACTTAGATCCCACAACTTACTTTTGTCAACACAAACAGGAGATACCTCATGTGTGATGGTTTCTTTAAACAACTCACTTTCCAAGTCACCAATATTGCAATCCTCATGTACACTTCTCTCCGTAGTGGATTGGGAGTCAAATTGCTACACATCTGAACTACCATCATTGAAATGAGATAAGAATTCACCATTATAGGCTGATTTGTAAGCTTCAATATATTAACCTTCATCATGCTCTTTTTCAACAACCTTATCATTTATGTTCATGCTACTAGTGTCCTCAAGGAGGCTAACAGACTTAGAGACTTCATTGGATATTTTTGATTTTGTACCATGAGTTGTTGCTTTGTCATCTTCATTAAACACATCCTCAACATAGGTAGATGCATGCACTTCTTGTATACATTCTTCCCTTGGAAGAAATAATGATCTAATGTATGATTCTCTTTGTTGCCTTGCATTATCTAGCTGATTGTATCATTCTTTGACTTGTTGAAGGTGTTGTTTGGCATGTGCAGCCACTAACTTGTTGAGCACAACTATCTACTGAGAGGGTGGGGGGAGTGAGGTTGAATCAGTAGATCATTTAAAATTAGTTTTTTAAACCTTTTAGAGAAGATACAGATGCTTATGCATATTAAAGAACAGATGCAGAGATCACACACACACACAAAAACACATTACACTAGATTTATACATGAAAAACCCAAAGGAAAAAACCACGGTGAGAATAGCTTGTAGTATCCCTTGCAAAATCTGTTCTTAATTTTTTGATTTGTATACTTGAGAATTTCATCAAACACTTGTCTTGCAAACTAATATCAAAGTATAATATCGTCTTCTTGTTCCAAGGAAACTTTTAAGATGCAAAGGATAACTTTCTACTTCAATGCCAATGACTACTAATAACAGAAGATGAAATGCAAATGTATTTTGGTATTTTTCAATGCCAATAGATACCTAAATACTATGCAAATGTGTAGCTACAGCCATGAGACATTTTGACAAACAATTGGCATGCAAATTGTCCTTAACTGCTATTGAAATTCCGATTTGGGGAAAACTTGATTACAATGCCAAATAAGTTGATCACAATAACTGATTTACAATTACAAATGTGTTCTACGATTGCCTTATAGGCCGCAACAAGTTTCAGACTTGTACTCAGAAATTACAATGACATACCCGTGTTTAGATTTGCAACTTGACACATGCTGAGATTGGACCAGCAACGGAGTATAGCCAGAATCACTCCAAACACCTAGGAATACAAGAGTATGACATATAATCGGTTCCAACAATGGATTAGATCCTAAACGACTCCAAAATTGATAACTATAACAGCTGTAACAAAGACTAGTGAGACTCTCAAATGCCACGCCCCTTTAGGAATGTTGTACGGCTATGATAAAGGAGTAACCAGCCACCAAACTCATACAAATGCCTTCGATTCTTCACTGTAATGGTCTGCATGCTGTAGGAAATGGTGGGCAACCAGGCTGAAGTAAATAATTTGCTATAAAAACTCTCTAACTTACCTCCAAAGTGGTACGGCTAGGCTGCAAATGGTACGGCCAGCCAATGCAATACACAACAGTCACAAATCTCCTCCAACTCGCCTCAAATCTGGCTTGGTACCTTTGTCATTCAAATGATCAAATAATATTCTATAGAATGCCGATACTCAAGGAGGTTTTCGTCTCCAAGAGACTTTGGTTCAAATTTCCTTCAAACCCTCACAAGAACAAACCCTAGCAGAGCTCAATAAGAGAAATATCATAAACTTGGCGTATGGCCACCAAATAAAGCCCTATGGCCACCAAATGAAGCCCAATAGAAAGACTGTATTTTCTTTCTCTTAGTTGCAACCTTTCGGAGGAATCTTTCACCACCTCAGTTATGCCAATCTATGAGACGTATCTTTCCCAAAGATCACAATTAGAAATTTGCATAAATCCTTGGCTCCACAAATGAACATATCAAAGCAAATGTCAACACTGGATGAATGAAGCTTGGTTTGATTTTTTTTTATACTTTTTCTCCAACAGGAGGCTTATCCTTCTAAAATTTTAAGAAAATAATATTATTTTAGTTTAGTGACTTTATGATATAATATTTAATTTAAGTCATTTTTATTAAATTAATTAAATATAAGGTCACATTTTAATATTTATTTTCTGTGATAACCTTACAATTAATTAATTTAATTCCACTTTTAATTTAATTAAAAAATCAATTAGTCATCCTTATGAAATATCATTATTGTGGACAACTTAATCAATTAATTTAATTAAATTACTTTGCCTCCAAATTAGGGACATTACAGTCCACCCCTCTTGAAATTGTTTGTCCCCAAGCAATCTCAACTGTGACAGCGCCTGGAGCCAAAATGGGAAACAACTGCACAAATCACCGGGACCTCAAATGATCCTGCAACATGTGCTAACCCAAAACCTTTGTATGTAGCTGGAACCCAAGATGACATCAAACCCTATCAACTAATAAAACCAACCATCCAGTAGTGAAGTTCCTGGATCCCAACTCTGTAAATCATGCCAACTCCAAGCATTATGCTGATACACCTTAGTTATCATACTTGAATCCCATGGATAAACTGGAAGTCCATCAACCCCTAGAATCCAGTCAAACCAAATCTCAAGTTCCTGCTTATGAGATTTACAAGACTTGGATTCATTACTTGAAGTCGAAGATATACCATACCAAAGTGAACTCGAACTCCTAATTAAATCCATGATAGAGAAAAGGGTATCACTATTGCCAAGGGATGATGAGAACTCAACATCAATCCGTCCCCTAACACCAAGTTGACAATCTCAACTCTATCTATCCACCTCAACGGTTGCAACCCGCAAAATAGTATTGTCAACCCTCAATGAAGTGAGGCAGAACACCAGGTATAGTTGGAACACATCTGTCCACATGTCTAGCTCCAAACCATAGACTGGAATCAACTGGCAACTCCATCAAACTCCCCTTGAGAGTAATGCATCCCTCACCATCTGAGACTGCTTCTGAATCCTGAATATGAATGCTAGGAAATCCCACGCTACTATCTTCATAATGTGTCCTGGCTACCAAAGGTGAATGAGTCTCTGCTAAATATGATGAATATTGAGCCAAGCTCAATTCTAAAAAGAGCTTATCGACATGAATCTTGAATTCCTGAAGAGCTGTTTGAGTACTTGTCAAAGAATCCCTGGTGACCTCAAGCTCATGAGAGAGCTTATCAGCTTCCTCTTCTTTCCTTATCAAGGCATCTGAGTATATCTCAACAAGGTTAAGAAGGTGGTCACGATTTGAAAGAAGGTTCAAATAATTTGACTTCATTGTCCCCATACCTTCTTTGATAACCTGCAAATCATCACGAGAAGATTCTGCTTCCTTCCTCTTTTGTCTTCTCTTCAACTGAATCGCCCAAAGATGATCCTCAATCAGTTTGTGCATCCTGTCATGATGAGATAAGGATGCAATAATCTCATCCTCATTTACCTTCAGCTGTGCTCCCAATGTGTGCGGGCCTATGGGTTTGCAAACAACTTCAGCTTCACAAGGAGCTACAAATTGTTCCTGAGTGTCCTATGCCACACAACTATCTTCTGCTGTGAAATCATCTGCACCTGTAATCCAAGAATCATCACCAATACCCTCATTAACTATCTCAATGCTAGAAGGTTCTATCTCATCATCCAACTTAGCTGATCCACTGGATGATGCCATGCTATCCTCATGTAGAGAAGATGAAGCCTACTCAAAACAAATTTCCATAGAAATCTGATTTGCACTCTCTTAGGCTGACCACTAGCTGCTGGAAACTCGTCATAAAGGTTTCGAGATATGTCCCCTGTAAATTCATCTTGTTTCTTCTCTTTGTCTTGTGATGTAGACCCTTTAAAAATGGATGCCATGTACTACGCTAATCTTGGTTGTGAAGTCAATTTATCCATCCTTTTCTGATTTTGACTCAACTCCTCCAATATGACATTCAACTGCTCCAACATGGCATTCAATTGCTTCCTGTGAGTAGCCATGATGTTCAACTGAAATATATGATCGACAGTTGATTAGTTAAAACCAAATATACTCTACCCAACGGGCTGACAGGATCTTGGCTCTGATACTATTGTAGTATCCCTTGCAAAATCTGCCCTTAATTTTTTGATTTGTATACTTGGGAATTTCATCAAACACTTGTCTTGCAAACTAATATCAAAGTATAATATCGTCTTCTTGTTCCAAGGAAACTTTTAAGATGCAAATGATAACTTTCTACTTCAATGCCAATGACTATTAATAACAGAAGATGAAATGCAAATATATTTTGGTATTTTTCAATGCCAATAGATGCCTAAATACTATGCAAATGTGTTGCTAGAGCCATGAGACATTTTGACAAACAATTGGCATGCAAACTGTTCTTAACTGCTATTGAAATTCTGGTTTGGGGAAAACTTGATTACAATGCCAAATAAGTTGATCACAATAACTGATTTGCATTTACAAATGTGTTCTACAATTGCCTTATAGGCTGCAACAAGTTTCAGACTTGTACTTAGAAATTAAAATGACATACCCGTGTTTAGATTTGCAACTTGACACATACGCTGAGACTGGACCAGCAACGGGGTATAGCCAGAATCACTCCAAACACCCAGGAATACAAGAGTATGACATATAACTGGTTCCAGCAATGGAGTAGACCCTAAACGCTTCCAAAATTGATAACTATAACAACTGTAACAAAGACTAGTGAGACCCTCAAATGCCACGTCCCTCTAGGAATGTTGTACGGCCATGATAAAGGAGTAACCAGCCACCAAACTCATACAAATGCCTTTGATTCTTCACTGTAATGGTCTGCACGCTATAGGAAATGGTGGGTGACCAGGCTGAAGTAAATAATCTGCAATAAAAACTCTCCAACTTACCTCCAAAGTGGTACGACCAGGCTGCAAATGGTACGGCCAGCCAGTGCAATACACAACAGTCACAAATCTCTGCCAACTCGCCTCAAATCTGCCTTGGTACCTTTGTCCTTCAATTGATTAATAATATTCTATAGAATGCCGATACTCAAGGAGGTTTTCGTCTCCAAGAGCCTCTGGTTGGAACTTCTTTCAAACCCTCACAAGAACAAACCCTAACAAAGCTCAATAAGAGAAATATCATAAATTTGGTCTATGGCTACCAAATGAAGCCCAATAGAAAGACTAGTATCTTTCTTTCAGCTGTAACCCTTCGGAGGAATCTTTCACCACCTCAGTTATGCCAATTAATTGGAGGTAATGTTCCCAAGGATCACAATCAAAAATCTGCAGAAACCTTTGGCTCCACATATGAACATATCAAAACAAATGTCAACACTGGATGAATGAAGCTTGGTTTGATCTTCTTTTATACTTTTTCTCGAAGAGGTGGCCTATCCTTCTTGAAGCTTCAAGAAAATAATATTATTTTATTTTAGTGATTTTATGATATAATATTTAATTTAAGTCACTTTTATTAAAATAATTAAATATAAGGTCACCTTTTAATATTTGTTTTCTGTGACAACATTACAATTAATTAATTTAATTCCATTTTTAATTTAATTAAAATAATCAATTAGTCATCTTTATGAAATATCATTATTTTGGACAACTTAATCAATTAATTAATTTAATTATTTTGCCTCCAAATCAGGTACATTACGTAACTGCTAGAATCTACTGTTCTAATCCAGCTTTACAATTAAACGCCTCACTGGCAAAACCACACTAGTTATAAGATTTAAGGGCACCAACCCTAAGGAGACCAATCCTCTAATTGAGCACCAACTCAGTTTGTTTGATGGCACCAACCAATCATAACTATGGAGCTACAACTCCAGTATACAAGATAGATTCATAAAATGAATCCTGTTCTATTTCTCTGTTACAACTCTAATTTGTAACTGCTCAATCTCTGCACATTCTTTGTGTGCCCTTTCTTTCTCTCTGCATCACTCTCTTTGTGTCTAGATATACCCTTTTAAACACTCTTCATCTCTCTGTCCCTCTAACTTTTACTCTGTCTGCATACGTCTCCAATTGACACACTTCGAGTCGCTCTAGTAGCACCTTCTAAAATTGCAATAGCAGCATGTGACAATGTTATAGATGTATATATAAACAATGAATCTAGGGTTTTATGTCTACAATGTGTTCACATTTCGACTACACTCATTTATCCCCATTTTGGGTTTTCTCCATTATGACTTGACCTTTTGATTTCCCACGTCTCGGTTCATGCCTAACGTTGTAATGTTCAAGTCTCTTTTACTATCTATGGCAATTGCTGGATTCAAGTCATAAATGCGCAACCTCCTTAAACGTAGATTGATCGGTTGGATCAATCATTTTCGAGCTCCGTGTAGACATTTCGAGTTCATCACCAGTTTTGTCTATTCCTCCACTTGACCATTAGAACATATTAAATGCAGGCCTTTGATTTATTTCTTCGCACCATCTCTAAGCTCTTTTGCTCCATTAGATCCTTGTATGCATTAGTTCAAATTTTGAAACGCATCCGTTGATCTCTTTGCCACAAGTTGTTGGATCTCCAAAATAACATGTATTTTATCTCGCTCTTTCATTCACCGTCAAGCTCCTTTTTGCATCTCGCTATGTGCTATATAATTGGGTTGCTTTTGCTCCTTTTGATTTACTCGAACATGCTCGATCCATAATCTCTCGCTATTTTGATAATCATTGATCACCTTGTTCCACTGTGTCCTCACGCTCCATTGGGTCTTTTTCATCCAGATTTTTGCGTGTCGTTCGATCTCTGAAGATGCATGATCTTTATATTGGGTTAGTTGTTAAACTTTGGCATGTTGACCTCATCTCATTTTCTTTGACATCCATGTATTGCTTTCGCTCCTTTGATCTTTTCAGACTTGCTCGACCTTTAACTCACCTTGATCTTTTGGCACATGTGAAAATGCCCTACACTTCTTCCAAATTATCCTTCGGAGACTTTGTAATGGTCCTTCAAGGCTTCTCAAGGTGCCCTTTGGAACCTTTTGTTGTGGCCTTTTTGTCTAAGAGATTTCGGGACAATTTTCTCGACAAAATGCCTAAGTGCCCTTTGGAACTTTTGGCATGTACCCTTCTAGGCTTTTCAAAAAGCCTTTCGGAAACTTTGCAAGTGTCCTCTGCTCCATTTGAACTATCCTTCAGAACAATTGCAAGTGTCCCTTCGGAAATTTTGCAATAGACCCTTTGAAACTTGTGCAAAAGTCCACATACCCTTCAAAACTTTTGCAAATGTACCCTTCGGAAACTTTGTTTGGGTCACTTACCCTTCGGCACTTTAACAAAGATCCCTTCGGAATTTTTGTCCGAGACCCATTTCCTTCAGAACTTTTGTTTGGGACAATTTTTTCGACAAAGACTTAACCATTTTTCCTGAAAGAATTCGCCGAACCACTTTCTTCAAAAGAATTCCAAATTGCACCCATTTCTTTCGGAAACTTTGTTGCAGACATTTTGTTCGACAAAGTCTAAACCATTTTTCCGAAAGAATTTGCCGAACCACTTTCTCCAAAAGAGTTCCAAATTGCAAAATCGACTTAGTGTGGAGACCAAACATTTCCCGACATCCAAAGCTTCGGAACAATTGTTGCGGGCTTTCTGTCCGAAGAGTCTTCAACATTTTTCCAAAAGAATTCCCCGAGTCACTTCATTCGAAATAATTCCCCAGACAAATGCAAAGGTGCAAAATCAACTATGGAAACTTAGCAGGGTTTTAGCTGAGGGACAACCTTATGCATTTGTAACATTTGCTTTACTCATTCTTAAGACATGAAACTTGGACCACCAAGACTAGGCACAACCCTGAGTAGCCTGGTGTGATTGTTTCCTCTAAATGTTGCCATAAATGCAAATGCAGTCACCAACAAACTATGTACTCAGTCATATTCAACAAACTAGCAAAGGCATTCATATGACTGTTCTTGGAATTCAAGGTGCACATACAACTCCATGAGGACTCTACAACTAGTTTGTTCAGCTCAACACCTTTGTCATTAATGCTTGATAGTACATTCTTCATTTGACATCAATGACAATATTTCAGACATCAATCTCCTTTTAGACCACATCTATTAATGATACTCAAATTGCCAACAATCTCCCCCTTTGTCATTGATGGCAAAACATCCTCAGAATGACTTCTCTTCTTCTTTCTGCTTTCTCCCCCTTTGACATTAATGACAGAGTCTGTGCCATAATATGGAAATGGGTTGCTTCTGTTCTGGTATCTGCGCTATTTTGATCCTTGGACTTGGCAGGTGAGAACACTTTGAGAGAAACTCCCCCTTAGGCAATGGTACATCTGCCTAAACTCTTACTCGGACACATTCAAATTCTAGCTCCCCTGGGTCCATTATTTTTCAAAGGATCATTTATATAGCATTGGTCTGAAAGACCAATCAATAATCTACATATCTCTATATAAATAGGCATAATGATCTAGAGCCAACACACCTTTTTCTCCTCTTTTGACATCAAATGGTAAAGGGACTGCAACTTTCTCACCAGATTGCATTTACTCTGAATCCAGGGGTTAATAATGTTCCTGCAATGCTGCCGGTGGACTCATGCCCTATCACTAGAATCTAGTGATGTGGTGTGGGAGTTACCACTCCCAACTTTTCTCTTAAATACTCAAATTTCTCTTTGGGAAGAGGCTTGGTGAATATATCTGCAATTTGATCATTTGTTGGTACATACTCCATTGTGACCTCTTGATCTGCAACCTTTTCTCTAAAAAAATGATATTTGATGGATATATGTTTGGTTTTGGAATGCATTACTGGATTCTTGGATATGTTTATCACACTTGAGCTATCACAAAAGATAGAAATAGGTACTTGGTATTCTACCTTAATGTCTTTGAGAGTCTGCTTCATCCACAAGACTTGGGTGCAACATGCTACTGCTACATACTCTACTTTTGCTGTAGAAAGCGTAGCCGACTCTTGATTTTTGCTCAGCGACGACACAAGTCTATTTCCAAGGAAAAATGCACCACCACTAGTGCTTCACCTGTCATCCACACTCCTTGCCCAATCAGTGTCTACATATGCAATCAAAGTGAGATCTTCACTTGTAGGGTAACATAGGTCATAATCAATTGTGCTCTTGATGCATCTAAAGATTCTTTTCACAGCATTGAGATGTGATTCCTTGGGAGTTGCTTGAAATCTTGCAACCATGCATACTGCTTACATGATGTCTGGTCTAGATGCAGTTAGATACAACAGGGTACCTATCATTGATCTGTACATGGTATTATTTGCATCAGGGGACTTATCTTCTTTGCTCAACGATCATCCAGTTATCATGGGAGTACCAACTGGTTTGTTGTCTTCCATTCCAAACTTTTTGAGCATCTCCTTTGCATACTTGGTTTGAGATATGAGTATCCTTTCATCAGATTGAGCAATTTGTAGACCAAGAAAGAAGGAAAGTTCTCCCAACATAGACATTTCAAATTCACTTTGCATCTGTATAGCAAATTCTTTGCACATATCACTATTGCCACCTCCAAAGATGATATCATCTACATAGACAATAATAATCAACATATGCTCACCTTTTGATCCAATCTTGAATACCATGCTCTAGGTACCTGTTTCAGACCATGCAGTGCCTTTTTCAGTCTGCATACATAATCTTCTTCATCTCCTAGCTGAAAACCTTCTTGTTGTTCAATGTAGACTTCTTTTTCTAAATTTTCATTCAAGAAGGCTGACTTTACATCCATTTGATATACTTTGAATTTTTTATGAACAGAAAATGCCAAAAACATTCTTATAGGTTCCAGTCTTGCCATTGGAGCAAATGTCTCTTCAAAGTATATGCCTTCTACTTGTGCATATCCCTTGCACACCAATCTTGCTTTGTTTCTTGTAACAACTCTGTATTCATTGAGTTTGTTTTTGTAAACCCATTTTGTTCCTATCACATTCTTGTTTGAGGCTCTAGGAACTAATTCCCAAATTTTGTTATTTTCTATTTGGTTTAGTTCTTCTTCCATAGCTTTTAACCAGTTTTCATCCTTGCTGGCTTCACTAAAGGTTTTAGGCTCAATTTCTGAAAATAGAGCAAAACTTACTTGCTCCTTGTTCATTGCAACTCTTCTCCTAATCTGAACTCCCTCATTTTTGTTGCCAATTATCTGCTCTTTTGGATGTTTATTATAAACAAACCGTGCAGGTGCCTTTTCAATCTTTTCTTCCTCTTTTTCACTATCTTCTTCTTCGTTTTATGCTCCTAAATCTTCAATTCTTATTTCCTCATCGGGTTCAACATATTTAAAACCTTCTTCGACCTTGACATTGATGCTCTCAACTATTTCATGTAGCCTCTTATTGTAACTTACATAGGGTTTGCTATGAGTGGAGTACCGAAGAAAAATTCCCTCATCACATCTTGACTCAAAACTTCTTAGTTTGTCCTCCGTTCTTTTAATGTAGTATTTGCTTCCAAACACTTTGAAGTACTTAATAGATGCATGTTTTTCATACCACAGTTCATATGGGGTTTTATCACTTTTCACCTGCAGTTGAACTCTGTTCAAGATGTATACTACTATTTGGACTGCTTCTCTCCAATATCCATCAGATACTTTGGTCTCTTTCAACATTGTTTTGGCCATCTCCGTAACAGTCCTATTCTTTCTCTTAACAACTCCATTTTGCTGTGGTGTTCTTGCAACAGAGTAGTACCTTTTAATCCCATGCTTCTTACAATATTCTATGAACTCATTGGATGTGAATTCTCCACCTTTATCAGATCTCAAACATTTGATCTTTCTTCCCATTTCATTTTCAACCATGGCTCTAAAGATCTTAAATCTTCCAAAGGCTTGAGATTTGTCCTTCAAAAAAGTTAGCCATATCATTCTTGAGCAATCATCTACAAACAACATGAAGTAATGAACTCCTTTAGATCCTTTTGTCTTGGTAGGACCACAAAGATTAGTATGAACTAATTGTAGAGGCTTTGTAATTGCATATTCTTTTATTTGAAACTTGACCCTTGTTTGCTTGCCTAATTGGCATTCTCTGCATGTAGTATTTGCGGGTTTGGTTATCTTGGGCATATGTCTTACATACTATTCATACTCACTTTGGCTAAATTATCAAAGTTGACATTGCCCATTCTCCTATGCCACAACCAACTTTTATCAACCTTTCCTATGATGCAACTATTACTGTTTATCTCAACAAGATTGTAGATATTATTCTTGGTCCTTATTTCTGCGACTGTTTTGCTAGATCTCTTTAGCTTGCAGCCTTTGACATCAAATATGACTTTATATCCATTGCCACACATTTGGCTGACACTCAGTAGATTATGCTTCAATCCTTCAACATAAAGGACATCATGTGTAGGAAACTTACCATCTATGTGCAAGGTTCCTTTGTCTTTGATTTTAACTATTGTATTGTCTCCCAAATTGACAGTTCTTTCTTTGCACTTGCTCAACTTGATGAACTTGCTCTTGTCACCAGTCATATGCTTTGAGCACCCACTATCTATCACTCACAAATTTTGCTCTTTGGTGTGGAGTGTTGTTTGAATAATCAAGGATTGATGTTTCACTCTCCACATTTCCTTAGGTCTCTCATATGTCTTTTTCTTTTCTTTTCTTTATTAATGACTTGTGGACCTTTGTTCTCATTAGGAGACTTGCCTTTCTTTACATTGTTTATTTTTGACATTGCAAAGTTAGTCTTACAATACCTGGCTATGTGACCAAAATTATTGCAATTGTAGCATATTGTACTTGAATCTAACAGAGGAGCAAATGAGTTTTTACTTACAAAATTAGTTCTCCTTATAGGTACAACTCTACATTCAATAGCCCTATGACCAAATTGATTACTGCTATAACAATAACCATAAAGGGATGAATAGTACTTGGTCATAACATTTTTTGGTGCAGTATATTGAACTTTTATACGTTTTTGTTTCTTCAAGTCTGCCACTTTAGTATATCCTTCTGCATCTTTGATTTCAGGGTTCTTTTTAGAATTTATTCTCCTCATCTTATCTTTGTTTGGATCATTCTCAATGTCCTTGCTGACCTTCTCTTTCTTTGCTTCTACTTCTCCTATCTTGAAATTATTATATAGGTTTGTTGATCTACTAGTTGAGGAATCTTTTCCTTTCTCATATCCAAGACCTGATTTTTCATTTGAGGGCTTTTGAGCGTTGATTAGTGCATTAAGAATGTCTGATCTTTTTATGAACTTTAGACTTTTATCTAATTGGCCTTTTGCCTTCTCAAGTTCTTTCCTCAAGGCTACTATTTCTGCGCCAAGCTTCATGCATTCTTCAGATTGGGACTGAAGATCCATCTCGACTACTCTGATTCTTTTAGCCTCCTCACATTGAGTTTTTAGAACCACTATCTTTTGTTCAGATTTTTCAAGTTCGTTTTGCCCAAGCTTCTTCTGTTTTGAGTTCTCTTTTCTTAGTTTCTCAATCTCTTCTAAAGCACAAACAAGTTCACTTTCTAAATCAATTTCACCTTCATCCCAATTTTCATCTTCGTCTGGTTCTTGATTTATGGAAGTGGATTGTTCTGTCAGGAGTGGCACGAGTGGTGGTACCATGGCATGGTCACCCAAGGACAGATCTATTTCTACATGGGAATAATTCAGCCAAAAGTTAACTGAAAGGTTTGATAGGAAAGATCCAGAGATCCATTTCAGAGAGTTAGCCCAACTCAAACAGGTAGTGGACAATGACATTGTTGATTTTTAGAGGTTATCTATGATATTGTCGGATGTAACTGAAAGAAGACTAGTGGTATTATTTATTGAAGGCTTGGCAGAACCCTTCAAGGGTTTCGTAAAAACATTTGACCCTTTGTCTCTCCAGGAAGCAATTAAGAGAGCCTTGAACTTGGAATCATCAACTCCTAAGGGCAACTTTTTGCCTGTAGGACAACAAAGGATGATACCTTATGCACAGCCAAAATCAGCATCTTATGGGCAGTAAAAGAAGCCATTCCAGCTAGGAGGGTTTCAACAAAAGGTGCTCTGCGAAAAACAAGCAAAGAGGTAGAAACCATAAATGAGTTCAAAAGAAAGAAATTGTGCTTTGGTTGCAAGGATCCATGGGAGCTAGGTCATAAATGACTTGGGAAAGGGTAAGTGCATTAGATAGAAGTGATATTTGATACAAAATCAAAAGTAGATAAGATAAATATATTAATGTCCAACTAATGACCACAGAAGTAGGTCAAAGGGATTGCATATTACAGAAATGTGTCGAGAAAAATCGAAAAACCAAAAAGGTCTCCAAAAACAAGAAAAACAATGCTGAAAGAAATAGTATAAAACATGGCAAAGAGTGACCACGCTCAGAGCCAAATCACCAAAGGACCCAACCACGCTCAGATCCAAAGAAGGGTGCAAAATAAATGAGTAATCTCCAAGAATCTGTAAACATCAGGAGCATGAGGATGATCCCTAAGAAAAAAAGAACTAGGAGGGAACCTATCAAGAGTTCAATCTAACTCTCCTAGCATCCAAGGCCGATGAGAAGAATCTTTGAATAGAATTCTGACCTGAAGAAGGTGAGGTATGATCCCTGGTTTATCCTCCAGTCCTCTGTCAAGGTCTGGTGGATCTAGTTTGCCTCCTGATGCTAGGTCTGAAGTGAATATGCTGATGAAAACTCGGGAAACTGTGAATAGTGTCTTTGGGTCTCACTGATCTAGAATGTGGGGTTGTACTGATGTCAATCTGTCGCTTAGTGCCTCTCCTCAAAGGTAGTACCGTGAAAAAGGAAGTAATTCGCTAAGTGGAGACTAGTCAAGTGGGTCTCTAGATGAAATGATCACGAACCTTAAGAGCTTCGTGTATATATAAAGCCAAACATCTTTGGTCCTCATATTTGAAGAAGTCAAAGAGAGTTTGTGTCCTAAATAGGTAGTAAAACCTCCCTCTGATCTCATAGTAAATGAGACAATGGAAGATGAAGTGCTCATCGGACTTCGTCTCCTGGACTCTGCATAACTTACAAATCCTATCTACTCGATCTACCTGGTGATCTATCTCAATCCCAAGCCTGTGAGAACCCTAAAATGGGAGTGGAAGAGAAAGAACCAGAAGTTGAAATTAAAGAAGAAAAGACTTCAGGTGGGACCCTTGCTATACTCTCAGGTCCCCCCAGATATCATCCTTTCAGAGTTCAGGGAGTTTTGAATGGACATAAGGTAACAATTTTAATTGATAGTGGGGCAACCCACAATTTCATTGATGACGGGTTGGTAGCCCAAAAAGGGTTGAAAACATAAGATTTTTAGGGTTTCAATGTTACTGTAGTTGATGGATTCACTATTCCATGCACCAAGAGGTTTAAGGGGTTGGATATCACTCTTGACAGATATAAGGTGTGTGATGATTTCTATGTGGTCCGGGAAACAACTTCTATGTGGTGGGCATAGGAGAAACAAATTTGGTATTAAGGGTGTAGTGGCTACATTCCTGTGGGTAATTCACACAAAATTACTAAACCATGGAGCTGAAATTCAGATTTGACGGAAAGGAAGTTGTGTTTCGTGGCATGGTCAATGGAGCTCCTATAGTTGTCATAGCAAAGAGAATGGAGAGATCATTTTGTAAGAGGCAAGTATTTTGGGTAGTCCATGCTTTATGAGCAATAGAGCTTCACCCTCTGATAAGAGATCATATGGATATTCAATCTATTTTAGACAAGTATGGCACAGTAGTCAACCTCCAGGATTTCCACCTGATAGAGGATTTTAGCATGTCATAGAGCTGGAATCAGGTTCTAAACCTATTATGATTACTCATCAACATCCAAGAGCATTCAAAGAGGAAATTGAGAAGGCAATCAAAGAATTATTGGAGATGTGACATATTCGGCCTAGTTCTGGGCCCTTTGCTTTTTTCGTTGTTTTGATGGAGGAGGATGGTGCCATGAGGATGTGTATCGATTATCGAGATTTGAGCTAGAAGACCATAAAAAAAGGTACCCAATACTCAGGATTGATGAGTTGATTGATGAATTGCATGGAGTTGTGTATTTTTGAATATTTTTTCAAAAATGATTTGAGATCCAACTATCATCAACCTAAGGTAAGAGATGAGGATGTACAAAAAACACTGTATCGATGTCACTTTGGACATTTTAAAATTTTGGTTATGCCTTTTGGTTTGACCAATGCTCCAGCTACTTTTGAATCATTCATGAACCATATTTTTAGCGAGAACTTGAGGAAGTTTGTTTTAATAATTTTTGATGATATTTGGTGTATAATGACTTAGGAAGAACACTTGAAACACTTGGATATAGTGTTGGAAATTTTAGAACAACTCTTTTTGCTAAGGAGTCTAAATGTGAGTTTGGCATGGCTGAAATTTTATACTTGGGCCATGTCATTAAATCCCAAGGAGTACAGGTTGATCAAGTGAAGATCCAAGCCATATTGGATTAGCTTCCCCCTACCACAATGTCACAACTAAGGGGATTCTTGGGCCTTTGTAGTTACTACAGGGGGTTTGTTAGAGGATTTTCACAGCTTGTTGTCCCATTGACTGACTTAACGAAAAAGGGAGCATTCAACTAGTCCAAATCAACCTAAATAATGTTTGACTAACTCAAAAGGGTAATGTGTTCATGGCCAATATTGGCTGTTCTAGATTTTTCTATTCCATTTGTGTTAGAGTGTAATGCATTAGGGGAAGGAATTGAGGCAGTTTCGATGCAAATGGAACATCCCATAGCCTTTGAGAGTTAGAAACTCAAAGATACAAAACACGGATTCTATATATATGACAAAGACATGTTGGCTATCATGCATGCATTAACAAAATTCAAGTAGTCAAGACGGATCACAACAGTTTGAAGTTTTTCCTCAACCAAGAAGACTTAATGATAGGCAACAAAAGTGGGTGACTAAACTTCACGCTTATAATTGACATAGAGTATGTTAAGGGGAAAAACAATGTAGTGGCTAATGCTTTGTCTAGAAAGCTTTTTCTATGCTCTATGTTTGAAATCTCTGTTGATTGGAAGGTTATCATAATAGTAGAGTATGCAAAAAATGTTTTCACTAATGATATCCTTGAAGGCAAAGTACATGATGACAAGTATAAGGTGATTGATGATCCCATCATCTAAAAAGGATATAATTTATCTAGTCCCTGAATCAAAAGTGAAGAACAAAGTCATGAGTGTTGTCCCTGATACACCTTTTGGCTAGTCACCTAGGGTATTTCACTACTTACAAGCAGATAAGAGAGATTATTTTGGAGAAGACTCGAGGGAGATGTCCTCCAATACATCATGAAGTGTCTTACCTACCAACAGAACAAAATAAAACATGTATTTCTAGCATGTTTGTTGTAGCCATCCCGAGTCAAAAGTGGGATAGCATTTCAGTGGACTTTATCACAGACCTCCAAAGGTTCAGGGTAAGAGTTGTATTTATGTGGTAGTTTATAGTATAGTTTATGTAACGAGCCAAACTCAAAACTGTCCACAATTTGCCCTTGTTGGCTGATTGTAATTTCGTCAAACAGTTTAAATGCAACCTTGCAGCTTGCTGATGTAGTGTTTCAGTTTGTAGTAACTTGATAGAAATGGATGTTAAGGCTGATTTAAATCCCTTTTAATGCCTACAATCTGATCTATATGCAAAAATGTGATTCTTTTTGGATTTTATGCAAATATATGGGAAACTAGGTATGCAAAGACTAGCTACAGCAAATAGACATTTTTACAAACAATTGGCTTACAAACTCTAATCTGATTTCAAACTTTGATTGCAACAAGAAGTTGAGAACTACTTATTACTCCTTCAATGTAATAATCTTTCAATACAATAACAATTTCAACTCAGCGAAGACTCTTGGCAAATTACATATGAACTAATGCAAAGTCTGAAATTAACAGTCACCTACAGCCGTACCATTTATTGTGCCACTAAATGACATCTAAAATGCATGGGATTTAACAATGGAACCTGGTTAGGAGTTGCCTTGCATTCCCAATGAATAAGCAATGAAAATTCTGAAAGATGATGACCATATGCAGCCCATACGAATTTCTGAAGAAGTCGCCCCTGTTCTGATTGGAAATGTGAAATAAAATAATTTACTAACCCTCCAAGCCTCCAATAACTTCTAACATGATCAGCATAACCCTGGAAATGAGGCGCACCAATCTCCAAGAGGAATCGACCTGGTTATGCGCTGGGATGAATGGAAATGCTCCTCCAAAGGTGTCCCTATTTGCTTCAGATTTTGCCCAATGTAGATCTGACCTTTCTCTTCAAAATTCGATGCCACAAGACACTATTCTTCAATGCTAGCCAACTCCTAAAATTGTAGTCTTCAAAATTGGCCTTAGCCACAAATTTCTGCCCTAGTGAAGTGACTGAAATATCACCTCCAATTTGCAATAATTCAGGTGATATTTCACACCCTCAAAATTGCTATCAATGGGAGTTTTCGTTCCCAAAGACAATCTAATTATCTGCAGGTCACTTGGCTCCACAAATACTTGAAGAATTCACCAATCAACAATTCATCAAATCTGGATGCTCAAATGGTGAGACCTCAAGGTCTATTTATGCATTTCCTGTAGAGGTCGGCCTCAACAAAATAATATTATCCTTTGACTTCTAGAAGATTCCAGAATTTTTAATCTTTTTGCACTTTATGACATATTAAAATATTATATTTTTAATAAAGTGCATCTCAACATCAAATTATAAAATAAGGTTTCCATAAATAGAAATAATGATGAAATATAGTGGAAAACCTTACTCCAATAAAAAACTGAGCCAAGTAATCACCAAGTCATTGTAAAATGACTCTCTCACCATGCCTCAGTAGCCTACGAGAGCCGTTAATAGGCTAATCCTGCTGATATGTCGATGTCAACTAGAAGGGGACATGACAGTTTATATAACCATAACCGGTGAGTACTCGCCAAAGAGGATTTTTTTTTAGTGGTGATTAATCTATAGGTGTTGTTGATTAACCGAGAATAACCAACAAATTTAAAAAATGCTTAAATTTATCAAAATCACCTATAGATCCTGTGTATGTCAACATCATCTATGCATTCCAAGCTTAGACCTTACTTGGGTGCTAATTTGGTAGCTATGCATTAATCCAAGGTATAGTAAATGTGCCTTTTTTTTTCAGCCAACCACCAATTATAGGTTCATACACATTTCATGATACAAAGGATGTTTTATGATGCACAAATTCAATATCTTAATTGTTGCCAAACTCTTCTGTTGATTTCCTTTTATCAAATCAAACATCACTATAATCTTATCACGACGTTCCAAAATGTATAAACCATGAACTTGGTGAGAAACATGGCCTAATCAAACCAATTGTAGCCTTAAATGGTGAGGCTCCAAATGTTGTGTGAATCCAATGAGAGGGCGTGTTTGAATTTATAATACAAAAAACCACAATTTTTCTAGCATTTGGAAGCCTTGGTCATGTTTTGGACATGTTTAGGCCGTGTATGTAATGCCCCTTTCCGGTCCATTTCAACATTCTTGGAAAGTTCCAAAATTCTTTGAGAATGCTAACTTTTTCGAAAAGGAATTATGACAATGGCAGTGAGTTCAGGAAATCAAGATGAGTCCAACGATACTTTCTAGATGTAGTTTTGACATTCTGGGCGCTCTCCACACTTGGAGAAGTTTTCTATTTTTGGAAAGAACTAATTTTCATAAAGTTCAATATCCTAAGAGCTTAAGAGTCTTTTGGCGTGGTCAAAATTCATATTTGATCCATTTTAATATTTTCCGTAACATTGGGCGGATGTGTGGAAAATAATTAAATAATAAAATTTTTAAGTTGTCGGAAAAGTAAAATTAAAAAGACAACTTATATTCAATTATTTAAAGGAGACAAAAGTGACTTTAATAGGCCAAAATATAAAGTTAAATTATAAAGTCACTTTAAGCCGGAAAATTAAAGGTTATGGGAAATAATATTTTACTATTCTTGAAAAGTATATAAAAAGGAGAGACAAGAGAAACTATTCTTGGTATTTGCATATTCTTGAAACCTAAGTGTGGGGGTTGAGCAAATTTGTTCAACAACAGCCCTATGATGAAAACCCTACGACGAAGATTGGTTTTTTGAGTGAAAGATCTTTCCTAGCCAATACGGCATGGTTCATTCAAGATCATGGTTTGTGCTAAATGCGGGAATATATCGAGTGGATTCATATGGAGTTCACTGTTGTGCTGAACATTTGTGCCATTTGATTCTGTAGTGTTTGGTTCTATGATTTTGTAGAGTTTGGTTTTGTGTTGAGAGGTCTGGTTGCTGAAATGCATAAAGGCTCTATTTTAGACGCCTCATTGTGAGTCAAAGTTGCTGATTTGTTTACCTTGGTTCTAGTCACCCAAGGAGGCAAACGCTTCATCCCAGGAGGCCAACGATTCATCCCAGGAGGCCAACAATTCATCCCAGGAGGCTAGTGAACCATTCAAGGCATATTGTAGCATTGGGAGCAGTTGCAACTCCAAACATCCATCAAGTAGTCCAGCGTTAGGGTTGCAGGGCTTTTCAGTGTGTGCATGCGACATGCATGTATGTGCATGTGACATGCATGTATGTGCATGTGAGAGATTTGGTTTGATATTGTAGTGCATGTTAATGCATGTTAGTATGTGTGGGATTTGGTGTAATATTATAATGCATGTGTGATTTGGAGAATCTTGTAGTGCATGTACCATGCATGTTAGTGTATGTTATATTTGCATGAATATCAAGTTGGGATTCTTCAGATATCTAAGAAAAAATTTGGTTGGGTTACTATAGTGTACAGGTCTTTTGGCGAGTACTAGCACAATACTCGTCAGGATCCAAAAAATTGAAATCCAACGAGTGGCAATTAATGGGTTTGGTGAAGTTGCTGCGATTACTTGAGCGACCGACGAATAGCTGACGAGTCTGTAATCTATGGTTGACAGACTTACCAATTGTGTTCACTTCTTTGCTATTCCAACTAAGTTTAAGGCACCACAAGTTGCTGATTTGTTCTTCAAAGAGGTTTTCAAATTACATGGATTGCCTAAGAACATTTTAAGTGATAGGGAAAGCAAGGTCCTTAGCTTGTTTTGGCATGAACTCTTTCATTTAGCAGGAACCAAATTGACTCTTAGTACCAATTACCATGGCAAAGTACTCATCAAAGCCAAAAAATTGAAATCTGGCGAGTATGAGTGGCAATTAATGGGTTTGGTAAATTTGTTGCGATTATGTAGTGTCCCCAAATAGGATCTCAAGAAAAAATAAATACTTTCCTTTAAACCCCCAAGCCAATCTGAAAATAAACTATATGTTGCCCAAAAACTCAGCCAACCCTAGCCACAATAATCTTCCAATATGCTTACAATAACACTCCACACTTGCTTCAATGAATAACAAATGTAAAGCTATAATTGTGTACCTTTTTGTAGCATGAATGAAGGATGTAGTTGCTGGAAATACATGCAATAATTCTAATAATTAAGTGCTGGTACAACAATACTATACTCTACAAAACAACCTTGAAATCCTTGGATGATCTTTCGATAATTAAACCAAAAACCTTACAAATTTTCAAAGCTTCCAAAAAGTCAATATTCAGTTAACAAGACCACTTCAAAACCCTCCACACAAGTCGCTCAATTCAAGGAAATTAATATAAATATTTTCATCGATTAAACCCTTGAAATAAATCATCAACAAGGCCTTCCAACCTTCAATTTAATTTGCCCCACTTAGGAAAAATATAGAAATAATTTTGAATATTTTCGAAGCATAAATCCTTACCAAACAAAGCTCACAATCTCCCAATTCAATTCGTTGGTCCACAGAAAAATAGAGAATATTTTTCTGAATATTTAAACCCTTCACAAGGTCCTCTCACAACTCCCAAAGTCCTCCAAATAATTCATCCCACTAGATAAAATTATGCAAATAATTTTATGATAATTTTCAAGCATTATTCAACCCAAAAACTTGCCAACATACCTTAGAAATAATTCGTTCCACCAAGGAAAAATTGTATAAAAATATTTAAAACCTTAGGACAGGGTTTCCACCAATAACAAGTCTCTGGAAGATGTTTTTCAAGCCCCTAAGCATTCGCCCAAGGAGTAATCAACAACCTTCATTGCCCAAGCAAATCACCAACTCTTGGTGACCTCACAAACCCTCGAGGTGGTTCGTCCTAGTCCTCCAAACCAATTCGCCACAAGCTGTAAATATTAGATAAAACCTCAAATAATTTTCAAAGGATTTACCACGATTTCCAATCAATGGGTGGTGTTGATAGAAACTGTTTGTAGAACAATTAGTAGAACTTGAAGGGTATCATTCTTCAAGCATCTACCTTCAATAACTAAGCTTGACATACTTGATCACTAAAGCCAATTGTCATATGCACCTAATCTTCAAATGAATCCTCCTTTTTAAATACCCTCCTCCAAGTGTAGTGCTCCAAAATAGAGAGTGTTAATTTAAAAATAAACTTAAGTCTTTATAAGCCAAGACCCAAAACTCCCTCACTTAAGTGAAATATACATAAAATACTTCTTAAAACATAACTCAAAATTAGAAATATAAAATACCTTTTTCATTAGTAATTCTTCACAAGTGGTCCACCATGTTCCAAAACCTTTTTCTACCCTTAGCCATTAGAAATAAGAATGGGCTAAAGGTCCCACAAAGATCTTAATGAAAAAATGGGGACATTACAGATTACCTGAACGATCAATGAATAACAGGGGAGTCTATAAACTATGGTTGATAGACTTACCAAATATGCTCACTTCTTTGTTATTCCAATTGAGTTTAATGCACAAGTTGTTGATTTGTTCTTTAGAGAGGTTTTTAGACGACGTGATTGCCTAAGAACATTTTAAGTGACAGGGATAATAGGTTCCTTAGTTTGTTTTGGCATGAGCTCTTTTATTTAGCAAGAACCGAATTGACTCATAGTACAAGTTAACACCCTCAAACAAATGGGCAAATGAAGATTGTGAATAAGTGGATTGAGGGTTACTTGAAGAATTATGTACCTGGGCAGCAAACAACTTGGGTCAAGTGGCTCTATATGGGAGAGCATTGTTACAACATCACATATCATATGCCCATTGATGTTACTCCTTTTAGATCTTTGTATGGTTATGATGCTCTTTCTTTTGTGGATTTAGTTATTACAGACAATAGAGTGCTAGGGGCAAGAGACTTGGTTGTACAGAGTTGAGATATTGGGTATACTCAAAAAATCTTCAACATGCACATAATCAACAAAAGTTTTATGCATACCAACACCATATTTGAGAGATCTTTTGTGGTTGCAGACATGGTTTTCTTGAGATTGCAGACCTATAGACAATCTTTTCTCAAGAAGAGTGGAGCTAAAAAGTTCAATCCTTGCTTCTATGGCCCATACAAGATTAAGCAAAGGATTGGGGAGGTTGCCTATAAGCTTGAGTTGCTAGAGCACAACATGATACACAATGTATTCCACGTTTCATGCCTCAAAAAGGCATTGGGACAACACATCATTCCTTAAGTTGAGTTGCCTCCTTTGGATGATGAAGACAAATTAAGTTTGGTCCCTACAATCATCTTGGATGTTAGGGAGAAGAAACTTAGGAACAAGATCATCAAAAAATATTTGTTACATTGGAAGGATCTACCAACAGAAGATGCTACAAAGGACGGTGTAGAGATCCATAAGAATCTCAGTTTGAAATTGCTTGAGGGCAAACAATTCTAGAAAAGACGAATTGTAATGTTTTCTTTTCTAAATTAAATAAATTAGAGGATCCAATGCCCATCTTTTATTTCCTTTAGGCTAAGGAAATTTAATGAGAAAAATAATTTAATAATAATTCATTTAAGTCGTCCAAAGTTACTTTATTCTATAATGGAAAAATGACACATGTATTATTATTAAAAGAGGTCAAAAAGGAAATTTTTAATTAAATAACCAAAAGTAATCATTATTGAGGATGAAAAGTGAATATTTAATTACAAGTATTTTTAAATGTTTTTAGGGTGTAATTGGAAAAATGTGAAATTATAAAAGGATGAGTGGGGCCAAAAATTAGCATTCATTATTCAATATTCACATTTGAAATCAGAATCGATTCAACTTCTGCTTTTGAAGATGGAAACCCTCCATTGCAATCAAGTTTGAGGACAAAAACCCTCCAATCTTCAGAGGTGACTCCATGTACGAGTTGTAATTGTATAGATAAACAATGTATTTCAGATTTGTTGGTTGAAAATGATTATTCATTTCCAGAATTTACGTGAGGGGTATTCATTCCCAGAATTCATGTGAGGGGTTATTGGAGCAACAAATCAAGGTTTTTCAACTACCCAACGTTGGGCGTCCCAGTTCTGAGATTTATTTCATCGGTACAAACCTCCAAATTGCTAGCGTCACCTTCTAGTACCTAATTGCTGACCTTCCAGACTGGGCATTGATTTTTGCAGGTTGATTGTTGACTTTAGAGGAGTCATATTTGGCTAGGGTTTGAGAGAATTCAAGGAAAAAATTCAGTCTTTATGCTTTTCCATGTTTCAAGTTAGGGTTTTGTGGAAAACCCAGGGAACATTAGAAATTTGATTTTATCACTATTTGTACTTTCTAGAATCGGATAGACTTAGATTTATGTTTAGTAGTTTACATTATGTTTCTGATTGTTTTTTTATAATATTTCAGATTTGAATAGAATTGCAAAAATAAAATAAAAAATCAAATTCAATGTTGTTTCCTTAAAAGGGATATTACAGAAGCAAACACTGTCTCCGTCAATTCACCATGGTTTGATGCTTGGGTTCTTAATATTGGTGTCACTCTACATATGACTTTTCAAAAAGACTTATTTGAGGCGTTTAGTGAAGAAAGTTGTGGTTCAGTATACCTTGCAGATGGATCAAGTCTGCAACAAGGAAGAGGTACAATATCACTCAAGTGTCTAGGGCTTTTAGATTTCAAATTTCAAATGTTTTAGACCTTCCTCAATTGAAACAAAACTTGTTGTCCCTGGTGCTCATCAGGCAACAAGGCCATTCCAACCTATTGGATAATGGTGATGTCACTCTCAGAAGGAAATGTGACAATGCAGTCGTCTTGATTGGATATGAGGAAGGAAAATTGCTCAAATTCAAGGGTGAGCCATCAGTTTCAAGTAATTATGTTCATCTCATTGAGGACGAAATATCTCCAAATATGTTGTGGCATGCTAGATTCAGGGATACTAACAACATTCATGTATTGCAAGAAGATGGTGTTGCTAGAAAGCCTACCTTGCCCACAAAGTTAGATAGAAAGTGTGAGGCTTGCATTTTGGCCAAACGTGCAAGAGAATCGTTCCCAATGTTACAGTGGAAAGTAGACATAAAGTTGCAGTTGGTTCCCTTGGACTTGTGTTCTCATCTAATTCTCTTCACCAATGGTCGTAAGTACTTCATGTTGTTCATTGATCACCACAATAGAGTGGCTTGGAGATACTTTATAAATAAAAAATTAGAAGTTTTCAAGACTTTTCAAAAGTTTAGAACTATGATTGAAAATGAAGCTCAAATCTGCATCGAAACACTCAGGGCAGATAATGGTGGTGAATACACTTAAAATAAATTTGAATCCTATGTTAAGCGAAATGGGATCAAACATCGTTGCACAGTTCTTCACACTCCACAACAAAATGGAGTTGTAGAAAGGATGAACAACACTGTGATGACAATGATTTGTGCTATGTTGTACTTCAAAGGGATAAACTGCACTTTTGAGTTGAAGCAGCTAACAATAGTATGCCTCCACAACAGCCCTCCAATTAAAGACTCTGTATGAAATGTGGTGTGGTCGTCTTCCTTTGGTGTGACATTTTTAGATTTTCAGATCCACTTGCTATGCATTGCTTCCAAAAGAGGAGGAATAAGTTGGACCATGGGTCACAAATGCATTCATTTGGGATATTCGGAATCCTTCAAGGCATTCCTGCCATATGATGAGAAAGAGAAGTTTCTTGTCACAAGAGAAGTTTTTTGTGAAACTGCAAAAGACAAAGCCAACATTGATTGACAATTAAGTCGACTTGAAAAATATGCAAAGTTTGATGTCTACAAGGAGAGTGATTTGCACGTTCCAAATAAAGAGGGAGGGACAAACAATTGGGAATCAATTGATTTTTTATTGTCTCCTATACTTGAGAATGGAACTCCTGAAGGATAAAGTTCAACTTCATTGGACAATGAAGAAGGGCCACAAATATAGAGGACAAAAAGTGAAGGAACATCAGAAGATGAAATTGAAGCACCTAATCCATAGAAAAAGATGCCTAAGTGGGCCAACCAAACATAGAACGATGTCAAACTCGATGAAGTTGGGAAAATAGGCACTAGGAGTGCACATGCAGCCGCATCACAATTAGACAAGTTCCTTGAAGAAATTCAAGATAGGATTGAAAAGATTACTTTGAATGATTCTCGAGAAGAAAAACTTAATATTGTGTTTGATTTAGAACCAACATCTTTCAAACATGATGAGAAGCTTGAAGCATAGAGAAAAGCAATTAAAGATGAGTACAGTGCATTGGTAAAAATGGGGACTTGGAAACTGGTTGATCCTCCATTTGGTTGCAAACCAATTGGCGACAAGTGGGTCTACCACAACAAATACAAGGCTGATGGCTCATTTGACAAGTATAAAGTTAGGCTTGTCCCAAAGGGATATGTTCAAAAGGAAGGGATTGACTACAATGAAACCTTTGCACCTACAGAAAAATGGACTACCATTCAAATCATGTTGGCTCTGGCAGCTCACAATGGATGAAAAATTCACCACATAGCTGTCAAAATTATATTTTTGAATGGTGACATCAAGGAAACAATGTACATGACATAACCCCAAGGTTTTGCAGTAAACGACCAAGAGCACAAGGTGTGCAAGCTTGAAAAATATTTATATAGTTTGAAACAAGCCCCTCGAACATGGTATGATAAACTAGCTGATCACCTCATGAACATGAACTTCAAATGTTTTGAGTTTGTAGATGCCACTCTTTTTGTCAAAACGATTGACAAAATAGTTGTAGGTGGTGTATGTTGATGATTTGCTCATCATAGGGAATAATGAACGGTACATTGCAAAGTTCAAATCAGAGTCGATGAAAAGCTTTGAAATATCTGATTTGGGTTGTTTTCATTACTATTTGGTTATTGAAGTAATTCATAAACCAAAGTATATCTTCTTCACATAGCAGAAGTACATTGGTGACATTCTGAGCAAGTTTGGAATGAAAGATTGTAAGCCTCTCAACACGTCCATGGAACAAATTTTAAAATTGATATCAAAAGATACAATAGATTTGGTGATGCCACTAAATACAGTCAACTCAATGGAAGTCTAATTTATATGACCACAACAAGACCAAATATATCTTTTGTTGTTGGTGTTCTTTCAAGATTCATGCAACCCAGAGATTGCCATTGGGTGGTAGCAAAAAGAGTCCTTAGATATCTCAAAAGAACACAATGTTGGGTTTCTAGGGTAGGAGACTTCAAAATGGGTGGATATTCAGATTCCGACTATGGTGGTGATCATGAAGATGAGAAATCCACCATGGGTTTTTTGATGAACTCGGGAACAACAATTGTTAGTTGGAAATTCAAGAAGCAATCAATGCTGACAATTTCTTCAGCTGAAACAGGGTATATGGCTGCTTCAAAGGCAACTAGAGAGATTTTGTGGCACAGAAGGGTTCTTTCAGATTTATAGGAACAAGTTTCATCAACACCTCTCATGGTTGACAACACTTTTGCAATACAAATGGCAAAGAATCTGATCTTCCATGACCAAATCAAACACATCAATACCAAATTTCATATGATTCGGCACTATGTGAAAGATGGCAATGTCAAGTTGCAACTTTGCCCCACAACAAAGCAACCAATAGTCATTCTGACAAAAGTGCTTGGACAAGAAAAATTTGAAAAGTTCAAAGGAATGCTCGGGCTCACAACAACCCATACAAATTAAGGAGGAGATGTAGTATTATTGTATATAATATTTCCTTAGTCCTATGAGTAGTTGTAGGATGCTTTTGTCTTGTGGCGAATAACTCAAGAGCCCTGTAGGAAGTCGAATGGACTTTTTGAATATGAAGTGAAAAGCCATTTCTTGTCTTATATATTTGTATTGTTTGCTCTTTCAAACTTGAATTGTGAAATACAAATTTCGGCTTGCTCCAAATTTGATTGTTCATTGTCATTCCAAATTTACATCTGGCCTTACAATATTTAGGAAGCTATTGATATCATATTGGGTAAAAAAATTGGCATGGTGGAAAAGAGCCATAGAATGGTTATGTACATGGTGAGAAACGTATTGAACGATAAAGGAGTTCCAAAGGATTACTTAGTTGAAGCAATCCACATTGTTCTATATGTGCTCAATGAGAGTCCTTGTCATGTCCCATTTTTAGAGTTAATTTAAATGGGGAATGATTAGCCTATTCTTCATTTCCTGTAGGTTAAGGGATAAAGTTAAGAAAATAATTCAATAATAATATTTTCAGTTGTCTTAAGTAACTTTATTTTATAACATTGTAAAATGATGACTGATGTATTATTATTTAAAGTGGACCTAATGTAATTATAAAAGGAGGAGCTGGGCTCAAAAGAAGACATCCATTATCTATTGAAATCAACCCCTCTTTCAAAGCTTGAGCACTTGTGTTCATCTTTTCACGTAAAGACGAAAACCCTTTGGTGTGGAGGATCAGAGGATGAAAACCCTCTTGTCCATTTGTACTGGTTCCATCCAGGTATCACATTTGTACCGAAAGATTGAAGTTTTTTCTAGTTTCAGTTTGTTGCAATGCCGCTACAGTACTCCATACCACTGGCACAATAGTTCTGCACAGCTGCTACAGTAATTCATTTGGGATAATATACGTATTTGTTAGTGGCGGTGGCTTATTGTATACGCTGCCGCAACATGCTCAAGCTGTCATATGAACTACTTGCAGTTGTATCTTGTTCCCATATCAAGCATAGCCCTGGTAAGCTCTTCTATTGTTGTACATAGTCAATGAAATTGGTTTTTTATGCTGCATAAAACATATAAAGGGTTTTCTGTGGTTTATCTTCGTTATTCTGTAGCATCATCATCTGTGTTTTGTGGGCATTCAGTATGTTATAATAAAGGTTTTAGTTGGTATTAGTACTTCAGTATTGTATGTTGTTATTTGGTAATTTTATTGATATTCCAGCATTGAAAAAGAATAACAAAAAAAATCAGAATTAATAAAAATACCAAAAAGGGACATTACAGTCCTTGTGTTATATTTAAAATCCATTAAGGATTACCTATAAAATATATGATAGAAAAGAGTGAAGGATGCTATCTACACCAATGGTCGATGGTTACTTATGATATCCGAAGGTATAATTCTAATAGTCATGACCTATCCACCTACTCTATAATATACAATCCTATAATAGGTTATTATATAAAGTAGGTTATATATATATAGTTCTGACAATGGATAAGGTTGTATTATAAGGTAGGGATTAGGTTCACTGTCTTTCCCCCCCTTCGTCAAAAGAGAGAAATCTCGAAGTGTTACTAAAATCTTCAAACTGGTGATGATAATTTTCTTTGGTGCTCTAAGTCATTTCTTGTAGCACGTGAATAAGATGGACAATATGGTCTTGATAGATTTTCAGAATAACAGCACATCAAATCAGGATCAATCCATCCTAGATCAATCTTGATAGGTTTACAGATTTTGATAGGAATTTCGTCAAACTTGAATCTTTATATCTCTTTGATAACTTGGATTATGAGTTTGTTTTAGGAAAAGAATCTATACTTTATCGTCTTTCAGGATGATGCGAATGTTAATAAACTGCTTTTTGGCAATGACTTCCATGTTTAAGATGGCAATACAGTTAAGTTTTATGTTTCTTTGAATCTTGCATATCTATGTTTTAAAGCTTTACAATAATTGTTGGGTTTGGCAGAATATTGCTATTTAACTTCATCAGTTTGAATTTCTTTCTGAACAGAAGGTTTAATATTCATTTGGATTACCTTATGTGACGAGACGTGAACATCAGCAGAGGTTTTAATATCAAGTCGATTCAATTTAAATTTTTTTAATCTTCTGTTTATAGAGTTAGATTCTTCACTTGATTTAGAAGCAATTTTTTGTGATTACATAAGTTTTTAATCTATGTCTCTCTTTCCAATAAAACATTTTCAAAATTCTTAGTTGTATTAATTAATTTCACCTTTTTGTTTGATTTCTGAAGCTTATCATTTTGCTTTATTAATTTGGCTTTTAATGACTCAATTTCTTGTTATAAATTGGTTCGCTTAGATAAATATTTCTAGAGAATCTCTTTCAAGTTTATCCCAAAGTTCAATTTGTGGTAAATGAATATACTGTATTATTCCATCATTTAAACACATCACTGACAAGGTATAACCATAGTCAATTTGGGGAATGGTCTTATCAATTTGGTGAATAGGGCTGGGGACCTCATTCTCTTTTTCAAGGCAACAAGTCATTGAAGAATATCTGAATGTAGACAGGGAGACAGGCGGTGTGCTAGGAATATTATTGAGAACGGTTAACAGAGTATTCTTGGTAACTTTGGTTGGTTCTGACCTTGTTTGCAGGGTTCCCTTGTCTGCACCTCATGAAGCGAGCTTTGAATATCTTGAAAAACTACCTGAACAAAGTATAGGTATAGTTTTAGCTGAATTTATTGCTTTTGTTGTTAGATATATATGTTGTTAGAAGCTTTGGAGATTTTGTGCACTTATCAGATGGCTATAATTTTAGAAAATGCTTTTGAATTGTATGTACGGTTTATCCAACTTGTATAATCATTTGTTTTTTGCTTTATCTATTGACAGGATCAAAAAGGAAAAAAGGTTCTTATGGGGAGGAACTAGGGAACTCTTCAGGTGTAGATGCTTCAGCCAATGCAGCCACTCTTGGGAAGAAAACGACTACATCTTCCTTGGTCACTCCCACAACGAAACACCCTCGACACAGACTCGGCTGCACATGCATTGTTTGTATACAGCCTCCCAGTGGAATGGGACCCAAACATAAACCTTCTTGCACCTGCAATGTTTGTATGACTGTTAAACGTAGATTCAAGACACTTATGATGCGGCGCAGAAAAGAAGCTGAAAATGTAAGGAAAAAATACAATAATTTGAATGAGCAGAAAGATGTCAATAGTGGCGAGACAAAGGAATCTGACATGCATTCTCACTTTGAGAATGATTCAAAGCAGGGAGATGTCAACGGTGGTGAGGCGAAGGAATCTGACATGCATTCTTGCTTTGAGAATGAATTCATGTGGGAAAATCCAATTCCAGCTTGCAAGAAGGGGATAACAAATATTCATGATTATCCTGCAAATGAAGATAAATTGCATTCACATCTGAACTTGCATGCATTTTATGAAGACAATGAAGGTGTGGAAGAAGACTATCTAGTCAGTAAATGCCAGATTGATTTGAATAGTCAACCAGGCCGGGACGAGGACGGATCACTTGAAATTTGTCAAGCAAGAACAGGGCTTCTCGATGATGCCACTTTGCCTCTTGATATGTGCATAAAGCAACATGAACTCCCAAGTTTAATATACCCTCCACAGATAAGCAATACGTTAGGATTTCAACAAAGTTCAGGTGAAGGAAGAGTCGAGCAAACTTCCAGGGTTCAGAATGAAGATTATATCTTGAAAGAAGAGTTCATTTCAAACAGAACTGAAAATGATGCCAAATCAATCTCTATTTAGGTGGATTTACAAGATGCCCCTTCTTCATTTGCAGAATACATTTCAAGTGTATGCATGTGAACAGGGAAGCTGTACGTTTAGATTTTATATAATCTGGTTACAACGATATATGATGGAATAACAGTCTGTAAGATAATATGTTGTGACTGCGGGTTTCCAAACAGATCCCTGAGAATATTGTTTTTCTTTTAGGATGGCTTCTGTATAGCATGGTAACTTTTAATGTCCATGCAAGGGAAGATTGATAATCACCTGACCTTGTAACTGTTATATTTACCCCATCCATAAAAATAGAGCTGCTGGATTGCATATTTTTTTCAGCAACATGCGTTTGTCCTTAAATATGCTTAACCTCATAGAAGTTGCAAAAAGTAAGTGTCTGATTCAATTTAATCCACATTGTAGTTCTACTGCTTTTAATCTCCTATATGGGATAGTTGACACTCTTGTCAGAACTCGTTGCCAGTCGAATGAAGCACTGGGTTATCATAAAAGCTCGAGATAACATGTATTTTTCATCTTGGAATGTATAGCTTTTTTACTACATTTCTAAAGATGTCACCCAAAGGAAATTTATTGGGTTCTTTTCCAAAACTTGTTTTCATTTTCTGCTTTTGTTTTTGGCAGGCTTCACTTATTCCTTGTGAATTGTGTTTCGGAAGATGAAAATCTAGAATTTACTGGGATTAAGGGCCTGTTGGTTTTCTAGTTGTGCTCCGTTTCATGGAACTCATGTTCTAGAAATGATATTTGATTTCAAATGGAAAATAATGATATGCACGATGTGAGGATCATTTCTTGATATTGCATTTGGATTTCAAACAGCAATTTTCTTTTGATGAAAAAACACTATATTACTTTAAAATAAAATAAATTACAGACTCTTAAAAAAAGGCAGGCTGAGTGGAAGCAAAATAGAGCAAAACAAATAAAACATACATTTTCTTTGTTTTGCTCTATTCAAGTATCGAGGCAAATAAAATGTCTCAGCGATGTTGTTGTATCTTTGTAAAATACAGCAAAACAAAGAAAACATACATTTTCTTTAATATTTGGGCTATGAAAATATATCCTAGTAGTTAATACCATGTAAATTTCACTAGCTTATCACCAAGGTTGTTTGGGTGCATGCCACCAACCATATTTGGGCTGCACTGGAGACGCAAGTGCACCCCAATGAAAACCCGAGGAAAACTAATGCACACTAGTGCACTAAGTATGTTTCCTTTAGTTTCATACACACCATGTGTTGCATGCCTGCACACCAAAACACTTCATAACTTGGGAACCTTGTGAATGCTTGCAGGACATAACAAATGGAAGGAAGAAGAAATATTGGTTGTTGACGAAGAATACCCGACTGGGCATGTGGGCATGTAGGCTTCACAAAAACCCAATAAAAATTAACACACACTAGTGCATGTTTCCCTTACTTTCATACACACCAGGATCTGCATACTTTAAGACCAAAACACTTAATTGAATAGCTTGAGAAACTTGCAAATGCTTGCAGGACATAACAGATTTGTGATTCATGAAGAATAACCAACTAGACATGTAGGCTTCATGAAGACTTTGTAATTATTTATCCTTCCCATGGTTGGCATGGAGAAGTTTATGGAATTTGGAAACTCAAAATATCATCTCAAATTTTGAGAGGTTATATAAATTAGTAACATTTGGAAAAGTGAGAACTAGTTTTTGATTAATGAAATTTGATTTAATTTAATTGCTATTGGATGTATAATAATGTGACAAGTTTAGTCTTGGTTAAATGAATCTCATTAGCAAATATAAATAAATATGAGAATTATCTGGATTTTTTTCGGGATGGAAATATTCTCTTCTTCATTTACATATTTTTAAAAATTAAATTAAATCTTATAGTTTCGTTGAGTAGGCTTTTTAATTTTTGGATTGAAAAGGATTTTTTATTAATAATACAAATCATTATTTGATATCACACTTTTTTACCTTAAATGGATCCAGGATTAAGAAGTATCCATTAAAAAGATTCTATATTCTGTTATGAAAACTTTTGAAATTAAAATATAGACCATTATTAAATCGCCTCTTAAAACTAAAACATTACACTTATTTGTTAGGTTAATTCAAATTATAACATTAAAAATTACCATTAAAAGTTATCATGCTATACATAAGCCATCCTAAAAGTTACCATGCTATACTTTTAATTCCTATGTATAGTATGAATATGGTTTCACTTCTTCCCTAGGTATAACATTTATACCATTTTTTTTCTTGTGTTTGGGATGAAATAGAGGCCATCTTATATTCACTCTACAGTTTCATTTTTTTAAAAAGAGTTGCAATTAGTTATCTGATTTCAAATATGAATGCTGCACGAACTTATAGTATCTATTACTTTTTTTCTTTTTGAAAGCGTATTTAATTACTTGGTCACCAAAATTTGTTAACTTGTAAATTTAGTTAAAAGTTAAAAGTTGTAAATTTAGCTAAAAGATGTGACATTTTAAGTTTACTTATTTCATTGACTCATCTAAAGTTGTTCCATGACAATTTGTATCTTACAATAAATTATTAAATTATTATAATATACTTGGAAAAACATTATAATTTTTTTAAAGTTTTTAAATTTAAAGAGTAATTTCACTTCTGCCTTAAAAAATAAAAAGTATGTATAACTTAAATTAAGTTTATTAGGTATGGCACTTGTTACAAGGCATTGTGTATTTCACTTATTTTAATGTAGACATCTAAAAATGGTCCCCAAGTATTTATTAGTTATTAAATTACATGTTTATGAGATGTTTGTGTATTTTTCAATTATTGGTTTAAATTAAATGTTATTGGCACATTTATTGACTTTCAACGGTTCCTACATCTTCTTTTAACATGCTTCAGTGGTCATCTTCTCTCTTGGATTTCTTGCGATTATACCTTTCTTGTTCGGAGCATGTAGATACATCACAAACATGTCTAGAGCATAATTATATGGTCCTCATATACTTGTTTGGGCCATCTGTTGCTTGCCTTGTGTGACCCTTGTCTTTTTCGCGTTTTCAACCATAGGATGTGAGGGTGCACATCCACAGGGTCATAATTTGAATTCAAGTAATCTATAAATACAAATGTATCCTAGTTCATTTATGCATCTAGCACTTGAAATAATTCATTATTGCTCATAGGGATCTATTAAGCATCTCAAAATATTCTTGAGAAATCAAGCAATCGTTAGAATATTTATTGAAGCACAAAGGTTCATGCTAGAGGTACATTATACAACATTGGTTTGTCTAATGATGAATTACTATAATTATTGATGTATTGTTTTTATTATTGACAACCTTTGAGCGGCCTGGCATATATCAAGAGAGCTAAGTGGTTTCTTGATAAAATAGAAGCTCCAAAACACATTTTGTTTTCTTTAACGTTTTAGATATGGCTTCCTAGTTAGAGCACGAAGTCCTTTTTTCATAGCGTTTTGATTAAAGGTGCGAAAATTTGAGCTAGGTTTTAAGAGGTCCAAATCATAAGAACACAATCGTCAAAATAGAATCACCTAGCTGATTTTTTGTCCAAAGCGGAACTTAATGGTCCAAACATGTACAAAGCATACTTGTTGATCTTGGGGGGACTTCTCCAATCAACACATTTTTTCTAGGTTGTCTATTGTATTGTTGTTAAGCAAATTTTCCAGTTTCAGATCTTAAAGACTCACCAAATCTCGGGATATAATTAAATCAGTATAAACCTTTCAGGTCTTTCTTTTTCTCTTGCTTTGAATTTTTTTTAATTGGGTTAATTATTGTTTTATACATGTTTGTTAACATAGTTCATGCAAGCTAATCTAGTTATCTATATTACATTTTGATGAAGTACCCATCTCCCTTAATTATATTGGACCAATTGGGTGACTTGTAGAATTGGTCATATTGAATAATGATGTGACCCATATTGGGAATAGTGGCTTACAAGGGCATTCATTATTATTAATGGGAGGTTTATATATACGTGGTAAATATCATTATGATGGATGGATGTGAGTGGAGAGTATTCAATCTATAATTGAAATCATATAATTGGAGGTTATCCCCTCAAAATGACATTTTCATATCCAAGGATCTTGTAGAGTTATTCCTTAAGGAGTATTGTATAATGTTCCCTGCCTTAAAGATAATTATTATATTTGAGTATATTGATTATGGGCATCTTGGCCCCTCTTGTGTTGTGTGATATCTTTTGCGTTACTATTTGGCATGTTTCTCTATTTTGGATATTTGAATATGTATGCTAAATTTAGACAACCCTTAATGACAAACCCAAAAATAATAACAAAAACATAAACTAAAATTATACTTAAAGAAAATGACATATTAGTCCACAAAAGATTTCAATGATGCATTTTGCTTTGTTTTTATTGTTTCTGCATTGAAAACTAGTACGACACTTTTACGTGTAAATTGTTTGATTGCATCAATATGCATTCCTCCTCTATGACTATTAATCAATATAGATGAAAAGCCAACCCTTGAGATGACTCTCAATGTAAAAGGACTAAAAGGAATATCAAACTTACTCAAGATGACAAAGACATTAAGAAAAAATGTGAATATAAAAATTTGGGTTAGAAACAAGAAATGACTATCTATAGGCAAACAAAAACGACGATAATTTTTTACTATCTATACAGTCATGAATTTTGGCTAAAAATCTTACTAATGAAAGTCACAAAAGCTTTTCATAATGATCTTGATAAAGAGAATGACAAGCTTAAACAATTCTAAGTTGTTCATTATGACAATATTAAATCCAACACGTGTATTTCATCCTTGCATAGCTAAGAACTTTTCTCATTGATACGTTAAAATGGAATGAAGCAAGTTGCAAATTGTAAGACTATATATATTAGAGTTTATTAAGTTGAAATTCTTCAAATCCGCAACATTCTCACCTCACATATATAAATCTTATCACATTACACACAAGTTTTCCCCCAAAAAATATATCGAAAGGCCCATCATACTTAGTTATAAATCAAAAGAAACTTGGTAAATCCTTTTAATTGTATCTAATTATAATGATTTTTCATTGATTACGAAAAAACTTTTAAACCACTTTAGAAAACAAAATCAGTTGATGGCTTGAAGACAATATTATAAGAGCTAAATGTTTAACTCAGCTTCAAAAGGCCACATTTTGTAGTTGATTATATCACTGCTCATTGGATTATTGTTAAAGGGTGTTGCGACAAAATATATATCTTTGCTTAATTTTTTGATTTCATAAAATCTTTTAATAGTATTGTAAAGGGAAAATTTTGGAAATGTATGGAAGAATTAATAATTCCCTTCAATCTTAGGATATTACTAGTGTAGGGAGGCTCCCTAGCGGTAGATATTAGAATGTGAAGGATATGAAGAACCCTGTGCAAGCGTTGTGTTCTTAGTGTAACTAGCTCAAAACCACACTATATGAACAAGTAATGGCCAAACTCTAGTCTAATGAATATTGACTAGACAAAACATATTGACTTTAGACATTCTAGGAAAGACACGCTCATAGTCCTTATATTTGAAATCAGTGGAATAGTTGTGAAGATGAGCATGAGATAGGGTGTCATGATTTTAAAAACTTTTCATTTGATAAAAATCATTAATTCAATGTCTTGGATGTTCGTTCACATACTTTTAAAGAACAAGGACCCAAAAAACTATCATGTATTTTTTTGTTTGGAAAACAAATCAATATTTTGATATAGGGTGGGGTATACGAAAAATGAGTCTCATGAAGAGTTAAAAAAAGACCACGACCCTCACAAAACCCCTATTTAATTTGAAAACAAAATTTCTTTATTTAATCCCTCTCATATAATTTCCAGAATAAGATTTCCTTATCCAACTAAAAAAAATTGTGATAAAAAAAAAAACCAAATTTCCCAAGGGAAATAAGTTAAATCTACTTTACCATAATTCCTTTGGTAAAATGGCCTAACTAAATGTAATCATTTTACATAGTAATCAAAGGAAAGTTATGCCTAAAATAGTTTAAGATTGAAATCCACTTTTTTATAAGCCTATAGAAGTTCGTTTTACATTTTTAGGGGTCGTTTAGCGCCTGTGGCAAGTTTTTGAATTTTAGTAGGAAACTTTTTGCACATAGGCCCTTTATGTCAAGGGTAGTGTACCATTTTTTGTAGTGTAATTAGGTGTCCTTAGTCGGCGGTCTCCCATATAATGGTTTATGCCTAGAGGGGTGCAATAAACTTTTTGCACATAGGCCCTTTATGTCAAGGGTAGTGTACCATTTTTTGTAGTGTAATTAGGTGTCCTTAGTCGGCGGTCTCCCATATAATGGTTTATGCCTAGAGGGGTGCAATAAACTTAAGCACATATGTGCGCTAGTGGTTTAGGATGGCAGTCTCAATTTGTTTAGCACCATCAACACTTTTGTTATGCTCTCTAATATATGGTTGGCAGTTGAGGGTGCCACACAATTTTTAAGTCACACAGTCAAATGTTTCCTTCATTCCTTTATTGATGGGGATTTCAATAGTTATTGACTTCCATCACAACTTTTAAAACCACCACCATAACCTTATACCATTGGATTTATATGTTAGTTTTGATTTTTATTAGTATTTTGTAATTTATATTTTAATATTTTTTAATGTGCAGTATTGTTTCCTAAAGTTTAAGGTGGTGGTTCTAAAATTTACCCTCAAACCACTTTAGAAATAACATATTTTTAAATTAATGACCTAGTTCTCAAGGAGATACATTTTTAATCTTTTGGGATTTCATGGGCTCTTGAAAGCCTCAAGATGGGTTGACTCAAAAGAAAACCTTGCTTGGTTTTGCCTCCTCTTATATTTAAAAGTAATTTTAAATATTGAAACTAAAATGAATATATTTTTTAAATAATCAAGACATTCACTACCATTAATGGTCGTGGTGGAGCTTAACATCCTAATCACTATTTTATTCATTGTGTGAGCCTGGGACCTGATAGCAATCTAGATAGCACCCAATATAGGTCAAATTTGTTCAAGTCTAACCCATATCTAGACTAACATGGGAATGGTCCAACGCTGAGGGATGCCTATATTTAGACCAGACCTCTAGGATGTTTTATGAGGCTAGCTCCTTAGATTTCATAATTTGGACCTTTATTTCTAAAACCTAAAATTGTTTGGGGTGAAAAGAGTCAAGAGATTTGCATAAAGTAAAATATATTCTAACGTGTGGTGATGCACCATGAATTTGTCAGATCCACTCTTGAACTCAGATTCTTTATCAAACTAATGGACTATGAAAGAAGCTAATACAATGCTTATTATAGTTTCTATGCAACAATATTTCATATATAGGTTAGTTTGATACACTCAGACTAGGGAACAATGAAAATAAGATCTGGTTAAAGACACTTAAATTCGATTGTCCACTATATCGTTGAGAGATCAATGCTAAGACACATTAGGTTGAGCTTGGAAATGCAAGAGGAAGATAATAATCACATTTGCATATTAAACAAATATAAAACACTAATATAGATTATCAAATAACTGCAAAAATTCTCTATTCACTACTCCAAGAGGTGTCAAATACAATTCTAGTAGAGTCTAGTCGTACTAGCCTGAGGTATGCAAAAGAATGGCTCGAAGGCTATATTTATATTAGAAACAAAGCAAGAGAGAGGGAGTTTTGGCACTCAAAAGGGAATCAAATGAGCTCAAATCTATTTGAAAAGTTGTTACAACTATCTCCGTAAATTAAGCTCATTCAAACCCTTCTTGATTGATCCGAGTCACTCAAGTCTTTTGCACCGTTACATTATTCTCTCAGTTATGCTCCATGGTAGCTGCAATGGTGGGATCAAGTTGTTTTTAGCTAAGTTTCAACATCAATGCATTTATAATAATTGGTTCCATCTGTTAGAGTTTTGTCTTGTTGTTAACTGCTCCTTACTAGTTTGTCAAGGCATGCAAGAGTGGAGAGAGGAGTCACTTTCATGCAGTTGGCTCTAGCAACGAAGATGTTGGAGTCTACATTTATGCCTTCATTTTCCATGCCATCTACCATTTATTACTTATTATGAGGACCAATCCTCATATATTGAAACTGATAGGGTTGCACCATATGTACTTTGAATGGTGGTTTGTTGAGTTATGACTATGTTTGAAGGGTAAGAAGCCCCTACCATATCTCATTTATCTACCCCTATAGATTCTTAATGGCATCATCTGATCCCAAAATATCCACTCCTAGTTCAATCTAGATCATGCTCAAGCTCAGTTCCATTCATACTTACTCGTCTTGGTTGAAAACTGACCCTTCAACCTCTGTCTAAGTCATTTGGGCTTGCCTTCATTTGATTTGCTGCTAGAAACTAACTTGGATCATTGACCCCTTGAATAATCTCAATCCATTGATCTACCTGATGTGAATGAACATGATCCATATATCCTCTACCAGGACTCACATACTTGTGCCACTTATCGATCATGCATTGATCTCAAGATCCTATTATTAGTCTACTGCTTTACACACATACGCCATGTGGTGGCCTTTAATCTCGTTGACCTTTTAACTTGCTCACTTGCTATTAGATCTGAATCCATGATTAAATTCAAGCCATTGATCTTCTTGGGCCCATTAAACTGCCAGTCATCACTCACTGTTGGATCTCCTATACGATTGAGTCATTGATCCTACCTTTTGAATTCTAATGGTTATTTCATGAGCTCAAATTTTGATGTCTGCACAAACATATTTGACATCTACATGACTGTCACTAGGATATTTGAACTTCAATGATTATTTGATGGGGTTTGAATTTGACATTCGTGCCTATCAATTGATGTTCATGGGAACGTCAATAACATCTGTGCGATCGTCAATCTTTAGACCCTAATGGATGGTAACTTAGCTTTATTTTTACACATGCGTGAACATCACTCTACTGGATCACAAATTTCCTAGGCTATTTCTTTAAGACCATTTGTTGGACATTTGTTACAGTTTTTCTGTCTTGGCCACTTTCTCTGAAGGAATTTATTGGTGGCTCTTTTGTAAAGGGCAAAATGTTTGGGGAAATTGTTGCTAGATAATTGCCTGAAAGAATTAAGTCAACTTTATCTTTGCCTTGGATAATTTATTATGGACAAAATCTCTGATAGAATTCATGCCTTCGAGATCTCTGTCTCAGAAAAAATGTTTGAAATAAATCGTACTTAATCTTTTGCCTCAGAACAAATTCTCTGAAAGAATTCATGCCTTTGGAAAAATTATCCTGAACAATTTTCTCGAAAGAATTTGTGCCCTTGTACTTTTTGTCATAACCTTTGTCTTTGATATTTTTGTAGAGGGCACTTTTTAAAAAAAAGACCCTACAGGAGTTTTGTATAGGACACTTTGTCAAAGTAATGGCCCTTCAAAACTTTATCTTGGTCACTTTCTCAAAAAAATACTTTTTTGTTTGGGACACTTTCCTAAGAAACTGACCCTTCACAATTTTTGTTTGGGAAGTATTTATGCGGGCCTTGTGTTTCAGATAATTTGTCCAAAAGAAACTTGCCTTTTGAACTTTTGTCAAACATTTTTCCCAAAATAATTATGCCTTCAAGAAAATTATGCGGACGATTTTCTCGAAAGAAATCTGACACTTAGTTTGAAAAATATCCTTTAGGATATTTGTTTGGTCCACTTTGTCAAAATAATTATGCTTTGAGAAAAGTATTTTGGGCCAATTTCTTTGAAAGATGCCCTTTAGAACTTTTGTCTAAGACTTTCTTCAAAGAAAATACCCTTCAGGAGTTTTGTTTTGGACAAAATGTCTAAAATAATTACTAATACTTAGCCAAATAAAGTGGAATAAATGACACTTAGCCAAATAAAGTGGAACAACTTCTCCAAGGGAATTCTGAATGCTCTAACATTTGGCCAAAATTTGAAACATTTGGCTAAGTGTAAACTTAGGTTTCTTTTAGACCTATTCTTGCAACTGTTTAGCACCATGAAAACCTACTTGGATCCCTCCACTTGCAATGTTGAGGTTGCTTCTAAGCCACATGATCCACTCAACAATTAGGACCCTGCTCATCTGTTTAAATTAGGCAGAAGCTTGGTATGTGGGCCAAAATGGCCAACATTTCTGGTGACTTAGCTAGCTTGACCAGCTTGTTAATCATAGAACCCATACATTGATCAAGCTTGCTTATGATGATTAATCAAATGAAAAGCTAATTAAAAATAGACTCTGCTTGACTTGTGGAAACACTTTTTGGAGTAATAGAAGGGGACAAACAATAACAAATCAACAAAAAAAAAAACCTAAACAACAAAAAAAACAACTAAAAATAGCAATGTGCAAAAGCACTTGGAGGGAAAGACAGACCTATCTACTAATGTACAAGGGGTGAGCTATGAAACTAGTAACATAACTTGAGATACCTCCCATTAACAAGGATAGGAAGGCTCTCTCCATTTAATCTGACAAGCTCAAAGGCATTTCTCTCTTTAGAACTTATGATGTCATAGGGTCCTCTCCAAAGGCTATCAAACTTGGAGTGTTTTCCTGGTTTTGTATGATCCTCATCCTATTTAAGGACTGGGTCACCTTGTTGAAATGTCCTTGAGTAAGCTCTTTTTTCAAATGAATTCTTCACTTGGTTTTGGTTAGACCACATGCTATGCATGGCATCTTCCCTTATTTTCTCAAATTCTCTCAGTTCATTCATCCTGACCTCCACTGCATCACTTTCTAAAAGCTCTAGTTGGTGTGCAAGCTCCAAAGTTGGAAGCTCCAATGAAATTGGAAGCCTTGCTTCTCTTTTGTAGACTAAGAGATAAGGTGAATGACCAGTGGATTTTTTGGGAGTGATATTATCATCCCATAAGGTAGTATTCAACCTTGTATGCTAAGCTCTCTGATTATCTTCCATTGCTCTCTTAATTATCTGAATCAGGTTCTTATTAGTGGACTCAGCTAGTCCATTATCTTGTGGATAATAATTTGATAATTTTTTTAGATATATACCTTACTCAAGATCCCATTCACATACTTTTGTACTTCTAAATGACAAAAATGGGTGACTAAACTCTCATAAAACTCAAGCATAGAGTTCTCATTTGCTTCCTTCAAGGGAAATGCTTCCACCCACTTGGTGAAGTAGTCTGTATCTATCAAGACCCACTTATGGTCAGCACTGGATGGAGGATGAATCATGCCAATGAATTCTAAACCTTATTACATGAAAGGTTGTTCACCCTGAATAGGCTTCAGTGGCATAACATCTAGTTTCTATTTCCCTATAAACATTGCACATTTTAAACACTTCCTAACCCTTGCATGTGCATCTCTAAATAAATTCTTTAATTATTTTTTACAGCTATGGTCCTGGCTGCAAAATGGCCTCCTTGAGGACTACCATGAAATTACTTGAGAAGCTTATCAAATTGGTTAGTTTTAACACATCTTAAGAGCTTATCTCTAATGTCTTTTTTGAATAACACTCCATCAATCAGAATGTATGTCACTAATTGCAGCCTGAAGTATCTTCTTTTTGATGCATTTAAACCCATTGGACACTCTCCTATTTGAAGAAATCTAGCAATATTATGTGTCTAACTTGTAGGAGGAAAATTTTTAGGTCCATGTTGAGTGTCCTGAATTACCAAGATTGTCTTTTTTTCTTCTCTCACATCTTTTGAAAGATGTTCACATAATCCTTTACCTCATACTAGTTTTTTAACCTTGAATTCAATGTCATAATCCATGCACTTAGTGACCCATCCATCTCTCTTTTCATTTAAGTCTCTATTGAGGATAAAATCTTTCACACTCAAATGAGCTACCATTAGTATAATGTTATTGTTTGAAACTAGATGCCTAAATTTATTCAAAATTATTACAACAACAAGTACATGTTTTTCAAAAAAATTATATCTTTCCTCATAACCTTCCAAATATTGAGTAAAGAAAGAAATAAGTTACTCTAGACCTTCAACATTTTGCTGCATAAACATATCTGAAATTGCATGTAATGTAGAGAAGGCATACAAATAAAATTTCTTATTGAAATCTAGATTTAAAAGTGTGGGGGAATGACATATCACCTCTTTGATGGCCTCAAAGCTTATCTTGTCCATGTGAACTCTTTATATTTTCTCAACATATGAGTGAGAGGCTTGACCATCTTTACAAAGCCTGTAATGAACCTCCTAATGAAGTTGATCTTACCCAAGAAGCTTTGTAATCCTTTTTTATATTTAGGAAATGATAAAACAAAGATTGCTTCTATCCTATCTGGATCAATAGAAAGACCAGCTTTGGACACCACATATCTAAGAATTCTTCCTTCATGCACTAAAAAAATACATGTCTTTGAATTCAAAGAAACTCCAAATTGTTTGCATCTATCGATAACAACTCTCAAGTATGTTAGATGATCATTAGGATTCTTTGAAAAAATTGTTATATCATCAAGATAAACTAAAACCATATCATTCAACAAAGCATGAAAAACAACATCCATTTCTCTTTGGAAGGTGGCTCCAGCATTGGAGATTCCAAAGGGCATTCTACTGTATGCATAGGTGCCTCATTTTATAGTGAAAGCAGTTTTATGCCTATCTTCCTTTTTGACCATGATCTGATTATAGCTAGAATATCCATCAAGCAATGAGAAACTTTGAGAACCTACCATATTTTCCAGAATTTGATTCATGGAGGGCAGTGGGTAATGATCCTTTAAGGACACCTTATTGAGGTCCCTAAAATCAACACATAAATGAATTTCTCCATTTTTTCCCTCACTGACACAAGGTTTTCCACCTAAGAGTAATGCTTAATTGGAAATATTATCCTTGATTCAATCAATTTATAGAGTTCTCTTCTCATGAGGTCCTCCACTCTTGGGTTGACAAGCCTCTGTTTCTGCCTGAATGGCTTGACATTGATTTTTTAATTCAATGGTATGTTGTGCAAGTTTGGGGTCAAACCCTTTCAAGTATTTGTACTCCCAAGAAAGTATATCAAAACATTCGTGGCACAAAGCAACAAATGCAACTCTTTCCTCTGTTGTATTGACCTTTCCTAGCTTTAGCAATTTGTCCTTAAATATCTCTATCTTTTCATAGTGTTCTTCCTTAGCTAAGATGTATGCTTTCCCTTTTATTAATTGGTCATCTTCATTGAAGATGATTTATAATGTCACAATCCCTTTAGGCAGCTTATTATACCTCAGTTATACTATTTGATCATCATATTGATTTTGGAACTTGTCTTTATTCCTATGGCATAATTTTGCCTCTTACATTAGAAAACATATGATTTGATCATCATTGTCAAAGACTTGCCAACTCACCTCATTTTCAAGTACAACTAGTTTTCATATAACCTTGACCTTATCTTGGCTTTGGTTGCCTTTGACTCCTTCTGCTATCTCATATTGGGCACCAATGGCAACAAGCCTATCTACATGTTGGTTTTCTTCTTTTGGTATGGATTGGATATTAAATGCTAAGAAATCCTCTATGAGTTCCCATACCCAATGCTTATAGGCTTTCAAATGGTGATTCTTAACTGCACTTAGGCCTCTCAATTGTTTCACTACAAGCTCACTATTACCCTTGGCTTGGAGGATCTTGATACCTCTCTTTCTTACTTCTTGCAAACCATGCAAAAGAGCTTCATATTCAGTTGTATTTGAGGTGAAATTGAATTGGAGTCTTGCAGCAGAATGGTACTTTTGAATTGAGGGTGAAATCAGCATGGCTCCCACTCCACTTCCATTCTTTGACCTTAAGCCATCAAAAAACAAAGTCCATATACCATCCTCTTCTTGAGCAACGTTATTTATGCAAGGTATATCAACACCTTCTTCATGCATATAGTACACTCCTAATTCTGTCTCTTTAATGTTGCTATATGGATCAAATCCATGGTTATCAGCTGCCCACTCATCTAAGTATAGATCTGAGATGCCTTTAAGATGATTATGGGGTTCTCTTTTAATAACCTCTTCAACTCTTCAAATATGACACAATTGGTATTTACAATATTAGGCATATAAGGTTCTAGGTGGAACCTAGAGATAGGCTCAGATCTTATAGTGACTTTGGTTTCATATTTGGTTCTAAAAACCATGTATGACCAATCAAATGACAAATATCCCCCAATATTAGTAGTAAAGTCCCTATACAAGCATAGGGAAAAATATGGAGGTAGGTCTACCACCATTACATATTGATTAATGACATAATTTGGATAGACTGCTAATGTAATATGCAATTCTTTCAAGATGCCTATTGTCTTAGTGGGGGATCCATCTAATTGGAGAACACCTTTTTCATTAGGCACATATTTGAGCCTAAGTTTATCTGTTATGGATTTTAGGCATCACTGAGGTTGAAGCACCTGAATCTATGATCCGTAAACTACACTGATAAACTCAAAGTGAAGTTTCAAGTACGAATACTAAATTTCTCAAAACTTAACAAAGTCTTGAACAACTCAAAATAACTTGCATAATGTTCTGGCAAAAATGTTCTCGATTGTTGAGTTGGATTGGAATGATCAAAAGACTTGTTACTTTTATTTACCAATTAAACCGATTTTTGTTTTTTTACATCAAATGTCGTAAATTGTCGAGATTTATTCTTTGCATGATTTTATAATTAAAAAATTAGAAAACTGAATTAAAACATGCAAGCAAATGACAAATTACCATCCGACATTGATAACGGAGTTCGGCATATTTTGCCTACATCTCTGGGTCCGCCCAATAGTGAGGACCATTTCTATTAAATTTACACAACAAATGGCTTACAAATTCTTGAAATGCTACACAACTTCCCTCAGGCTTGATCTCTGTCAAAGAACTCCACCTTGCTGATATACTCAAGCTCGGTCACACAGAATCCTTCCTCAGTCTTCAACCCCTTCCGAATGTGCTTTGGTCCCTTCACTTAATCCATTGGTATATCCAAATAATAATAAAATACTTATATTTTTAATTACAAAACATAATTAAAAAGGCTTACCCTCTGTGTATAAGGTCGGATATTGGAGAAAATCCCATTTGGTAGCTATCTCCAAGCTTAAAACAAACTCTCGGCCTCTTAAAATACAAATACACAGTCCAGAACTTGTTTAAAACAAATGCAATTTCATGCCTTTATACTTAGTTTCAAGCCTGTGGCATAGTAGCTAAGCCTCCTACCTTTTTTCCACAAGGTGAGGGGTTCAAAACTGGCCGGTCCTCTTTTATAGGCACCTAGGCATGCATTTGAATTTTCTTCCCTCCATTTTAGGCGCTTGGACTTGAAGTTTTGTCCCACATGCACGCACTTTGGGGAAGGGAAAGGCTTTAAATAGCCTTCAACGACCCTATTTTCATGTGGCTTCAGCCACATAAGGCTCCTTTTTACATGAACTCGGGCTGGGTCTTTCCTTGGAGAGCGTGCCATGCTATAAGACTCACCATGTCACGAGACTCGCCACCTTGGTCAAAGAGCCTATCTCACGCTGCCACGTGGCATGTGACATGTCATCAAACCAATTTTTTTGCAACCCTTAGCATTTTTCCAAGTGTCGACCTCTAATAGGTCTAAATGTTGATACGTTTCTTGAAACATGTGCCGAATGTCGCAAGTGACTTTTTTTGACAAATCTTCAAATGACCATATCTTGAGCATCCGGGATCCGTTTTACGAACCGTGAAAAGAATCAAAAAGCTCTCGAAGAGCTCTATAGTGTGCCACCATTGAAACTTTGACTTGAAACTTTTTTTAGAACCCAATTTCTGATCACACCTCCCCAATGAAAGGCTTTTGGTCTCCAAAAGTCCAATATCCCCTAAAATCTTATAACTAGTCTACTGCATCAATAAAAATAGAAACCCATCATAGCAAGAGGTATAAACAATTTCATTAAAATGATTCATAATCAAATTGTAAAAATGCCTAATCCAAAGGCATGAGTAAATGAATCTGCAACTGCAAAAGTGATTACAACATACCAACACTGCCTGCCCAAATGTCACATCTTGTAAAGCGGTGAATTGCCAAAAATTGAAACAACTCCCAATGTAACTGCAAGACAAGATTATAATGCCAAAAACATACAATAAATGTTGTGGATATGTTTCAATACAATGCCCTAGTATGGGACTTATAGGCTAAGCAAATGCAAACAACCAAAAGTGTATGCTGCTTAACATCTAAACATGCCCAAAGGGTCTTAACAATGCATCTATACATCCATGTGCAAAAAATAGATACATTCAAAATAGAATTCAAGTAAGTGTTGCAAAGAATTAACTCAACCTACAACATGCATTCTGCTATTATCTCCAACTGATCAAATGAGTTCAAGTCCTCTAGACAACTCTCACAACATAAATAGGAGATTCAAAACATAGAGCTATTCAACATGAGAATTAAAATACTTCGAATGATGAACCTATCTCGAAGTGTTCTCACAAACTCTACTCTACATCTATCAAAGCTTGTTCATTCCCTTAGGTGAATTCTTAACCATGCTTTGCAAAAAGAATGTAGTGATAATCCACTTAACCATTTCTTTCTTCCTAGTGAAATTGATTGTCTTAGTGGATTCCTTAGCATCATTATGGATTGATTTAACTTCATTGATCTTAGTAATAGGTTGATAAATCATCTTAGTTTTACCATGTTTAAAATGAGAAGATGATTGAAGTTTAGCACAATGATCAATCTGATGTCCACTCATATGGCAATGCGTGTAAACAACCTTCTTAGGTGAGGTCTCTCTTTTACTTTTTCTCGCTTTGCCATGACGAGAATGGTCTTGAACACTTGCAATCTGCTTAAGCAAAGCATGTCTCTTCCAACAAAATGCAACATTGTGGTTATGCATCCCACAAAAAGTGCATGGAAATGATTGCATTATCTTCTGAATGTTAAATCCATATTTTTTAAACATAAAAAGTGGATCAGAAGATTTAGTGCTAACTCTAGTGTAGGAACTAGGAGGTGGTATCTCATTACCTCAGCTACGTGTCCTCTTACACTGCACATGCTCTACTAGTGGCCTCAGTCTTTTGCTATTAGAAGCTTGTCTTCCTTTATCCATGGAGGAAGTTTCTCCAATTTCCACCTGCTCACTAGTGTAACCCAAACCTGCAAGAAGAGATCTATGCTCTACTTGTATTGGGTTAGTAATTCCTTGGCCATCTTGGCCAAGACCTCTTCCATTAAATCCCATTTTCATCAATAATTTGGATCATATACCCTCAGTGTGTTGTTCAAAACTACCAAAAGCATCATTAATTGAATTTGAATGGAAAGAAGAAGTAGATAAATTATGTGGTGAATAACTTACAATGCATTCAGTCATAGTCTCTACATCTGAAGTTGAAGGCTTTACCTTTTCACACTCACCACATTACAATCTAATCAAGAGCTCATCCTTGGATTCAAGCTCTGATTTCAAACTTGTAATTTGCTCTTCAAGGGAATAGAGCTTGCATCTTAGGAATGCATTCTCATCCTGAATCTAGCTGTTGATGCTTTCAAGCTCTTCCATCTTGGATTTATGTGACAACTTGCCCATGGTTTCTTGCAAACACACTGATTCCACAACTGCACATTGCAATCTAATCAAGTGATATGGATAACCAATAAACTGAAAGCAATTGTCAGAAACACAACTAGAAGCAATCCCTGCATTCTAACTACTCTGATACCAACTTGATCCGTAAACTACACTCATAAACTCAAAGTGAAGTTTCAAGTACAAATACTGAATTTCTCAAAACTTAACAAATTCTTGAACAACTCAAAATAACTTGCATAATGTTCTGGCAAAAATGTTCTCGGTTGTTGAGTTGGATTGGAATGATCAAAAGACTTGTTACTTCTATTTACCAATTAAACCGATTTTTGTTTTTTTACATCAAATGTCGTAAATTGTTGAGATTTATTCTTTGCATGATTTCATAATTAAAAAATCAAAAAATTGAATTAAAACATGCAAGCAAATGACAAATTACCATCCGACATTGATAATAGAGTTCGGCATATTTTGCCTACATCTCCGAGTCTGCCAAATAGTGAGGACTGTTTCTATTAAATTTGTGCAACAAATGGCTTACAAATTCTTGAAACACTACACAACTTCCCTCAGGCCTAATCTCTATCCAAGAACTCCACCTTGCTGATATACTCAAGCTCGGTCACACAGAATCCTTCCTCAGTCTTCAACCCCTTCCGAATGTGCTTTGGTCCCTTCACTTAATCCATTGGTATATCCAAATAATAATAAAATACTTATCTTTTTAATTACAAAACATAATTAAAAAGGCTTACCCTCTGTGTATAAGGTTGGATATTAGAGAAAATCCCATTTGGTAGCTATCTCCAAGCTTAAAACAAACTCTCGGCCTCTTAAAATACAAATACATAGTCCAAAACTTGTTTAAAACAAATGAAATTTCATGCCTTTATACTTTGTTTCAAGCCTATGGTGTAGTGGCTAAGCCTTCTACCTTTTTGCCACAAGGTGAGGGGTTCAAAACAGGCCAGTCCTCTTTTCTAGGCACCTAGGCATGCGTTTGAATTTTCTTCCCTCCATTTTAGGCGCTTGGACTTGAAGTTTTGTCCCACATGCATGCACTTTGGGGAAGGGAAAGGATTTAAATAGCCTTCAACAGCCCTATTTTCATGTGGATTTGGTCACATAAGGTTCCTTTTTACATGGACTCAGGCTGGGTCTTTCCCTGGAGAGTGCGCCATGTCACAAGACTCGCCATGTCACGAGACTCGCTAGAAGACTCGCCACATTGCTTGGTCTCACCACCTTGGTCAAAGAGCCTATCTCACACTACCACGTGGCATGTGACATGTCATCGAACCAATTTTTTTCAACCCTTAGCATTTCTCAAAACACGTGTCGAATGTCGCAAGTGACTTTTTTTTGACAAATCTTCAAATGACCATATCTTGAGCATCTGGGCTTCGTTTTACGAACCGTGACAAGCATAAAAAAGCTCTAGAAGAGATCTATAGTGTGCCACCACTGAAACTCTGACTTGAAACCTTTTTTATAACCCAATTTCTGATCAATCTATCATGTAATTGTGTATGAAATAGTCCCCTATGATGACTGACATATAAAATGGGGTGGCCTTAAAAACCTTAGAAGGATGAACAATATTTTGAGATTAAATTTTGCCTAGAATTTGATTGGGAACTTGGCTAGGGACTTGGTTAGGCTAACTATTATTGATGAAAATAGTGTTCATTTTATCAGCTATCTTTTTCACATGATAAATTTTGGAGAGCTCTTGCTAGAGAATCTCCTTTTGCCTTGGGATAAATAGAGCATCACACATGGACATAGTTACATTAGCCTTAATTAAATGATCCTCAATATTAAAGGGAACATTAGTACCTTTGGACTACACCTTGGAAGTAGGATCATCACTTGGCATTTGAGTAACATGAGGAACAAAAGGGGACTTCTATTGATGTTTATGAGGTTGGGGCACTTGTTGATTTATAGGAGCTTTAGTAGCTATATTTGAAGAAGTAGGTTGTTGACTAGTCTACGAAGATTATGAATTAATCTTGGATTTACCCAAGTTGTCATCTAACATCCTCTTCTTGGTCCCTATCTAAACTGCAATTGGTTCATTTGTCTTTTGTGAATCTTGCCCCATATTAGTTGTTACATGTAAACACATGTTCCATTTATTGAAAATTCATGCATGTGGTATCAATACCCCTTCGTTGTTGGATTTGAGCTTCTGATAATGACATGGCATGCAGGTTGTCTTGACTCATTTGGGGGGCTTGTGGTGTAGGAGACATATCATGACCTTGGAATGAAGGAGCATGCTGCCAACTAGGGTCTTGATACATGTCTCTAGTAATGGCCATCACCATCTCATTGGACTATCCCTCTAACTGCCATTGACTTTCTTGAACATAGTTATTCTGATTTGGCATAATAGCTCTAAACTTACTTGGAGCATTAGGATTGTATTGCCTTAACTAAGGCTTCTACCCTTGTTCTTGTTAATTGGACTGATAGGGTGGCCTATCACACTGATAATTATGATTAGTATTTTGATATGACATGTATGGTGGAGCTTGTTGCCTCTCCATTACAACCAACTTGCTATTCTAAGCTTTGAGAAGATTATCTATCTTCCCTAATATGTCAGTTTGATTAATGTCTATTTGATAAAACTTTGTTGAATTTGAAATTGGAATAATAGTTGGAGAAGGAGGATGGATCTCTAGAAAGAGAGGCATTGGTGGTCTTGGAGACAACTTGCTTGCTTGTATAGGGTAATTTTATCCTTAATTTCTACTTCAAAATCTTTAGGTAGAGTGTTCCCTCCTATGGATTGAATCATCACAGCTACATCTAAATTGAGATCCTTCAAATAGTATAGAAAGGCATAGTTGGGTGTAGTCTTGATCACTATAGGAATTTTGTCCCAGGTCTTTTGGAATCTATAGTTAAAATCCACCATGAATTCATGATTGAATCTCTTTATTGTTGTAAGATGATCCACAAGTGAAAGATGATCACTCTTGTCCTTGAAGTGATTGCATAGGACCTCTCCAAATTCATCCTAGCTATTGATTAATGTAGGATCCAATCCTCTGTACCATTAAAATGATTTCCCTTTGAAGGAGGTTGTTAACAACCTCATTGCTACATTTTCTTGAGTCACATGATGCACTGAACAAAGGTTAGCAATATATGCCATATGTTCTATAGGAGTAACTGAATTTTCTCCTATAAAGTAAGGAAGATCCTTCAAAGATGAGACTGCAATATTGTCCCATTGAGTAAGATTCAAAGGACTACCATCATTGAAAGGCACAAAATCTTGCCTTCTAGGAACAACCATCTGAGGTATGAGATTTATAACAATGTTTGGTTGAACAATTTTGGCTTGAATAGAAGGATTTTCGACAACAATAGGGGGAACAAGAGGGGTAGGTGTATGATTTGATTGAGAGGATTTCTTCTTCTTCTTTGTTGATTGGAAAGATAGCTCAAAGAAACCCATCTCCTTTTCTTTTGCATAGGATCTTATGACAACTCTTGGGGGCATGAAAAATATACAAATCTAGAATTGAAACTCTAAATTTTGTTACTATACTTAGATATACAAAATTATGTAAATAGGTTATCCCACTAAGTGTGCCAAAACTGTTAGCAATCCAGATAACACTCATTAGAAGTCATACTTTTTTGAGTCTGAACCATACCTAGACTAACATGGGAATGGTCTAAGGCTATGGGATGCCTATATTTAAACTAGACCTCTAGGATTTTTTATGAGGCTAGTTCCTCAGATTTCATAATTTGGACCTTTATTTCTAAAACCTAAAACTAGTTGGGGTGAAAAAAGTCATCATATTTGCATAAAGTAAAACCTATTCTAACATTTGGTGATGTACCATGAATTTTTTAGATCCACTCTTGAACTCAAATTCTTTATCACACTAATGGACTATGAAAGAAACTAATGCAATGCTTACTATAGTTTCTATGAAATAGTATTTCATATAAAGGTTAGTTTGATACACTCAGACTAGGGAACAATGAAAATAAGGTCTGGTTAAAGACACGTAAATTTTATTGTCCACTATATCCTTGAGAGATCAATGCTAAGGTACATTATATGACATTCAAAGAAAGTTTCTAGAACTTAGGTTGATCTTGGGCATGCAAGAGGAAGATAATAATCACATTTTCATATTAAACAAACATAAAACACTAAATATAGATTAGTAAATGACTAAAAAAATGCTCTATTCACTACTTGAAGAAGTGTCAAGTACAATTTTGGTAGAGTTTAGTCGTACCAACTTGAGGGATGCAAAATAATAGATCTAAGGCTATATTTATAGAAGAAAGGAAGCAAGAGAGAGGGAGTTTTGGTGCTCAAAAGGGAATCAAATGAGTTCAAATTCATTTGAAAAGTTGTTACAACTACCTCTACAAATTAAGCTCATTTACACCCTTCCTGATTGATCCATGTCACTCCATTTTGTTGCACCATTACATTATTCTCTCAGTGATGATCCATGGTGAATGAAATAGTGGGATCAAGTTATTTTTAGCTAATTTCTGAGATCAATGTAGTTATAACAATTGAATCCATATGTTAGAGTTTTATCTTGTTATTAATTATTCCTTACGAGTTTGTCAAGGCATACAAGAGTGGAGAGAGGAGTTAATTTCATGTAGTTAGCTCTATTGATGAAGCTATTGTAGTCTACAAGTTAGTCTTCATTTTCTATGCCAACTACCACTTATTACTCATTATGAGTACCAGATCCTCATATCTTTAAACTGACAGGGCTACGCTATCTGTTCTTTAAGTAGTGGTTCGTTGAGTTATGACTATGTTTGAAGGGAGAGAATCCCCTACCATATCTCATTTATCTTAATGGTACCATCTGATCCTAAAATATCAACTCCTAGCCCAATTTAGATCATGCTCAAGCTTGATTCCATTTATACTTACTTTCCTTGGTAAAAAACTAACCCTTCAACCTCTGTCTAAGTTATTTGGGCTCACCTTCATTTGATTTTCCATCGAAAACTGACTCGAATCATTTACCCCTTGACTGATATCTCTTAATTAATCTACCTGATGTGAATAAATGTGATTCATAGATCCTCTACCAGGACTCACATGTTTGTGCCACTTATCGATCACACATTGATCTTAGGATCTTATTATTAGTATGATTCTTTACACACTTGTGCTACATGGTGGCCTCTAAGTTTCTTGACCTTTTGACTTACATGCCGTTATATTTGAATCCATGATTAAATGTAAGCCATTGATTTGCTTGGATCCATTAAATTATCAGTCATTGCTCACCATTGAATCTCCTATACGATTGAGCACCGATTGTTGATCCTAACTTTTGAATTCTAATGACTATTTCATGAGCTCAAATTTTGACATCTATATGAATTTATATGACGTCCACATGAATGTCACTGGGATATTTAAACTTCAATGATTATTTTTTGGGGATTGAATTTGACGTTCACATACTCATCAATTGATGTTTGTGGCAATGTCAATAACATTTACATGATCATCAATATTTGGACCCAAATAGATGTTGACTGAGCTTTATTTTGACACTTGTGCAGGTGTCACTCTACTGGATCACAAATTTTTCAAGCTATTTATTTCGAACCTTTTGCTGGACATTTGTTGCAGGCTTTGTGTCTCGGCCACGTTTTTTGAAGGAATTTATTGGTGGCTCTTTTGTAAAGGGAAAAATGTTTGGGGAAATTGTTGTGGGATAATTATCTGAAAGAATTAAGTCTACCTTATCTTTGCCTTGGATAATTTATTGTGGAAAAAATGTCTGATAGAATTCATGCCTTTAGGATCTCTGTCTTGGACAAAATGTTCGAAAGAAATCATACTTAGCCTTTTGCCTAAAAAAAAATTCTTCGAAAGAATTCATGCCTTTAGGAAAATTGTCCCAGATAATTTTCCTAAAAGAATTTGTGCCCTTGTACCTTTTGTTATAACCTTTGTCTTTGGGATTTTTTCAAAAGACACTTTGCTAAAAAAAACCCTTATGGATTTTTCTATAGGACATTTTGTTAAAGCAATGGCCCTTCAAAACTTTGTCTTGGTCACTTTCCCAAAATAAGTACCCTTCGATCTTTTTTTTTGGAATACTTTCCTAAGAAACTAACCCTTCAGGGTTTTTGTTTTGAAAGTATTTTTGCAGGCCTTGTGTTTTAGATAATTTGTCCAAAAGAAACCCGCTTTAAATTTTTTTGTCAAACATTTTCCCTAAAAGAATTATGCCTTCTAGAAAATTATGTGGACGATTTTCTTGAAATAAATCTGACACTTAGCTTGAAAAATATCTTTTCGGTTTTTTGTTTGGTCCACTTTTTCAAAGAGTGATCCTTCAGAAAAATTATTTGGGCAAATTTCTCTGAAAGATACCCTTTGAAACTTCTATCTAGGACATTCTTCCAAGAAAAGACCCTTTGAGAGTTTTGTTTTGGATAAAATGTCTGAAACAATTCTTGATACTTAGTCAAATAAAGTGGAATAAATCTCTCAAAAGAATTCCAACACTCAGCCAAATAAAGTGAAACAATTTCTCTGAGGGAATTCTGAATGCTCTAACACTTGGCCAAAAGTTGAAATATTTGGCTAAGTGTAAACTTAGGTTTTTTTTGGACCTGTTATTGCAACTGTTTAGCACCATGAAAAATTTCTTGGATTCTTCCACTTGTAATGTTGATCCTACTTCTAAACTGCTTGATCCACTCAATAACTGGGATCCTACTCATCTATTTAAACTAGATAAAAGCTTGGTATGTGGGCCAAAATGGCAAACAAGACCACCTAAAAGCATTCCAAGAAGATGGGTACCTACATGATTAACCTAAGAAATATTATATTGAGATAAAAATGTAAAATAAAAATATCAAAATTTGGGAGACCCCATTAATGACGATTGTCTATGGGTGAGGAAAGTGGAGAGGGATGAATATGGACAAGTAATTCTCCAAAACATCATTCCCATTTTAAGATATCTGAAATCAAACTTGGAAAATAAAGTTAAAACTATTTATTTCCCCCCATACAGATTCTTAGGATTTCCTCAACATGTTCTGATTTAACGGTTGTAAAAGGAGCAATCTAATGGTTGAGATGGAATACTCCATCCTCAAGAAACTAAGTAATATATTTATACCTGTTTAGAGGTCATATGCAATCTATATAATATTTTGTTAAGCCCTTTCCATAATAGTAACTCAATTTGAATATAGAAATAAGTTATAACTTAAGGATTACCTCCATTTTGAATCAGAGTCGAAGCTTAGATGTGCAACACACAAATTGGGGTTGAAAATAATTCATCATTAAAAAATAATATGATTTACACATATATATGAGTTCTCCTATAACTACTCTCCTAAAATATAGGTAAGTTGTTCTAACAACTTTCTAACTTACAACTTACTAACCACTTACAATATCTCTATGTAATTTGTTCTAAGAAATCACTTACACTAATATGTTTTATATAAATCACTCACTTAGCACCATATAATATTATTAACACTCACCACAAATGTGAGCACTAACCTATATTTTCATAACATTCCCCCTTTTAGTGTGAACATGGGATGAGGAACTATGTTCAAAAGTTGTAGTGTTTCATTGTCTCCATTGACCAGGTTACTGTTACCATTTTGAGGTTCAATTGGTGTGTATTGCCCCTCCTCAATGGAAAATCTCCTTGGATGTCGGTTTCCATCGATAATGAATTATAATATTTAAAAAAAATAGAATAATCATTCATGATACATATTTTTGGAAAATAACTTATATCTCCCTCACAATAATTTCCTCTTTAAAAAAAATCATTTTAAAATATTTCATCTTCTTTTGTCTTGAATCCCACCAAGAATTTAATGTTCTCTTCATAAATTTTTTGACAAGAAGATAGGTTGGTGGGGTTTAAACCACCCTTTACTTTGAACACCTTCACAACACAACCTCATCAATCAGTCTATTGTTTATATATATATATACCCTTTTGAAGTTTAAAATTCAATATTTTTAATTAAAAAATTAAAAAAATAGTGTTTAGGGTTTTGTTGTGTTAATCTTTTAATTATTGCATTGAATTTATCCATTTGGAAGCCATTGAGGTGAGTCAACTACTTTATCATTGGAGAGAGAACGACAACAATCAAAGGTCATAAAGAAGATCAAAAGTGGAGATTAAGAGCTCACAGAACTTTGATTGTGTCAAATTATTTCTAGGGATTTGGTCACCATTGGGACGAGTTTGTTGTGCTGTTAAATGTAGGATTTCATAAGTTAATCCATTGAGACAGGGTTGATGAGATCCATAGGGGAGAATTCAAAAATTTGAATATTTTTTAGGCCTAATGCAATAAATCAACTCGTGAATGAATTTGAGTCATTCTTGAGCTCCAATATAGGGCCAGGCTAGAGTAGTGTTCATGGGGATGTTGATAGATCTCTTTGATGTTAATTTTGAATTGAATGAGCATCGAGTAAACCCTAATTTTGATGATTCATATTGGAATGATTGATATCTCAATCTAGAGAGAAGCACTAATTAATGTCACTAGATTCATGTTCCCAAGGCCAGATTGAGACCAAAGATGCCAAGGTCGAGCTAGAATTGGGACATGTAGAGCTTGTGAGATCTCTCACCTAATGCAAGCCTCCATGTAGATGTATTGATCTATAAAACACTATAAAATTTAATTCTTTTTTACAAATCTTTTAATGTCAAAATAAATCTTCAAACCCTCATGTACTACAAAAAACCTCCTTATGCAAAGATTTACTCCAAAATGTGGTAAAACTAACTAAAACCAAAAACTAAATTATATATATATATTTTTTGGGGGTATGAAAATATGAAAAAGATGGAGGGTAGAAAATAAAAAGAGTGAAATAAGAGATTATAGGTCGATGGTGAATGTTAGCAAGTTTTCACATGGTCTATATTACAAAATTGTTGACAAAATGCAAGAACTATGGATGGAAAAATTGATAGCCATTATTTGTGACATTTTGATCAAAAAAAATTAATGGAGGGAAAATAGAGAGGTCAAGGAAACCTACTCTGATACCAAATGAATGTTTTCCTCTATTTTGTATTAGAGGTGAAGCTTAAATGTGCAACCCACAAATTGGTGTCAATCACAATTCATCATTAAATCAGCTTATAACCTATTAACCACTTATAATATATCTACATTAAAAAATCACTTACATTAATATATTTTAATATAACTCAATCACATAAACATACAATATTATTGATGCTCACCATAAATGTGAACATTAACCTATATTTTCTTAACAAAATCAATTTGGGACCCATTCGAAGCCCATTAAGAGTTAAGTTGAATTGTTTGAGTTGGTAGTTTCCCAAACCCATATTATTTATTTTGATATTTTAGTTTGGCCCTTGATGCCATTGTGCATGTTAGGTTTTAATAGGAAGATATGGGATACTTGGTGTGTTGTAGGCCCATTAGATAAAATAGGGTTGATATGGTTGCATTGTAATTGTGCACCGCACATTATAATATGTGTATGTTTATGCATGTGAGTTGTTTTGATGCATGGTGCATCTCATGATAAAAATATAGATATCTCATTGGTAATTTGGATGTGTATAATGTGCATTATACATTGTAAAAAAAATGGCTTATTTTTGTGCATATTTTATCATGCAATGTTTTTTGCATGATAGATCCAACCATTGTATAAATACTGTAAGACACTAATAAAATAATCAATTAATGAGGTTACCCCATGTGGATGTTTTCTCCATGATATTTTCTCATTTTAATGATGTATTATTCATTGGTTTATTTAATTTCCCATATGTGATGGATTTTTACTTTATATTGTTTTCCTCCTTATGTACCATTTTTACTGCATGGAGGAGAACAAATTAATTATACACTATTAATTTTTTAGGAAGTTATATTGATGTGATTCTTATTATTTAAGATTTAATATTTCTCTTTTTGTGTTTATTTCATGTGTGAAGGAGAAGTCAACTAAAATTTAAAATTCCTAGAATCAAGTTCTCCCACTTGGATGACTATACACATATTCCTCTTTGTGGACACTTGCATGTGCAAAGGAGATGGGTGATATTTACTAGGTGCAATTAATTTAAGTGATCTCTAATATGCTATAAGAGAGGGGATATAATCTTAGGTCTAATTTAATTTAAGCTCATATCCATGTAGTATTGAGTGAAGGGGTACAATCTCGAGATTAAATGTCAGATTTTGTTAATGTCAATTATTTGTAGATGATGAACTTGCTGAACCCTTTTTATATTTTTAAGGGTTATGGGGGAATATCCTAATCAAAATATGCAATAACATATTCTAAAATTAGGCTAATTAAATGAATTCATTTTTTTAATATTCTAATAAATATGTTGACTTTGGGAATATGCTAAATATTGAAAATTACAATGTCAAACAATATTTTGAAGTTGAAATATGAAGGAGAAATAATAATTAGCTTATTCAATTATGTGGAAGTGGATATGATAGGTATAGGTGAAAAATAATACATACTGATGTTTTGCTTCGATCCATTAGATATTGGAAATTAGCTTTTTGTCAATAATGACACTAACATCGAGATCTAGACACTACCATCGATGCTTCTATCCTAGTTTTGACATTTATTTTTGGCTCAAGATACAAACTCTTTCCTAGAACAACTATTAGCACATGTTAGGGTTCATTATTTCAACACAATCTATTAGATTGGATCACACAAATATGTTCCCAGAATTAATTTTTTGCTCAAAATCTTAGCTCTTCCAATTAAGACATGCCACCTTGAAAAATTAGGGTTAGTGGGCTCAAGTGAATTGAACTTGACCTAAAATACTCCTATATTGATGAGTGATGCCTACATAGACATATAATTTAAATAGAGCCTCTGACCTATGTATTTCTCCCCCTTATGTGGGTTCATGTGTGAACAATTGTGCAATATACTATATGTGAGTACATGAAGTGATCTATCTTGTAACTTGACATATACTACTCATGGTTTCTATTTCAATGATGTAGACCTGTAAGAAGACTAATCTTATGACTAATTTTGAAATATCCAATAATAAGGTAGTATAGCTCAGTTGTGTAAATGATTTTTAGTAGTGTAGTGTGAGTTTGAGAGGTGATTGCTAGATATTGTTAAATTTTTAATAAATGACATTTATTTTATATTTATATTGAACATTTTGAAATAATATCATGAGAGAGTTAAATATGATAAATAGGTTGACCCATGAATGTTGATAGATTTGTAGTTTGTTTGTTTGTAAGGAAGGGACACTAGTGTCAGATTGGATACACTAGCATCGATGCTAGTGTCATAATCTGGATGTTAAGGTCTTATAAGGTAAAAATATATTAATGATCTTGTAGATACTAAAATATAATTTTATATGATAAAATAATTTTATACACTTGAAAAATATCACTCATGGCTCAACCCTTCAATTCCGGACCTTCTCATTTCCAAAAGACTCATGTTTACCATCTCATTATGCTTAATTGTTTATCATATAGTCTAACCTTGATATTTTGATTACCCAAATCACCTGTATCCCATAATCTACATAATACTTGATTAATATCTTACTCTATTAGTTAACTATCTTCAATAACTTTATATCCTCCTAGACACTATTGTCTAAACTATAACACTAACATCCACACTAATGTCCCATGTTTGAAGCTAGTGTCTGAGCCTTACAAATAGTCAAATTGTAAAAAATGTAGAATATATATGTCAACCTATTTGTCTTAATTAACCCTCCCATGAGATAATTTAAAAAGGTGTGGTATAAATACAAGTAAAATACCATTCATTATCATCAAATAAAAATCAATCACACATATATCTTATACCAAGCAAAAAACACCTCTCAATCTTATTTAATTACCCTATTCTTTCACTTTTTTAATTCAATCATAGGAATAGTCTTCTTATAGGTTTGAAGGATTAAAATAATATCCCATGATCAATATTTTTCAAGTTACAAGATGGATCACTACATCCACTTGCATATATCATATTGCACAATTATTGACACATAAGCCCACATAAGGGGAGAACTACATCAATATGAGGCATTATTAGAGGGTTCTTTGATGTTAGCTTTACTTCACTTCATCTCACTAACCCCCATTTTTCAAGGTGATATGACCTAATTGGAGGATCTAGTGCTTTGAGTAAAAGGCCCATAACTTATACACATGATCCAAATTGAAAATATGCAAGTTGATAGTGATATGATATAGGCCTATGTGTTAATTCTAGAAAAGGATCAATATTTGATATTGGATAAAAGTTTCGAAACTAGGACAAAACCATCAACACTAGTCTTTAGATCTTATCAGTAGTGTCTAGGCAAACATAGAGGTAAATTCTAGAATTTGATGAATCAATATGGAGGTCATCATGTCTCCTTTTGTCCCTAAATTTTATATATTTATCAGTGCATTAGTAAATATGCTAATTATTGTTTCTTATTTGTGTTGCTACATTCAAATTACTGTTTGGCATTGTACTTTCTATATTTTGCATATTTTCACAATGTAACATTGTATCAAAATATTATGCATCTAAATTATTTAATTTTCATGATCTTAGAATAAATTATCTATTGTTTTTATAAGTATATTCTCCTAACTCTTTCCAAAAATAATTAAACATTTGGTGAAACTGACCTTTGAGTCTCCTTGTGCAACCTTAGCTTGCTCTAGGGTTTTTAGCTTTCTAAAAATTTAGATTGTTGTGATCACTTTTAGATTTGATTTTTTCAATTATTATTGAAATTTTTGTTTTTCATTTATAATTAATGGACATTTTTAATAAAAAATATCATTTTGAAAGTAAAGGTAAGGATGCATTCATTATTTACCTTAATACAAATAAAAAATTAATTGGTGTTTTTTTTATGTTACACGAGATGAAAATAGTAAATATGCTAAGAATAATGCATCCATGTCTAGTAATGATGAATATTTAAATGGTACTACTATTGATGCAATCCCATTATCCCTCCCCTTGAGTACGCCACTAGTTCCTACATCTAGTGTGGGAATAGGATATGTTTTAAAACCATTGTTCCTTGAAGACCAAACAAATATTACTACATCCTCATGGGAACAATAAATGTTTCAACTTAATTACTGATTTTAATGCCTAAAATAACATAATCAATGTTTACATCCCCTTTAGAGACTTCTAAAATATCAAATCTTAATCCAATGGTTCCACTATGTAAACTATTCTCCAAATTGTTCAAAATTTGGAAGCTAAGGTTATAAATATTGAGCAAAATGCTTTAAAGTCTACTCATGTTATTGATTTAGAAGAGGTATTTCATAATCCTCTTGAACCCTTTGCCAATCATTTTTGTAGCAGCCAAGTTCACACTTTATGATGACAAGGGTGACCTTGAACAACATCTCCAATATTTCTATGTCACATGTCTTAATTATGATTCTAATGACAAACTTTTGAAAAATTTATTTCTAAGAATTCTAAAGGACTATGTTTTAAGATAGTTATATGATGTACTAGTATGATCAATGAAAGGATTCAAACTTATAGTGGATAAATTTCTATTATAATTATTTATCTACATTACTGAAAATATGTCATATGGACAAATTGAAAAGCTCAATCAAGGAATCAATGAATATGTTTTGATGTACAAGATAAACTTTGGACAAAATAAAAAATCAAATGGCAGATAAAAATCTTCAAGATATCTTCAAATAAAGTTTGCTTGCCCCACTACATGAGTCTATTGTCTTAAATAAGTTTAAGTATTTTGATGACTTATGCCATATTATTCAAGATCAATAAATGAAACTTATTACCTTGAAAAAGTTTAAGTATGTATCAAACACACCAATTACATATTCTACGAAGTTTCATATCAAACCATAATATAATGTCAAACCTACAAAGGCTAAAAAAGAAGTAACAACAATGGTGAATACAATGTCACTACACCATAATCAAATCATCTTATCCAATGCACCTAATAGGTCATTTAAACGATTACTAAAATCTCCATCTTCACCCCATATTAATCTCAAAGAGTGTCATCTCATATCTCTCTCTCCTCGCTTAGAGATTGATATTGATTCAACCTCTACCAAAAGGATATGATGAAAATATTTATTTTGAATATAAATAATGTGTTAGGCATTCTAAAAATAGATATTACAAGTTGAGTCATAAGAAACAATACCTTTTTTATAGTGAAAACATCACATTTGATGATTTACTAAGGGATTTTGGATCACAACAAAGTGACCATCAAAACCAGTAGATATTCAACAATCCATTGCAATAAATCTAATGATGCACCAAAAGTGAAAATGGAATATAATCTACATCCTCATCCACCACATTATGGTCAACCATTAGATGGTATTACTATCACACTTACCTGTGTAATACCTCTTATGGTTCAGATGCCTTCCATTATATTTGATGACAGTGAAATTATGGATGATGACTCAAATCTTCACTCATTGTTTATTAGAACACATATTTATCTTCAACCTATATATATTATTATGTCTAATAATTATTCTATTGAAAATGTGTGTACCATGACATTACTCACACATTTATGGTATACACATGATTATTTATACCTTTTGACCAAGATAGTAAAAAAACCTGATGGGAAAGCACAAGAGGTTTTTAGTGAGATTGATTTGCCTTTATAGGTTGACTTAGCATATGTGACCAATTTTTTTTCATTTATACAACATACAAGAGCCTTTTATATGTTATTGGTATGGCCTTAGATTCATAAGCTCCATAAGTACCCTCTTGAGTGCATAAATGTCTCAAATATATTCATGCCAATAGGGTAATCACAAATTTAGGGATTTAATATGAGCATCCATTACAACTAGAGAAGTTTATTCCAAGACCATTAATTATACAACATATTAAGGTTAGTTATGAGAGAATAGGTAAGAAAAATACAATCCCATTTCATAGGTGACCAATACTTTAGAGGTCATTACATCATAGGTATACAGTGGATTCTATGGAGTCCTTATCTACACCTACACATCCTATCCAATTATGAAGAGCATATCAACATGTTTCAGAGAGGGTACAAAGACCCATAGTTATAGTTGCACCAAAGAAGAAACATCTCACTAAGCAATGGGTTCCATGAATCACTGCAACTTCTACTAATGCTTCATGACCAAAGAGTCATATGAGGCATAGATAAAGTATTTCAAATTATTTAGTTCCATATTTAGCACATATATATGATCCTTGGAAATATAACCAATTTTTTGTATCCTATCTTGAGTCTAGATAAAATTATGAACATCCATTAGATGGGATCATTGGCTATCCTTCTCCTTCTTAGATTCAAAAATTTAAAAAAATTAAAAAAATCAATAAAATACAAAAACATTCAAATAAAGAAAAATACAAAAATACTTAGTATTTACATGTTTACTAGATTTTACATATGTTTTTAAATTGATATTAGTAGATAGCATATTGTTTATTTTATATACACACATATGTTTCATAGATACTTAAGTGTGATACATGCATACACTAGATCTATGATACATGAACATAAAAATGTTGGACCTTTACTCTACCTGCATGACACACTACATTGGGGGCATTTGTTTATATTAATCATGATTGATATAGGTTTTATTGTTTTATGATCACTTTACATTATTATTTTTAACTTATATACTAACGCTTACACATGTTCACATATTACATAGTGTGTTAGATATGTTATGTTACAAGACATTTTTCTAACACATGTATGCAAGGATTAGATTGATATACTTATTCTAGTTGATTATATTTAACTTATTCATATTCTCACATGGATTACTCGAGTGTACTTCTTTCTTGATACCATGTTTTAACTATGAAACATTTGAACATGTTCCTTGTTTATTGGTCACAATGCCTTGAGTGGTTTTTATTTGTTTTGCAAACATTTGAACATGTCATATTCTTTGAGTGTGAAAAATTTGAACATGCCCCTTGGTTGTGGTCTCTTGATACCTATTTGTTGTGACATTGAGTGCTCTTGTGTGTGTACTTGATTATTTTTTGATTTTGTGCTTGTTACTCCTAGACATTGCCATGATATTTATCATGCATCTTATGGCTTGTTATGATTTAATAATTTGAGCTTCATTGATACACTTACTTAGACATGATACCACTACATGATTCTTTACTATATGATTGATACAAATAGAACATGGTTATCTTATCCTTTTGAGATAAGGTGACTACTAGATTATAGGCCCCTCACCTCAAAATGAGGGGCATATTAGTGGGGGCATGCCATAGAGACACTAGTCCACATACACATAATTATAAAAATTTTATACATTATAACATAATTCGGACATACACTTAGGTTAGAGTCTTATGCATTTGACATTGATTTCACATATTAAGGACATATTTTTCAGGTATGTGACATATATTAGACATATTTTATAGATCATAGGTTACATTTTGACATATACTTTAGGTTGAGACACATTATATGTGAATATGCCATGAAAATAAACTAAATCACATATACATATTCAGAACATCTATACACATTTATGCACTAGCCTTACCAAGATGCACCGATTTAGTTTATATGTATGCAATAGTTGGATCCCTTAAGTAGTTCAGTTGAGACTTAGTGCCATCTATGACCTTGACACTACTTCAATTTTTTAGGTTGATATGGTTACACTATTTAACCTAGGCAAGATTGATTATATTATGTATACAGTTGAGTTGTACAATTGAGATTCAATGATCTTGATGGCCTTGTCACAACTCATCCTTGCAACAGATTAGGGGCATAATCACCCTCAAATTCTCCTCTTCACATCTCCAAGGTTTAGTTGTGAACCTCTCTCCAATTTTTAAATAAGGAAGCATCATCGCCAAATAAAATTACCAAGACACAATGCGATTACATCAATACAAAGGTGTACTCTTTCTTTGCTCTCTTTCATTTCAAATATTTCAATTATTCAATTTTTATATTATATGCACTAATTACATTGTAACATGTTCTTGGTTTGAGGTAATACACATAACAAATTTAAATGGGGATCAAGACAAAACAAGGTGTGTTTTACACACCATGATACATATTTTTTCCATTTAAACTAGTAATTTCACCTCATGAATTACTAGATTAAAGGGGGAAAATGTAGATATTAAAATCTGATTTTATATGATAAACTAATCTTGACTTGAAAAATATAACTCATGGATCAACCCTTTAGTTTAGGACATTATCATTACCAAAACGTTTTCATTCACCATCTTATTGCACCTAATTGGTTATCCTATAGTCTAACCCTAATATTCTAATTACCCAAATTATATGTAGCCCATAGTCTACATAAAACCTGATTAATACACTACTTTAGCATTTACATATCTTCAATAACTTTATATCCTCTTAGACACTATCATACAGACTAAGACACTAGAATTGATGTTAGTGTCCTAGGTTTGATGCTAGTGTCTGAGCCTTATAAATAGTCAAAATTTCAAATCTTTCGACATGTATGGGTTGGTTTATTTATCTTAATTAACCCTACCATGAGATAATTTGAAAGGGGGTGGTATAAATACAAGTAAAATACCATCCATTATCATCAAGTACAAATCAAGCACACATATCTTTTACCACGCAAAAACGTACCTCTCACACATACAAAACTGCCCTATTATTCCCTATTTATAAATTATTCATTGGAGAAATATTCTTATATACATGAAACATTTAAAGATTAGTCCATGAGTGGTATTTTCCAAGTTACATTTTACTACATGTACTTACATATAACATATTGCATAATTTTTCACACATAAGCCCACATAAGGGGAGAACTACATCGATCTGAGGCCCTCTTTAGAATATATAGATATGTAAAAGGTGTTCATTGATATATGGGTCTTTGAGGTTAGTTTGAATTCACTTGAGCTCACCAAACCTCATTTTTCAAGGTGACATACCCTAACTTGAGGATCTAAGGTTTTGAGAAAAATATTAATATCTAGAACCTATACATGTAATTTGAGTTGAAAATGTGCAATAGGATATAATAGACATGTGTGTTCATTCTATAAAAGGATCAATATTTCATACAATATTAAATATTTGATGCTAGTTTCCATGTCTCAATGGTAGTGTCTAAGTATACAAAGAACTAAATTCTAGAACCTAACAAATCACTATGGAGCATCATCATGTCTCCTTCTGTATCTACATTTTAAAGATATGTTTGTGTATCAATAAAAAAGATAAGTATTATTTCTTCTTTGTGTTACTACATTCAAATCACTATTTGGAATTGTACTTTCTATATTTAAGATTCATAATTCATCATTGTATTAGAATATTATGAATTTGAGTTATTTAATTGGTTTGATTTAAAAGGGTTAAATAGATCTATAACTATCTATGTAGGATGTAAATCATGCTTTGTACAAACTATGGGCTATATGTGATTCATGTCATTAGAATATTAGGGTCAGACTATAATATAGATAATTATATGAAATGAAATGGAAAACAAGAGACTTTTGGCAGTGAGAAAGTCATGAATTGAAGGGTTCAACTATTATTGGTATTTCTCAAGTATACAATACTAGTATATTATATAAAACCATATTTTAGTATCTACAAAACCATTGTGTGATTGTTACCCATGTGAATACATGTATTCTTTTGCATTTTTTATTTTACATGTTTTATAATTATAGCCATACAACCAAGTTTGTGATGATATTTCTAATATTATGCTTGATGCATCACTTGGTATGCTATTGATCCTTACCACTACCTCATGGATATGTGTTGAAAGAAGGTCTCCTATGGTTTGTATTGCATTGGTAAGATTTTTTAGGATTCATGTTAAAATTGGTAATTATGTTAAAATGGTAACCCATATGAAAATTAACTTTCCTAAATTAATATTATCACATACATGAGATGCTATATTTGATAGTGTAAATTTTTGGATGCCACTAATGTTGGATGGATGTAGCTATGAACATAATTCTTATTATTTAATGTGTTTTTATTTATTTAACAATTAATTATAATAAAACACTAAACTATTGACACTGAATTAGTTTACAAAGTATAAAAAATATTAATGTAAAGTACAATAACTTACATAAATTGAAATGAGCTATAAATAGTAATTAACAATAAGATATATATACTTAGCTAAAACCTAACTTGTGTTGACTGTGTAGGCTGAATACTAATGTGGAACAAACATGAAAGATCTTTGCACTATGTCATAACCAAGAATATAATTTTGAAATGTATATAGATAAGGGCTCATACTAGAGTGGATAGGGGTACACCCTGGCCTTGTATATTGACTGGAACCATGTTTGTGTTGACTATATAGGTGATTTTATTGTATAGGTGCCTATGCCTAAATGAGATGGAATGTTGGTCGACTAGAGATGTTGAATTGATGCATGAAAGTACATGTAATATAAAACCCTCATAGTGAATAACAAACAAAATATATGTCGAATTTAAAAGGGGGAATCAGGTAAGGGGAGTAGCCAAAATATCCTAGAATACTATGCATAATTTAAGTGATACCTACATAGCTGAAAAGGGCCTCATGGCAATGTATTTCTCCCTCCTAGAGTGAGAATGTGAACATTGATGTTTGATATGTATGAATGCAACTAGTAAATTAACTTGAATACTTGAAAACAAGTATAGTTGACCTACAATAAAATAACTTCAGAATTGGCATATTACTATTAGAATAAATTAAAAATTTAATTGGGAAGAATAGTGTCCTTTTGCTAGATGCGTAGTAACTTGTATAGAGAGTATTATATGTGTATTAAATGACATTGATATGAATATATAGTGGAATATTTGGCATATATAAATTAATCAACCTTTATAAAAGTGTGAGAGAGTCAACATGGAACATCTTTAATTTGAAAAGTAACTATCAGAGTGTATGGGATAAGGCCGCACTACTGAATAGGGATAACTTGCAGTCTTGTCTGACTAGTGTGGTTTTGTCCCAAAAGGACAAACACTATTGGAACCTAGCTAATAGGATTTTTGAAAAAATTAGGGATATTTAAATGATGTTTTTAGTATTTTCAAGGTAGTAAGTAGAATAGTGAAGGCTCTCATAGAGATTGCACATTAATGGAATGAGGAATAGCTCAATAAAGGTAAGTATGTCAAGATTAAACATTGTCAAGTACTTAATGGTTAAATTTAAGTGTGTACATTCTCCCTTATTCTAATAATGAAATGAATTAATAGATTAAATGATATGGATAACTAAGTGGGTACACATGCTATGTATTTGATGTAAGGCTTTATTATGCAAGTGCCTCAATGCAAAAGCTACAACAATGCCAGTAAAAGTAGTAACTGTCCATATTTTAAAATTAAAAATTTAAAAATAGAAATTTGAAATTTGAAAAGAGATTGAATAATGAATTCACCTAAAGTAATATCAAATCTAATTTACCTCAATTTTGAAAGTGGAGATAAGGTGCTTTCAATTTTATTTATTTCCTGGACAAGGAGAACATAATATTTTGAAAGTGGTAGTAAGATGAGTGTTTGGCCATTATGTGTCACTATACCATAACCATACCAGCTCGTAGGGTTGGAACTTGTGGCAAAATTGAGAGTGATCATGTCTTAATGAGTGAGACTTTTGAATTAGACAGGGGTATGATTTCACTTGTGAAAATCATTCTATGTAAGGGTAAAGTCCTAACCATCGAGTGTCACTAGACTCTGATGGAAAAAAAGGTGGAACCATGTACTTGATTCATGAAAGTGAAGCTTAAACATTAAGTGTCATTAGACTCTAACATGGCCCACTTTTCTACTTACGAATCACACCATTACAAATGGATTTAGATTCAATTTGAATTTTTTTAACTTTGAAAAAACTAAACTTTAAATTTGAAATGTAGTAGCATGAACATGAATGCATATCATTCCCCCTATATTTTTACTAAATTGAAAAAGAATGCCAATTGAACTTGTAAATATTTGAAAATTGTAAGCATAACTATTTTTGTAAATACATGTGCATATGCATCAAGTGCATATGAAAATGTACTCAAGTAATTTTAATAATGATTGCATAGGCATGTCATATGCCCACATTATCTATTTTATTTGAACCACATTGAAAATTTGAACATTGTATTTTGTCATAAATATGAATTATTTTGCTCATGAGGGCTTGAATTCTCAAGGAAAGCTTATTTTGATGCCCCCCTTTGAGATGAGAGATGTATCTTTCAAGTCACTACTATCAAAAGAAAACATGTATAATATGTGAAACATATGATCATGTAGTAGTATGTTAACATTTGAAATGTATTTCAACATAGTATTAAATATAATATCAAATTGTATATGAAACATGTGCTAGATAGATATAGCATTGATGTACATAAGTAGTATGTGCATGATATGTATCATTTCACAAAAGTAAAAGTAAAAAGTAGAAGTGATGTATGATAGGAATCACAATACCATAGTAACAAACAATCAACATAGAAGTAATGTCAAACAATGTTATTTAACTTGCATAGAATGTCATACATAAAGCTAAAAGGCCACATACAATGGACATATGAATGTTGCACAAAAAAAAATCCAAAGTCCACACTCAAATGGCATGAAGATGCCATGCAAGAAAAAAACATGTATATGTTGCACACATAATGTCAAGGACCATATATAATAAACAATAAAATCCTAACTTATCATATAGTAAAGTAATAAATTGAAAATAAGCATAGAGAAAATGAGACTAATCTACATCATCCATATTTATCCATGTCATTTTTAGTAAATAGTATATCCATATAGCAAAATTTAAATTATGAGTTAATAGGAAAAAAAATTATGACATAAGTATCATCATGGTGGAAAAGGTTGTAGCTAGATATAAACTATTGAGGTGTTCATAGAGAACGAAGAGATGCCTCCAACTTATCAAGGCTACTGGGTAAAAAGGGATGCTTGAGAACCATGTAATAGTATGTCATGTATCACACTCACATACTTTGGGAAAATATTTTGTGTATTGAAAAATGAAATATGCTATCCACTTAATATGAAATACATAATATATGTAAACAAGTAAATTTTCAACATAATAATATGCTTGGAAGTCCTAATTTTGATTTTTGTACAAATATTTTATTTTTGACATTGATGCTTTTTTAAAAATTTGCTAGATTAGAATTGAAATTTTTGAAAAGTGCTAAGAATAAAGGCTTTGAAAATATAAGAAATGGTAGGGATTCAAATAATCCTCAATGTGGTGTTGAATCATAGTGTGTAGTGATAAGTAAAGAAAGCAATATACCCCTAATGTATGTGTATTTCGATCATAATCATGTAGCATAGATAGTGGATATGTAGATAAGGATATGCATACCCCCAATGAGAAAAAATCGATGTGTGCACATGTAGTGTGTAAAATTATAAATATGCAATTATGTAAGTGCAATGGAAGCCATATCATGATATATATGCAATATTAAGAAAGTGGATTTCCATAAATAATGTGCATTGAAAGTATAGTAAGATATATCTTTTGGATTTTTTGAATTTGTTTGAAATTTAAGAGGGTGGGTGATCAAAGTGAAAGTAAAGCAAAGGGATAAAATAATACTCAGATAAGGGATAGAACTAATAATGAAGTAAAATCAAATAAATAATGTACAAATGGAAATATGCAATTAGATAACCAATTATGTCTATAATGGGAGGCATTATGTAAAACCTGTGGTGTGATATTAAGAAGTGACTTCTTATGAAGAGGAAGTGCATTTTAAATTTGAAAAATAATCATATCTTGTAATATAACCATATGAATCATTGTTCATATGCCCATGAGAACCTGTATCCACATGTATCATAGGAGAAGATGTAATTATTTGTATCTGTGGTGATGTAATGTAGATGTTGATAGTGATGATGCATTGATTATTTATGTCCAGGGAGAAATTATTGATTGACATTATAGTTGAATACAATATGTTTAAGTTTTATATATTCTTATGTTATATTGATATGAATGGATACATTTAGAACCAATTCATGTTATTTTATTTTTTTGGTATTTTAAAATTAAAAATTAAGTAAATATCCAACCTAATGGGTGTATACATTATTTATAAATTATATAACACCTCAGTCTTGTACACTTGGCAAATACATATCATGGATGTCTCTTCATCTTCTAGATCCTTCTCACTACCAAAAGGCTCGCATACACTATCTTTTTATGTCAATTTCTTATTTCTTAGTCTAAATAATGTTATTATAATGACTCAGACTTTATATCATGCTTAGAATATTGTAAATCTACTTATCCTTTATCTTTGCAAGTTTTGGACCTATGCCTATTTTATAGTCACTTAAACACTTGCATCCCAGTAAGATGCCTATGTTGATGCAAGTGTCCTACCCAACACAAGTGTCCAACACCATAAATTCATTTAATTTGTAAATAAAATGTATTCTTATGATCAACCTAAGTGTTTTAATGCAAAATATTATCTAAAGGGATTGGTATATATACATGATCAATCCTCATTCATTGCTCACCTAACTTCTTATATATTCACAAGGCAACTTACTAAAGGCATTCAATCAAACACTCAAGTGAGAAAATTTTCCATATTTTCTTCTATTTCTATATCATTCATAAGGACAACACATCTACAGGTTTGAATTAATAAAGGAACATTTCATGAGACACATTTTCTAAGTTACAAGTTAGGTCACTATTGTACTTGCTTATCACACATTGCATGACACACACACAATCCAACATTTATGAGAGAACTACATAAGTATAAGGTCTTATATGGAGTATTGGATATGTAGGAAATGCTCATTGATAGAAGGGTATTTGAGGTAACTTGACATTGTGTTCCCATTAACCCATTTTTCCCATAACCACTATGAAGATGAAGAATTAGGGTTTTCTCATTTGACAAAGAGTGACAATCTATGACCTAGATCTAAATGCACCAAATCAAAGGTGACACATAACCTAGAAACATACAAGTGGTCACATCTAATTTCAATAGGTATTTCACATTATACACATATGTATTTTTTAGATAGAAGTGTTGATGCAACCATCTTAGGTTGATGCAAAGGTCTATGACAACAAAGGTATAATTTACATAACCAGGTGACTGATCTAGAATCTAGATATAGTCTATTTTTTGCTTGTTCTAAATCTAGTCTATTTTCTACATGTTATAGATCCATATTTGTGTTAGTATGAAAACTAGCTAAGTATATTATATTTATTATCATTGTAATATCTAACATAGATGCACTTTTCATTTTTAACATATCTTGAGATAATAAAATTAGTATATGTTTTATTTAAGTTTTAAAATTAATTGGCATGTTATATAGATAGTTTATCACCTTTATGTCCTAGGCTATATCTATCCCCTTCAACCTTAGATTCCCCAATCTATATTTTAGGGTTAAACATTTTGGTGAACCCATCCTTTGTTTGTTAAATAAAGCCATAGTTTGCATGTTAGAGTTTTCTCCTTTTTTAAAAAGTTTATTTCAGATTTATGTATTATTTTTAGATTTGATTTTTTATATAGACATAGCTTAAGGCATGTTATTTACCTTCTTAATCTAGGCCTTTTGCTTGATTTATTTTATATTGGGTTAAATGTTAAATTCCTCATGGAGTCCTTTATTATAATCCATGCCCAACCTAATCCATTCGATAGTTTGTTCAATGCTCCTAATGACCAATGCATTGCATATGAAGATATTATGGCATATCAAAAATAGGATGACAAATATTCTTTTGCTTATAACTATGAAAATGAAAGAACTAATGATGAAAATGCAAGTATAAATGAACATGTTGATGATCATAACATTATTTCATATGGTTATGAGTGTGACACTATTCCACTTGGGTATGAAGATCCTTTTTCTCCTATTTATCCTATTTATAATAATGAAAGGCCTAAAAAGTTATAAATGACAATTTTTTTAGTGAAACACATAAAGATGATCCAATACACATGAAATAAATTAACACTTATGATGTTGAAAGTTGCAATGTTTCATGCAAAAATTCTCAAGATGAACCAAAAATTGAATGTTTCTCTTCCTTTATAATGATAAATATTGAAGAAAATGAGTGTGTGTCTTATTCCCAAAGTAATGAAAATGTTTAAAATCTTATTCCTTCTTTAGACCACTCAAGTGAAAATAGTGAAAATTATTCTCTAGGTATTAATGATACAAATTCATGAACTACTTATTTCCCTATCCTTATAGGTTGGAAAGATGAAAATGACAATGATGCCAAAAATCATGTAGATGTATGTGATTATACCTTTATTTGAATTCAAAATAAGCAACAAAACATATTTTCTAAAGGTTTCCTAATGAAATAATTTCGTAAGAAAAATAATAATGATGTAACTAATAGTTATGAAAATGTTCCTTTCTCATATAATAATGATTTACCTAAAGGAGAAAGTGATATTGCATATTCTATCCATATTACATGTAATAACAATCCAAGTACTTGAGATCTTTCAAATAATCATTGCATTAACCTTCATGATATCCAAAATGATATAATTATGTCTCTTGAATCATCATACAAATTGGATATCCCTTTAACTAATGTTTTTACAAACCACATGATGATCTTATCCTACAATATAGTGAGGGTGGTAAGGATTCTATTATACTTTTGTTCCATATAGATGGAAAATTAAAACCTATAAGCACTTCTTCAACCTCTTTACCAATACCTCCTAGTGATATGCTATCTCTAATGACTACCATGGGAGATCTTCAACAAAAAATGACTATTATTAAATTGAAAATTTCCTCCCATGAGGCTGATTTTAATGACAATATCTTAGAGTACCAACCCCTTACTAGAGTGGTTTTTGACTATCCATATCCTTCCACCATTATCATGCCTATGTTCTCTTCCTTTAATGGTAAAACATATCCTATAAATAATTTGAAACAATATATACACTCCTTTGAAAATTGGGCTAAATATGGACACTTATTACTAAAATATTTCCATATAAGTTTAGCTAAATGATAAAACTTCATCCAAATTATCATTAATAACCACACATATTTGAAAATATAAAAGGATAAAAATTTCACTTACCATGGTATAAATGGGCACCATGATAATGATTGTTTCAATCTTGAGCAAAACTTTATGCAATTACTAGATAGGGAAATTATTGCATTTTGGAAAAAAACATCTAGATCTCTTTCCCCTACTTATTATAGTAGTTTTTATAATATTTCCAATACATCCAATTATACTCCTTTTAAGGAACACATGGTCCATTGACCTTTGCATAAGATAACCACTAATAGAATTCCTTCTACTAGTGTACCCTCTTTTAGGACTGATCTTTCCCATACTGATACTACCAAGGACCCATAAATTGATTAGGTTATCAATATATGGAAACATGGAGGGGTGTTATAATCATATATGAATGAGACATATAAGATTGAATACTAGAAGATCAAACACATAAATTTGTTGTAATGAATAAAATCACATAAGAGCAGAATAGAGATAGATTGTATTTAGTGAATGGAGGTGTATAAAGCATGGGGTTCACACATCTCACAGTTCTATCACTCAAAATTGTAACAACACACTAAGATAATATAGTACACTATCATAATGGATATATCACCATAATGCTTATTACATAAATGGCACAAGGGTCAAGTAGCTCCACAATCCTCATTGATGAGTCCAAAATATGACTCATTATTACTATCAATTTTATTAATTTTTATTCCATTATGTCTCTTTTGGATTGAACAATGCAAGGATATTTGGATTATATCTAATCTTGTTGTATTAATTATATGATTTATATTAATTAATGTAACTAAAGTATAAGTTATTAATTCTAGCATTTAATTCTAACTCTTCGCATGTTTAGTCTCTCAATTTTGTGTATATACAGATGATACAATAGTCTATAATGAATAAGGACATTTTTGATGATATTATAAGACAACCTATATAAAATATTTTGACATTTAGAAAGCTAATAACTCATTTAAAACATTTATGGTTCATTCAAGTCTTCTCTAGATTGAGCTATGAACTTGTCTAATAGTTGTATACTCACATAGTCCACTTCTATAGACTCACACAGTAGCTATGGACTCACCTAGTCTGTAGCCATGAACTCATTTAAGATCCAATTTTTTTCTTCATTGAAGCATTTTACCATTCCTATCAGCTTATCAACCTTATTATGGAATTTTTCAGCATCTAGGTTCCTTGAAGCAAGTTGCTATAGAACTCACTAGTTTTTCATATAAATAGTTTCAAAACCTACCAGAATTGCTATAGAGTTGCTCTGAACTCTACCAAAACTGCTCTGAAATCTTCCAGTCCAACTTCTAAGCTTGAAAAACTAAAATATATGTACTTTCTATGAACTTGAATATTGTTTTTTGTCACTATTTATAAGATTACTATAAATAGACTTTATATATATATATATATATATATATATATATATATTAATTAGTGTAAATATGTCATGTACTATTTATAAGGCAAATCAATCTAGTAGATCTAGGAAGTCATTATTAGTAGATATGCAGTGGATTTTGTAATAGATGGATCTTCCTATTTCAAACTGACAATCACTTATTTTAAAGAACCACTGAAACTAGGAGATTTGTCTTGATAACAAAATATTGGCAGCTGAGATCTAGGGATCTACAGTTACATCATTATATAAGTAAAATATTCATGTCTCAATATAGAGAGGTTATAAGAAAGATAATATATTATTGTTTAGTTAATATTCCAACACAATTACAATTATATTCATATAATCTATTTTGATCAATTAATGAAGATAGATCCAATTTCTAAGTACCGAGTTTTATTTTCATTAATGTTCTCAAGGTGAGCAAGGGCCCACTCTCTTCAGGAACTAGGAATGTATTTATATATGGTATTCTATGTATTTATAATTTTTATTAATTATAAATATATTTCATTTTCATATCAATAATTATAAATAGATTTCATAACCTACAAGAAATTATCTTTTAATTTTAGGAGTTAATTCAAGATTAAAAATCAATGTGTTTAATTTCAGTAGATTATTTACATTCAACAAGTGTGATTACTTTCAATAGATTATTTACTTTCAAAAAGTATGTTTATTTTTAGTAAGAGTGTTTATTCCAATAAATTAGATTACAGAGTGTTTTAATTCTTCAAGTGTGTTTCTTTATTGCACAAACAAATCCTTTATATAATAGATTAGATTAGACATTTAGAAAGGACAACCCTCTAAATCATTTATGTAAGACCTAAAACTATAAGCCTTGTTGTAGTAGCTTTGGATGTTGCCCTTGGTTTAAATGACATCAAAAAATAAAGTTGATTAAATGAAGGGATGAATAACATACATCATTTTTGGCACCATTTTTGAGGACTGTAGGTGTTAGTAAGGTAATCCTTATTTGTCTATAGTAAAAAACCAAAAACATTGAAAAAATCAATCAAAAATCAAATTTACGAACTGACCTAGAGATGTTAAAGGAAGGTTCATCTCCAAGGATCCTAAGTTAGGACTAGAGGAGGAAGAATAAAAGTTTTGACTGAGAGATATGAAAACATAAGAAAAACACTTGAATCATGCTTAGATTCATCACCATAATCAAGATCATCTTCACAAAGAAACCTTTTAAGAAGTCTCACATTTGGGAGATCTTATCCTATAGGAAGAATTAATCCTGAGGATCCTTTATCTGAAACAGTAAGTCTTAGACCTCAATCTTTGCAAGATCAAAAGGAAATAATATATTAGATCTTTAATAAAAGATGGTAAGAAATAAAAACTATGGCTTCTAACCAAAGAAATATATAAAATTCTAAAGAAATAGAATTCAATTACAACAAGATAGATCCAACATATCAAACCTCCATGAAAAGCATTTCACTGTCAATTATGCCAACTTCTAAGGGTAAGTCCTCAAAAGATCCAAATCAATTCCTATTTGAGTTTAAAGTGTTATGCCAAACTTATGATTACACAAATGATAGTCATAAACGTAAACTATTCCCTTATACACTTAAGGAGGCAGCCATGAGGTGGTTTATGGGCCTTTTAGGTGATTCTATTAATACATGGAGAGACATGAAAATTAAATTTCTCAATAAGTATCAAGATTACTATAGAGTAACGGACATGAAAGAGTATTTCTTCAAGATCAAACAAAATGAAGAGGAAAGTCTAGAAGATTATCTAGATAGACTCACATTTGTCCAAAAACATAGTGGTTATCCACGTATAGAAGTAGTGTAAATGGTCATTATTAAGAGATTAGATGATGACTCTAGGGATAATCTAAACTTGATGGGTAAAAAGGAAATTATCAAATTAACATTCTATTAGATTTTAGATCTATGCACTAATTATTCTAGAACAAAACCAATCATCAAGAAATAAAAACTAGGAAAATCCAATGAAGTTAGTCAATTGATGGAGGAATTTACCAATTTAAAAACTAACATTTTGGTCTAGTTAATTACTACATTATATGGTCTTCAATCCAAACCTAATTCCACCACAAAACCCTTAGCCATCTACTATCCAAAATATAAATTAAAAGATACTCTTAGAGATTATCTTTTGAATAAAATAGAAATATGTGGGATATGTGACAATAAAGATCATGATAAAAACCATTGTAACCATAGTTATGTTTTGAAAAATCAATTGAAATAAAATAGTTAACCTTTATAAGATCTAAAATATGTTTAAAGACAAAATCTATTTCCACAAAACTAGACCCAAGGTCAGTTTGGTCAAAGAAATCCCATTAATCCATAGATGACACCCTCAATTACTTAGGGACATCAACCTATGTGGGGAAAAGCACACCCAAAATGGGTCAATCAAGAATGAATGATTCATCAACATTAGATGATGCCTTAAAAACCAGGGATACCCCAACCACAATCAAAACAATGGGAAAATACATAGTGGAATGTTGATCCACAATTTAACCCTTAAAGAAGCTTTCCATCATAACAATCTTTGATGGCACCTCCTATAGCTCAAATTTTAGAACAAGTTAATCAACCCCAATTACAGCTCAATTGGTGGCTAACCCCAAGAACAAACAATCAGCCCCTATTTATATAAATGAACAAGGAGAAACTATGAATGTAGGAGCTATTGAATTTGTAAATATTTAATTCAAATTAGGTAGAACAATTAAAGAGCCTCCTATCACCATATCTGAAATGCCTAATGAAAAACCCAAAATAGATACACCTCAACCCATAGTAAAAAAAGACTGAAAAAATGTCAGAGAAGATAGAGGAACATAACATTGGTCCTCTACCTATTGCTTTTCCTAACATATTGAAATAAATTGAAACCAAGAAAGAATATGATTTGATTCAAGAATTAAGAAAATTAAACATTGAAGTACACTTGTTATAAGCCATCAAGGATATTCTAAAATTAAATAGATTATTGAAAAGCCTATGTGTCAAGACACCTAGAATAAAGAAACAATACCTAAAGACCATACATGTATATCATAAACTAGTTGATCTTTTAGTTGGAAAACTACTGCTACCTAAATATGCAGGCCCATGTAGTCTAGTCATAATAGTTACTATAGGAAAAACATAAATACCCAATGTTTTGGTAGATTTTGGTGCAATAATCAATTTAATGACAATTGAAACTCTCCAGACACTCTCTCTTATGGGGATGTAATCTACCTCCACCATTCTCTAAATGGATGATTAGTCAGTTGCTAAAATAAAAGGCACTATAGAAGATGTAGCTATAACAATTGAGTCATGGGAGTATCCATTAAATTTTAGGGTGTTATAACCTAAAACTAAGAAGTTAAGCTACTACCTCATTTTAGGAAGATTTTGGTTAGCTACTGTAGCAACATTAATTGATTACAAATTAGGGGATATGACTATTTTAAAAGGTCTAAAAGTAAAATGAATATCCTTATATTCCAATGCAAAACCCTCATTGTATTACACTAAAACACTTTGGGTAGATGAACCAAAAAAAACAAGAATAGTCTTTTATCCTTGGCCATGATAATAGTGCAAGGACACATGCAAAAATTAACTAATGAGTTAGCACAAGATATGGAATAAGCCACTAACCTCATGAGCCTAGCTATGGAATTTTTCAATCTCTCCATTACAAACTTTTTTAGTCTATTTGCTATGGAATATGTTAATTTATCTGCTATTGACTTTTCTAGTTTGTCTACTATAGACTCTGTCAGTCATTCTGCAATAGACTTTGTCCAATTCTTGTCTGCAGACTATGTGAGTCCATCATCTATGGACTCCACTAAACTTGTTACTACATACTCAATCTTTAGACATTCAACATATGACCATAGACCATTGTAAGAATGTTAGAATTGGTAGAAGATAAACCAACTAATTTCTCAATCGCATTTCATTATTCATTAGCCAAAATCATTCTTCTAGGATATGGATTTGTAAAAAATGTAACTACATTTCATATTTTATTACCACATCCATTTCCTCTTTATTATTTGATGAGTAAATTTAAAAAAGTCGAATATATCCATCCTGACACTAAACAAGTTATGGTATTACTAGAAAAAATATTGAATATAAATAATTGGTTAATCCATGATCACGAAATGAAAGTTTTTGATGTCTTAGAAAAATACACCAATTTTTTTTCTTAGGATTATACAGATATAAGAGGAATTCATCTGATTATTTGTACCCATCACATTTACACAAGCCAAGATTAATTAGTTAGACAACCACAAAGATAAATAAATCTATCATTAAGGGATATAGTAAAAACTAAAATTGAGAAATTATTGGACGTAGGATTCAGTTACCCTATTTTAGATAGTCAATGGGTTTTTTTATTGGTAATTATACAAAATAAAAATAGAAAATAAAATGTCTATGTAGATTATTGAGAGCTAAATAAAGCCACTATAAGGGATTATTTTCTTCCTTTTATTGATCAATTACTTGATAATCTAGCAAGAAAAAAGTATTTTTCCTTATTGGATAAATTTAGTGGGTATAATCAGATAACGGTAGCAGTTGAGGATCAAGACAAAACCACCTTTACATGCCCATGGAGTACATTTTATTATAGATTTTTACCATTTGGTGTTTATAATTCCCCATCTACTTTTTAACAAGTGATTTTATTCATACTCTCTGATTTGACTAATGATTATGTTTAAGTGTACATAGATGACTTCACTACTCATGGAGATACATTTGATGAATCCTTACACAAGATTGACAAGGTCTTATCTAGATGTGAACAACACCAACTATTATTAAGACATGAGAAAGGTTTGATGATGATAGATCAAGGCATAGTATTATGACATCACATTTCTACTAAGGGAGTCCAAGTGGATCCCAATAAAATTGAAATAATTTCCAACTTGCCTATCCCACATAATCAAACTAATATAAATATTTTCTTAAGTCATGATGGTTTTTACATATGTTTTATAGAAGAATTCAGTAAAAAATTTGCTCCTATGTTTTCTTTGTTGGCAAAAGATAGTGAGTTTATGTGGAGTGATGATTGTCAAAAAGATTTTGAAGCCATTAAAAAAAAATTAAACTCTGCACTAGTGTTAAGAGGACCCAACTGGGATAAACCCTTTCAAATTTACTTTGGTGTTTCTAATTATGAAATGGGGACAATTTTATAATAAAAAATATGAGAATGATCATATGTATGTCATTTAATATATCAAAAAAATCCTCACACCAACTTAAAGGAATTATAAAACCATACAAAAAATTCTTTGTTGTAATTTATGCCATCAACAAATTTAGACACTATATTATAGGTTATAAGGTCTTCATATACATAGATCATTCAACCATAAGGCATCTCATGAATAAACCTATAGTAGGAGGAAGAATCATAAGAGGGTTGTTACTTTTATAGGAATTTGATATAACCATCATTGATAAACTAAGAAAATTTGATGTGGTTGTAGAATTTTTGTCTAAAATAAATAATGTATGTAGTGAAGAACAAATTGAAGATAACTTTTTAGATGAACAACTATTTATTGTTTCAGTAGAATCCCTATGGTTTTCTAGTATAGAAAACTATTTGGCCATAGGGATGTTTCATTCTCATTTTAATCAAAAAGAAAGAAAACATTTAATTAAAAAAAGTTCTTCTTTCAAGTGGATTAATGGCATGTTATTTAAGTATGGACCTAATAATGTGTTTTGCAAGTGTGTAGTAGATAATGAAGCATATGACATCATTAGAGCTTGTCATGATGAAATAGGAGGATGACATTATTCAACAAAAATAACCATGAATAAGATCCTAGGATCAGGATATTATTGGCCTTCCCTTCATAGGTAAGTAAAGAAGTCTATCAGATGATGTGATCCATGTCAAAGGATAGGATAGCTTACACTATTAACATAGATGTTTCTTCATCCATAGGTAGTATTGGAACCATTTGAAAAATGGGGAATAGACTTTTTTGGTCTTTTGATCTTCCATCCCAAGGAAAGGAATACATCCCAGTATGTACAGACTATGTCACTAAATGGGTTAAAGTTTAAGATTTATCCTTTGCTAGAGAATAATTAGTAGCATATTTTATATATTTCAAGATCGTGCAATGATTTGGTGTACCGAGAGAGATTGTGTTAGATCAAGGATCAAAATTTATGTATAATATTATTAAACATTTCATAGAAGTATACCAAGTCAATCATAAGAAATATTCTTCTTACCATCCATAGTCTAATGGCCAAGTAAAAGTTACTAACAGAGAGCTGGAGAACATTCTAACCAAGATAGTTAGCAACAATAGAAAAGATTGGGTAACTAGAATACCAAAAATAGTATGGGCCTACAACACTAATTGGAAGATAACAACTAGATTTTCACCTTATGAGTTGGTATATGGTAAGAAACCTTTACTTTCTATTGAATTTGAATTAAAAACTTTGAAAATAGCAATGAAAGTAGTTATTGATTTGGATAAGACAAATAAAAATAAAAGTATCCAATTAAATGAACTTGATGAGATGAGGACAAAAAATTTAGAAAAAACAAAAATGATGTAATATTAGAGGAAAATATCGGATGATTCACACATCAAAGCAAGAAGATTTCAAGAAAGAGATTTGGAACTTTTGTTTGACTCCAAGTTTTAGAAATTCAAAGGTAAGTTGAAAACAAGATGGTTATGCCCATATCAAATAGAAAAGATATTTGAGCATAAATCGGTATAATTATTTCTAATAGATATAAATTAGAAGACTTTTTTGGTCAATGGATAGACTCAAACTATATCATAAACCTGTTAGTAAAGAAGAGTTTATTCAAAATATCATTCATGAAGTGGTTTTCATGAAAAAACCTAGTTATTCCATGATAACAACTCCATAATGGTATATTCTATAAAATAAAATAAGGAGACCACTTATTGGTTTTTTTCTTCCAAAAAATTAAAATTAAAAATAAAAAAATATTTAAAAAAACATAAAATTAAAAAAAATTGATAGCGAAAATATTTTTTAGGACACTATTGACAATGTTGTTCAGAAAACTAGCATGTTGGCTAGTTGTGCATTGAATTATGAGCCTTGGCTTGAAAACCAAAAATGGATGGTTAAGGGAAAAATAAAAAAAAGCATATAAAAATAAAAAAATAATAAAAAATTAACCAGTTTGTTTTAGGCAAAAAAATCACTGATGTATTTATTTGTATGCATTCTCAAAAGACTAATTAATGTATTTGTTCTCTATTTAGAATTAGGTGATAGGAAAAGAACGAAGGCTAGGAGTATGATTAGGTAAGTACATAATTTTATTTATCTATATTAGGTTATTATAAGTCTTTTTGGTTTATGCATGTTATGATAAATAAGAGGTTTGAGGAGAAGATATATTGTAAGCCATCAAAGTAATAACTAAAAAATAACATTTGATGACATGGAAGGGACATAAGTGAAAGGACACACAAGTAAAATTAATTTCATGTCAACCAACAATAGCATTTGATGACATGGAAAGATAATAAGTTAAAGGACATACAAGTAAAATGAATGTCATGTTAACTTTATTCACATTTACAAACCATCTACCGACTCAATCCACATTATTTTGAATAATGATGACACGTTTGATAGTGCTCAAGTTTAATAAGTGTGCAATTACATTAAATCTATCTTAAATATAGTTTTAATTAAAACCTTTATGTTGTATCATGATTTCTCAGATCATGTCAATAGCTACCAAAATAAAGTTAATACCCATTTGATTGTTTCTTTTAATTTTTGATTGTGTGCTCTCATTTTCATTGTCACCAACTATTTACACTTGTTAAACCATCCCCAACTTTCAAAAAATTACTAGAGTTAACATGGGACAAACTAAATGATCCAAACCTGAGTCTATAGCTAGACTAATGACTGATGACATTTTTGTAGCAATTTTTGAGGAAGTTGGTTGGCTACAATTTTTAAATAAAATTGAAGTGCATGATGAAAATCTGGTGAATGAATTCACTGCAAATCTAACAAATGACTCCACTACAGTGAGAGGCATCAATATTCTAGTTTACATCACAATCATCAATGAAACTTTAGGGATTATTGAAGAAGGTAAGAAAAATACTTAGAAGAACTCCTTTTTATGAGTTAATTGCATAATTCAATGGGAATGAACAACTGTCTATTTCATGTGTACATAATCATCAAGAAAATTCAAAATGGATTAGTGGGGAAACCCTACTTAAACCCTAGAAATATGTTTTCTTTTGGGTTATGAAATATTTCATGTGTGAAGGTCAATACAACATTTTGGGGTGTGAGGTTATGAGAATCATTCTTCACATCAAGTATGGCCTGGAATAGATTCAACATAGGGTTAATCTTCCATTATACCTGTATAGATCCATTCGAATTTTGGCCACTAATAGATCAATTCCACTTTGCCATCATGGCCTTATCCATTTGATTATTCAACATCATTTCATTCAACAAAACAAATCAGCATGTAATAATTTTTGGAAATCCAAATTTAGTCAATTTTCAACATCTATTTCAAAAGCTTATAGAAAAGCATCAATACCCAAGGAAAAATAAGAGGCTTCCTCTTCTAGGGTTAGAATTTTATCTAGTGAAAGATGAAAAACTAGATCAAAAATAACACATGTGATGGAATAGAGTTTTTAGTAGACTCTAAAAAAAATAAAATTAAGACCTAGGGTTTCATAGTCCCATCTAAACCTTGAATCTAAAGATATCCATTTAACAAACATATCACAGGTACTCAAAACAACTGAAGCATGACAAGTAGCTAAGGATACCTCTTTAAAGGAACATAGTTCCCCTATGCAGACAAAAAAGAAGATGTAAAAAATCAATCTTAGCACAAGATGATGAGGAGATAGAAGGAGTTGACACCCTTGATAGCCTTCAACAATCACCATTGTTTTCTTCAATAAAAATAGTAGAAATAGTAGTATTTCTTGATGAATAAACTATCAAAAAAGATACTCTTGAGTCAACAACAATAATTCTTGATGAATAACCTATCACAATAGATATTCTTAAGTCAACAACAATAGCTTCTAATGAAGAACCTGTAACAATAAATACTCCTGAGTTAACAATAGTGGCTCCTACTAAGGAATCTATTCAAGAATAAAATATATTTACATAATAAATTCTTGTACAAGAAGAAGAATCCCCTCCATCTTCTAAAATTAATGATATAAGACCATTATTAGACAAAGGAAAAAGTATTGTGGTCTCTGAAGAAGAAAAATCATCCAGTTCCACTAAAGATCCATAATGAAAGCTCATCCTTGCAATGTCTAAAGATGATGCCATCATCAAATAATAAGCTATAGATATTGATAATCTTTAGGCTCAACTACAATATAAGGTAACTCGATGCAGACTTATTCTTCTAATTTTTCATTTAATAATGTATATTTCACATCTATTTGGTATACCTTAAAACCTTTGAAACTTGTATATGCTAATAAGAGTCTAATTACTTCCATTCTTGACACATGAGCAAAAGTCTCATCAAAATATATTCCTTGAACTTGAGCATATCCTTTACACACCAATATAGTTTTTTTCGTTATGACTTATCTTTTCTCATTCATCTTGTTTTGGAAAACCTACTTGGTACCTGTTACATTTTTATCATTTATCCTAGGAACTAAATCCCATGTTTCATTATTTACTATTTGATCAACTTATTCATCCATTGCACCATTCCAAATTTCATCTTTGATAGCTTCCATGAATGTTTTGGGTACAATCATGGATAAAAATGTTGAGTCTTATTGATTCTAATTTATCAACATTCTCCTTCTAGTCTGAAAACTTACACTAATATTTCTAATAACTTGAGAGATTAGATTATCTTTCTAAATTTTTCTAGATGGAGCCTTAGATTCTTGTCTTTCTTTCTTCTCTTCATCTTCATCATTTATTTGAAAAAATAACTCATCATGAGAGAATTCTAAATTGAGTCACTTACCTACAAATCTAGCTTCTTGACTCTACTTATCTCATCCACCTTTACATTTGAAGTTTCAACAATCTTGTGAAGTCTCTTGTTGAAGCAAATATAGGCAATACTGATAGAAGAGTAACCTAAGAAGATGCCCTCATCAGACCTTGAATCAAATTTACCAAGATTCTCATTATCTCTTTTGATGAAACATCGACTCCCAAAAGCTTTAGAATATTTTACATTTGTTTCTCTATTATTCCATAACTCATAAGGAGTCGTATCACTATTTACTCTGATTTGACACCTATTTAGGATGTAAACTAAAGTGTTGGCTACCTCTTCCCAATAACCATCTGATAATTTGGAATCTTGAATCATGGTTCTACTCATATATTAAACAATCATATTCTTCTTTTCAACAACACCATTCTGTTATGGTGTTCTAGTAGTAGAGTATTGTCTCCTTTTCCCTTGTTTCTCATAGAAATCATCAAATTCATGAGACCAAAACTCACCTCCTCTATATGATCTTACACACTTGATATTTGACACTTTGTCATTTTCAACAAGCACTTTGAATTCCATAAATCTTGTAAAGGCTTCTAAATTTTCTTGAAGAAAAAATATCCAAGTCACAATAGTAAAATCATCAATGAGGAGCATGAAGTAGCTATTTTACCTTGAATACTTTGAGTTCTCATAGATCCACATACATTAGTGTAGATCAACTCTAATTGATTTATATTGGAGAACTCCTTAGATTTGTATTTCCTTTTTGTTTGCTTCCCATGAAGACATGCCTTGCAAAGAGAATGAGGAATCTTAGAAATCTTGGGCATTTGCCTTACCAACCCCTTTGAACTGATCTTAGCATATTATCAAAATTTATATATCCAAGCCTTCTATGCCAAATATAAATTTCTTTCAATTGACTCATGAATCACTCCTTCTTATTGGATTAATGGAATACATACATGTTATTATCTATTTTGTGAACATTTACAACTAATCTACCAAAATTTGTCTTTCTTACTTGACATACATCATTATGAAAAGTTACAATATTTCTTTGCTTACGCATTTGGATCACACTTAAAATATTATGTTTCAAACCTTCTACATATAAGACATTCTCAGTCCTAGAATGACCATTGTCCAAACTCAAAGTACCTTTACCAACTATGTTAGTAGATGTTTTGTCACCAAACCTTACTAAACCTAGGTTGGAGATAAACTTGTCCTTGTCTCTTGTCATATTATTTGAGCATCTATTTTCTATGAACCATCTCTTGTTCCCATCTTATCTATTATACAAGGCTACTTGAACAAACATTGACTCTTCCTTTAATGGACCACTTAAATTTGGCTTCTTTTCTTCTTTAATCTTATACTTAATCTCTTTGAACTGTTTGATGGTGTTAATGACTTGTATATCATTTTTTTGAAAGGATATTTTGTAGTTATTGTCTATATGACCTTTTTGGTTAAAATTGTATCATATGAGATCCCTTTTGATCTCTAAAGAGAACATACAATCACTATATCTATTACTAAATTGATTGTAGAAGAAGTAATACCCATTGAATACATTATTCATATTTGACCTTCCTTTCTCTTGACCATTAATAATCCATGAATTTTCATTATTTATCCCTTTGATGGATTTTAAATCCATTTAATCCTTGGATAAGATCACATCTGAGTAATTCATGACCTTATTTTACAAATATTCCATCCTTTGGTTGAGATCTTTAACCAACATACCCTAAAGATTATTGGTTGTTGCTTCAAAATATTTTACTTGTGTCTTCACATCATGTATGATTGTATTACATTTGATAAAGCACATATAAGTTTGTCTTGAAGATAAGCCATAGTCTCTTTATCAACCATTGTAGCTTTGATAACCTTAAAGTGGTTAAACTTGTAAGAAGGACCAAATATGATACTAATTGTTAGAGTTACAATCACTGAGATGGGGGTGGATTAGTGAGCCTCAATAATCTAATTTCAATTCCAATTCCTTCAAACCCTTAGTAATTGAAAACATACATTCATGAGGCATACACATCATTCATAGAAAATAAATAACAGATACAATGTAAGATCAAGAGCATAACACATGACATACATGGGAAACCCTCTTGGGGAATAAAACCCACTCTCAAGCCTATAAACACTTGTACTACTTGTCCTATAAGGTATTATAAACTAGAGACTCGTGAAGTCCTTATGACAAATATTTAGTGAAACAATAGTCTCATAAGAAGCACCTACCCTGAGGATGATGAAATCCTTCTGACCCAAAAACTTGGTCAAGTCTTTCTGAGCTAAGGTCTTTAGTAAAACACTTTGTTTTACAAGAAGCACCTACCCCTTAGGAATATCAAGTCCTTTTAATCTCCTATAAAAATAACACCTCCACCTTTGAACTAATTTATTATATCACCTGATGATTGACCTTAATTAACACATCCTCCTCAACATGACCAAATGGTCATTCACATATATCATACTCTAATTTTATCAATCTGTTCACCAAGTTTACACTCAAACATCCAAAATAATCTTTTGGATCAACCTAGATCCCTTTGTTCATTCAAACCTATAAGATCACTTTTATATCAATAGAATTATGACCTCAAGATCATATATAAATTCACTAATCTATTCTTCACATCCTCTAGGAATCCACCCTTTCCTTCACTCCTCAAAGCTTACAAACACCTCCTCACTCAGGTGACACTACTATCTCACAAGAACCTCTAGAAACCAACACATTTGGTTCCACCTTTTATAGATCCATAATGATAATAAAGACAAAAATATGTCTATTTGTCCATAATACATGCCTTCACCTGTAAGGTATCTAAAATAGGTCACACTTAAGCACAACTCTCTTTAAAATAAGCCTAAGTCACCATTTAGGTTTTATGAAGACCCATTCAGCGCTTTCATAGTTCATTGACCAAATTAAGAACATAGGAACAATTTTCAACACATGGATCCATGCCACATGATCTATAGGTCTTCCTTAGGTGAAAATATCCATCATAACACCCTTATACTAATGTCTAATTAGCTCAAACATCTTTTTGGACATATAGTCACCATGAATGAAAATACAGTCAACTTTTAACCCTTCATTCATACTACATATAATTGATCAAACCTTCATAATGCACATATAACATCCTCATGGGTTCTAAAACATACTCTAATAGGCATATCATCTTTAAATATTGATTTATCTAATCATAGCTTATTTTCCCTTCTCAGGTTACTTGTAGATCATATACATAGTTAACTTAAAACCTTTATAGCTTTGATTATACACACTTTAAAATCTTAAAATATATACTTCCAAATTCACCTTGGAGTCCTATACAATTTAAATTTTTACACCATGAGAAAATTCTGCATATATTGAAAGATATATCCCAAAAAGCAGACACTAGTCTTTCCTTTGTTAAATTCAAATATTTGAATTCAAACAGTCACGGTTAAACTTTGGACAATATGCTATCATCTCATGTCATAATTTATTATATTAATCATGCACCATCAATATTCTTCAAACTTTAATTCATAGTGCAATAATTCCCAAATGTTAAACCTCAAATAGTTGACCTCATCTCATGCAATCTTGCAACCTTGACCACACAAACTCTGTTGATCTCTTCAATATTATCCTTACTTTAACAATGCTAGGCAACTTTCACTTTGACCTCTTGAATTAAATGCACACCATTGATCTATATTTGTAATAACACCCACTCACCATTGATCCTTGGAAGAATCTTGATCTTTATATATTCTCAATTTTAAACATCAAACACTTGGCACCATCTCATTGCATCTTGACATCTTGGAATAAACATGCTTCATCGATCCTTTTGTAAGGAGCTCAATATTTACTCATTTTAAGAATAGAAAAATTTGACCCATTTGAATTATTATGCATCATAGATATATATGTATGAACTCCCATAAATTGTTGGCTCTCCATCTGGCCCTAATCTTTAACATCATGAAAAAATGGCTAAGTATGGGGATCATTGCTTATCTACCTAGAATGTCAACTTTGGACCTCAATAAATTTTATTGCACTTAGATGCATGATCTAAAATTTGGACCATATTCTCTCCTCACATGGGAAAATCCAACCATATATCAATATTCTCCTATAATCCTCATGTGTATGATATATATGGCCATTAATCTTCTCACTCATATTTTTCTTTGCCATAGAGCCAACAATGTCAAAAACTACCTGAAAGGCCAACTTTGCACATGCATATATTTTGATGTGATTCATTACATGTCCTAAAATTTAGTGCATATCAACTAGGCACAAAAATTAATAAAACCATATGATCAACTTATCTTGAAACTATCACACACGTGAAATATAACACCATTAAAATGCCTACTTAATTTTTCTTGTCTCATTGCAAATTTGGCTAAGTATGGGAAAACACTGTCAAATTGCCTGGGAGCCCAACTTTGTACTTGCATATCTTATGTTGAACTTAATCAAATGACCTAAAATTTAACACATAGTAACTAGGCATAAATGTGATCACAACCATATAACCAACTCCCCCTAACTCATCCACATGGGGTAATGGTGATGTTAGCAAACTACTTACTCAAATTTTTTGCCACTAGACACAAAATGTCTAGATGAACATAATGAAGAGTCAGATGAATTTCATTCATGCATACAAGCACTCAAACATATTTTACCTCTAATAAAAACTCTTTCACAACCTAAAATCACCATAATCATCCCTAATCATCTGTAAATAGTCAAACTCTAAAGATCAACCAAGCCTTCTTCAAGCATACTAGAATAAGTACTTTGCACACTTTGTCATTACCTTTTGACATCAATGCACACATGAAATTAATATTTTAAATAAATGACAACACTTTATAATAATCTCCCCATTTTTCATTGATGACAACCTATTATTTTCCTTCTCCCTCTTTGCCATAAATGACAAAGTGAATTATTTTGATCTTTGGACCTGACAAGCTATCCACAGAGTTTATAAAGCTCCCCATAACATCATGTTTCATATCATGTCATAATTTGACCAAAAAAGGAAAGTAACACCTCTAAAATATGATATAAACTCCCACTAACACTATGCATACCACTTCTTATCTTGAACTTCTCAACCAAGCTTGATAATACTGAGAGGGACTCTCAATAAGATCTTTGAATCAATACACCTTTTTAGCATCTTCAGATCTCCACACACCATAAAGAAATATCATGTAAGCTTTCAAACCTTATTTCTCAAGATACTTCTAGAGAAATCTCATGAACTTGTTTCTCCCCATTAACCAAAATGCATTCTATTTATTTATAGAGAAATAAATGACACCCAAGCTTTGTCTTAGATACTCAAATGTAGCTTTTGACAATGGTTTGGCCATAATATCTACTTGTTTCTCTATTTTAGGCACATACACCAAATTAATACTTTTATTACTCACTTGTTATCTTAATAAATGAGATATAATATTAATGTGCTTAGTTTTTGAGTGCATGATAGGATTATATGAGATACTAATTGCACTAGTATTATCACAATATATAGAACAATGTCTATTTTATCTTACCTTATAATATTTCAAAGTTTGTTTCATCCATATGAATTACATGAAATAAGAAGTAGTTAATATTTACTCAACTTATATATATTTGATAGTGTCAAATAGGAATTTGACTCAAGAGAGGATGGTTAGTATTGTGTTATTCCCAAAATGAAATCAAAATGAAACAAACACACTAGCATAACATCTCTAGGCCTAGTTACTAGGGGAGCTTAGTTAACCAAACATGAATGGAAAAAATAACTAAAATAAAAAATAAACCTTATTTTACCTTCTTTGGATGCTCCAAAGTTCTTGTTATAGTGGTTTTATTGGTTTGTGTTCATGGAGTCTGCATCAATAGAAGCTTGGCTACATCCATCTCTCTTTGGCACCTTATGTGGATTTGGTTTGGCTTTGGCTCAACATTTTGAAATTATAACACTAAGATGAAATAATTTTTTAATGCATTTGATCATTATAATTTTGGCATATGAGAGCTTAAAATTTAATAGGTAAGGCTTCCTATTTATAGATTTTTACAAATGGCTAGAATCAACCTGAACCATTCATTTCAAGATGGAGATGTGTGGCTAAGGATTAATTCAATTATGAAATTAAAATTCATAAATATGATCATTAATATTTTGGATAGAGGAGAATTAACTAGGCATAGAGGGTCTTAATGAGGCATGGGAGGCATGAATCCTGATATTTGTGGTATTTATGACCCAGAGATGTCTTTCCAAGAAATGAGGTCACTTGATGATGCAGATATTCAATATTCATTTCTAAAAAAAGTATTCAAAAAGTTCCATGGAATTATTAATTAGGATATTTATTTGGTTTAATTAACCTTAAACATGGTTAAGCATTTTGATGCAAACCTTGGCTCTTTGTGCACAAATTACTCAAATTAGTCAGAATGCCTTATTATTGGATCAAAATTTGACTAGATTGGAATTGGAAGTCAATGTCAGATGTATTGGATATGTTATCCCATTTAGGATGTTTCTAACACAAAATAACAAAGGCACATATCTCATGTAATAAATTTGATATAAAAGATAAATCTAGGGCACCCAAGTGCAAAATTGGCATTTTGGCTCGAAATGATTTAATCAAAGTTAGTTGGCCCATAAATTGAATTAAACCATTTAGGGATAACTTGGCCAAAATTGGAACTTGAATATATCAATTTGAAGTCTTTTTAAAGTGTTTAAGTATTTTTAGGCCAAATTGTGCATTTTGGTGGAAATTGGTCAAAAGCCTAGTTGGAGGTTATCAGTGGCTAGATTTGGGTGTCTACAATTTGCCCCTATTTGAGAAGGTATTGTAAGATATAAGCATAGTAATTTCTTCTCAAAGAATTAAAAGGTCCTGTATGCCTAAAATTTTAATGATGATGAACTAACTATATGATGCCCCCTCAAGGGAATGGTTGGCACAAGAAAAGGTCAGCAAGCGGTCCCTTGAAAGAAAGAATGGAGATGAGGGAACTAAAGAAAGGAAAATGAGGGGATGAGAACACAATGAAATTGAAAAATTATTAAAAATCATTGAGAATTAAAGTGAGATGGTGTACAATGGTTTTCTCAAAGGTGGTTATAAGCATTATACCCTGATAGTGGCAACATGGTATGATAACACAATGATTTGCCCAAAGGTGGTTATAATCATTGAGAAAATGGAGTTGCCCTAGTTAGAATAGAAAAACAAGATAACAACATGTCCCTATTTAGAAAAAAATAAAGTAAAGTTGATGAGAACACAATGATTTTCCCAAAGGTAGTTATAATCATTGAGAAATGTAGGTGAAACAGTGTGCAATGATTTTCCCATAGGCAGTTATAATCATTGGACCTCGATTATGGCAAACATGATTGAGTTAGATGATTGATGATGGTAACTTAATATAGAAGGTAATGATGAATTATAACAACCTTTTAGTAGGGATATGATCATCTGAACTAACAAAGGTTGAAATTCTTTCATGATTAATTACTCTATTCTGGATATGATTGGGATTGAATCAAGACATTGGTACTAAAGAGATGGTGATGCCACCATTGTTGAATAGACTTAATGAAGCTAAGTTTTGTTATAGAATGTGTTGGTAGCCATCATGGTATAACATCATGAGGACTTGGCCAAAATATTCACAAGTATTGACCCTTAAAATCCAATACTCAATAGAAAATAATGCACTAATGATAAAAACCATGATGACAATGTAAACACATGAATATGGATGGATTCAAGTGTAATTTTAGACAGGGAATCACCCAATGAATGAACATAGACTAAATCAAGGAAAAAATATATAAATCAAACAAACAATTACACAAAAAAATAACAAAGAAATAAATAAAATAAAATAATTAATTAATTTAACCCATACGAACATTGCCCCTAGAAAATAGGTAACAACTTAACAAACTAATAGAATGGGGGAACTAAAAAAAGGAAGGGGGTGAATAAGTTGTTTTCATATGCACTAGGCAAGTGGACATTGCCTACATATTTCTATGGACATAATATCTAACAAAAACTTTAAGCCAAATGTAGTTCTCCTAGGAAATGGGAAGAAAATGATAACTAATGAAAATGAATAGAATGGATATGATATAAGAATAGGAATGGTCTTGAAAAATGGCAAGTGCATGGGAAAAAAGGCCAAAAATAATGGGGAATCTAAGTGATAAGATATTTGTTTGTAACTTAGTAAGGTTTTCCAAAATATTTTAATGTAAAGAAGTGGTCAATTATTTTTGGTTTTTTCTAACAGTTTTACAAATGTTTTTGGAATTTTTAGAGTATCTCAGCTTGATCGAGAATGACAAGATACTAAATGGTTCAAGCTTGTAAAATAGAAAGAATGTTACTTAGGTTGCTCATAAAATGATGAGAGAATGACTTAGGTAGCTCACAAAATGGTGAGAGCCTTGCTTAGGTTGCTTGAAAAATAGTGAGAGCATGGCTTAGGTTACTCACAAAATGGTGAGAGCATGGCTTAGGTTACTTATAAAATAGCAAGAAAGTGGATTAGGTTACCCACAAAATGGTGAGATCATGGCTTAGGTTTCTTATAAAATGGTGAGAACATGGCGTAGTTTGCTCTTAAAATAGTGAGATCATGGTTTAGGTAGGGTGACTAAGCTAACCTTTACAAATATTGAGTACTACCTACATAGTCCCAAATTAGGACCTCAAATCACTATAGTTCCACCCTATAGTGAAGGAATCTGACTAGTGTAGTAGTCAATTCAAAAAAAATAGGTATAGTTGGTATGAAGGCTTAGTATGGCATAGGAAATGGCAAGTTGGTATATCAAGGCTCAGTAAACAAATGTTGCCCCTAGTTTTCCCATAGGCGGTTATAACTTGGACACAATAGCATAGATCAATGGTATTAATTTTCCTATAGGTGGTTATAATTAGTAGGAATATTGGTGATACTAAAGGAATAACAACTGAAGGACACAATTTCCAAAACTTCTATCATACTGCTCCAAAATAATATCTTTGTCTAAACTACTCAAAACAATTGCTAAAATTGATTGAATTTATCATGTTAAAAAGGTGAAACTAATGATAAAACCAAGGTCAAATAGGTTAGGTAAATAGGATTCAAATAATTCTTGGTTGATATAATGGAATGGTAAAATGGATAAGTAATAGGCTAAGAGGAATGATAAGAATGATATTTGTACAAAGAAGAATTGTGACAAAATGGCACAACTAAAATGGTCCTTATAGAAAATATACCATAGTGATCAAGCATAGTACCGCTTGAGGTGAATAATATTCATTGGCTTAAGAAATTCATCTCCATCTAGTCTCATGAGCTTGTATGCTCCTAATCCATAATCTGAAGTAATGATGAAAGGCCCTCTCCAATTTGGTTTGAATTTACCTTTATTCTTCTTCTTGGTTGTGGTATTTTTTTGGTTTTATTTAAGAAAAATATCACCAAATTCAAATGTTCTATACTTGACACACTGATTGTATTGTCCTTTGAGTTAGTTCTGATATGCTTGAAGATTGTTGAGTGCAACTAGGCATTTTTCATCAAGAAGGTCTAGCTCTTGCAAGTGAGCTAATCGATAGTCATGATCATCTAGAACATGTTTAAAAGATATGTGTAATGAAGGTAACTCAACCTCAATAAGAAGTATGACTTTAGTACCATAAACAAGTGAGTATGGAATGGCTCTTATGGGGGTATGATGATTGGTATGGTATGTCTAAAGGGCACAGAATATTTGAAGGTGTCAATCATGACCAACATCATTGATAATATTTTTGAGAATGTTGACAATGGTTTTGTTCAATGCTTCAGCTTGGCCATTACCTTGAGGGTAATATACCATAGAAAATTATTGTGTGATGTTATATTCATCACATAGCTTATCAACATCCTTTTTCTTGAATGATCTTCCATTATCAGATATAATGTCAGAGGGGATAACCTAGTGGCAAATAAGATGGTTGAAGATGAACTTGGAAATTTTCTTTCCATTCATGTAAGTGAGGGGTATAGCTTCAACCCACTTAGTGACATATTCAGTGGTGGTAAGGATATATTTATGGCCATTTGAAGATGTAGGATTGATTTTCCCAATGAGTTCGAGTCCCCATGTATCAAAAGGCCATGGTGTCAACATTGGTTTCAAAGTCTTGGTAGGGGCATAAATCAAATTAACATGATTTTAACATTTGTCATACTTCTTTACATATGCAGCTACATCTACATCCATTATGGGACAATATTAACCAATATGCAAGAGTTTTAGATAGGATGGCCCTATTAAAATGGGCTTCACATACCCCTTCATGAACTTCCCATAATGTTAGTGTAGATTATATCAAAGTTAAATAATGAAGCATAGTTCCATCAAAACTATAGTGGTAAAGGGTTGAACCAAGTAAGGTATAATGAGTGGTTTGGTGGATAAAGGCTTTGGTTTGTTTTTGAGATAGGTTAAGTTATATAACTTGGTCATGAAGGTAGTTGTAAAGGTCAAAATACTAGATAGAATTAGGACCAATAATATCACAAATCATCATGATAGTGGAAGGCTCATGAGCCGGTACGAACAAGTTCTTGACAAGGAACTAATACTCTCTAGCTTTGTCATTTTGTCAAATCAAAGATCCGATAGTGGCCATAACATCTATAGTTATGTTACTTTCCCTTGGTATATGCTCAAATTGAATGTCAATAATTTGTTATTTAAGAGTGTTGACCATGGTCTTATATGGAACCAACTTGTCATCTTTGGTTTGAAAGAGGTCTATGACCTGATTGATGATTAACTAAGAATCACCATAAACCTTGAGATGAGATATGATCCATTGTACTACCTATCAAAGTCCTTCATCAAGTGCTTCATACTTGAACATATTTTTTTTACAAAGAAAAATAATTTTGAAAGACTTAAGAATTAGATCCCCTTATGGTCTAATAAATAAGAGGCATGCCCCCGATCCATGTGCGATAAATGATCCATTAAAATATAGCTTCCATTTTTACTCTTTAAGAGTTGTGTTAATGATGGTCATTATGGATTTATCCAAAAATTAGAATGTGATTGGCTCTTTGTCTAAAAGGGGTACTTCAGTAAGCTGATCTATAAGGATTTTTTCCTTGATTGCCTTCTGATTAACATACTCTATGTCAAACTTACTAAGAAGCATGATCCACTTGGCCATTCTACCTTATAAATATGTTTAAAATAGTAGATACTTGAGTGGATCTACTTTTTAAATGACCATGGTCTTATTATTCAACATGTAGTACCACAATTTCTAAGATGTGAATATCATGGCTAGATAGGCTTTTTCAATAGGCATATAGTTGTGTTAATATGTGACCAATGTATGGCTTAAGTAGTATACCTCATGCTCTTTTCCATTGTCATCATGTTGAGCTAGAAGTGCCCCCAAGGCACTATTTATAGCTAATAGGTAAAAAATGGTTTTCCTGGCATAAGGGGTAACAAAATAAGAAGATTTATGAGGCAATATTTTAGCTATTGAAAATTTGTTTGGCAGTGATTATCCCATTAGAATGTAACTCCCTTCTTTAGAATATGTGTAAATGGATGACACCTATTTGCTAACTAAGATATTAAGCATTGAATTGATTGGATCTTGCCCTATAAACTATGGAGCTACTTCAAATTGGTTGGTGGTGTCATTTTTGTTATATCTTAGACTTTGGCTAGATCGACTTCAATGTCTCTATGAGACATAATAAAGCCAAGTAATTTGATTGATGTTACTCTAAATAGACATTTATTTGGATTCATATGGACTTTGTATTTACGTAGTCTTTCAAATATATTACATAGCACTGTTAGATGGTCGGCCCTAGTTTTTGATTTGCCTAGTATGTCATCAACATAGTCTTCAACAATATCATGCATCATATCATATAATATGATGGTCATGGCTCTTTGATAGGTGGATTCAACATTATTAATACCAAATGGTATTACCTGATAATAGAATATTCCCCATGGAGTGGTGAATGTTGTCTTGTGTTGATATTTTAGTGCTATTCAAATATGGTTATATCCTAAAAAGCCATCCATGAGTGAAAACATCTCATAACCGACCATGGAGTCAATGATCATGTCAATATTAGGAAATGTAAATTCATCCTTAGGGCAAGCTTTTTTTATGTCTTAAAAATTAGTACAGATTCTAATTCTTTAAAGATTTTTGCTAATAGGTACAACATTAGATATCCATTCTAAGTAGTCAATGGATCGAATACATCCTAATTTTAAGAGTTTTTACAACTCTTTCGTTACTAATATAAAAATATGAGGATGCATTTTTCGTAAATTTTTCTTAACTAGTTTGGCATTAGGGTTTACCATAAGGTGATGTAAAACTAAGGTAGGGTCTAAACCTAGCATGTCAGAATAAGTCCATGCAAAGATATCTACAAATTATCTTAATAAAGCTATAAAGACTTCACATTCCTCTTGAGTGAAGGATGTGCCTAATTTGATCCATTTTGGGTCTGATGGAGTCATGATGTTTACCTCTATTATATCTTCAAATAAAAGGGCTGAGCCATCTTTTAGGATAGTAGGCAAAGACTTGAACTATTGGATGATACTAGGGTCCTCTATTAGGAATTGCTCTTCAACTTCTCCTAGGCATGATGAACCTGAGTCCCCTAATGGGAGATCTAGCCATGTGACAAAAATAGTAAAAAATTATTGAATAATTTAATCAAACACTTATTTCTTAAAACTAAACTTAGATCCATAGGCAAGTTCATCATTTGTGGTCTCTTGCTCTAAATTTGAAGAAGAATGAACACCCCCATATAATGGTGCCTAAAACAAAATTTCACCACTAAACTGGCCTTTATCTTTATTTTTTCCCTATTCAGAAATAACCTCTAAGAGGTTTTCACTTTTGGACCTCAATGTTTTATTTATTTATTTTTGGCTAAGGGTGTTCACTTTCTCTCCAAATTAGGCTTCAGGATCCAATGTGATTGAGAATCTTTATTTATGATCTTCCAACAAAACATGTCTCTAAGGTTTAGAAAATCATAGAATTCCTCATTGTTTTGAAACTCATCAATCAAAAAATTGGATTCTTGTTGGTCCCAATCTATCAGTTGGGGATAATATAATGGCAATGGGTGATTATGAATGATCGGGGTAAGGGTACAAATAGAATGAGAGTTAAATAAGTTGGTTTGAGCTAGGTTATCAAAAAAGCTATGATCAGACTCTGCTTTATTGTCAACATCATCATCACTAGTCCTTGTTGATGGAATGTGAATAAGATATGTGGGGTCACCCCTATGCAATTTAAATCCAAGTCCATAGGGTCTTTTGTACTTAGTCATGAAAATTGGCTCAATGGTTGCTTGTTTATTTGGTCCAAGGCCTCTTCTTTCATAATCTTGATGTTCCATGATTTGATTGGGAATAGGATACTTTGCACTCTTATAATAATCAGCCACCTTGTCATTGTATAACCATGATTCATCTCCCTCGAGAGGGTCTGGTTCTAGGCTAAATGTTGGTACAAATATGATAGGTCCTTTATTTTTTCTCTTTTGTTGCTAATTTATGTGTGGGATAACTTTAGGTCTTCTAAAGGTCTTTGAATTTTGAGGAATATTGTCAATATGAAAGGTATCATGGGTCATATACTCCCCTGGGACATTATCTAAAATGGTGAAATGATTAGAAGCTTCAGGAGACAACATGTGGAAAATGGAATCTAGGGTATTAGGATTTATGCAATTGTCCTCTAGAGAATCAATAAGTATGGCATTTCCTTTACCCTGCTTGGAACTTGGATTCATGTCATATTGGTAATTGTGGATTTGAAACTCGGCCTCTAGATGTTTGTAGTGTTCATATGGGTGAAAATATCTTGGTATATTCACTTCCATCCCTGAGTGGGAGAACTTGATACATTGGTGTAGTGTTGATGGGACTGCATGAATATCATGTAACCAAGGCCTACCTAGAAGCATATTATATGACAACTCAAGATCAAACACATGGCAAAGTGTATCATGGGTCAAAGGTCCAATGATAATTGGAAAGCTAATGATGCCTTCTAATTCTCTCTCTTGATTATCGTAGGCTTTGATTGTGATTATTTTTGGTGGTAGATCTACCATTATGTATCTAAGAAGCTTAATGAGATTTATATACACTATTTGAGGCCTAATCTATTGTCTATAAGGACATGTTTCAATTTATTTTGCTTTATACAAACTTATATGTATAATGGATTATTATGGAGTGGGCCAAGGGAAGACATATCACTTTGGTTGAATGTGACTTGTTGAGTTGGAGCTAAGTGTCCAATCAAAGCTTGAAATTTATGAGGGGATATGTCACTAGCAATAGTGGATTGGGTTAAGAACTAATTCAAAATGTTCTTGTGGATTTTCAATATTTGCAACAAATCTAAAATAGAGATTTGGGATGGTGTCTTTTATAATTATTCCATGATATCAAACTTCTTTTCTAGGTTAGTGGTAAATGGCTTATTCTGAGGTTGAACAACTGGTTAGGTAATGGACAAAGTGGTAGATGGCTATGGGCCTGGGATGGTAATATTTGACATCTAAGTTATGATTACACAATTGAGATTATATACAAGACCATGATTACTAATAAATGGTGATAATGGTGTGGGACTAGATAAGACAAGTCTCAATTGTTAGTACACTTGTATGTGGTCATGTGGTAAGGATGAGTTATCAGTATAAGGTCCAAAAGTGGAAATCCCAATTTCCTTGTTTGCCTATGTGTGGTATAGGTTAGAGAAGGATTATCCATGTAATTTAGTTAAGTGGCATTGTTCAATAGTGGTTTAGATTAATTAGAATTTGGCATAGGATTAATGGAGATGGTATTAACACTGCCCCCTATAATATGACCTAAAACCCTATTATAGTCATGTGCAACTGCATGGTAGGTTTGTTGGTTGTTACCATTATGAACTTAGTTTTGTCTATTATTCTAAAATTATTGGTTTTACTCTTAATTTTTCTATTTCTACTAGTTTTATTAGTTTGGCCTTTGATTTTGATACTGTTAATTTTGTTGTTACACTAGCCGTGGTTATTGTTGGTTATGCTATGGAAAAGGGGTTTGATAGATGCCAAGATTCTAATTGGATGTGGAAGCACCACCATCCAATGTGATCTCCCTATTATCTAACATATTTTTAATTAAATTTTTGATTTGCACACATATTCATAAACTATGCCTATTGACCTGATGATACTCATAGAATTAATTTTCATGATACCAATTAGGATAAGGGATGCATTGAGGATAATGCTTTGATATAATCTAACTAATCAAATTAGTGGTGACAAGTTTTCAAAATATAGACTCAATAGACTCTTCAAGGTCACTAAAAACATGATGTGTAGGGACAACTATCCTTGGAGGAGGGTTCTACAATGGCAAGGGTTGTGGAATTTATTGTATGGGTCTTAGTTGTGCATAAGACATTGGTTAGAGAGGTTATCAGGCAAGAGTAAGATAAAAAGGTGGTGCAGGTTAAGCAGATGATGTTTGCACCATTTGGACATGTCATGACTCAGTTACTCTATTTCCCACAACATTCTTATTATGATTTAATTACCTTAGTCTTTCTTGGTTATTGGCCTATTCCTATTATGATGCTTGTGCTTGGATTATATGTTGGTTTTGGCTAATTCCTTGATTAGTACCTTGGTTATAATTATTTGAATTAAGCTTGATGACTCCTTTATTAATGAGAGCTCACTCGATCAACAAACCTTTGTTAATGATTTCTTTAAAAGTATGTGCACACTATAGTTATAGATGATAAGTTATCTCACTATGTAAGTTTTTATTAAATACAATGGCTAATTGTTTATTTGGTAGACTGTGAGTGAATCAGCTTGCAAGTGCTATCCACCACTATAGATAGCTTACAAAACTCTCACCAATTTTTTTTATATTGAATCAAATTAACTAATGAAATCCCATGCTTGATATTATAAGAAAAGTGTTGCACAAACTTATCTAAAATATCATCAAAATTAGTTACTAAATTCTTAGGTAGTTTCAAGAAACACTCCAAGGCTTGTCTAGCTAAGCTTCTTGGAAACAACAATAAAAGGTATATATCGCTATATTCCACTGGCTGGTATGCGACAAAGAACTTGATTAAATGGGCTTTGGGGTCACCTTTCCCCTTGTATTTGTTAAACTTTGGTGGCTCATATCCTGGAGGAAATGGAATCTATAAGTACTTCATATTGAAAGGATAATAACACACATCATCCAACTTAAAATTTTTAATCTATTTTCCTGCTTGGATGGCAATAATTATATCTTTTAATTGTTGTAATTCTTGGGATAAGAAACTAGAGGGAACATTGGTTTGAGGGGGAACATTAGCCTGGGTAGATGGTTGAGTGGTCATAAGTGGAATATTTTGACTAAGGTATGATGGAGGTATTTGGTATTCATTGGATTGGTTGGGAAATAAACTAGGAATACACATATGTGGATTAAGATGTACTTGTCAAAATTACATGTTTAGTTATGCAATATTCTAGTTTAGGTTAGTGATGAAGGTTTAACTTAGAGGATTCTAAGGTTGGGATGGAGGGATATAACCATACTATGCCTATTATGGTTGAATAGGGATCTATTACCGACTATTCAAACCTTGTTGTTGAGTGGGAACTTGTGAACCAAGACCCTATCTCTAAATGAGTGGCATGTTCTACACAAATGATAATTATTTCCTAGTAGGTATTTAAGAGACATTGGAACCCCCTTGTTACACAAATCCTAGTTGGAAAGTAGATGCATGTTGGAGATTTCGCACCTATCACTGACCAACATGAATATACTATTGATTAAACATCATTTAGTTTTTAATTGTCATGTGGGTATGAGAGGAAGAAGGTACATTTTTTACTACCTGATGAGGTAGAACACTAGTTACCCCTTATTGAGGTGGAGATATGTTCAGCCTCTTCTGTATTGGTATATTCATTTGTGCCTATTATTATGGAATGCTACTCATCACCTATTGAGGAGGAATATGATTTATCACATTTTATTGTTGAGGCATGACAATGGTTGTTGGCTGATTACTTGATCATATTGGTTGTACACTTGATGAAGGAGCTAGTTGAGGTTGGGGTGTAGAAGCTTCCATTCTTGGGTTTGCAAAACCACTCATGGCATTAACTAAAGGCACATGTTGTTAACTAGTTGTTTGTGTATTAGTACCACTTTGATTTGGATTGGATGTTGTTTGTGCATTATCCACTGTGTTTTACTCATTATTCTTTGTAGAAGTATAAGACACTTATTCGATAATTAGCATATGAAACAAGTTTCTTATCAAAGTTTTTTTCCTGAATGGGTTTCAACTCTGATTATCTTGACCAGTTAACTCTATCAAAACTCTTATTGAAGGAACTAAGTCAATAAGAGGTTTACTCACCATGGTCATCTGATTGAAATTGCATGCTAGATTCAGGTAGGTTTGATATGTTTCTTACATTTGGTTGAAGTGGTCTAAAATTATGTTATTTCCTTTTTTAGGCATGTTAGGGTCTTGATACGTCGTTTGTATTAGAGTTAAATTTTTCTAGAAGAAACCTATTGACTATATAATATGTTTTGAGGCATTCTTACTAGGCTTGGTAAACTTTCATGAGGGAATTTTACCAAAAAATTAGCCCCTACTTCTATGGATTTAACCAAAATATCATCTTTGTTATCCAACAAATGATGCTAAAACAAAAATGGATCATATATGAAAGGTGTATTAGTAGAGTATGATTGTTGAGGAACTGGTTCGTCAGTTGTGGGTATCGTATCTAGGTATTGTGTGGTTTTTTCTTAGTCCTTTTATGAATATGGTGGCATATTAACCAAATATTTATCCAATAGATCTTGGTTTTACACCCCTATCTGAGTACTATAAGAGGGTTAGGGAATTGTCTCATAATCAATATTATCTATGTAAGTGTCTTGCACCATTTTTTCTTGTGCAACCACATTACTAATCTTTGGATTGTACATAAGTCCACTATGAGTGTAGGAATACATGTTGGGATCCATAGTGAATGTTTTGTGATAGAAATAGAAGAAAGATCTACAAACTCTAAAAAGACAATGTCTAAAATATGATATTCAAACTTGGTCTAGATTCATCAAAAGGATGGAAAGGTTTATGCAATGATTAGTGATAAAATAAGATAATGTTAGGTATATAAAGTAGCACATATTATACAAAAATATTAAGTAAATGAACTAAAAATCAAAATGCCAAACTCTAAGGTTAAAGTGTTTTAACTTAGTCTAATCTAGGAAATAAACTATTGCTATGTCTTTTGGCCAAACATAGCATCAAAAGCTAGGCTCAAACAAGGCATGTGCTAGAATTATTGGCCAAACTATTTCAAAAGATAAACTTTGAAATAGATGAGATTTTATCTAACGGATTTGAAACACTTCTAACAAAAACTAGGCATTTGAATCTTGGACATGAACTCAATCAAATAGGTATAAGGTATGAAACAAAAGGAACTTTAGGGATAGCTTGTTTTCTCACAAATAATGGTATAAAAATTTGGTCCCTTTGATAAATAGGCTAGATAAATATGAAAGGCATAACTATGTTAGACAAAGATTCACAAAGGTATACTCACATTGGCTTGAAAAATGTGCACAAACTGAAACTCTATGCAAAAATGTCTATGAAACAATGATTGAAATGTTTTGGGTAGTGTAACAATGCTAGACTACTCAAAATACGTGATAAAATGTTTGCTTCAAAAAATATCTAAGGCAAAGATGGTTTTTCACAAATTTGGCAACGTAACACTACCTTTCTTAACTCAAATAACATACATATCTTCAAATTTTTTACAATATTTCTATGGAAAAAAAGGTATGCTTCAAATTATCTCAATGGAAATAGGATGTTAACAAAAAAATGTTTGGTTCATAGACTCAAAGTGCAAGTGTTTAGCACAAAATTACTTAAGTCTATCAAGTGGTGAGAATGATTATGAGTCTTAAGTGGCCTTCAACCCAAATTTGGATATTAAACCTAAGTTACCTCAAGTTTAGTAAAAATGAAAAACCCACTTAACACATCAACCTTATGAACTTATGAAATTTTAATTTCAAATTTAAGTTATAACTAAAGGACTTAAACAATGTTTGGTAGAAGTCTAGATTCAATTGGCAACATAACTACGCCAAAGTAGATGATATGACTCCAAGTTTTGATTGAAATTTGAACAAGGAAAATTATTGATTCACTTGGGTAGCATAACACCTCCTTGTTCAAAGGACAATGAGGACCATGTGTTTGGTTTGTTATCATTTGTTCAAACCAAGTTTTGACTGCAAACAAGACTTTAATCTAGGACAAAACCAATTAATTAATCACTCTTAGATCCTAAACTAATAAGGATGCTTGGTATTTTTATAATTCATCAATATACATAATTTTATAGGCTTTTAGTGTTCATTAGAAAAGTAAAATATGCATTATATAATAGGGTTTTTACACCCCCCCTTCTCTCAAATGACAGTAGTGTGACATGGACCTTGAGGCACACCTTACACCAATAACACTTCTATGGCAAGTGGAGATTTGTCTAAGATCTAAAAAAATTCAAACATTTCTAGGGGAATAAATTACACAATGATTTTCATGTCACAATGCATAATAAAATCATGTAATTGGGTGTCTGTGGCACTTGGCTTGTTGCAAAAAAAGTCTTGGCCTTTTTGTAACCACTACATCCATCACTTGCTCAATGTAGTGTGATGTCCAAAGTGCAGATACATCTCATGTGAAACTCCAACACTAGAAGTTGGTTTAACCTTTCAAACCTCCAATCCTAGTGGGAGTGGGTGAAGTTAGTACCAAGAGATGAAACCCTAGGTCAAAGCTTCTCTAAATAAATCATGAGAGGTGATGAAGTCCCCCTCGTAAGCTAAGTTTTTATAAAAAAATAAATGAATAATAGAAAGACTTTAGGGTCATTTTAAAGGTCACCCAAATAATTATGAGTTTTTGGGGAGTGATTTAGATGACATTATTTCTATGCCTTGGACTAGGCATGTTTACAATAAGGATAATGCTTTTGATTCCAAAATTTCCCTAAAGGGGACAGATGGAAGAACATACATGCAATGTCCTCCTCTTTGCCAATAAAAAATAGATTAAACAACTATGAAAGACAAAATTGACTATTGAATTCAATTTTAAAATGCAAATGAAATATGAGGTGGTGTTCTTTTAACCCCTTGGTCTTAAGTTTTAACTTTTAAAACATTCACCTAAGCATCTAAATTTTTCATTAAGCATCAAAGCAAGGTTCTTAATCAATTTTAATCCTTAAAAAGAGATATAAAAGACATATTCTAATAAATTTTAAGCTGACCCTACAATAAAAAATTTAGTATCTCCTTTAGCCTTGAAGTTACTTTAAGATTGGAATAATAAACTTTGAAACATAAAGTCTCAGGTTTACACAGTGTAATCTCGCTACTCCATGGAACAATTCCATGAGTTCCAAGGCAATCCTACAACTTGGTGATTTGTAGTATTTTAACTTAACCACTGAAGGTTTAGTCATAATATCATGGCTCTATTTGGAAATCTTGTTAATTTCAAGACAATCCCATAACTTCTCGAGTTGCGGTATTATAACTTAACCACTGACGGTTGAGTCATAATACCATGATTCTGATAGACAATATTGTAAGTTTTAAGGAAATCCCATGACTTCGTGAGTAGCAGTATTTTCACTTAACTACTAGAGGTTAGACAATACCGTGACTCTGTTAGGAAACCTTGTGATTTTTAGAACAATCCCATGACTGTGTCCAAGCAAACCCACAACTTACAGGAAAACATATTTAGTGAACAATCCCATGACTATTTTCACACTTTTGAGCCTCCCACTCCAAGATTATGCATAACAAAGGTTAGTGAATTGATTGAAAAGGAATTGTGATCAATTTTTTGAGGTTATATGTCCTATCGAGCATGTGATTATGTGAATAGAAATTTGACTCAAGAAAGGATGGTGAGTATTGTGTTAGTCCCAAAATGAAATCAAAATGAAACAAACACACTAGCATAACATCTCTAGGCCTAGTTACTATGGGGAGATTAGTTAACAAAACATGAATGAAAACACAACTAAAATGCAAAATAAACCTTATTTTTCCTTCTTTAAATGCTCTAAAGTGCTTATTGTAGTGGCTTGTTCGGTTTGTGCTCATGAAGTCTGCATCAATAGAAGCTTGGCTACCTTCATCTCTCCTTGGCACCTTATGTGGATTTGGATTGAATTTAGATCAATATTTTCACATTATAACACTAAGATGAAATTATTTTTAAATGCATTTGGGCATTATAATTTTGGCATATGAGAGCTTAAAATTCAATAGGTAAGGCCTCCTATTTATAGATTTTTGCAAATGGCTAGAATCAACCTGAACCATCCATCTCAAGATGGATATGTGTGGCTAAAGATTAATTCAATTATGCAATTAAAATTCATAAATAGTCTCATTAATATTTGGGATGGAGGAGTGTTAACTAGGCATGGAGGGTCTTAATGAGGCATCAGAGGCATGAATCCTGATATTTGTGGCATTTATGGCCTAGTGATGTCTTCCCAAAAAATGAGGTCACCTGATGATGCAAATATTCAATATTCATTTCTAAAAAAAAGTATTAAAAAATTTCCATGGAATTATTAATTAGACTCTTTATTTTGTTTAATTAACCTTAAACATGATTAAGCATTTTGATGTAAACCTTGGCTCTTTATGCAAAAATTAATCAAATTGGTCAGAATGCCTTGTTATTGGCCCAAAATTTGATTAGATTGGAATTGGAAGTTGATGTTAGATGCATTGGATCTATTATCCCATTTAAGATGTTACCAACACAAAATAACAAAGGCATGTCTCGTGCAATAAATTTGATAGAAAAGAACAATCTAGGGCACCTAGGTGCAAAATTGGCATTTTGACTCGAAATGATTTGATCAAAGTTAGCTAGATCATAAATTGTATTTCCCCATTTAGAGATACCTTGGACAAAATCTACACTTTAATATATCAATTTCAAAACGTTTTAAAGTGTTTAAGTGTTTTTAGGCCAAATTATGCATTTTGGTGGAAATTTATCAAAAGCCTAGTTGGAGGTTATAGGTGGCTAGATTTGGGTGTCTCCAGATAGAGACACTGAAGATTTTTTATTACTTATCCAAGACATTAATCATTCTCCTATGAATAATAACCCACCACTAGTACTCCTCCTATCATCCACACATCCTACCAATCTACATTAGTATATGATTTCAAAGTGAATTCTTTACTCTTGGGATACCATAAACCATACTCTTTGGTGCTTTTGAGATACCTCAAGATTGTTTTGACTTATTGAAAGAGATATTCCATAGGATCAGCTTGAAACCTTCCTAAAATACCAAATTATTTCATGATATTAGGCCTAGAAGCAGTATAGTATAAAAAACTTCCAATCATGAATCTATACAAATTTTGATCAACTTTTGGAGAGTCATCTAGTTTACTTAACTTGTACCCTATAATAATTAGAGTACCCATTGGTTTAAAATCAATAATTTCAAACTTCCTTATCATATCCTTGATGTATTTAGCTTTTGAAATGAATATCCCTACATCAAGTTGGTTAATCTACAATCCCAATAAGAAAGAAATTTCCACCAACATTAACATTTCAAACTCAGTCTTCATAGTATCTTCAAACTCTCTAATCATATTATCATTTTCATATCCAAAAAATATGTCATCAACATATACAACCACTACCAATCGATGATTGCCTTTTATCTTGATGTGTAAATTACTATCAGCTACCACACTTTTAAAACCTTGACTCAAAATATATTTATATAATCTATCATACCAAGATCGAGGATCTTGTTAGGGTGTGGAGCTAAAAGCTTCACCTTGTTGCAAACAACAGAAGGAGGAGGTTTCTGAAAGTATGCAGTCTCCAGCGTCAGCAGGCCACACTGACGTCGGTCAGGGGACGCAGAAGGGAAACCGACATCAGCAGAGGATCGGCCGGCGTCGGTCACCTCCAGGAGGGCAGGGACCGACGTCGGTCACCTGTAACAGTCAGAACTGCTGTTGACAAACAGTCAGTTAAGTGAACGCGGAGTTTGCATGTGAAGACCAGTTCGAGTCTTTGAGCCGCCCATCTAATTTTAGTGTATGCATGAGATCTATATGAGAGACTCATGGGCTGTATTGTGAAGTGGAGAATTTGGAGAAGAGCTATGTGAAGCTTGGAGAGTTCTTCCCATGGTGGAATCAAGTAGGATTCCCCATGTGTGTTTAAGTAAGATCAGGTTTGATTTGCAGGGGTGTATGGATGTGAGGGTCAGAAAGGAGATCAGCGGGGAAGCTAGAACCAAGGTGACAGCAATACATCAGCAGGATCATGGAGAGATCTACTTGGAGTACGATTGTGTACTCGATTGTACAGATGTGCAATGAGGTGAACAAAAGCTTGTGTTAGCTGTGTGTTGTGACCTATGAGAGAAGATTACTCTGGATGGAAGTTTACTGTAAGCCCACGAAGTGGAAGAAAGAGTGCCACCTCTTTGTTGTAGATTCCTTTGTAAAGAGTTGAATATAATTGTATATTGCCTCTCATGTTCTGTGTGTTTTCTCATTGATAATTATTTGTTCTTCTGGATTCCGCATGTTTAGTTGCTTATACATTGGTAATCATGTGTGCTCTTAAATCTGACAAGTTGTGTCAGAGCTTTGGGGAGTTTCGGTCCTATCAATTGGTATCAGAGTGAGGTTGGACGTTCTCAGAGCGAGCTTGACTAACAGATGTCCCAGATCTGTCAAGTGTTTGTTGATTACAGGTTACTCACAGGGGTTGCTATTTGAGTGGGAGTATAGCAAGGCAGAAGAATGGAGAAATTCAGGCACAGGTGTAGCACCACAAGGAGTGTGGTGGGTTATCTTCAAGTGGGAGCTTGAAGAGGAATACAAGCCAGGATACAGATTAGACAGAGTACTGGTATGGGTACAGGTGTAGCTCTTTATCTCCAAGTGGGAGATTGTTAGGGTGTGGAGCTAAAAGCTTCACCTTGTTGCAAACAACAGAAGGAGGAGGTTTCTGAAAGTATGCAGTCTCTGGTGTCGGCAGGCCACACCGACGTCAGTCAGGGGACGCAGAAGGGAAACCAACATCGGCAGAGGACCGGCCGGCGTCGGTCACCTCCAGGAGGGTAGGGACCGACGTCAGTCACCTGTAGCGGTCAGAACTGCTGTTGACGAACAGTCAGTTAAGTGAACGTGGAGTTTGCATGTGAAGACCAGTTCGAGTCTTTGAGCTGCCCGTCTAATTTTAGTGTATGCATGAGATCTATATGAGAGACTCATGGGCTATATTGTGAAGTGGAAAATTTGGAGAAGAGCTATGTGACGCTTGGAGAGTTCTTCCCATGGTGGAATCAAGTAGGATTCCCCATGTGTGTTTAATTAAGATCAAGTTTGATTTGCAGGGGTGTATGGATGTAAGGGTCAGAAAGGAGATCAGCGGGGAAGCTAGAACCAAGGTGACAGCAATACATCAGCAGGATCATGGAGAGATCTACTTGGAGTACGATTGTGTACTCGATTGTACAGATGTGCAATGAGGTGAACAACAGCTTGTGTTAGCTGTGTGTTGTGACCTATGAGAGAAGATTACTCTGGAGGGAAGTTTACTGTAAGCCCATGAAGTGGAAGAAAGAGTGCCACCTCTTTGTTGTAGATTCCTTTGTAAAGAGTTGAATATAATTGTATATTGCCTCTCATGTTCTGTGTGTTTTCTCATTGATAATTATTTGTTCTTCTGGATTCCGCATGTTTAGTTGCTTATACATTGGTAATCATGTGTGCTCTTAAATCTGACAAGTTGTGTCAGAGCTTTGGGGAGTTTCGGTCCTATCAGATCTTGTTTAAGACCATAAAGAACCTTATTCAATTTACATACATAATCTTGATTATTTGACATGAAGTATCCTTTAGGTAACTCAATGTACACTTCTTCTAAGTTTCCATTTAAGAATGCAGATTCAACATCCATTTGGTATACCTTAAACCCTTTGAAAATTTCATATTCTAAGAAGAGTCTAATTGCTTCCATTCTTGCCACAGGAACAAAAGTCTCATCAAAATCTATTCCTTGAACCTGAGTGTATCCTTTACATACCAATCTAGCTTTATTCCTTATGACATCTCCTTTCTCATTTATATTATTTTTGAAAACCCACTTGGTACCTATTACATTTTTATCTTTTAGCCTAGGAACTAAATCCCATGTTTCATTATTTACTATTTGATCAAGTTATTCATCCATTACACCATTCCAAATTTCATCTTTGCTATCTTCCATGAATGTTTTGGGTTCAATCATGGATAATAGAGCCAAGTCTTGTTGATTCTAATTGATCAACATTCTCCTTCTAGTCTGTAGACCTTTTCTAATATTTCTAATAACTTGAGAGATTTGGATTATATTTCTAAATTCAGCTATATGGAGCCTTAAATTCTTGTCTTTTTTTCTCCTCTTTATCTTCATCATTTATTTGAATAAATAACTCATCATTGTTTGCATTAAAATTATGAATTGAATCACTTACCTACAATTCTAGCTTATTGACTCTACTTATCTCATCTACACTTACATTTAAACTTTTAACAATCTTATGAAGTCTCTTGTTGAAGCACCTATAGGCAGTACTGATAGAAGAGTAACCTAAGAAGATGACCTCATTAAATCTTGAATCAAATTTGTCAAGATTCTCTTCATCTCATTTGATGAAATGTCAGCTCCCAAAAGTTCTAAATTTTTTGACATTTGTTTCTCTATTCTTCCATAACTCATAAGGAGTCTTATCACCATTAGCTCTAATTTGACACCTATTTAAGATGTAAACTAAATTGTTGGCTACTTCTTCCCAATAACCATCTGATAATTTGGAATCTTGAAGCATGGTTCTACTCATCTATTGAGTAGTCCTATCCTTCCTTTCAATAACACCATTCTATTATGGTGTTCTAGCAATAGAGTATTATCTCCTTATCCCTTACTTTCAATATAAATCATCAAATTCATGAGACCAAAACTCACCTCCTCTATCTGATCTTACACACTTGATCTTTAACCCTTTGAAAAAATATCCAAGTTATCTTAGAAAAATCATCAGTGAGGAGCATGAAGTAGCTATTATCTTGAATACTTTAATTTTTCATAGGTCCACATACATAAATTTGGATCAAATTTAATGGATTTATAGTAGAGAACTAATTAGATTTATATCTCATTTTGGTTTGCTTCCCATAAATACATGCCTTGCAAAGAGAATGAGGAATCTTAGAAATCTTGGGCATATGCCTTACCAACCCCTTTGAATTGATCTTTACCGTATTATCAAAATTTATATGTCTAAGCCTTCTGTGCCAAATAAAAATTTATTCCAATTGACTCATGAATCACTCCTCCTTATTGGATTCATGGAATACATATATGTTGTATGTTTTATGAACATTTGTAACTAACCTTCCAAATTTTGCCTTTCTTACTTCACATACATCATCATGAAAAGTTAAAATATTTCCTTGCTTACACATTTGGCTCACACTTAGAAGATTATGTTTAAAACCTTATACATATAAGACATTATTAGTCCTAATATGACCATTGTATGCAATCAAACATTTATCATTTTTATAAATTGATCCTAGCTCAAAGAAGATAGAGCATACCTACACTTTTGATTGGGAATACATTTGTTAAGTGGGAGCATGACCAATATAGGGATCCACTAGACCCAATTAGAGGATCACTTGTCATAACATATCATGCTAGGAAGGGTTCCAAAGCCTAGAATCTAAAACAATCTCACAACAACCCTAAAAGGGTCCTAGGTTTAATATTCACCTATTCTAATAAATAATAAATTAAATCTAATCTAATGCACACCAAATATTATGGCACAAAGTGGAGATTAGAAACAAAAAAAAAAAATTAAACTAAAAATTTATATAAGACATATACTCACATCAATGTATATGTAATCCTAATGCATAAAATAAATAATCACAACTGCATTATTTATCTACTCTTACAAAGGATAAATTAAGTTAGAAATACTTACCTTGAATATGAAGCCACCAATCTTCAATCTCTCCTTTGTCCAGGGTGATTTATAAGAGATTATTGTGGTAAGGATAACAAATACAAATCATCTCTAGGCTATACAACCTATCTATGCATCTAAAAGGCCTCTCCACAAGACAAGATCTGTATCTCGAAAGTAAGTATATAACCCTAAGCTTTATTCCTTAAGTAGAATGGTCAATAAGTAGATGTTCATTTGTACTTATTATTATTCACGTCTCTTCTCTTAAATGGTTGGAAATGAACTTGTATATTTAGGTATATTTTCCCTTAATTCTCCTTAAAATGTCAGTTATATAGGGTCGACCCTTGTTGACCTAGTATAGTCAACTATCTAAAAGGGAATTAAGGCAAGAAAAGGAGGATGGAAAAAGGAAAATGACTAAAATGGGTAGGGATAAGAAGAATAAGCTTAGGGTAAATGGTTTTAGGATATGAGTGTGTAGATGGCAAGTGGCAAAATAGAAAATAATCTTATGAAGCACTAGTGGTCTACACACCCCTTTCTCGATACACCCCTTAAGGCATACACTCAAAGATATTGAGTCTCGATAGGTTATTACAAGACAAAAAGTGTTAGTAATAGATAAATTTAAAAATATTATGTATACATATGCCCCACTCAAATCTTATCACGTGTCATATAAGTGCAACACGGGATGGTGTTTTGGGATAGAACATGATAACACACAATGTTGATGTTAAATAAAGTGCAGTAAGTAGAAAAATAAGATAAAGAAAAGGATATAATTTAAAAACACATACCTTTACTACCTTAGTGTTTTAGATAAAGAATTAGACTGTAAGATATGTGAAGGTGTCTAATGTAAAGATAACACTAGATGAACATATAGAAGTTAGTGTAAAAATAGCTAAAAATTAAATTTTTTAGAAAATAGGCATATGATAGTGTAAAATATTCTCTATGTCATCATGAATCCAATGCATTTTATAGTTTTGAAAACAAATGAGTAGAAACAAAGATATAATCAAAATAAGGAATCTGTCAAAAAATAATTGAAGAATTTGAATTTTGAAAAGTGTTTTTAAATAGGGAAAAAGACAAGTCATTTGTTATTTTGACTTATGAAGGAGAGAAAAAATATCTCTATATATCAAATGAGCTAGGATAGTGAGGAGATGACAAGCTAGGCAAGAGGGATGCCTACAGACAACAATGGGTGCACTACAATTATGCAACTAAGAATCTCAAATCAATTTTTGAAATGTGTAGTGAATTAAGTGTATTTTCAGTAATTTTGAATTTTAAGAATTTCTATATGTTAGAATGAGACAAAACTAGATTCTAGGGGTATCAAATATCAAGATGGGAAATGGGTTTAGAATAATTAGGAAGAAATCCAAAAAAATGCACTTCTTAGGAAAATGCAAGGGGTTGGCAGACAAAATGAACTGGGTCGACCTAGTCAACGTAGTAGGCTAAAACTGGGCAGAATCTATAGTTCTGACCTAGTAGGTATGGGTCAACCCTATACATTCTATAGTCTACCAACCAAATGTAGTTTACCAAATGATTTTAAAGGTCTAGAATGACAACACAACACTAAGAGGGAGAAAATAAAAGATTTGCCTAAGATTTTGGAATCAACTAGGGAAAATTTTGGTCAAACTAGTTTGACCAAAGAACTAAATTAAGCATGAAAAAGAATGTAAAAAGTCAAAAAGAGGGATATAATGCCCTAAAATGACCAAAGGAGGGCAAGGATTGAGTAGGCTAGAAATAGGTAAAATGAATAAAAATGAATAAGTGTAAAAGTAATTAAGTTTTTTTAATTTAAAAATGTAAAAATAATGCATAGTGACTATACATGACATGAAGAAACTAATACATCATTTATTGTTTCTTGGTTGTAGAGTGATGGAGGTTCTGGATATTGGTGGATGTGTCTTGGTTACTATTTTTATTAGAGTGATTGTCAAGTGGAGATAGGGCTAGACTAGTATCAATAGGTCTAGGAGGCATAGCTAATATGTGTAGGATCCCCATGAGTGTTGATTTGTTACTCATGTTCTTCATTTTTGGGAATGACTAACTAACACCTTTAGATGGGAGGTAGATGGGGATGTTATAGAGGTGGCCTTCACACTAGAAGATATTAGTGGGTTTTTAATTTGAGGGAGCCATGAGGGAGGAGAGGACTAAGACCACTAATAATGAGACCAATACTCAAACCACATCATGAGTGGCCATGGACTAGTCAAGAACAATGGGGAGTAGAGCAGGAGGATAGGGAGGTAGAAGAAGAGACACTATATGTACCACTACCATCTCTAAAATAGGAGGATCTATGACCACCAAGGAAATGATGGTGATAAAGGTAGCAAGAGATATCCCTAATGAGCCAACAAAGGAACCAAAGGAGGGATGGATGATAGAGAGACCACTCAGGCATAGGATGAGATGGATGCAAGCCATGATAGAGGGATTTGAGTCAAGGAGGTGGCCTACATAGGTGGCTTATATAGGAGGTACTAGGAGGCCACATAGATGGGGTGACTATGTTAGGTAGTCACACAAATGATGAGACCATAGTGGTTGAGACACAGATAGGTAATAACATGGTTCAATTATTTAAGTTTTTACTTGAAATTAGATTAGATATAGATATTTTGATATATAATAGTGATTTTATATCCATCTTGTGTTATTTTTGTAGATTTAGCTAAGGATGAGGAGGAGAGGTGGGGGTCTCAAGTGAGGGGATCACTCTATGGTGTCCTAAATGAGACCCTACATCCATACGACCCCATGACACTAGAATATTTGAGTGTACCCTCTTCCCTAGCTCAAGTGAGTTGGTCTAGATTAGCTGGAGAGGTAGCTAGGCAAATAAGAGAATAGAGAGAGGATGCATCCACCAATATAGATGAGATACAGGCATGGCAAGCCCTGGTAGAGGAAGGAGATGAACATCTAGCCATAGTGGTGTAGATGATAGAGATCTGGACCCATTTGGTAGAGTCACAAGTGTGGGTAGCACACCTATAGGGACAAGTAGAGGGATTGGGATCATGGATGACCTCCTTATATCATACTACTTAGAGGAGTTAGATCAAGGCCTCAACAAGTAACGTGTCGAGTCTACAAGGGAGATAGGATGGATCCTAGCCATAGAGTTGGAGCATTGTATATGATTGTACTATTGTATCAAAATAATGATATATATATCATGATTTTGATACAATAGTAAAATTATATATATATATATATATATATATATATATATATATATATATATATATATATATATATATATATATATATATGATGGATCATTTTGGCATATTGGATATTGGATGTGTATGTTGTCATTATGGTTTATTATTGTTGTGGTTGTGGATGCTTTGGATATATTTATTTTTATCACATGTATTTAACTATTTTGTATATGCTATAGGAAATATATGAGATTTAGTTGATTTTTTAGCAGTATGTAGGACAAATGCATGGTTAAAAAAAACAAGCAAAAAGGAATTGGAAAAATTTAATCAATCAAACATCTACTACACACTATTTTCAGTTGGGAAATATGTAATAACAAGACAATGACTAAGTATATAGAACTAATGGATGGTAAAGCAAGATGGTAAAAGGGAAAAAAATTTAAAACCAAAATGAAAGATTTTTGCACTAAATTAAAACAAGTAAAATCATACTAATTCACATTGGTAAGTATGAAAACAATGTAATAAAATGGAATGTATGTAAAAATGTCACAAATGGTTAAAAAAATTAATTAATTCAATCAATCACACCAAATCATGTTGGGAAGTATGAAAGAAAAACAAAATTTCAAAAGTTTGGTCTAAAATTTGTCATACTAATTCAAGCTTAGAAGTATGATAAATTCAATAAATGGTTGTAATCTCACATGTACTTAGAAAATAAGAAGATAAAAGGAAAAATAAAAATGAAGTAAGCATAACACATACTAATTCAAGATGAGAATCATGTAAAATGATGTGTAACCTCATAATCAATTGAATCTTATCTCAAATTTGACACATGTAATTTGGATGGTGACTTGGGTATTGGAAAACTTTGTGAGGAGGGCCAGGTCCTATCCATGGTCTCACACTAAAAATCCATAAAGAGAACACCATTTGGGTGGAATAATTAGGTAAATCAGGTTACAAAGTATGTGGGTGATAGGAAGGAAAATATGGTAATTTATGAGGAATGTCGGGTTCTATCCATGATCTTACAAAGTAACTCATAAATGAAATCCCAAGGGGAGTGATCAGTAGATAAAATAATATTAATCAAAAGGAAATATGAGGGATATATGACATGAAATAGGGAGTGTTAAAATAAATACTTAGGCATCTTATGAGAAGACCTTAGGAGACAAGAGGCATACTAAGGACATGAGAAGACCCAGTGACTAGGAGTCGTCTATGTACAAAGGAAACTTGTTTTCTATAGACACAAACATTTGTAAGTAGATAAGTGTGATGCTAAGATCAAATCATGAAGGTATATTGGTATAATAAAAATTAAAATGGACCTACCTTCCCACAATGTGTTCCCCATTCTTCAAGACCCCTTATAGAACTGTCGATCTACTATGAAGATTGGGTACTAGCCTACCACACCCCAAAGGACCTTGGCTCTATTTTGAGGCCAATGATGGAGTTTGATCTTTGAATATAAGAAGGAGATGTGATTTGAATCATGTTTTTTATTATGATTTGACTTTTAAGAATATTTTGAATATTTTTTTGCATTTGAATATCATTTCCTTTTGTTTACATGATTTGGATTTTGACTTTCTTTTGAAATATTTTTAAGATTCCTCCTCCATACGGATTTGGAATGACCAATAATGAGAGATGTAGTGATACACATGATTGAGTTATAGGCTAAGTCTAAAAGAAGCTAAGTAACTAAAGAAAAAGATTGACTAGGACACTTAGGCTTAATAATGAACTAGCATGTGATCTCAAGGCTCAATCATGTATATGCTTAGTTTGTGGAAAAAGGAAGAAGGGAAAAAGGAGATCCAAATTGGACCAATGAAAGGAGATAATAATTATTAATATTTTTTTCTAAATAGTCACATGGTAATAGAAGATAATAACCAAAGGGAGCGGGGTTGGTATAACCAAGTCACCATGACAAATTATCTACAAAAGGAAACAAAGATAAGACATCAAATAATCATAAAGATATAAGAAGGTGAGGTTTGAGAAAAATTCAAGAAAAAGGACAAGAAATGATAAATAAAAAGAATTATATGTGAAATATAAATGATAAGATAATCAAGATATAATACAACAAGTAGGATCACCATATAGGATAAGGAAAAATTTGACATAGTATCAAATGATATAATAAATAGGTAAAGATAAAATTAGAGAAGACATCCAATCCAAATGTAAATGATAAATCACCATGCATGTGATCATAAATAATGATAAATATGTCCATACACATTATCCAAGACATTGAATAAGTCTCTATGAAGATGGAGATGAATTACTTATAATGTCTCATCAATCTTCAATGAATACTAGGAAAATACTTCTTTTCTAATCTCCTCCATAGAAAAAGTAGGAATTCTTGATGGATCATGATGAGGATGGAAATTAGGCAAGGGATGGTCAAGAGAATGCATGGGAGCAGGTTCTATGGGATATGCAATAATCACCAGTGGAAAAAGATCCACAGTTGAGGGAAGGTCCACAAGTGAAGGAAGCATGGGTGGAGGTGAAGATGATGGTGAATGGACCATAGGATGCGATGGAACCACTATATGTGGGGATATGGGAGAACAAGGAGGAGCTTTATTTTGGGAATGACCTATGGGAGGAGTGGTAGAAGGTCCTGGGATGGCTATAAGGTGATCCTTAAGATGTTGTTGGAGAATGCAATAATGAGTAGTGTGATGTGTGCCACATAGATGCCATAGATAATATACCTCATCATACTATTGACATAGTGGATTTCACCCTCTAAAATAAGGCTCAAATTCTCTCTTCCAGACAACACAATGGAGACATTCCTCTTGATGTGGGCTTGGAAAAATTGAGGAATGAATCTTTAGATAAGGGCTAGCTCCCTTTGATACACCTTTGAGGTCCGTAGCTACTATTGTTAATAATGGGGGGGTGAAAAGGGAGAAGGATATGACAAAATCAAAATATATCTTAAATTGTGATGTACCAAATGATTCGATCTACTCAGCTTATTTTGACACTTTACACCAAAAGAGCAAACAGACACTTCATCTTAACAAAAGACCAAACTGCATGGGCATTTCAACAAGGGGCTTAATGGAGATACAGAGAAAAAAAACCTATCGTAGGTGGTATATAAGTACACTATCAGATAATGTCTCTCCTATCTCTACAATCCAATTTGGGCACTTCCTGTTAACCTATAGAAATGGTCTTGGATATACTAGATATGTTGGTGTCAACCTATGAAAGCATCAAGATGAAATGACTAAACACAAAGTTGATACATAGACATATTCAAAAGTATAACCAGTCAGATAGAGGTAAAATATATTCTTTTGATTCCAAGGTAAAATTTGGTATGGCTTCACCTTACACAAATGAGAGATACATTTCTTAGCTGAGAGGTTACAATATATAGCATTAAGAGAAAGAATTTTGGTGCCCCCAAATAATAGGCAACCCATACTATACTAAACACCTAGGGAAGAGGAAATATGCGTCTAAAATAACTATGTTGTCTATGTCATAGGTCTTGAATTTGCTACTCAAATTGTATTAAATGTTCCTGCTAAAGCATGGGTCACTTTGCTATTTTAATGACAAGGTCGTTACTCTATGAGACTTATGCGATTGTTTGCTTATCAATGCTAAATGAAGAAAAATGGGCCATGATATTTAATTCTTGCACTCCCTTTAAGGAAAATTTGGTAGGGACTATTTCATTTGTAGTAATAACTTCTCATACTGACACCTTTTGTGCCACCTAGACTGTTCTATTCACTCTTGTGCTTGGCTTATATGTGCATAGACACGCTTTCACTATTCTCTTCTCTCTTTCCTTACTACTTCTTGTCTTTTCTTGGTAGCTCGACTCTTTAGGCTATATTTCATCTCCTCTTGGCTCCTTTCTTAGTGGGTCACTAATTCTATCTTTGGGTCTTATGCCCTTTGAATTCCTTCAGGCCTACGCTCATGAGTTCTTTCGAGCAAGATGTCTGAAAGAAATATTTTAGCCTCTTATCTAAAAGAGTTTCTTCTTGGATTTTCCTCAATGGCTAATGCATCCCATTAAATTTGATGTCTATGGGCTTATCCCTATTTAAAAACCAATGGCTATTTCACTGTCTTGAATTTGATATCTGTTGGGACATCACTAGACATTTAAACCTCCAATGGCTAGTTCATCATGCTGAAGTTGACGTCTTTGGGCCCATCATAATATTTGGTAATTCCTTCATCCTTTACAAAATGAACCTTCTTGAAGGGAAGGTGCCCCTTCAAAAAAATGGAAAAGGCCCCCTTTTGATAGTCAAAAGTCTTCTGCAAGGGCACTTGCCCTTCAGGCTCCTTGGTCTTCCCATTTCCTTTAGACAAAATGTCTGAAGGAATTCCTTCTAACATTTTTCCTCAAGGAAATCTTGCCTTCATGTCTTAGCCTTCCTTTATGAATTTCTTTAGACAAAATGTCTAAAGGAATTGCTTCAAGCACTTTGTCCAAAGGAATTCACCTTTGGTTCTACATGGATTTTCTTCAAACAAAAAATCTAAATAAATCCTTTGTCCTTTTGCCTTGTCATTTTTCCAAAGGAAAAATTCCATTTTAGCCTTTTCTTGATCTCTTTTAAATGTGATCTCTACCCTCCGTAAGGGCACCTTGTGTCCAAAGTTTCCCTTTAGAGCCTGCTTGAATGGTCCCATTTGTAACCTGCCTACCCTTAATAAGGGCACTTGACCTTTGGAGCTTCGTGAAAGACTTGCACCTTTTGAAATAGCCCATTCCTTTGCCAAAAAGGCTTGTCCAAGGTAACTTCTTAAAGTGAAAATAAGCCCCAAATCAACCTAAAAACCTACATGACTCAAATCACTTATTTCTTTATAAGAATAGGCCTATTACAAAGGGAAAAAACTACAATTGTAGTAAGGTGAAGATATTAGAAACTGACTGCTCAGGACAACAAGGAAAGAAAAGGGAGATCAATTTTTGGCCTACAGGACCAAAAAATGGTCAACATATTTGGTGATTCATAGGGGAAGCATGCCTACTATGCTTTAAGAAAACCAGTGGCTTACAAGTCTATTGGGCATGGAGTCAAAATATAGCCTGAAAGGTTGAGAATAACCTTTAAAGACCAAATAATCAACATGAACCTTTTACCCCAAATGGTAAACAAAACACACACAAGGCTAAAAAACTATGACATGCACAAAAGCACTTTAGGGAAAAAATAGGGAAAACATGTACATAACAAGAGAAGGCTCAGTGGTAGAGCTTAAGATATATTCCATTAAATAGCATATGTAGTTCCCCACCATCCAACCTAGAGATTTGAAATGTGTTATGCTACTTGCACTGAGTTATGACGTATGGACCACTCCATAAGGCATCAAAATTTTTCTATTTTCTAGGTTTAGCTCAATCTTCATCCCATTTAAAGATAATGTTGCCTTTTGAGAATCCTTTTGATGAGGATTTATTATCAAAATGCTTCTTCATTTACTGCTGATGACTAGTCATGGAAACCATGGCTTGGTCTCTTGCCTCCTGAAGCTCCATTAATTCACAAAGCCTAACTTCCATGCTGTCACCTTCTTCCAATTGTAGCTAGTGGGTGAGATCCAAGATGGGTAGTTTAAGTGAAACAGGAAGTCTAGCTTCCTTTCTATACACGATTTTTTATGGTGAATTACAATTTTCTCTCTTTGGAGTAACCCTGTCTGCCCATAGGGCTATTTTTAGCTTGGCATGCCAAGTTCTCTAATTTTCCTCCATTGTCCTTATAATTATCTTGATCAGATTCTTTTCATGGACTCAGCCAGCCCATTTCATTATGGGTAGTAGTTGGAAGAAGTAATAAGGTATATGTTGTGTCCCAATGCCCACTCACTTATTTTTATTCCCAAGAAAGCTAATGCATTATCTGAGATGATGGTAGCTGGGACTCCAAATCTTGTCACTAGGCCTTCATAAAAGTCTAGGACTGCACTTTCATTATCTTCTTTCAAAGCAACAACTTCTACCCACCTTTTGACGTAATCTGTAGTAGTAAAGACCCACTTGTGGCCATCACTAGAAGGAGGGTTGATCATTCTTATGAAGTCCATGCCCCATTATATGAATGACTGCTCTACGTGAATAGGTTGCAGAGGCATTGAATCTAGCTGTTGCTTTCCATCAAAGAGGGCACATTTCTAGCACTTTCATATCCAATCATGAGTATCTCTAAATAAAGTGGGATAAAAGTAACTAGCCCTCATAATCCTTATAGCTGTAGGCTTAGGAGCAAAGTGACCACTAGCTGGTCTATCATGAAACTCATATAGTACCTTGTTGACCTAATTTGAGTCTATGCATCTTAAGAGTACCCCTAAAAAATCCCTTCTAAATATCACCCCATCAATTAGGACATAAGGAAGTGACTGGAGCCTAAAATACCTCCTTTTAGTCCTATCAAGGCCTTGTAGGCACTCACCAGTGAGAAGGAAATAAATCATGTCTTATGCCCAGTCCTCTATGACTATAGGTTCCTTTACTGTAGCTTCATCATGGAGTAGCAAAATGTTATCTTTATATTGTTTAAGGCCTGTATCAAGGTGTTCACATAGTCCTCTTCCCCTTACCATTTTGGTGGTTTTGATATCCACATCATATTCCATTACCTTGGTGATCCACCCTACCCTCTTCTCATTTAGATCACGGCTAATCAAGAAATATTTGACACTAGGATGTGGCACCATGATATGAACCTTTCTTTTTGACAACATATGTCTAAATTTCTTCAAGATTAATATGACCACAAACACTTGCTTTTCAACATATGTGTACCTAATTTCATAACCCTCTAGACCTTGGATAAAGAATGCGAGAGGTTGTTCAAAGTTTTCATCATTTGCTTGAGTAAGCATGGCAAAGATTACTTCTTCATTTTTGAAGGTGTAAAGGTTGAAATCCTTAGAGAAGTCAGGATTGATCAAGGTGGGAGTGTGGGCAATAGCTTGCTTAATCCTTTCAAAATTGTCCTTCCTTTGTGTTATCCATGTAAACTTCTCATCTTTCTTCAGCATGGAAGTCAGTGGCTTGACTATCTCGAAAAAAGTAGGGATAAATCTCGTAATAAAATTTATTCTACCAAAGAATATTTGTAGACCCTTCTTATGCTTAGGTAAGGACAATGCTAAAATGGTGTGTAATATTTCTAGATTGATGGTCAAGCCCCCTTTCAAAACAACATGGCCAAGGAGTTTGCCTTCATGGATAGTGAACACACATTTCTTTGGGTTGAGAGAGATACCAAACTCTCTACACCTCTCAAAGATTTACCTTAGGTGTTTCAGATGTTGTCCTGCATCCTTAGAGAAGACTATCACATCGTCAAGATAGACCAATACAATATTATTTATCAGAACCTGGAAAGCCATATCCATGGCTCACTGAAAGGTGGCTCTAACATTTGATAGTTTGAATGGCATCTTCTTGTAAGCAAAAGTTACCCACTTGGTAGTGAAGGTTATCTTGTAGTGATCGTAGTCTTGCACTAGAATTTGATTGTACCCTGAGTGCCCATCCAGGAGGGAGAAACGTTCACTGCCTATCACCATTTGGAGGATTTGCTCCATACTTGGGAGGGGATAGTGATATTTTAGTGATACTCTATTGAGGTCTCTAAAATTAATGCATAGCCTGATCTCCCCATTCTTGTTCCTAACATGAACTAGATTGGCTAGCCAAGAAGAGTTTTTGATAGGAAAAATGATCCTAGACTCAATTAGCTTGGTGAGTTCCTTCCACATGAGAGGCTCAATCTTCAAATTGATAGGCCTTTGTTTTTTTTTGATGGGTTTGATGCCTTCCTCTAGCTCAATGGTGTGTTGGGTCAAGCTTGGGTCAAAACCCTTCAGGTCACTATACTTCTAAGCAAAAACATAAATGAACTCTTGGCATAACAAAATGAAGGAATGCCTTTCATCATCCGTACATACCTTCCCAAGTGCAAGTAGCCTGTCTTTGAATATTTTGACTATTTCATAATTTTATCTCTTGGTCATGATGCTTGATTTGTCACTTTTTAGTTGGTCATCCTCATTCAAAATGCTTTCAAGAGTGACCAAACCTTTGGGAAGTTTATTGTTCTTCAACTGAACAAACTGGCCATTGTACTGCTATCATAGTTTGGACTGATTCTTAGAAGCAAACTCAGCCTCCTCTTATAATAAGAGTGCTATTTTTTATCACTATAAAACACCTACCAATTGGTGACATTATCAGGTATAGAGGGTGTTTTTATTACCTTTAAATGGTGCAGACTACTATCCTGACCTATTTCCTTGGGAATGTCAAACTGAGCACCAACTGATACTAGTTTGTCTACTTATTTTATTCTCTTGGAATGGAAATAATATTGAAATCAAAGAAACTCTCTACTAGGTCCCAAACACTATTCTTGTAAGACTTAAGCAAGGAATTCTTGGTCAAGTTTTGACCTCTCACCTGGTTTATAATTAGCTCATTGTCACCAAAAACTTGTAGTTCTTTTATTCCCATTTTCTTTTCCCACTCCAATCCATGAATGAGAGACTCATATTCTAAAACATTGCAAGTGTAGGGGAATTGGAACCTAAAAGTTGAGAAGTATCTCTCCTTTGAGGGAGAAATCAACACTATGCCACCACCAACTCCCAATTTGCTTCTTGAGCCATCAAAGAAGAGTTTCCATAGACTTGAGTTCTCTTGGTTTGCCTTCATCAAATTTGTCATGACAATACCTTCTTCATGAATGAAATAAACTTTGAGACCTACCTCTTCTATGAACTTATATGGTTCATGTTCGAAATTGTAACTTCTTCACTCATCTAAGAGCATGTCAGCAATTCCTTCAAGGGAAGACGGTGGAGATTGGTCCATTTGGAATTCTTCTTCATTAATGATGGCATAGTTGATGTTTGCCACCTTGAGTGAGTATGTCTCTAGATGATATCTATGGATTAGCTCTGACTCAATCTTCACTTTAGTTCCATTTTTCATTCTAAAAACCATGTAAGACCAGTTTGTTGCTAAGTACCCACCTATCTTTGCTGTGAAATCCCTAGATAAGTAAAGAGAAAAGTAGGGAGGAACATCTGCCACTACCATGTCATTGGGAATAAAGAAGGTTAGATAGGCATGCAACATTAAATTCAAGATTCTTACCACTCCTAATGTTTTAGTTGGTGATCCATCTAACTGCAGGACTCCCTTGGTCATTACCTCATACTTGAGTCCCAACTTATCTCTATGCATTTGGGCATTACTGAGGTGCTTGCTCCACTGTCAATAATGCAATTGTGAACTAATAAATATCCAATGAATAAGGATAGATAGAAATGAGGAACCTTCTCATCCTTCTTTGCTTGACCTACCATAGAAGGGTGCCCATTCATAATAAACATATTATCAGCCTTTGCTAGGATAGTTTGTTCATTCAACCCATGCAATTCCTGCTGAAGTATATCCTTTTGTCCCAAAAATTCTAAGGAATCCCATAATGAGACATTCATGTGTAGATTATTCATCTAGTCCACCACATTGATCTAAGGGTTGATTCCTTTTGAATTTTCTTTGGTGGCATTTACAGCCTGAGGTATAGGCTGAGGAGCTGAGGGTGCAACCAACAGTTTGTAATTTTGGAAATTTTGGTTCACTTGTGATGGAAAAGATGTTTAGATTCTTGAGTGGCTATCTGATATTCCTCCATTGCTCTCTTTTTAGACTTGGTATTGGCTATGACATAATCACCTTGGTTATTTATACTGCCCACATAATTTACTGCATAGATTTCTCCTTCCAAGTGGTTTATGAGAGTGGAATTAGACTGAGCCTTCCTGTTGTCCATCCCAAGTTGTACTGACACCTCAAAACTTGGTAATTGGGATGTTTGATTGTCTTGCATGTTCATATATTATCTTGGCAACTCATTAGCATACACAACCTATTCTTTACCATACCCTAGGGGTGGGCAATTAGGTTGTTCTTATACCAAGCTATTTTGAGTGGGAACAAGAGCTTTAGACGATGAAGGGGCACCTAGATTATAACCTTGATATTGCCTAGATTAGGTAATCTAACCCTATTCTTTGTTATAATTTTGGAAAGGAGGTCTATTCATTTTTATAAACTACTAATATCCTTGATTTGGCTGATAGTTTTAAACTTGTTGCCTCTTGAGAACCATTAATTCATTGGTTACACTTTGTAACAAGCTCTTAACTTCATGGAGGTCATTTGGTGAGGTAGCAGTTCACTTTTCTATACCAAGTAGAGGAGTTAAAGTGGGTGCAATAGTCTAAATAGGGGGTGGTAATTTGGGAAAGAGTGGCATATGAGGCCTAAGGGCTATCTTTCCTACTTGCACCAAGAAATTTTTTGTGGCTATGGATATTTCATAGGCAATAGGTAACATTTATCCTCCCATGGATTGTATCATGATAGCAATGCCACTATTAAAAGCCTTTAATTAGTAAAAGAAAGCATATCTTGGGGTTGACCTCACTAAAATAGGGATTTTGTCTCAGGTCTTTTGGAACCTAGTGTTAAAATCCTACATAAATTCATGCAGAGCTATTTTCATGGTGGTTAATTGCTCAACAAGAGAGAGATGATCACTCTTCTCCTCAAATTTATTTGTCAAGAGGGTGCCTAATTCATTCCATGAGCTGACTAAGTTCATAGGCAAGGTCCCATACCAGTCTAGAACTTTACCCTTAAAAGATGATGCCAGTATCTTAATGGCTATGTTCTCTTCAGTGACATTATGAATGTTACAGAGGTTAGAAATATTTTTGATGTCCTCAATAATAGTAATAGGCCCCTCTACATTAAAAGGAGGAACACTTTTAAGGGTTACTCCTGGGATTAGGTCATAATGCAGAAGGTTTAAAGGGCTCTGATGATGGAAGGCTACAAAAGGTAAAGCCATGGTGATGACAGGGTTTAGTCGGGGTCTTCTCATGTAGGTATGTTTTATGGCAAGTCTAGGAAATTTATTTGATGTATAGGGATGAGTCCTTGCAAACCTTAGCCACCTTGCTGAGTTTAAGGGAAGCTCAATGAATTCAAAAGGGAAACCCTTAATAGAAGATCTTATGGTGACCTTAGGCATGGGATGCTAGGATGATCTCTGACCAGAGACTGAGTTATCAAACATGGAGTTGCCAGATGCTGGGTTAGTTTGCTCACTCTTGCAGTAATAGGATCAGCACCAATCCTAAAAATTCTTAGAGCATCAAAATATGGTCCCACCAGGCATGCCAAAAATTATTGACATAGTGGATTACACCCTCTAAAATAAGGCTCAACTTCTCTCTTCAATGTGACACAATGGAGACATTCCTCTTGTTGTGGGCTTCAAAAAATTGAGGAATGAATCTCTAGATACGGGCTAGTTCCTTTTGATGAAACTTTGAGGTCCATAACTACTACTATTAATAATGGGGTGGGGGGGTGAAAAGGGAGAAAGATATGACAAAAGTAGAACCTATCTAAAATGGTGATGCACCAAATGATTCAATGTACTCAACTTATTTTAACACTTTACACTAGAAGAGAAAATAGGCACTTCATCTAAACAAAAGACTAGACTACATGGGTGCTTCAACAAGGGGTTTAATGGAGATACATAGAAAAATAACCTACCATAGGTTCTATAGAAGCACATTGTCAGATAATGGCTCTCCTATCTCTATGCTCCAGCTTGGGTACTTCTTGTTAACCTAAAGAAACGGTCTTGGATATATTAGATATGTTGGTGTCAACCTATGAAAGCATCAAGATGAAATGACTAAACACAAAGTTGATACATAGACATATTCAAAAGTATAACCAGTTAGATAGAGGTAAAATGCATTCTTTTGATTCCAAGGTAAAATTTGGTAGGGCTTCACCTTACACAAATGAGAGATATATTTCTTACTTGAGAGGTTACAATATATAGCATTAAGAGAAAGACTTTTGGCACCCCAAAAGAATAGGTGGCCCATACTATACTAAACACCTAGGGAAGAGGAAATCCACACATGTTTCTATCATCCTTCCATAAATGGCCTAAAAGAACCATGTTGTAGAAGTCATAGGTCTTGACTTTACTGCTGAAACTCTATTAAATGTTCCTGCTAAAGCATGGGTCACTTTATTGTTTGAATGACAAGGCTGCCCCTCTATGAGACTTATGTGACTGTCTAATTATCAATGCTAAACAATAAAAAATGGGCCATGCTATTGAATGCTTGTGTTCCCTTTTAGGACCACTTGGTGGGGACTATTTCATCTATAGTAATAACTTCTCCTGTCGATGGCTTCTATGCCACCTGGACTATTCTATTCACTCCTATGTTTGGCTTATATGTGTGTGGCCCTGCTTTCACTATTCTCTTCTCTCTTTCCTTGCTACTTATTGTCTTTTCTTGGTATCTCGACTCTTTGGGATATCTTTCATCTCCTCCTGGCTCTTTTATTAGCAGGTCACTGAGTCTATCTTTGAGTCTTATGCCCTTTGAATTCCTTTGGGCCTGTGCTCATGAGTTCTTTCAGGCAAGATGTTTGAAATAAATCTTTTGGTCACTTATCTGAAAGAGTTTCTTCTTGGATTTTCCTCAATGGCTAATTCATCCCATTAAATTTTATGTCTATGGGCCTATCACCATTTGAAAACCAATGGCTATTTCACTGTCTTGAATTTGACATTCGTGGGGACGTCACCAAACATTTAAACCTCCAATGGCTAGTTCATCATGCTAAAGTTGACATATTCAAGCCCATCATCATCTTTGATAATTTCTTTGGCCTTTACAAAATGAACCTTCTCAATGGGAAGGTACCCCTTTTAAAAAATAGAAAAGGCCCCCTTTTGACAGTCTAGAGTCGTCTACAAGGGCACTTGCCCTTCGAGCTCCTTTGTCTTCCCATTTCCTTTGGACAAAATGTCTGAAGGAATTCCTTTAGACATTTTTCCCAAAGGAAATATTGCCTTCATGTCTTAGCCTTCCTTTGTGAATTTATTCAAAAAAAATTCTTAAGGAATTCCTTCAGGCACTTTGTCTGAAGGAATTCACCTTTCGTTCTACATGCATTTTCTTTAGAAAAAAAGTCTGAAGAAACCCTTTGTCCTTTTGCCTTGTCATTTTTCTAAAGGAAAACTTCCCTTTCAGCCTTTTCTTGATCTCTTTTAAATGTGATCTCTACCCTTTATAAGGGCACCTTGGGTCCAAAGTTTCCCTTCAGAGCCTGCTTGAATGGTCCCATTTGTAACCTGCCTACCCTTCGCAAGGGCACTTGACCTTTAGAGCTTTGTGAAAGACTTGCACCTTTTGAAATTGGCCCATTCCCTTGCCAAATATGCTTGTCTAAGGTAACTAATTAAAGTGAAAATAAGCCCCAGATCAACCTGAAAACCTATAGGACTCAAATCACTTAGCTCTTTAGAAGAATAGGCCTATTACAAAGGGAAAAAACCACAATTGTAGTAAGGTGAAGACATCAAAAACTGACAGCTCAGGATAGCAAGGAAGGAAAAGGGAGATCGATTTTTGCCCTACAGGACCAAAAAATGGTCAACACATACATAGGTAGATATTTAAGAAGTACCTTCAAGGGAGGTATGGTTTTGTCTAATAATGGGGAAAAAGGATGTAAGGTATCAATATATTATTTCAACTTGAAACACTGGGTGAAACTCATCGGTCCATTTGGTGGGTAATAGAGCCATCTTAGGAAAAGGAATCAAACCATCACCAAGGAAGGGTGATGGTGAGGAAGGAATGAAACTAGGCTCAATGGAAATAGCAATGGAAGGAGAAGTATGGGTAGGCTCAACAACAGTAAGAACATAAATAGGCTCAACTATAATAGGAATGGGAAGAGGTGTAACTATATCAATCTGTACTGAGGGAGAGGTAGGATCAACATAAAGTCTAAGGAGAGTCACACTAATCTTAGGGGTAAACTAGCTATGAGTGTTAAGGTACCTAGAAAAATGGTATGGCCCAATCATAACATTAACCATGAGCATAATCCTAGGTGTCTCCTCAAAAACTTGAGGTGTCAGTGCCATCTCTACCTTGTGATAAAGGTTAAAAACACAAAAATCATGAACTATAAGTTAAGTAATATAAGAAGATGCATGGAAATAATAAAGTAAATAAGAATGGTAATAGACAAATTTAGCATCACAGGCCTATGAAGGACCACCTAAGAGAGGATCATATAAGGAATAGCCATCATCATAATCTAAGGTGTGAAGATCAATGACATAAGTAGGGATGACCTTATCATCTAAGGAATCATGGTGAATATAATGTTAAGTCTTAGTCAAGACTAAAATAATTTCATCATAAGGAAGTTTACTAGAGTGAGGTTGTAAAGAAGCAGGAAGCTACAAGATCAGATGAGGTAAGAGATTGAAAGTTTTAATCTTTAAATTAATCTCATCAAGATCATCATCATTAGAATCTAAGTGGTTGGGATGGATGTTCCCAATGAGCTTGGGATTCCCATTGTAACCTCAATTTGAATTAATATGAAAGGTGAGATGTTGAGATTCATGAAATAGAACATTATGTAGACACTCAAAAATTGCACATGATAGCTTTTGATGTCAAACTACCTTATAATCCTCATCCAACCTTGAATCTAGGGAACCACCTAATTAATTAAACTCAATTGACACTATAAAATCCTTAACACATTTGGTTAAATCATTTAACTCACCCCCTTTAACTTCCTTTAAACTATTTTCTTCTAACCCCTCAACCACTGATGATCAGCCTAACCATCAATGGTTAGCCTAACCATTAATGGTTAACCTAGCTATTGATGATTATCTCTCCAAATTGCCTTAAAGGTTTTAAATCATTTGATATCTTTGTACAAGATAAGCATCTCTTTAAACAACAACTTGCTTTTAACACTTACTTTAAAACATCATGACTTGGCAGCTTTTTCCCCTATCAAATTAGTAACTTCCTCCACCCTAATTAGCAACTTCATCCTATAAAATGAGAAGAGGAGGAAGTGAAATGGATCCACAATCTAGAATCCAAAATCTTTCATCCAATCTCTCTTGCATATAGGTACTCATCATCCTTTTGGAAAGTGAGCAACATCATCAAAGACCTGAAGCTTTATCAAAATCTCTTATAAAAGCCAAAGTACTGTCACTTTGGCCAAATCACTTCAACATTCTACCATCAAGTTTTAGGTATATTTTACTTGTTTTCATTTATTTCTAACCTCCCTTCCCTACCAAACCCATTAGTATCTTATTTTCCACCCCTTAGCCCTATAATAGACCTCTGTCTTCCTAAGTACCCAATTTGCACCTTCTATTTTGATCATTTCTAAATTTACACAAGTAATCATTGATGGTCACCTCAACCGTTAATGGTTACCCAATTGCCGATGGTCATCCAAAACTATCAATGGTTCACCTGACTACCAATGGTCACCATGGTATGAAAACATAACAAGATGTTTTTCACCCCTTAATCCCATCTAAACCTAACTTTCTCTATTTTTGCCTGATTATAGTACCTTGTTTGATTTTTTGGACTAGACCCTAACTATTTTAGCATAAGTATTAACCTGCTCGTACTATTTTACATGTTTTATTTAATTAAAAGCATTTGTTTTCTATTCCTTGTATGTATTTACTTTCATATCATTGAATTCAAGTATATATATATATATATATATATATATATATCAACTTAATTGTTATAATAATGGATTGACAGCCTCCTAACAAGCAATATGCTTCTTAGATCTACCTCACATTAGGTAGTCCATTCAACCATCCATCTAAAAACCCCCTTTTACAGTGTCTTTCTTATCTTTAGGTATTCTTTCCTAGCTAAAGAAAAGTTCCCATCATCATCTGGATTCATGGGCATAATTTTACTAGTATTCTTCTAGACACCCCATTACTAGTTTCATTATTTACTTTCAAAATTAAAAAATGAGTAAAATTAAGTGAAACATTTTGGCACCCCTGATGGGACCCAATTCCCTTTTCCTTCCTTTATTATTTTCTCATCAAATGAAATCTAAAAATTTCCTTTTGGGCATAAAATAAACCCCTTACATACATGCATTGCTTGCTTGTCTTAGTTCATCTAGTAACTTAGGAGGCAAATTAATTAATCATAGCTTTCACATTTGTTATCACACACCTAAGACAAACCCCAAATTAATTGACACATCAAAACATACATGTGTTTCAGTTAATTTGCACTCATTTCTTAATTTGAAATTAAGTAATGAAACTTGTAATAGGGTGTGTACAATAATACCTAGTAAAGGTACATGTGTGAATCCAGATGATGATGGCAACTCCTCTTTGAATAGAAAGGAATAACCTACAAATAAAAAAGACACTAGAAAAGGATGTTGTTAGATGGATGGTAAAGGCAAAGTCACAATGACCATGTAGGGTTGTCTTAAAATATGTGAATGGTCCAGGTAAAAAATGACCAATGTTAAGGTGGATGTAGTGTAATGGTGGGGTATGGTTTGGTTGGGAATGGTCAAGTTGACTCCATATATACTAGGCAAGTAGATGCTACCTACATAACCCCATGGACACAATATCCAAAAGAACTTTAGGCTAAATGTAGTTCTTTAAGGTCTAGTTTTAAGTAGGATTTCTTATTGAAAAAGTGGGTAAAAGACTAGGGGACCCAACCGACGATGGTTAGGGTTGTCCTTTGGGATCGATCATCGATAGTCACCCTGATCATCAATGGTTAAGAAAAACCATAAAACGTTGAGTTATAAAAAAGGAAAATGGTAATTCATTTTCACCATTTGACTTTTGTTTCATAGTGCTTGGACATGGAGCATTTTGTCATTTGGTCATTGGGTGTGGATCTTGCTAAGGTGAAGAATTACAAGTGGGTGATTGCATGTTGATTTGATGGAGGGTGGATGAGGATGCAGTTAGGTGGTGGTACAAAGACTCTAACCATGATAGTACTCACAAATTAAGGTAGGGGTTATTTTGAAATTGATAGTATAGTTGAATTGTGTAAGTTGTGGAGTTGGGTTAAGTAGGTTGAGGTGGGGTAGATAGGGTGTGTAAAAATGTCCTTGGGCCATGATTCCCTAGTTGTGGTTATGGGTGAATTTAGGAAAATTATTAGGGTAAATGTGAAGGTAAAGAGTTTATAATGTTTGTAATAGACTTTGGAATAGGGTTAAGAATCATAATTAGTGTTTTAAGTGATCATTGTGGTGTTTAGGTAGGAAGAGGTATTAGGGTTTCACCACTTTCAGTCACACACAGTGACTGTCAGTGGTTTGAGTGGTTGAACACTAGGGTATTTAGATCTTAGGGGACCATTGATGGTTTAATGAGTTATCAGTGGTTGAGGGGTGTGGATTAGGAATGTAAAAATCAATAAGAAAAAGGGGTGTTTGGGGGAATGTTTTAAAGTTGTGGAAAGTGCTATAAAATTATTTTGGTGTTGAAAGGTTGTAAATGTTAAAATAGTAAAGTGTTGAAGAGGGTTATAAGGTATATGAAAGTGTTTAAGTTAGTTATATAAAGTTGTCATTTATATAGAGTGTGTTGAAATTTCAAAGTGTTTAGAGTATGAGGAAGGTTTAATTAACTTAAAAATTCAATAAAGGTTTTAAAAGAGGGTGAAACATGTTAAGGGGGTCATTAAGTGGGTGGTAAAGGTGAAGATAGAATAAAAGGAATGTGGGTAGAGTTTAGAAAATAAAATCATTTAGATGCTTTAAAGTGATGTGTTAGGGTTGATGTTTGATAGTTCAAATGAGAATCATGCAAAATAGGGCCAATATTGGAGACAAAAGTATTTAGGTGTTAAAAATTTATGAAAATAATGATACAGGTTTGTATTGAGTGTTATAGGTAAGAGAGGTTGAAAATGGTAGGTTTATGTTGATAGTGAGTGTGATTTGGAAAACAAAGTGCTCATGCTAATGTGATTATTTTGTAGGATCATGACCAGATCTCGATGAGGGATCAGGTCCCTAAGATCTTTATTAAGGTTTGAGATGGGATGATAGCAGATGAGTAGAGACACATGGAGATGGTTGGCCTAGGTGGTATGATACATTATCATCACCTAGTATGGGATGTGGCTATGATCATCATGTTCATCGAGAGATGGGACCCAGTGATGAACACTTTCATGTTGCCAACTAGAGAGATGACCATCCTGTTGGAGGATGTGACTAGGATCACACAGCTACCCATTCAAGGGGATTTAGTCTATCATGTAAAGAGTGAGGATAGAGGTTATTATATAGACCTTATATATGGAGTAGATCAGGTTTATGCTAGGTGGCATGTAGGGATTTTGGGATCAGGCTAGTATACCAGAAGGCTCTAGAGGATAGATGCTTGTTATTAATGATGATGATGGTAGTGACTTGTTTTGCATTGCCAAATTCTAACCATGGATGATTTCCATACCTACTACTAGGGGTATTGGTGGAGATGTTTCTTAGGAGGACTGTGTTTGGATCGATCCTAGTGTTACTAGTCTAGATTTATAAGGAGCTTTGGGCCTTTTGAGCACATAGATGGTATGAGATTAGTGTCATTTTTATGTTTCACTACTGGGCATATGAGTATATTTAGGTTTTGAGACCATTGGGGGTACCATGATAGGGATTCACTCAGGTACCCTTTCTAGTTGGATTCATGTGATGGAGGTATATTGATACTTTAATAAGGGCAAGTGGAGGACCCAAAGACATTGATTGTTTCAGGGATGATTTGGAGGGTTTGGTGGTGGGTGATGTTGTATGGAGGTCATATATGGATTGGCCTAGTTCGCTTGGGCATAGGTACTAGACATTATCCTTATAGAGTTAGCACTAGATTTATGGGAGGAGAGATGGGGAGACTAAGTTAATCCCCTTTGACTAAGTTTTATGGTAGTTTAGATTGGTATAGGGTATCCCTCCTAACTTTCCTCGATATAGGAGGGAGGAGGCTAATTTATTACTTCTAGAATTATAGCCATAAGACATCATGTTAGACTAGAAGGAGTTGTTAGTGAGAATGGCCATAGATGACGTAGGTATTATAGATGGTTATACAACATGGTTATAGTATAGGTATGTAGTGACCAATTTTGGATGGTATGATGGGGGGTAGTAGCCTATGGATGTGGATACTATAGGGGCACCAATACTAGGTGGTCAAGTGGTAGTGGCACTACTAGTACCACAGGCTTAGATTACTAAGTTATATAAATAGGTGGTCATGTTATAGGCATAGATTGTCATCTTACAGGGGTAGGTTGCTAATTTTAATGGTGAGCATGATATGATGAGGACCTCCTTAAATTTAGTGACTCAGGAGAGAGATTCATTATAATAAAAGATAAGATTAGTAATGGTGCCACCTAATTTTATTCTTTAGGCTTGGTTTTTGGCTACAATTTAGGAATTAAGATAATATGAGGACATATTTCTATCTTAGTGCATAGTAGAGTTGAGATGGGGAGAGTATAGGGTTAGCTTGGTAGGTGGTCCAACTCATACAACTCTAGGATAGTGGGTAGGTGTAGTGGGAGCATAGATTGGCATTCCAAGAGAACCTCCACCAGATGGTGGTGTAGGAGGGGGTGCAAGGGTTGGTATAGGTAGAGCCAGTAGTATTGGTGTAGGTGCCAGTAGTCCCCATGCCCTGAGGGATTTATTTGTTTTATCTTGATACACATGGGTGTATATTTTTGTTTTTGATTTTGTCCTACATGCTGATGATGTGAGATGTATATGAGTGAGAGAGACATTATGTAGATTTATTATGATGAGTATAGCATTGAAATTTGATTATATCGATGATTATGTTGACATATGGCATGATGATTATTCTTTGATGTTATATTTTGTGTAGTATGTGGCATGATTATGAGGACTATTGCTCATGATAGGATATGTAGATTGATTTTTGTTGTTCAAGTTTTATCCCCATGATGGATATGATATATTATGATGATGAGATGTATGTTCATGATGTTTTAATGATAATGTTTATAAAGTATGACATAAGATTAGTGATGCATGAGTTTAGGGATGTAGATGATTGATTCCATCATGTTATTTATGATTGTGTTCATAGATGTATGTGCTTTGTTAATGGGATATATAGGATTTAAATATGGATATTGAATAGTTTTATTCATGATGTTATTTTGCATAGCAGATAGATATTTTTAACTATATGGGATTCATGTTTGTGACAGATTATTTGATGTAGAAGTGTTGATGGAATGATGACAATGTTTATAAATATGACATGGTTATTAGGTCATAGTTATGATATGGCATAGGGATGATTACTTATGATGTTTTTGACATGGTTTTTGTGGTTGTGTTGACACTATGTGAGTGATGGATAGTGATATTGATGGCAATGTATGATTTGTGTTTTAAGGTTTATGAAAGATAAGATGCCCATGTTCTAGACTAGGATAGATAATATGCAATGTTGTTTGATAGGTATATAATATGGATGATGAAACGAAGGAATTAAAATATGTTTTATTGATAATTATAAGTAGTGTCTTTGTGTGCATATGAAGGATGATGTGTTTATTTGTGAAGATAGATAAAATGGTTTTATTTGTTAATTTGGAAGATGAGGGTTAGGATATGCATGACATTCAGGTTAATAGATGGATTATGGCTCATAATGTTCTAATGATAATGATGTTTTATGAATGTTTATTACATGGATATAATGAAAGAACATAAAGTAGATGTAGTTAAGAGATTAAATGTGAGAAAGAGGTAAGAATCATGAGACATATAACCACATGAACTAATGAATAGAGGGTATGAAAAAGGCATGATCATTTTTAATTAGCAAGGACCTGGAAACAAAGAACCATAGTTAGATTGACTTAGTGAATATAAGTCTATCAAATTCTTCACCATAACATGCTTTAATTGGGAAAGAGGGTGTCTTAATCACTTTATGTCAAGTAAGCTCATAGTCCTTTGATTTCTGAGGGGGATTGAAGGGAAGGGAGGTGATAGGTAAATGGTTGATTGTTAAATGGGTAAAAGGTAACCTGATGTGGGTTAGCTTACCCCTTCCGTAGGTGACCAAAGAACTATAATAGATAAGTCCATACCATCATATAATATGTAAATTGATCAATGTGAGAAGTTTATAAGTGCCATATAGAGGAACCGATTGTGGCTCATTTACTTTGATTTTGATAAGTTGTTAAATTTGATCAATGTGGGTAGATTCTAATGATTATTTCCTAGCCACCCTTCAAGGGAATGGTCTAGAATTGGATTTCATAGTTGTCCTTTAAGGGAGAAGTCTATTATTAAGCAACTTTTAATTATCAGGTAGATATCCTTCAAGGGAGATATCTGTAATGCTGGAGATAGTGATTTTGAATGAAGGATTAGACATGGAAAAGTCTATTTAGGCTTAAAGGTTTACCTTTATGGAGGCAAAATTTAGCATAAAATGTTAATGATGGATTGGGAAAGTGGTTTGAGAGACAGTTGATCATGGGATTCCATCTGATTAGAGATGAAAAATATCCATGATAACAATGCCATGGGTAGAGTCATGGTGGTCATATTTAGGACTAGGCTTATAAATGTGATGGATAATCGCATGGTTCTATGTTGTAATCAATTATTCCCAAGGGGATTAAGGACAAGTGGGTGAAAGGAGATGAAAATATCATAAACCAAGGGATGAGATTAAGTTAAACACAAAGGTGATTTTGATCCTTGTTTCAACAATAGAAAGGATGCAAATGTGAAGCATTAAGAGGCTTAGGTTCTAATTTTTCATCAAGAGAAGATAAATGAGAATCTCCTAATCCATACTTATGGGTTATGATGTAGGGTCTAATCCAATTGAAACCAAACTTCCCCTTTTGCATTTCTCCATATTAGTTTCATGTTGATTTTTCTTAAGGATGAGGTCTCTGATGTTGAACTCTCACTCTTTTAGGTGTTTGTTGTATGCACACTTGATTTGTTCTTGATAGACATGAAGATGATTAAAGGCTGCTAGGTGATGCTTGTCTAGTAGTTCAAGATGTGCTAGACATTCTTGATGATATTCACTCTCAAAAAGGATGTCATGTAGAGATATGTGAAGAGATGAAATCTAGACTTAGAGAGGTAAGCCTGCTTCAGCTCTAAAGATGAGAGAGAAATGGGTACTACCCATAAAACTTTGGACACTAGTGTGATAGGCATATAAATCGAAAGGGATGTGCAAGTTCTAATCTTGACTTGAAGTACTTATTGCTTTGGTGAGAATTTTGATGAGAGTTTTGCTAGATGATTTTCCTATCCATTGGCTTGTGGATGGTAAGGTGAGGACAAGCTTAAATTGATGACAAAAGTGTCATAGAGACTTTGGACTTTCTAGTTTTTAAAATATTTACCATTATTAGGGATGATCTTGTGAGGAACACCAAAGTAGTAGATAATATGGTGGTTGATGAAGTCGATAATATTTTTTGCTTTGGTGGATATAAGGTGGATGGCCTGTACCCACTTGGTGAAATATTTAGTAGTAGTGATGATATATTAGTGCCACTACAAATAATGGGGATTAAATTCCCTAATAAGGTCAAGACCCCATTATGATAAGGGCCAATAATCTATAGATACTTGAAGTACATGGGGAGGTGCATGATGTAAGTTAGTAGGTTGTTGACATTTGACACACTTCTTTACATAGTTGCAGTAATCTTGATTGAGAGAGGGTCAATAGTAGCTATGGTGAAGGATATGCTTAGTAAAATATAGGCCACTAAAATGTCCCCCATCAATTTTTTCATGCATTTATTTGATGTCATGGGAGGCTTTATGACTATGTAGATAATAGAATAGGATGTTGTTGAATCTGCATTTGTAAAGGATTCCCCCTAATATGGTGTAATGAAGGTACCTTGAACAAAATCTCTTTGAGAATTTATTGAAAGGTTATGAGGAGTAATTCTAAGGTTAAGGTAGTTTAAAGTTTGGTCATACCATATATCAGGAGACATTTCCATACTACAAATGGTAGGAAGATCAGAACTAACATATGAAGGTGTGATAAAGTGATGGATGGTAACAAAGAGTTTATGTTCGATAGGTTGAGATGGGCTTTGGGAAGTAAAATATGCCATCATATCCATGAACTTGTTAGAAGATTGAGGAACTGGATAGATAGTGTAACGATTGAATGATCCTAAGAGTACATTCATGAGTTGTTTGTACTTTAAGAGGACATCATTTTTACATTGATAAGATCTATTAATCTAATTGATGACTAGTTGGGAGTTTCCATAGACACTGATAGTTTTGACTCCCAAGGCTAGGGTGATTTGGAAACTTATGAATAGGGCTTCATATTTGGTTATGTTATTACTACATTCAAAGACAAGTTTAAAGGAAAGGGAAAGAGATTCACCATTGAGGGGAATGAGAATAACTCTTACACCCCCACCATTCTGGTATTTAGATCCATCAAAAAACATGGGCATTTGGTAGGTGGGTTCTTCATGAGAAAAATTTATAATAGACTCATTGGGGAAGGCAAGAGGAAGAGGTTGATTGTCTGGTATAGGATCCTCAACCAATTGATCAATGATTACTTGTCCTTTAATAGACTTTTATGGAAAGAAATCAAGATCAAACTTAGCTAAGAGCATGAGCCACTTAGCCATACATTGGGTTTGGTATGGCTTGGAGTGCATATACTTGAGGGGATTAGTGTTGGTGATGACATATGTTTTATGATTAAGAAGATAATGATAGAATCTGGAGGCCATGAAGACTAAGGCAAGGAAAAAAATTTAGGATGGGTATACCAAATTTAATATTCAATGATGGTATGAATAATGTAATAGAAAACTTGCTCTTTATTCTATTCATCATAATGAGTGAGCATTTCCCCTAGGGAATGGTCTATGGTAGACATGTATAGGTAGAAGGGTTGGTCTTCCTTAGGAGGGATGAGTATAGGTGGAGAGAGAAGATACTCTTTTATTAAATTGAAGGAGTTTTGACATTCCTTGGTCCACTTAAAAGAGGTATTATTCTTTAAGAGGTGTGAAAGGGTTGACATTTATCTGATAATTGGGAGATGAAGTGATGGATAGATTGAAGTTTACCTTGCAGGCTACAGAGTTGTGTAAGGTTGGTAGGAGGAGGCATCTCCAAGATTGATCTAACTTTTGTGGGGTCTATTTTTATTATGTGAAGAGAAATAATGAAACCAAAAAGTTTACCCGATAAGACTCCAAAAATGCACTTCTTAGGATTGAGTTTGACATGATAATGGATAAGTCAGTCAAAGATGATGGTAAGAATAGTTAGGTGATCTGTACGGTGTTTGGATTTCCCAAGGAGATCATCCACATAGTCTTCTATGATTTTATGGATAAGATCATGAAAGATATAGGTCATGGCCTATTGATAGGTTGCTTTAATGTTCTTTAGTCCAAAGGGCATGATCCTGTAGTAGAAGGTTCCCCATGGGGTGATAAAGGAAGTTTTATGCTGATATTTAGGGGAAATTAATATTTGATTATATCTCAAAAAACCATCCATGAGAGATAACATTTCATGACTGGATATAAGATCAATAAGTTGGTCAATGATTGATAAAGGAAAGTCATCTTTTGGGCATGTGAGGTTGAGGTCATGAAAGTCGATGCAAAGGCAAAGACCCCTTGTGGGTTTGGTGATGAGAATGATGTTGGAAACCCATTATGGATATTCAATGGGTTGAATGAAGTCAATGGATAGGAGACGTTGAAGCTCTTCTTTGATAAGAAGGGCTATGCAAGGATGCATCCTAAGAAGCATTTTCCAAATTTATTTATCCTTAGGATGGGTAACAATTTTGTGGAGGGTAATAGAAGGGTTGATTCCAGACATATCCTAATAGGACCAAGAAAATGCTATGTTATGGTATCGAATGAAAGAAGGGTAATCTTGTTTCTCAGTAGAATTTAAAGATTGAATGATTTAGATAATATGGGGGTTATCTTGAGTACACAAGTTGACATTAATAGTGGATTCATTTAGCATAGTTTGGTTCTTAGGAGGGAAATATCTATGAATTGAATAAATCCTCATATCGATGTAGGTAAGAATGGACTCATCATCCTGATGTTGGATGGTGTTGATGGTAGGAGAATCATGTTCAATCATTTTAGGGTGGATGAGAGGAAGGGTTTTAGTTTGGCCATCATTTTCATAGGTTAGGGGGCATAAACTAACAATATTGATAGAAAAAGCTAGATGGGATGATATCAGAGTCCTTAGGTTTGGAAGGAGATGGGGTTTTTGAGGATGGAAGTTCTTTATTTTTAGTGGCAATGGGTTTTGGTGAGGTGGGTTTTTTTGGTGGTAAAAACCCAAGGCCAAAGAGCTCATGAGGTTTCTAAGTCTTGATTATGGGTAACTCGTGAGGCCCTTGTTTATAAAGGCCAAGACCAAACCCCTTCTAAGTGAACTTATAAATATAAGCTTTAGCAAAGGCTGATTTGACTAGGTAGGAAAAATTAGTGGTGAATGGTCAGATAAATGGGGTAGTGGCAAGGGTAAGAAGTGGTTGATCAAGTCCCCCATATACAAAATTTGTTTGATTGTTAGGGATACCAAAATGGATGATGGTTCTAATGTTGGGATCATAATAAGGTTCATATTTGAGGTTTCCATATTCTTGTGGATTAGGGAAATAATCTAAGGCTAAAGGATGATATTCCCCAAGAGAGAGTCATTTAAATGTGGATTGCAAAGCATCCTCAACTAGAATTTGGGACAAAGGGATGGTTAATCTAGTTGATGCTTCATGATCATTATGAGTAGAAGTGTTGATGGTTTTTGTTGGTGGGGTTGTTTTGTTAGAAGTTGGTTGTGAGGTAGATGAAGGAGGAATAAGAATGTCATTAGGTCAATATGTCATATTGCAAGAGACGAAGGGACTAGGGTTAGATTTGATGGTAATAACTTGTCCCTCATACTTGAATTTAACACATCAATGTAAGGTGGATGGGACATAACTCATAGCATGGATCCAAGGGCATTTGAGTAACACATTGTATTATAAATTTCTCTTTATAACATAAAATAAATTGGGAATGGTATGAGACCCTAAGCAGATATGGAGGATAACGGTACCTAAGGTAGTGGCCATGGTATATTAAAGGAGAGAAGGATTGTTGTACTCTCTAATATGATGTTTTTAGGTAGCTAAAGTTTGTCATAAGCATAAGAAGAGATAATTTTTATGTTAGCTCTTCCATTAATCATTACCCTATCGATGCAAGTTTGATTAATGTATGTTGTAATGAAGAGGGAAGGATAAGGATCTTTAGTATGAATAGGTAGTTTTTTAGAATCCTGAGAGGTGATGAGGGTAGAAATTTGAAGGGCTCTAATAAAATGTGTAAGAGGTTGAGGATCATCTAGTTGAACCTCTATAGATTTCAAAGCCTTGATCATTTCCTGATGATGGTGGGGAAAGGTGTTAACTAGTTCATAAAGGCTCATTTTCACTAGTATCTAGTAAAGTTGTTTCAATGTGATACACTAGATGGATTTAGATGGGTTGGAGGTAGAGGGTCCCAAAATGGATACTTTGGGCTTTGGTGGTGGTATAGGTGAAGGTGTAGGTTTTTGGTTTTGGTTGGAAGGTTGAGGGGCAAAATGGTAAGTCCATGGAATGGATGCCTTGGATTTTCCCTTATCTTTTTATTGGGCTTGGGATCATATAACCACATGAATAGTGTGGATAAGGGGGTTTGCTAGGTTTGGTGGTTGCTACAATTCTTCCCTCTCATACTTAAGTAGGAGTGGGAGAGTAGGTAAAGGTTGGGTAGGTTGGGTTGATGGTAAGATTGGTAATGAGGGTAAGAAGGTTTCATCTAATAACAAATCATCCTCATCATATAGGCTATGAATGAGTTCTTGGAGAGATTTACAGTTCTTCATGTCATGTCCCAAGGTCTTATGGTAAAGGCAAATCAAATTATCATTGAACCATGATGGTTTAGGACATATAGGGTCAAAAGGTTTGATTGGAGGTAAGCTAATGGAAGAGGTTTGCAATAACCTTTGTAAAATGGTTAAATAGGATTCAAGTAGAGGTATTGGAGGTGATGGATTTTTGGTTTTAAGAGTGGAAACCTTCTTGAGTGTATGTTTTATTATGGAAGTTGTGGTTAGAGGAATGATTTTAGCTGGTGGTTTTGGTTGGGTTTGCTTGGTTATGGCTAGTTTAGGAGTAAGAGATTTGGATATGGAAGACTTGGATGAGGAAGATTTAGCTATAGGTGGGAAAGTAGAGGTAAATAGGTTGGTTAAAAATTATGGATAATTATATGGTTTGATGGGTGCAGGTGGAGAAAAGGGGGATGGTTTCTTAGATGAAGAATAGGTAATCGAGATGGTAGAAGGATGGGGTCTTAGAATAGAAGGTAAGTGGGTAAGAGGTGGTATGGGAGTAGTTTTAAGTAGAGGTTTAAGTAACTCTACCTTCTTAGTTATTTTAGTTAGAGGTTACATTGGTGGACTATATGAGGTTAAATCCAACTTCAAAGAGGGGTGAGTATGGCTAGGTATGGGAAGGATTCCCAAATTCTTGATTGGTTTGATGAGAGAAGCGTAAGGTGATTGGAAATTTTAGGTGGAATTGGTTTGGATGGTTCACTTATGGTTTTGGAAGAGGTATTTGGTGAAGAGGTAGTTGTAGACACCTAAATCTAGCCACCAATAACCTTCAACTAGGTTTTTGACCAATTTATACCAAAATGCATAATTTGGCCTAAAAACACTAAAACACACTAAATGAGTTGAAATTGATATATTAAAGTGACAATTCTGGTTAGGGTATCACTAAATGGGTAAATTCAATTTATGAAGTAGCTAACTTTGATTAGATCATTTCGAGTCAAAATGGCATTTTTGCACCTAGGTGCTCTAGATTGCTATTTTCTACCAAATTTATTGCATGAGACATGTGCTTTTGTTATTTTTTGGAAACATATTAAATGGAATAATGGATCTAATGCATATAAAATCAACTTCCAATTTCAATCTAGTCAAATTTTGAGCCAATAACAAGCCATTTTGACCAATTTGTGCACCAAGGGCCAATATTTACACCAAATTACCTAATCATGTTTAAAAGATAATTAATTCAAATCATGAGCCTAATTAAGAACTCCATGGAGATTTTTGAATATTTAATTTTTGAAATGAATATTTAATATATGCATTATCAAATGACATCATTTCTTGGAAAGACATCCCTAGGCCATAAATGCATAAAATATCAAGATTAAGCCAACCCATGCCTCATTAAGACCCTCCATGCCTCTTAAATGCCCCTCTATCCCAAATATGTATTGGGGATATTTATAAATTTAATTACATAATTAGATTAATTCATGGCCACACATATCAATCTTGAGATGGATGATCATGGTTGATCCTGAACCATTTTGAAAATCTATAAATAGAAGAGCCATGAACATCATTTTTAAGCTTGTATAATGCAAATTTATAATGGACAAATAATTTCAAAAGCCATTGCAATTATTTTTATAATGTCAAATTGTTGAGCCAAGTCAAGCAAAAGATAAAGGTGCCAAGAGGAGATAAAGGTAGCCACACTCTATTGAAGATCTCTTGAAACACAAGTCGAGCAAGCCAAAGAAGGAGCCTTTTGAAGCAATCAAAGATTTGGTGAAAATATTGTGTTTTGTGTTCATATTTCTCATTTCTCTCTATTTTTAGTTATGTTCTCAAATGATTTTTACTTAATAGGCTCCCATAGTTATTAGGCCTAAAGATGTTATGCTAGTTAGTATGTTTATTTCATTTTGATTTCATTTTGGAACTAACATGATACTAACCATCCTCTCTTGAGTCAAATTCCTAGTTCACATAATGGCACACCTGGTGGGACCAAATGCATCACACGCATGAAGAATATCATTATGCAACTTTAAAATCTTCATTTGGATTATTAAAACTCTTGCAATTTATTTTTCTAACTTCATTTGGCCAGATTTTATCTTCACGGGTTTACACAAAGACTGCTAATGATTAGAATAACTACAAATGATTAAGTAAACTACTAACAATCATTTTAAACCATTGGTAGTCAGGTATAACCATCAACGGTCATTGTGTTTTTTCTTAAAAACATAAACTTGATAGCTAATAACCAATTTTCAAATGCTTGGTTTGGGGTCATATGGACTCCATTTTTCATGATTTTTTTTAAAACCATGTGTTTTCTCCTAAATTTTTATAATCTGATATCAGTTTAGCCTCAAGTTGAATAGATTTTTCACAAAATTTTTAAAATATTTTTAAAATTTTATAATATAATGTGTTTTCTTTCTTGAGGTTTTGCCTTCAGGTCAACAGAGTTTTACCCTTCAAGGTGGCTTGTCTCTTTTGATAAATTAGCTTCAAAGCTAAAAGACATGTTGAATTTTTCATTGCAGGGTCAACTTGAAATTTGTTAAATCATGCTCTTTAAACATCTTTTGAATGTTTAAAATGAATTAGGAACCTTATTTTGGGGCTTAATGAAAAATTTGGATGCTTAAGTTTTTGCTTTGATAATTGTGATTTCAAAGTTACAACTTAAGACCAAGGGGTCAAAAGAACACCACCCAAATTTTCATCTAGTGTTTAAAATTGAACTCATTTGTCCAATTTTTGTATTCAATAGTTTATTAACTTAGTTTTTGATTGGAAAAAATAGGGACATTGCGTGTATTCTCTTTCATCCATCCCCTTTAGGGAACTTTTGGAATCAAAAGCACCATCCTTATTGCAAACATGCCTAGTCCAAGGCATAGAAAGAATGTTATTTAAAGCGCTCTCTAAAAACTTTCAATAGTATTGGGTGATCTTGAGATGACCAACAAGTCTTTCTATTATCTCTTTTATTTTATGCAAATTTGGCTTGAAAGGAGGACGTCATTACCTCCTACAAGTCCTATAGGTAAGCTTTGACCCAGGGTTTCATCTCCTAGCATCAACTTCATCACTCCCACTAGGATCAGAGGCTTGAGTGGTTAAACCACCTTATAGTGTTAGGGTTAAACACACAAGATGTATCTACACTTTGGACATTTCACTACACTGAGCAAGTGATGGATGTAGTGGTTACAAAAAAGATATGACATTTTTACAACACGTCAAGTGTCGTAAACGCCTAATTAACGTACACTTATTTTACATCATGGCATGAAATTCATTATAAAATTAATCCATCTAGAATATTCGAAAACCAATTAATTTTAGTCAACCCCACTTTTCCATACCCTTGTTAGTATTTAGGGTGATTATACTTAATGTATTTTTGTCACCTTTTCTTTATTTTTTGGTATGTTTCAAGACTAAAACTAGTTTATTTATTTATAAACTATGTCAAAACCAATTTGTTTATATATCACTCTTTTATCTAAAGAGATGTTATGTTGTTCATTTTACACCAGACTTGTGCCTTAAATTTTTTTTATAAACATGTTTGTGTGTGTGTTACTTGTTTGAGATGGGTACCATTATGTTACCCACATCATTATCAAGTTTGAGCTTTTGAGTCTTTGAAAAATAACATTTTTCACATCATTTGAGCATGCCTACATTGTTAGGCTACTCAATTTGTTTGAAAGACTTGTTTACCTTATATCAAATACCATTGTTTCAAACCATGCTATAGATGACATTTGGACCTTATTTATGCACTGCCATGTTGTCCAATCGTGTTTATTTTGTTTGGTCAAATCCTAGTTTTCAACGTTGAGTTTTCAATTAACCTTATCAAGTTTGGATTCAAACATTGATTGATTTTTTTTTAGGACTCAAATTCATGGGTTTGATACACAAATCTTTCTCTTTTGGGTTGCATAAATTCAATTAATTGATTACCCAAATTAGAATATTATTGATTATTTATTTGTTTAACGCCTATCCTCATCATTGTTTGTGCCTTTGTTTGGGAGAACACAACCTTTCTATAAGATCTTTTTTTCTTATACCTTATACCAATTGATCATGTTTATTTTTTATTATGTGTGTCAGGTTTATGTCAAAGTTGTTTCAAAATTGTTAGATTAAATCAATTTCACATCAATCCTTTTTTTTCAAGCCTAGATTTTAAATCCATTTAGCCAAAAGTCCTAGCATAACCTGTTTGATCCTAGATTTTGACTTTATATTTAGACAAAATACCTAGCAACTCTTTTCCCTTTCTTATTTTAGACCTTATTTGGAACACTTTGACCTAGACCTTTGACATACCAATTTTTATTTAGATGCTTGACCTTTTGTGTGTATGACATTTGACATTAGAAATTTGATATTAGACTATTTTATGCCAAATCTTAGCACAACCCATTTCGGAGATACAGCTCCATTTTTAGACCACGTTAGAGATACAGCTCTACCTTTGACCAAGTTAGACTAAATTTGAATCATTTATCCTTTAGATATAGTTTTTTAGAGTTTAAAAGACTCTAAGTCTTTTGTTTTAGAGATTTCATCATTTATGTGGTCATGTCTAGATACACTTATGGTGGAGTCATGTACAATCCAAGTTATGATAAAATGGCCGCACAAATTGACCATAATCAAATACCTACTTACAATCCAACTTGATACCTTGATTGGTATGAAGAGGTTTGTGAAGAAGAATTTGTTGAAGACCCAACTACAAATAATATTGTTAGGATACAAATCCGTACCCTCTTTACAATAATAAGTACATGGAACACAGTCAAAACTAGCTTATGATCCAACTCAAGATTGGGATGATATGGTGTATTATGAGGACTTGTATGCTTTGGCTTGTACAAGCTATAAAACTCCATGATGCCTTTTTATTCTCTGATCCTCGACTACCCTTAACCCTCTTTTAGATTAAATGAGCTACCAAGATCCATAGTATCCAAAGAATACCATTACCAATCTAGGACTTCATCATTTGTCTCTATGAGCAACCAAGCTCCATAATGCCTTATCATTATCCAACCATTGATAATTATTCATCCATTTCCAATATTTCCCCACTTTAGAAAACCACAACCATTCCAATTACAACCTCAACCAAACTAATCATTCAAAGCCCATGCTATGTTCAAAATTGATATTTTCCAATTTATTGGAAACCAAGGCCAAAAGAACCAATTTATCCAAGATGTTCATGTTGAAGCAACCACTTATGATAAGTCAACCTGTGATGAATCACTTATTGATCATATAATAGTTTTCAAGGAGTCTCACTATGATGAACCAGTCTTTGTTGAGTCACTTCATAATGATTATAATCACCTTTGGGAAAATAATTAACTCAACTATATTCCTATTTTTTAAGGGCCTCCCTTTAACAAGCCAGTCTTTGAGGAGTTGGCTCTTAACCTTTTTCCCATCCAAGAGAAGTCCCACTCTGAAAAACCAGTCTCTATAGAACCCACCATGCCATCATAGGCCATTAATTATCCAAAACCAAACATTAAACAAGACATCATTGTAACAAAGCACCCATCAGATGAAGAATCAAAATTAGAGTTAGGTTCTATTCTTGAACTGACATCAAATTTAGCATCAAAATTAGAATCAACATTAGTCTCAACATAAGATTTAAATATAAAATATACTCATGATTATTACAACATTGGTTACACATGCCTCATAGATCAACTTGAATACATTTTTAATCCTTCTATGGTTTTTAAGGATGAGTACTTTAGCTTTGACATGAGTTTTCCTAGTATCTTCTATGAGGATTATGCTGGCAACTCCCATAACATTACCACCAACTAACGTAGCCATATTATTGACATCCCATCTCCTATAAACATTGATTGGGACCAAAAAAATCACACTTTATTGAATTGCATCCATCGTGACATAGAATTTGAAGAAGAGCAAGGAGGCCAACACCACATTCATGCAAAAGAAGAACACTCTCCTAGTGAACCCTTTTTAGAGGTAATAGGAGATAATCAAAGTTCAAACTTAACATCTTCTAGTGAAACATTTTTCGAGGCACTAAAAGATAATAAGAGTCAAATTTTGACATTCCTTAGTGAAACCTTCTTGGAGGCACTATAGGACAATCAAGACAACTTTATTGGTGAAAACCTCATCAAGGCACTAATAGCTGAGCATAAAAGTCCTTCACTACTTGATGAAGACAAAATCAAAGATCAAATAAAAATAGCTTCCTATCTATAGCCTAATCAGATGGTAGTTATTCTCAAGATCAAACAATAGAAAAATATAGTAGTCCTATCAAGAGAATATTCAAAAGTCTTTAACCTGACCACATCCTGATTTATGTCTAGAAAAATTATGTGTGATTGACAGTCCTAATATTCATTTGTTTCCTTACCATTATACATTCCATTATCATCTACCATTTCATTTCACAAATAAACCTACCATATATTATTTGTCCTTATTTACCATCCTTGGCCATACTTTCCTTTGTAGAGGCTACCAAGATATCTTGTCTCAATGCTTAAAAGAATCATAATTAAAAACCAATGGAGATCATAATGGCATTCTTGGCATCCAAATCTACAACCTATTCTTAATAGAGTAGCTATGTAGATGAGGTGTGGGCTAGTAATTTACATGATTGATTATTTTGTTTGTATCATTTATTGATTAAGGCATGCATCTCCACATCAACATGAACAACATAATCATATACGAAAAACCACACCCAGGACAAAAACATTTTCCATATCCATTTTCCATTATCTCATATCTATTTTCCATTATTACATATCTTATCCAATCACCCCATCACTTGGGGGAAAACCTCTTACCATCTTATCCAATCTACCAACCTATCATTACCTAGACCATTCCATTCCTATCTAGACCAAAGCATGTTTTTAGTCATCCTACCCAATCCTATTTTGATCTTGGTTCTTTTGGTTCTTCCTACATTTTTTATGAGGGGATTCTGATCAATTTTCAACTCTAATCAAATCTTAATAGTATATGAAAGTAGTGTGATAGTTTACTTGGTAAGATATCTTTCATTTTCCATCCTATATCAAGTTTGTTTATGTGAGCCTAATTATAACCACCTATGGGCAAATCAATGTTTCACCAATCTTACTACTAATTATAACTACCTATGGGAAAATTAGTATCATTAATCTAGTCCATTGTAGCTTAATTATAACTGCCTATGGGCAAACTAGGGGAAACACTTGTTTATTATGCATTGTTGCATCACCTTTCCATTATTATTTTCATTTGACTAGCCATTTGCCAGATTTGAGAACTTGTTGGGACCTAGTTGGTTTTTCTTCACCTTTTATGTGGATGTAATTACTATGACTTGAGGTCATCTTAGAACAATTTGGGCCATGCTTAATACTTGTTGAGGTCATCTCAGTCCCCTTTTACTATACTCTCTCACTGTTTTACGAGTAATTTAAGTCAAATGCTCTCACCATTTTGTGATTAGGTATCTTGTCATTCTTTAACAAGTTAAGATGACTCAAATTTCCAAAAAAAATTAAATATTTCAAAATCCAAAAACATTTGTCTTGTCTAAGCCTAGTTAGTTATTCTCAATCCACCCTACTAGGGCAAAGCCATTATTAGGATGCTTTATTTTGCTTTTTGTTTTCAAGCTTTCTATTTATTTTTATTATTTTAGGTTGTATGTTTTCTATTTGTTTGATTTCAACACTATTCCCTTAACATAGTTTATATACATTCATTAGCTGATTCCTTGTGCACTTTTCTTGATTCTATCCATATTCATACGTCGACATTATCATCATAGTTTTTGTCATTAGTACATTGTTTTCAAGTGTTTATTGGATCAAGAGTTAGTCCTTATGCATATTTTAGGATAGTCTTCATGGTTTTCTATCATGATGCCTACCATCACCTGCTACATCAAAAATCAACTTCAAGAAGGTCTACAAGCAATGAAGCCACAAAATTTTCTCCTTGGCACCTTGGAAAATCCTCCTAGCCCATCTTGATCAAATAAACCATTGACCATTCTAGTTGTATCATTGCTAATAAGAATGATCATCTCGTCATTAGCAGGTACACCTAAATCATTTCCATTTATCAACCTTTATTCCTCTATTCATTCATTTCATCACTTTGCATCCTCTTATGCTTGGTTATTTGTGGCTTCTTTAATCATTATACTATTACATCTATGTTTTCACATGTTAATCTTTAATATATATTATATGTTATATCCTTGAGTTATGTTTTATAATCAGCCATAATTTGGACACAATCATCTTCATAAAATAATCTAGGTCCTCTTAATGATTATAACTGCTTATGGGCAAATCATTATTTTTTACTTTTATTTCTGATTATAACTACCTTTGGGCAAATCAATAATTTTTAAATCAATGCATGCAATCATTTTCTCATTTTTATTAATCCCAACCATAGTTTAATCCCATTTTTCTTCTTTCTTCTTTTTGAGGGACCATCTATCCACAAATGTGATGGCCACTCCCTCAAGGGGGCATCATTATAAGCTTCCCAAACATTCTTTGGAGCTTTTTTCTTCAATCATCATATTATTTTTGGCATAAAAGACTTTACTCATTATTTGAGAAGACATTACTATTTATATAGCTTACATTATCTTCCCAAATAGGGGCAAATTGTAGACATCTAAATTTGGACACCAATAATCTCTAAATAGGCTTTTTACCAATTTATACCAAAATGCACAATTTGGCCTAAAAACACTAAAACACATTAAATGAATTGAAATTGATATATTCAAGTGATAATTTTGGCCAAGGTATCACTAAATGGAGAAATGCAATTTATAAAGTAGCTAACTTTGATTAGATCATTTCAAGTCAAAATGGCATTTTTGTACCTAGGTGCTCTAGATTGCTCTTTTTTACAAAATTTATTGCATAAGACACATGCCTTTGTTATTTTGTGTTGAAAACATCCTAAATGAGATAATGGATTTGATGCATCTAAAATATACTTCCAATTCTAATCCAGTCAAATTTTGAGCCAATAATAATACATTTTGACCAATTTGATTAATTTATCCATGAAGGGCCAAGATTTGCACCAAATTACCTAATCATGTTTAAAAGATAATTAATTCAAATCATGATCCTAATTAATAATTCCATGGATATTTTTGAATTTTTCTCTTTGGAAATGAATATTGAATACATGTATCATCAAATGACATCATTTCTTGGGAAGACATCCCTAGGCCATAAATGCATAAAATATCAAGATTAAGCCACCCCATGCCTCATTAAGACCCTCCATGCCTCTTAAATGCCTCTCTATCCCAAATATTTATGGGTGATATTTATAAATTTAATTACATAATTGGATTAATTCATTGCCACACATCTCAATCTTGAGATGGATGATCATGGTTGATCCTAAACCATTTTAAAAATCTATAAATAGAATAGCCAATGACATCATTTTTAATATTAGATAATGTAAAGTTATAATGCACAAATAATTCCAAAATCCATTATAATTAGTGTTATAATTCCAAATTATTGATCCAAAACAAGCCAAATCTAAAGGTTCCAAGAGGAGATGAAGGTAGCCACACTCCATTGAAGATCTCTTGAAGCACAAGCCGAGCAAGCCAAAGAAGGAGCCTTTGGAGCAATCAAGGATTTGGGGAGAAATTTTTGTTTTATGTTCATATTTCTCATTTATATTCATTTTTAGTTGTGTTCTCAAATGGTTTTTCCTCAATAAGCTCCCCCTAGTGACTAGGCCTAGAGATGTTATGCTAGTTAGTGTGTTTATTACATTTTGATTTCATTTTGGAACTAACATGATACTACCCATCCTCTCTTGAGTCAATTCTTAGTTCACAGTAATAATTGATTTAAGGGTGGATTCAACGGAGGTTGATGATTTATATTTGTTTTGGTAATGGATCTTGAGATGATGCCAAAAGCTGACTCTATCTAAGTTAGGTTGGGAAGTGAACTCTAAACTTTGGACTAGCCTAGAAAAGGGCTTGTAAATGGGCTTAGTTCCTTGGTCATTAGTTTTAAAGCTTAAGCCCTTTGGTAAATAAGAGGGAATGGTTTATTTAATTTTTGTATATGGTTTCAAAATTTGAGGTTGGGTAGATGAGGTAGCTTTCACTTGGTTTGGCATAATTTTCAAAGAGGAAATAAATGGTTCAATGATAGAGGTGGTAGGTACGATGTCCTCAAGTGAAGGAACGAATAGATTTGCATCTGTTGTTTGATTATCCAAAAGAATGGATGGAAGTTATACCACTTGAATGGGTGAAGTGGAATAATAAGAAATGGTTATAATAGAGGTTATCTCTCATGGTCTTTCCATCAAAGGAGAGGCAAATAAAGCCAAAGTCTCATTAAGTGAAGAGAAAGGGGTGGTTAATTCTTCCATTTGGGTATCTAAATAGGGGATGAGTTCTCTATTTCCATTTGTATTATTTGGGTAATAATATTTTTAATAATGGGCTAGTTATTAATAATATTGATTGTATGTGCCTCATGAGAGTGAGATGATTCGGGTTAGTTATCATGGTATTGGGTAGAAGGAGCATGATTATGAAAAGGCTTGCAGAAAATGTCAAGATAATGATTTGGAGGTACATTAGGATTATAAAAGTGAAACAATCAAATTTTGGATAAGACACAATGAAAGGTATTACATCTACGAATGTCATGTCCTATGACTCAATGAAAGGCACAATGGTCATTCTCATTGTACCACCCAGGTACAAGGTGAGAAGCATCAAGTTTTTGGGGTGGTTTAATTGGTGAGATTTAGATGAGGTTGGATTTGAGTAATTTATCCAAAACTAATGCATAATATTCTCTAATGGGCATATATTATTTTGGAATAGCTCTATTTTGGTTTTGGTTTTGTTAATAGGAAGGGTTAGAAGAATTGGTTCGAGGTGGTTGGTTGACACTTGGAGGAGGGGCAGTTTTTGGAACAACTAAGTTAATGGATGTTTTTTCTTTGGTATTGGATTGGTTAGTATTTTTAGTGGAGGAAGGGTCATTGGATTTAAATCTATAATTTTTATTTTGTAATTTTAAGTTCCCTTAATCAATGGCTCAATTTTCTAGTTTACATGCCATGGTGAATGCCTCATCAGAAGTTTTGAAGGTTTAAACTTGAAGGGAGGGGGAAATATATTTATCACAGCCCTGAGAGAAGATCTCAATTATCTTAGGTTTGGGTAAGGAAAAATAAAGCTGGTTGATGAGACCTCTACATCTAGCCATAAAATCAATAATTGACTCGTCATCAAATTGATTAACAAAGTAGAGGTTAGTAATAGAAACCTTTTTAGATATATTTATCAAGAAATGCTCAAAAATGATCTGGGCCAGTTGGGAGAAAGAAAATATGGAGTGTGTGGTAAGAACACTATACCAATCAAGGGTGGGTCTAGATAAGGACATAGGGAAGATTTAAAAAAGGAGATCATCATCATATGTGATTAAATAGCAAGAATGATAGAATGCTCTCAAATGTTTTTGGGGGTCCTCCTTGCCTTAGAATTTATAAAACTTGGGAAATTCCCATTGGGGAGGATAATAATGAATGGGCACAGATAGATGGATGGGTTTATTAAAAAATTGATCAAGGATAAAAGGTTATGAGACCTAGAGATAGATGACTCCAAGTTAGTCATCTTGTCCATTAAAATTTTGATCAAATCTGGTTGAGGTTGGGAAGTTACATAATAAAGGGGTACATTCTATTGAGGTTGGGTGGAAGCTATGTTTGGTTAAGTAATAGAAGGTTTTGAAGAAGTGGCATATTGGTAAGTAGTCACAAGAGGTTGAGATGGTACCACATAAAGATTGATTAGCACAAATGGTTGGGTGGAAAGTGCTATATATCCCTATGGGTTGGGGAAATATTGAACGGTTATCATGGGTACTTGATAAGGGATGGATGTGGGTTGGATTAAAGGTATGGTTGAGGTTGTGTGTGGGGTAGGTTGAGGTTGAGTGGTGACTCTAGTGATAATGGGTGGAAGTGTTTGAGGTATAGAAAGAACCAATTTTTGAAATGGGGTAGAAGTTGGTGGAGTGGTTGTAATAAAGGGAAGGGTGAAAATAGGAGTAGAAAATAACCCCATGGTAGGTGGAGTATAGGTAACTATAGGGAAAGTTGAACCTATATGTGAAGTATGGGGTGTAGTAGGAGGTGTTTGGTTAGAGGTTGGAAAATTGGATTAGGTTTGGGTAGTGGTAGTAGATGTGATATTGGTGGAAGAAGAGTCTTGGGTTAGTAAGGACTGGGTTGAGGTGGTACCCACCATAATATGGGGAGGTGTGCCATAAGGAGGGTCCATAGTAGGAATGAAGCAATAGAGGTACGATGAGGTAAGTTATTAAGATAATACTAAAGGGCCACCAAATTGTTATCAAAGAACGTAGTGAAGTTTGCATCACCCTAAAAAATAATTGAGATTCTGGTAAAAGGGGGAGAATAATGAGGTGAACCCTCATCACTAGAATTATATTCCATGGAAGAAGAAGAAGAAGGTGGTGGTTGATTGGTTTAGTTTCTTAGCTACTATCTAGTAAAGACCATGTGAGAAAATGGATAATAATTTGGCAAAACTCACACCTAAAACAAAGAGCAATCAAAAGAAAAGAATTCAAGGCAAATAATACATACACTAAAAGTGTGTTAAATCTTAGGATTCTTTTTGGATCACTTTTGGCTTATGCCTTAGAAAGTGTGAAGAGGGAATTTGGCTCATAGATCGAGTAATAATGAAGTAATCTAAGGTTGGTTTTAGGCTGTTTAGGCATTCAAGAGAGAAATTTATGTTGTACTTCAATACTTGGCTTTGTATTAGCACTTACCCCCTCACTTCATGGTCCCAGAGCAATAAGAGTGTCGGGTGCTTAGCCAAAATATACCGAGTTCAGAGTTTATACTCAACCAAAGAGCTGAGTTGGTTCTACCTTTGGTGGTGAAATCTAAGTAGGATAGCCAAAAAGGGGTAAGATTACTGCTAGGTGATGAAATCCTAGTCGAGCCTTATTTCACGTATGTTTTGATTTGACAATTATTATTTGGTTTGGATTAGGTATGTGATAACAAGTGTGAAAGCTATGATTAATTACTTTGCCTCCTAAGTTACTAGATGAAATAAGACAAGAAGGCAATCAATGTATGTAAGGGGTTTATTTTAGTCCCAAAAGGAAATTTTTAGATTTCATTCGATGAACAAATAATAAAGGAATAAAAAGGATGTATTTCCCACTAGGCATGCCAAAATGTTTTAGTTAATTTGCACTCATTTCATAATTTAAAATTAAGTAATGAAACTAGTAATAGGGTGTGTAGAAGAATACCTAGTAAAGGTGCACACATGAATCTAGATGATGATGGGAACTACTCTTTGGCTAGGAAGGAATAACCTATAAATAAGAAACACACTAAAAAATGGGGTTGTTAGATGGATGGTTGAGTGGACTACCTAGTGTGAGATAGATAAAAGAAGCATATTGCTTGCTAGGAGGTTGTCAATCCATTGTTATAACAATTAGTTTGATATAAATAAAAATAAAGGATACTTGCACTCAATGATATGAAAGTAAATGCATGAAAGGAAGAGAATAAATGTTTTTGATTAAATAAAATAGGTAAAATAGAAAAATTGGGTCAATACTTATGCTAGAATAGTTAAGGTCTGGCCTATAAAATCAAAGAAGGTATTGTAATCAAGCAAAAATAGAGAAAGTTAGGTTTGGATGGGGTTAAGGGGATAAAAATAGCTTGTTATTTTTTTATTCCATAGTGACCATCAGTGGTTAGGTGAACCATTGGTGGTTTGGGATGACCATCAATAGTTGGGTAACCATTAATGGTTGAGGTGAACATTGGCAATTATGTTAACCATCGATGGTTACCTGTGTAAATCTAGAAATGATCAAAATAAAAGGTGTAGATTGGGTACTTGGGCAAACAGAGGTCTGTTACGGGGTTGGGATTATAAAAATAAAATACTAATGGGTTTGGTAGGGTAGGGAGGTTAGAAATCAATGAAAACAAGTAAAATATACTTGAAACTTGATGGTTGAATGCTAAAGTGATTTATCTAGAGTGATAGTACTTTGGCTTTCATAAATGATTCTGACAAAGCTTCAAGTCTCCAATGATGTTGCTTGCTTGCTGAAAGGATGTTGAATACTTATATGTAAGAGATCTTGGATGCAATATTCTAGATTGTGGATTATGGATCCATTTCACTTCCTTATCTTCTTCTTTTATAGGATGAAGTTGTTAATTGGGGTAGAGGAAGTTACTAATTTGATAGGGGAAAAAGCTTCCAAATCATGATGTTTTAATGCAAGTTTTAAAATCAAGTTGCCATTCATGGAGATGCTTATCTTATACAAAGCTATCAAATGTTTTAAAACCTTTAAGGTAATCTAGAGACTTGACCGTCGATGGTTAGGCTAATCATCAATGGTTAGGCTGACTATTGTCATTCGAGGAGTTATAATAAAATAGTTTAAAGGAATTTAAAAAGGGTTGAGTTAAATGATTTACACAAATGTGTTAAGGATTTGATAGGGTTAAGTGATTCTAATTGACTAAGGTTTTCAATAGATGTGAGGTCAGATGAGGGTCAAAAGGCAGTTTGACATCAAAAGCTATCATGTGTAGTTTTTGAGTGTCTACAACCTAAGATAAGGCCCGATTATGATTTCATCATCTAGCAACAACCTTACCCCTTCCTAACTATCCTACTTGGATTTCACCACCAAGAGGAGAATCAACTCAGCTCTCTAGTTAAGTATAAACTTTGAACTTGGTATATTTTGCTTAAGCACCCGACACTCTTACCATTGTGGGACCATGAAGTGAGGGGGTAGGCACCAATACCAATCCAAGTATTAAATTTCAATATATATTTCTCTCTTGAGTGCTTAAACAACTTGAAACCAGTATTAGATTGCTTCTTTATTACCTGATCTATGAGCCAAATTACCTCTTCACACTTTCTAAGGCATAAGCCAAAAGCAATCTAAAAGGAATCCTAGGATTTAACACACTTTTAGTGTATGCATTATTTGACTTGAATTATTTTATTTTGATTTCTCTTTGTTTGAGGTGTGATTTTCACCATCTTATTTTCCATTTTTTCACATGATCTTACTAGACATCAACTGAGAAACCAAACTGATCATTCACCCATTTTTCTTCTTCCTTCATGGAATATAATTCTAATGATGAGGATTCACCTCATTATTCTCCCCCTCCTACCATGATCTTGGTTGTTTTTTAGGGTGATTTATACTTTCTTTCCTTCCTTGATAACAACCAGGTGGCCCTTTAGTATTATCTTAATAAGTTACCTCACCATACCTCTATTGCTTCGATTCCTCCTATGGACCCTCCTTATGATATGCCTCCCCATCTTATGGTGGGTACCACCTCAACCCAAACCTTACTAACCCAATCCTCTTATTCCTCTAATATCCCATCTACTACCACTACCCAAACTCAATCCAACATTCCAACCTCTAACCAAACACCTCCTTCTACACCCCACACTTCACATATAGGATCAAATTTACCTATAGTTACCTATAATCCACCTACCATGGGGTTGTATTCTACCCCTATTTCCACCCATCCCTTTTATTAAAACCACTCCACCAACTTCTACCCCATTTCAAAACTTTGTACTTTCTATACTTCAAACACTCCTACCCATTATCACTAGATTCACCACTCAACCTCAACCATACCCTTAATACAACCCACATCCATCTCTCAAAAAGTACCCATGACAACCTATCAATATATACCCAAACCACAATGATATATATCACCTTCCACCCAACCATTTATGCCAATCAAACCTTATGTGGCACCATCTCAACCTCTTGTGACCACTTACCAATATGTTGCTTATTCAACACCTTTTATCACTTATCCAAACATATCTACCACCAAACCTCAACAAAATGTACCCCTTAATTATGAATCTTCCCAACCTCAACTAGATTTGATCAAAATTTTAATGGTTAAAATGACTAAATTGGAGTCATTTATCTCTGCGTCTCATATCCTTTTCTCCTATGATTAAATTTGTAATGAACCCATCTATCTATCTTTGCCCATTCATTATTATCCTCCTCAATGGGAATTACCCAATTTTTCTAAATTCTAAGGCAAGGAGGACCCCCAACAACATTTGAGAGAATTCTATCATTATTGCTATTTAATCGCATATGATTATGTTGTCCTTATATGAACCTTTTCCATGTCGTTATCTAGGCCCACCCTTGATTGGTATAGTGCTCTTTCCATGCACTCCATCTTTTCTTTCTCCCAACTATCCCAAATATCTTTAGAGTATTTCTCAATAAATATATCTAAAAAGGTTCCTATTACTGACCTTTACTCTATTAAGCAATTTGATGATGAGTCAATTATTTATTTTGTGGTTAGATGGAGAGGTCTCATCAACCAAATTTATTTTTCTTTACCCTAACTTGAGTTTATTGAGCTCTTCTCTTGGTATTGTGCCAAACATATTTCCCACACCCTTCAAGTTCAAACCTTATAACTTTTGAAGAGGCATTCACTATGACACGTAAACTGGAAAATTGAGCCATTGATGAAGGGAAATTGAAATTACAAAATAAAAATTCTATATTTAAATCCAATGACCCTTCCTCCACCAAAACCACTAACCATTCTAATACCAAAGAAAAATCATCCATAAACTCAATTGTTCTAAAAACTTCCTGACTTCCAACTGTCAACCAACCAATTCAAACCATTTATTCTAACCCTCCCTATCAACAAAATTGAAACCAAAACTGAGCTACTCTAAAATAATATACTCCCATTGGAGAATCTTATGCATTAGTTTTGGATAAATTGCTCAAAGACAACCTCATCCAACTCCCACCAATTAAGCCACCCCAAAAATTTGATGTTTCTTGCCCTATACCTAGGTGGTATAATGATAATGACCATTGTGACTTTCATTGAGTCATAAGACATGACATTAATAGATGTAATACCTTTAAAATTCTTATCCAAAATTTGATTTATAGTGGAGAAATTGTGTTTGATAATACTAATGCACCTCTAAATCAGTCTCTTGACATTTTATACAAGCCATTTCCTAATCAAACTGCTACCTAACACCATGATAGCCAACTTGAATCATCTCACTCTCATGAGGCACATACAATAAATGTTATTAATAACAAGCCCATTATTGAAGAGACCATTACTTAAATCACCCAAATGGAAATAGATAACTCACCCCCTATTTCTTTAGATGCCCAAATGAAAGAATTAACCACCCTTTTCTCTTCACTTAATGAGACTTTGGCTTTATCTGCCTCTCCTTTGATGGAAACACCAAAGGGGATAACATCCATTATAACCATTTATTCTTCTTCCACTTCACCCATTTAACTGGTAGAACTTCCATGCATTTATTTGGACACCCAAACAATGGAAGCAACTCTATCTATTCCTTCACCTGAGGACAACATACCTACCTCCCCTATCATTAAACTATCTATTTCCTCTTTGGAAACTATCCCATAAGAGGAGATTACCTCATCTACCCACATACCAATTTTAGAACCATCCATCAAAATTTAATAAACCATTCCCTCTTCTCCACCTAAGGGCTTAAGCTTTAAAACCAATTACCAAATAACTAAGCCCATTTACAAGCCCCTTTTTAGGCTAGTCCAAAGTTTAGAGTTCACTTCTCAACCCAAATTTGATAGAGCCACTTTCTAGCATCATCTCAGGTTCCCTTACCAAAAAAAATTTAAATCATAAACCTCCCTTGAATCCACCCTTAAACCAATTATTACCTCTTCACCAAATTCCTCTTCCAAAAATATAAGTGAACCATCCTAACCACTTCTGCCTAAAATTGACAAATCACCTTATGCTTCTCTCACTAAACCAATCAAGAATTTGGGAATCCTTCCCACACTTAGCTACACTCACCCCTCTTTAAAGTTGGACTTAACCTCATATAGTCCACCAATGCAACCTCTAACTAAATTAACTAAGAAGGTAGAGTTACCCAAACCTCCACCTTAAACTAGACCCATACCACCTCCTTCCCACTTATCTTTTATTTTAGGACCCCATCCTTCTACCATCCTAATTACCTATTCTTCATCTAAGAAACCATCCCCCTTTTCTCCACCTACACCCATCAAACCATATACTTCTCCATAATTTTTAACCAAACTATCTACCTCTACTTTCCCACCTATAGGTAAATATTCCTCATCTAAGTCTTCCATATCCAAATATCCAGCCCCCAAACCAACTATAACCAATCAAACCCAACCAAAAACACCAAATAAAATAATTCCTCCAACCATAAATTCCATAATAAAACCTATGCTCAAGAGGTTCCCACTCCCAAAACCAAAAATCCATCACCTCCAACACATTTTCTTGAATCCTATTCAACCATTTTACAAAGGTTGTTATAAACCTCTTCCATTAACTTACCTGCAATCAAACCTTTTGACCCTACATGTCCTAAACAATCATGGTTCAATGATAATTTTATTTTTCTTTACCATAGTAACCTAGGACATGACATGAAGAACTATAAATCTCTCCAAGTACTTGTTCATAGCCTATATGATGAGGATGATATGTTATTATATGAACCCTTCTTACCCCTGTTGCCAATGTTACCATCAACTCAACCTACCCAACCTTTACCTACTCTCCTACTCTTACCTAAGGATAAGAGGGAGGAACTAAAGCAACCACCAAACCCAAGAAACCCCCTTATCCACACTATTGATGTGGTTACATGATCTTAAGCCCAATAGAAATATAATGGAAAATCCCAGGCATCCATTCCATGGACTTACCCTTCCACCCCTCAACCTTCCAACCAAAACCAAACACCTACACCTTCACTTAAACCACATCAAAGCCCAAAGTATCAATTTTTGGACCCTTTACCTCCAACCCATTTGAATCCATCTATCATATCATGTTGAAACAACTTCACTAGACACTAGTGAAAATAAACCTTTATGAACTAGTCAACACCTTGCCCCACTATTGTTAGACACTGATCAAGGATCTACAATCTATAAAGGTTCAAATAGATGATCCTCAGCCTCTTGCACCTTTTGTTAGAGCCCTCCAACTTTCTACCATTATCACCTTTCAGGATTCTAAAATACCACCTATTCATACTAAAGATCTTGATCCTCCCCTCTTGATCACAATATACATCAATCAAACCCACATCAAGAGGCTAATGATTGATGGAGGTGTTAGTATCAACAATATCTCTTCCCATGCCTATGACCAACTTTAGCTACCCAAAAATATCATGTCAAAAAGTATAGTGGTCCTTCACTCTTTTAATGATACTATGGCCACTACTTTAGGGATCATTGTCCTCTATATTTGCTTAGGGCCTCCTACCATTCCTAAATTATTTTATGATATAGAGGGTGAATTCTAATGCAATGTGTTACTCAGACACCCTTGGATCTATGTTATGAGTTTCATCCCATCCACCTTACACTGATGTGTCAAATTTGAGCATGAAGGACAAGTGATTACCATCAAAGCTAACCTTAGTTCCTTCACCTCTTGAAATATGACATACCAGCCTAATGATGTTCTTGTTCCTCCTTCATCTACCTTACAACCAACTTCTAAAAAAATAACCCCACCAACCAAAACTATCAACACTTCTGCTCACAATGATCATGAAGCATCAACTAGATAAACCATCCCTTCATTCAAAATTTTGGTTGAGGACCCTTTACAATCCACTTTTCAATGACTCTCTCTTAGGGAATATCATATTTTAACCTTAGATGTTTTTCCTACTCTACAAGAATATGGGAACCTCAAATATGACCCTTCTTATGATCCCAACATCAGAACCATCATCCCTTTTAGGTTACCCAATAATCAAATAAATTTTTTTTATAGGGGACTTGATCAGCCACTTCTCACCCCCACTGTTACCCCATTTATCTGACCATTCACCACCAATTTTTCCTACCTAGACAAACTAGCCTTCACCAAAGCTTATCTTTAAAAGTGCACTTGGAAGGGGTTTGGTCTTGGCCTTTATGAATAGAGACCTCATGAGTTACTCATAATCAAAACTTAGAAACTTCATGATTTATTTGGCCTTAGGTTTGTACCACCGAAAAAACCCACCTCACCAAAACCCATTGCCACCATCGATGAAGAACTTCCATCCTCACCAACCCCATCTCCATCCAAATCTAAGGACTTTGATACTATCCAGTCTAAATTTTTAGTTTATGATTTTAGTTTATGCCCCCTAACCTATCAAAATGATGTCTAAACAAAAACCCTTCCTCTCATCCACCCTAAAATGATTAAACATGATTCTCCTACCATCAATACTATCCAACATCAGAATGATGATTCTATTCTTGCCTACCTTAGTATGGGGAATTATTCAATTCATAAATTTCTCCCTCTTGAGAACCAAACCATGCTGAATGAATCCACTATTGATGTCAACCTGGGTACTGAGGATAATCCTTGTATCATCAAAATCAATCAATCTTTAAATTCTACTGAGCAACAAGATTACCCTTCTTTCCTTCAAGACCATAACATAGTGTTTATTTGGTCCTATCAAGACATGCCCATAATCAACCCTTTTATTTCCCTCCACAACATTATTACCCATCCTAAGGCTAAACCAATTTAGCAAAAGCTTTGTAGGATGCATCCTCACATAGCCCTTCTTGTCAAAGAAGACCTTCAACATATCTTATTTGTTGACTTCATTCAGCCCATCGACTATCCACAATGGGTTTTCAACATCATTCCCATCACCAAACCCATAGGGGGTCTTCACCTCTGTGTTGACTTTTGTGACCTCAACCTCACATACCCAAAAGATGAATTTCCTTTGTTGAACATCAACCAACTTGTTGATCTTATAGCCAGTCATAATATTGTTATCTCTCATGGATAGTTTCTTAGGATATAATTAGATCTTGATTACCCCCAAAGATCAGTATAAAACTTTCTTTATCACCCCATGGGGAACCTTCTGCTATAGGGTCATGATCTTTGGACTAAAGAATGATGGAAGAACCTATCAGTAGGCCATGACCTATATCTTTCATGATCTCATCCATAAAATCATAGAGTACTATGTGGATGATCTCCTTGGTAAATCCAAACACCACAAGGATCACCTAACTATTTTCACTATCATCTTTGACCAACTAATCCATTATCATGTCAAGCTCAATCCCAAGAAGTGCATTTTTGGAGTCTTAACGGGTAAACTTATTGGTTTCATTATATCTCTTCATGAAATTGAAATAGACCCCACCAAATTTAGATCGATCTTGGAGATGCCTCCTCCTACCAACCTTATACAACTCCACATCCTGTAGGGTAAACTTCGATCTATCCATGACTTCATCTCCCAGTTATCAGATAAATGCCAACCCTTCCACCACCTCTTAAAGAAGGATACTAATTTTAAGTGGACCAAAGAATGTCAATAAGCCTTTGATTCAATCAAAGAGTATCTTCTCTCTCCATCTATCCTCATCCCTCCTAAGTAAGACCAACCCTTTTAGCTATACATATCTCCATAGACCATTCCCTATGGGCAATTCTCACTCATCATGATGATTATAATAAAGAGTATGTTGTCTATTACATTAGCCATACCCTCATCAAATATGAAACTCAGTATACCCATCCCAAAAAACTCTGCCTCACCTTAGTCTTCATGGCCTCCAAACTATGTCACTATCTTCTTAATCATAAAACATATGTCATCACCAACACTACTCCCCTCAAGTATATGCACTCTAAGTCATACTAAAACCAGCGTATGACTAAGTGGCTCATGCTCCTAGCTGAATTTGATCTTGAATTCCTTCTATAAAAATCCATTAAAGGACAAGTAATCACTGATCAATTGGTTGACGCTCCTCTACCAAACAAGCAACATCTTCCTTCTGCCTTTCTTGATGAGTCTATTACAACTCTTTCTCAACAAGAACCCACCTATCAAATGACCATATTTTTTGATGGCTCTAAATGCCAAAATGGTGGGGGTGTTGGAGTTATTCTTATTCCCCTCAATGGTGAACCTCTTCCCCTTTCCATTAAACTTGACTTTGAATGTATTAATAACATAACCAAATATGAATCCCTATTCATAAGTTTCCAAATCACATTAGCCTTAGGAGTCAAAACTACCAATGTCTTTGGGAACTCCTAACTAGTCATCAATTAGATCAATAGATCTTATCAATGTAAAAATGATGTCTTCTTAAAGTAAAACAATTCGTGAATGTAATCATAGGATCATTTAATTCTCACTCATCTTAATCCATAAGTATGGATCAGGAGCTTATCATTTTTCTTCTCTCGATATAAAAGCAAAACCTAAGCCTCTCAACGCTTCACATTTGCATCCTTTTTATTGTTGAAACAAGGATCAAACTCACCTTTGTGTATAACTTAAGCTTGTCCCTTGGTTTATGATATTTTTACCTTCTTTCACCCACCTATCCTTAATACCCTTGGGAATAATTAATTACAACATAGAGCCATGTGATTATCCATCACAGTTATAAGCCTAATCCTAAATATGGGTACCACATTTCTACCCATTACATGGTTCTCATGGATACTTTTCATCTCTAATCAAATGGAATCACATGATCAATTGTGTCTCAAATGACTTTCCTCATCCATCATTAACCTTTTGTGCTAAAGATTGCCTTCATAAATGTAAACCTTTAAGCCTAAGTATACTTATCCATGTCTAACCCTACATTCAAAATCACTATCTCCAGCATTGCAGATTGATGTTGCTCCCTTGAAGGATAGCTACCCAATATTTATAATTTGTTTAACAATAGACTACTCCTTTGAAGGATAGCTATGAAAATCCAATTTTAGACCACTCCCTTTAAGGGTGGTGAGGAAATAATCATTAGAAACTTCTCACATTGATCAGCTTCAACAATTTATCAAAATAACAAAAGCAAAAAAATTCCTATATCAAAATCAAAGTAAATGAGCTACAATCAGATCTTATATATGGCACTTATAGACTTCCCACATTGATCAATCTACATATCATATGATGGCATGGAATTATCTATTATGGTTCTTTGGTCACCCATCAAAAGGGCAAGCTAACCCACATCAGGTTACCTTTTACCCATTTAGTAGTCAACCATTTACCTATCACCTCCCTTCCCTTCAATCCCTCTCAAAAATCAAGGGACTATGAGTTTACTTGACATAAAGTGATCAAAACACCCTCTTTCCCAATCAAATCATGCTCTAGCAAAGCATTTGATAGGCTTATGTTCACTAAGTCAATCTAAATATGGTTCTTTATTGTTATTTCCTTGCTAATTAAAAACAATCATGCCTTTTTCTTACCCTCTATTCATTAGTTCATGTGGTTATATGTCTCATGATTCTTACCTCTTTCTCACATTTAATTTGTTAACTACACCTACTTTATGCACTTTCATTATATCTATGTCATAAACATTCACAAAACATCATTATCATCAAAACACTATGAGCCATATCCAATCTATGAACCTAAACTTCATGCATATCCTAACCCTCATCATCTAAATTAACAAACAAAACCACTCTATCTATTTTCATAAACAAACACATCATCCCTCATATGCACATAAAAACATTACCTACAATTATCAATAAAACACATTTTAATTCCTTCATTTCATCATCCATATTCTCTACCTATCAAACAACATTGTATATTGTCTATCCTCATCTCATCTCATAAACAATGGAACATGGACATCTTGTCTTTCATAAACCTTAAACCACAAATCATACATTGCATCAATATCACTATCCATCACTCATATCGTGTCAACACAACCACAAAAACCATGTTAAAAACATCATAAGTAATCATCCCTATACCATATCATAACTATGACCTAATAACCATGTCATATTTATAAACATTGTCATCATTCTATCAACACTTCTACATCAAATAATCTATCACAAACATGAATCCCATATAATTAAAAATATCTATCTCATATCCAAAATAACATCATGAATAAAAATATTCAATATCCATCTTTTAATCCTATCTATCCCATTAATAAATCACATACATCTAAAAACACAATCATAAATAACATAATGGAATCAATCGTCTACATACCTAAACTCATGCATCACTAAACTTTTGTCATAATTCATAAGAATTGTCATTACAACATCATGAACATACATCTCATCATCATAATATATCATATCCATCATGGGAATAAAACCTTAACAACAAAAATCAATCTACATATCATCTCATGAGCAACAGTTCTCGTAATCATGCCGCATACTACACAAAATATAATATCAAAGAATAATCATCATGCCATATGTCAACATAATCATCAATATAATCAAATGTCAATTCTATACTGATCATAGTCAATATAATCCATTTACATAACGTTTCTTGCTCATATACATATCATGTCATCAGCACATAGGCCAGAATCAGAATCAAAAACAAAAATTACATCCATGTATATCAAGCCCCTAGGGCCTTGGGACCACTGCCACCTACACCACTACTATTGGCCCCACATGTACTAACCCCTATACCCACTCCTATACCACCATATAATAGAGGTCCTCTTATAATGCCAATCTATCCTCCCACTACCCCTACCCACTATCCTAGAGTCGTAAGAGCTAGACCACCTACCAAACTGACCTTATACTCTCCCCATCTCAGCTCTGCTAGGCACTGAGTCAAAACTATGGCCTCATAGTATCTCAACTCTTGAATCACTACCAAATATCAAGCCTAAGGAACAAAATGAAGTGGCTTCACCACTACTCCTACCCTCTATCATAACAAATCTCTTTCTTGAGTCTCTAAATCTATGGAGGTCCTTGTGATATCATGCTCACTAGTCAAATTAGTAACATGACCCTATAAGGTGACAATTTGTGCTTATAACATGGCCACCTATCCCTATAACCTAGTAATCTAGGCTTGTGTTGTTGCCAGTGTTGTTTTTACCTGACCACCCTATACTGGTGCCCCTATAAGATCTATATCTATAAGATTTTCCCCCCATCACCCCATCCAAAATTAGTCATTGTGTACATGGCCTATAAACCATGTTATATAACCATCTATAATCCCTACATCATTTATGGTCACTCTTGTTGATAGCTCCTTGTACTATAATATGATGTCTTGTGGTTATGGCTCTAGAAGTAAGAACTTAGCCTCCTCCCTCTTGGATTGAAGAAAGTTGGGTGGGATTCCCTATACCAATATAAACTACCACCAAACTTAATCAAATGGGATCAACTAAGTCTCCCCATCTCTCCTCTCATAAATCTAGTGCCAGCTCTTTAAGGATAATTTTTGGTACCTGTGCTCAGGACAACTAGGCCAATCCACATACAACCTCCATACAACATCACCCACCACCAAACCCTCCAAAGCATCCCTAAACCAATTAATGTCTCTAGCTCATCCACCTACTCCTATCAAAGTATCAATATACCTCCATCACATGAAGCTGATTAGAAAGGCTACATAAGTGAATCCCTACCATGGTACCCCCAATGGTCTCAAACCCCAAATATGCTTGTATTCCCAATAGTACAACACAAAACTGACACTAATCCTATATTGTCTATGTTCCCAAAAGGCCTAGAGCTCCCTATAAATCTGGACTAGTAACAGTGGGGCCCATCTAAACACAATTTTCCCAAATAGCATCTCCACCAATACCCCCAGTAGTAGGTATGGAAATCATCCATGGCTATAATCTGGTAATGTAAAACAAGTCACTACCATCATCATCATCATCATCATCATCATCATCATCATTATCAAGTATCTATCCTCTAGATCCCTCTAGTACAATAGCCTAGTCCCAAATCCACATGTATGCCACCTAGCATGAACTCGATCTACTTTGTATATAAGGTCCATATAATAATCTCTATCCTCACTCTCTACATGATAGATTGGCTCCCCTGAATGGGTATTAGTGTGATCTTAGTTACATATTTAATAGGATGGTCATCTCTCTAATCAGCAACATGAAAGTGTTTATTGCTAGGTCCCATCTCTCAATGAACATGATGATCATATCTGCATCTTGTAGTAGGTTTTGATAATGTTTTATGGCCCATAGGCTAACCATCTCCATGTACATCCACTCTTTTGTTGTCATCCCATCTTAAACTTTAGTGTAGATCATAGGGACTTGATCCCTCATCTAGATCTGGTTGTGGGATTACATAATAATCACATTAGCATGATCACTTTGTTTTCCAAGTCACACTCACTATCAAAATAAACCTACCATTTTCAACCTATCTTACCTATAACACTCAATACAACCTCTACCATTATGTACACAAATTTTCAACACCTACATACTTCTATCTCCAATATTGACCCTATTCTATATGACTCTCATTTTAACTACCAAACATCAACCCTAACACATCACTTTCAAGCACCTAAATGCTTTTATTTGCTAAACTCTACCCACATTCCCTTCATTCTATCTTCACCTTTACCACCCACTTAATGACCCCCTTAACCTATTTCACCCTCTTTAAAAACCTTTACTGACTTTTTAAGTTACTTGACCCTTCCTCATACTCTACACACTTTAACCTTTCAACACACTATAAATGACAACTTTACATGACTAACTTAAACACTTTTCATAAACCCTATTACCCACTTCAACACTACCATTTTAACATTTACAACCTTTCAACACCAAACTACTTTTACAACACTTTCCACAACCTTAAAACATTCCCCCAAACACCCCCTTTTCTTATTGATTTTTACCTTCCTAATCCACACCCCTCAACTATTGATGGTTCATTGAACCATCAACAGTCCCCTAGGATCTCAATACCTTGGTGTTCAACCATTGATGATTAGGTAAAATTGTTGACAATCCCTATGTGTGACCATTTATGGTGAAACCCTAATGCCTCTTCCTACTTAAACACCACAATAATCATTTAAAACACTAATTATGCTTCTTAACCCTATTCCATAGTCCATTATAAACATGAAAAACTCTTCACCTTCACATTTACCCCACTAATTTTCCTAAATTAAACCATACCCATAACTAGGGCATCATGGACTAGGGATATTTTCACACACCCTATCTACCCCACCTCAACCTACTCAATCCAACTCCATAACTTAAACAATTCAACTACACTATTAATTTCAAAACAAACCCTACCTCATTCTATGATTGATGGCATGGTTGGAGTCCTCATACTACCACCCAATCGCATCCTCATCCACCCTCCATTAAGTCAACATGTAATCACCCACTCATAATTCTCCACCTCAACAAGATCCACACCCAATGACTAAAATACAAAATACTCCATTTTTAAGCACTATGAAACAAAATTCAAATGGTAATAATGAATTACCATTTTCCTTTTTTATGACTTAACTTTTTAGGGTTTTGCTTGACCATCAATGGTCAAGGTGACCAGTCGATCCTAGGGACAACCCTAACCATAGATGGTTGGGTCCCCCTAGTCTTTTTCTTACTTTTTTAACAAGCAATCCTATTTAAAACCAAACCTTGAAGAATTACATTTGGCTTGAATTTCTTTTAGATATTATGTCCATGGGGTTATGTAGGTAGCATCCACTTGCCTAGTGCATATGGAATTAGTTCGGCCATTCCCAACCAAATCATACCCCACCATTACACCATGCCCACCTTGATGTTAGTTATTTTTAACCCAGACCATTCACATGTTTTGTGATAACCTTGCATGGTCATTGTGACCATACCAACCAACCTTGCCATGTTGAAATTTTACACCACCTTATGCATGACACCAATTATGTTGTTTTATGGGAGCACTTCTTACCTTGGATACTTATGACTAATATCAACCCTCTCTATATGGCTTGATAGGCCTAACATGATCAGCTATGACTAATTATATGGACCAGTTACCCCTTCCACATGTCTCCCTAGACCCTGACTATATTTTTAAACATTGGCAACTTTAGTCTCTATGTGATCTTGACCATCACCCTTAGTCGCATTTGGTGCACATGTTTGCATCTTAAATGCCCAACCTTTTTATGTCACCTAATTTATGACTACCCATTTACCATTTATCAAACCTTTACTTGATTTCGCTCTTGCCTTATCACCTCCTAGTTTTAGGGGGAACACCTCCTCCCATACTCGAGGTAACCAGACCTTGACCAGCCATCTAATTTTATTCTGTAGCTTGTACAATCAAAGTCACATAACAAAAAGGGGTAAAATTTAGACACTCAAAAAATTTACATGATAACTTTTGATGTCAAACTACCTTCTAACCCTCATTTGACCTCACATCTAGGGAACCACCTAGTTAATTAAACTCACTTAACCCTATCAAATCCCTAACACATATGGTTAAATAATTAAACTCACCCCTTTTTAACTTTTTTAAACTATTTTATTTTAACCCTTTGATCACCGATCATTAGCCTAACCATCGATGGTTAGTCTAACCATTGATGGTCACATCTTCATACTACCTTAAAGGTTTCAAAGTATTTTATAACTTTGTAGAAGATAAATATCTCTCTAAATAGAAACTTAATTTAAAATTTCATGAGTTGGTAGCTTTTTCCCTTATCAAATTAGTAACTTCCTTCACCCCAATTAGCAACTTCATCCTACAAAAGGATAAGATGAGGAAGTGAAATAGATCCACAATCCACAATCCAAAATCTTGCATCCAAGCTCTCTTACATACAGGTACTCAGCATCCTTTTGGCAAGTGAATAACATCATTAGAGACCCAAAGCTCTATCAAAATAATTTACAAAAGCTAAAGTACTGTCACTTTGGCCAAATCACTTTAGCATTCCACCATCAAATTTTAGGTATCTTTTAGTTGTTTTTGTTGATTTCTAACCTCCCTACCCTACCAAACCCATCAATATTTTATTTTCTACCCCTCAACCTCATAACAGACCTCTATTTTCCCAAGTACCTAATCTACACTTTCTATTTTGATCATTTTCATATTTACATAGGTAATCATTAATGGTTAGCATAATTATTAATAATCACATCAACCGTTGATGGTTACCCAACTACCAACGGTCATCCCAAACTATTGATGGTTCACCTAATCACTATATAATGAAAACACAACAAGCTATTTTTATCCCCTTAACCCCATCCAAACCCAGCTTTCTCTATTTTTGCCTGATTACAGTACATTATTTGATTTTTTAGACCAGACCTCAACTATTTAAAATAAGTGTTGACCTACTTTTGCTATTTTAATTTTTTTAATCGAAAACATTTATTTTCTCTTCTTTTCATGTATTTACTTTCATATCATTGAACTCAAGTATCCTTTATTTTCATTTATATCAACTTAATTGTTATAACAGTGGATTGATAGCCTCCTAGCAAGTAATACACTTCTTGGATCTAGCTCATGCTAGGTAGTCCACTCAACCATCCATGTAATAACCCCCTTTTCTTGTGTCTTTCTTATCTAGAGTTTACTATTTCCTAGCCAAAGAGGATTTCTCATCATCATTTGGATTCATGTGTGCACTTTTACTAGGTATTCTTCTACACACCATATTACTAGTTTTATTATTTACTTTTAAAATTAAGAAATGAGTAAAATTAACTAAAACACGTTAAGTAAAGGCTCAAGAGTAGGAATCTTGAAGACACCCTGAGCTTAGAATTGTTTGAAATTTCAAGGGTTAGTGTCATTAAATCCTATAAATGGATCCATTATGAGGGAATTTAATGCATTTATAGGTGGAAGAAGAAATGACTCTCATGCGGTGACTCCATAACCTACCAAATAATATGTTATAAGAAAGGGGAAAGTTAAATATCATAACCTTCACATGAATGGTGATAGGTGGGATAGTAATAGGAAGCCACACACAACCTAGAGGAGGCATTTTCCTTCTATCATATCCTTGAGATGTGTTGTGTGTAGACTTGGGATTACACTATGAATAACCAAAAGTCTTAATGAAATCAAGAGAGGTGATGTAAGTGCCAAAACCTTCATTAATCAATGTATGCTTAACTTGGATATCACCTATTCAGATGCTAATTAATAAAGGAGGATCATCTACATGAAGAAAATATCATCAAGAATCATAGATGTGATAGAAAAGCATAAAGAAAGAGTGTTTACATTTTAATCAACATTAATAGACATATCTTCACATTATTTTAATATACTATCCTCTAATCTAGATAAAGTTGCCTCCCATCCTACTAAGGGAGGACAAGGGACATTCATCTTGAATAATATTTGCATGAGATGGTTTCTATGACATGGATAATTTTTCATAAGTTTAAGAAATAGAATATGGGATGGGAGATAGGTGAGTTCCATGATGGGATCCCACTCATCATAACCCATAAAGATGTTGTTAGATATAGGTGCATAATGATTAAGGAGTTCCTCAGAAGGAGGAGTTGAAGTATATTAGAACTTTTGTTGATAGGAAGAAGGTTTGAAATAAGGTTGTAAATCATTTTACGATGATGAAGGAGATTATTCATGTTGATTTAGAGAATTTGAAGTGTTAACGCAGTGGATTGCACCCAAGGCAAGGAGGCCGATCTCCTTCCTTCCAAACGCAACAATCAAAACTCCCCTCTCGCCTATGGGATCGGTGAATCAGGAGGGGAGAGTCTCTTGGTAAGGGCTAGCTCCCTTTGATGCATCTGATTTGTTTCAGTAAGTGATAACATATATATAGATATATAATGGGGGGGATGAAAAGGGAGGAAGATTGTAGGAAAATAAATCTACTCTAAGGAGGTGATGCACCAAAATAAATCGACCTTCTCACACTCACACTTAAAATCAGACAAACACACACATACACTTCAAACTTGGCAGAAGGACTAGGCTGCAAGAAACTTGGCAAGGAGGCTTTAATGGAAAATATAGAAAATAGAGATTCACCAAAGGTGCTATGAAATGCACACTGTATAGTAATTTCTTTTATTTTTGCACTTCCAAATATAGCTCTCCTTGTTAGCTACAAAAATGGCACCTTGTAGACACCAGGTATGTTGGTGTTGGACCTGTGAAAGCATCAAGAAAAAATGACTAAACACAAACTAACACTCAAGACATACACATAGATATCTAACCGAGATAGAGGTAAAAAATGCATTTATTGATTCAAGTAAAATTTTGCCAGGACTACTCCTTACAAATGTGGAAGATCCTTTCTCAAATGACAAGTCCTCAATATATAGGAGAAGGAGGCCTTTTGGTATCCTTTTTACAAGTGACCCATGTGCCTTGCAAGCATTGGGAAGAGAAGGCTGCTTAAACATAAATGATGTGTCAACCCTGGCTCTAAATTTAGGCATTTTTTGACACAAGCTACACCATTTCCCCATTAACTGAGATTGCTCCTTGAATGCACCTACATGATTTGTCTGCTCATAAATGTGAAATGAAGAAAATGGGCTGCACGATTGGCCGTTTGCACCTTCTAATGGTCAATTCACAGACACTATTTCACCTACTAGAGTAATTTCTTGAATCGATGCCTCCCTTCACCACTTAGACTATTTGCCTACTCTTACACTTGGCACTTTTGTCTTTTCCCTACCTTGTCTCTTTCTAGCTCTTTTGGCCCTCAGGTTATCTCTAGGTGGGTCGCTACATTCCTTGGGATCCTTTCATGGTTGGCACTTGGGCATTTAAAAAATAATAGCTTTTTTACTGGATTAAATTTGATGTTCACGCACCCGTCATTGATTGAAAACCAATGGCTAATTCACCCTCTTAAAGTTGATGGCTTCTGGGACGTCACCGTCCTTGGCTATTTCCTTCAGGTTTTCCTAATTTGTGGTCTCCTTGATGTGCCTTTGCCCTCCATAAGGGCTTATTGAACCTAGATTGCCCTCTGTAAGGGCTCTTGCCCTTCAGCTTTAGGGGGCACCTCATTGAACCAACCCTTTGAACCAATCACGTTGAACCAAAGCATTGAATCGGTTCAACGTTTCAACACTATGCACTGAGCATGATTGAACCGAGCCTTTAAAATTTGCCAATGAACCAAGGCATTAAACTTTTTGTTGAACCAAAGTGATGAACTTGAAGATTGAGCCCAGGCTTGAAACAAGGCCAATTGAACTACCGATTGAATTAAACCATTGAACCAGTCTGTTGAACTTTGTCGATTGAACTCTTCCTTGCAAATTTTCTTTAGACGAAGGCCCAAAAGAGCCTTGTAAACCCCAGCACTTTCTGAACTAATTTCACATCTGCCAAGGATTTCAACTACTGAGTCCATAAAAAACCAAGCTCAGTAGAGTCTGTAGAAATCCCTGGACTTGTGTTAAATCAAAAATTAATTGGCCTTAATTAGTAGGAGAAGAAGGGGACCAATTTTTTTCCCTATTGGGAAAAAAATGGTCAATAGATTGGTGACTCCTAGGGGAAGCATGCTTGCTATGCTTAAAGACCAGTTACCTTAGAGTCCATTGGGCATGGAGTCAAATGTAGCTTGAACAAAAATTAGCAATAGCCCCACAAGATCCAAGAATCAAACATGAAGCTTTTTTACCCCACACACAAGGCTAAAAACACTACATGTGCAACTGCACTTAGGGAAAGCAGGAAAAGAAACTAAAAAACAAACTACTATATATAGATAACCAGGAATGTTTGCCTCCCTCTTGGATCAAAGGGAAAACTTCGTAAGTCCCCTCCCTGGCAAGGAAACTTATGGTGCCAGCCAAGTGGCTGGATAAAAAGGAGAGCTGGTGGCCTGCTCCTCTTGCTTGCCACCTAAGTTGGCTTGTATCTGAGTGGAGATTCAAACATGCTTCCAATGTATACATACTCTATTTGTTCTTGGAAGCTTGCCTCCTATTGGTTCTTCAGGCTGGTGTATCTCATCAAGAAATCAATTGCTATCGGTTCATCACCATAAGCCCCTTGATATGCATCATTGACTGGCTTTTTCTCTTCTGCCTCATGCTCGGGTTCCATGGTATAACCATCTTCCTTGATGATTTCAAAGAAGATATCTTTAGATTTACTAACCTCCTGAAGGGGTAAATCTGAAAAACTGCAGCCTCTTTACATGCTTGTTTGAACCCCAATGCTACCTTCTCTGCTCTTATCCATCTCATAGCCTCCTTGAAGAATAGTGCAACCTGCCTCAATGACTTCAAATGAATCATTCAAAACATGAATAAGAGATTGTCCATGCTCCTCCATGTCACCTAAGGTGATCTTCTCCTCATCCATACTCATGAAGTCTCCCTGGTCAGTCATAAACTGAGCATAATCTATATCAGGGAAGGCCTAGTAGCTTTCTTGGAGGTGCATGGATGGAGTGTATTCAAACATAGAATCTACTATTTGGTCTAAAACATCCATCATACATTCACTAAGGAGACTTGCTCTGGACCCAACTCTGTAATCTACCTATCCATATCTTCCTGGAAAAGTCTTTCCTAGAAGCAATCATCATCAAGAGCAGGAGCAGCCCCATCTTCTTCAAGGTTTTGAGCAAAACCTTTCTCTTCTTCCTTTCTGCCCCAAGATTCCACTATTTGCTTCCAACTCATGATCTTGGGATTGGAATCTTGCTCCTGTAAATAGGCAACAACTTTATCCTCTTCAAGGTCCTGAGCTGGTTCATGATGTTCCTTCTTCCAGCTCAAAATTTGGAGATCATGTTGAAATACTTGAGGAGGTTGGGGAAGATTTGGGAGGGTCTGCTCATGTATAGGAAGAGTTGTCTGAAAAGAGGTGTACTAAAAAGCTAGGCACATGAGATTGAGGGTAGGATCGATTGATGCATTGGATGAGTCAGAATGAGCAAGTGCCATCTGATAGAAAGGATTTGGCACACAAGAGGGAGTTTTCTCTAGAATAGGAGAGGGAAGACCTTGGGCCAAAAATTATTGGTTTTCATCCCTCCACTTTACCAACACTTCATTAATATTGAAATTAGTTTGTGGATTAGTGGAAGGGGTGTTTTTTGGCATCAACTCCTCTGCAGGGTCTAAAAGCTCCATCTCTCTTTCTCTAAGTAGTCTCATCTTATTTTATAATTCCTTAATCTACCTGGCTAGATCATCCTCATTTTGTACCTCTTGGAGCTCATGGGAGTCATCATAGAGATGGGGAGTGCATGAAGATTGCCATGAAATGTAAGGAGCTTTTTGAGGAAGAGTGGGAGGGACTTGAAAAGGACTAACCTCATTTTGTACCTCACACTCTTGGACAATGTCTTTCTCCTCCTTGCTATTCCATGACTCAACCACTCTATTCCAACTCAAGCAATTCAGACTGGGCATCTCCTTTGGGGGTGATGGGGCCACAATGTGAGAGGGTAGTGAAGATTTAGATTCCACTTCCCTCACTGCCAAGATGGACTGCTGCATCTGAAGGTTTGCTAATTCAATCTGTCTATCAAGATTAGCCTTAAACACAAGATTTTCTATTTCATAACTCTCCTCAACATGATTGGGGAAAGGACTTTGATAGGTCTGACTTGGCTCATAAGCGGGGGTTGTTTATGATTGATATGATACTTGGGGCAGTGAGTATGTAGGTTGATAGACTTGGTAAGGCTATCTCTCATGAACACTCAGCTTCTCTTCCAAAGATGCAATCAAACCACTCACATCCAGCATCTCACTTGTAAGCCTGTGCTAATTAGCTCTTTCAATAGGAGCCCATTCCTTCTTAACCTGATCCAGTGCATTCCTCACTTGATGGATGATATGATCAGGAATTTCTTGGCCACATCCCTTTCTAGTGTTAAGATCTACTACATATTTTTCATATCCCAGCAGTGCTCGCTTGAAGGTGGAAATGGGTTGGTTGGCAAAGAGACTAGGTTGAGTGGGAGAAATGACATATTGAGAAGACTGGGCATAAGGTTGATATAGCTTATGGCAGGGTTGAGACTAGCCATATTGAACCTGATAAGGATCAACATAATGCTGGTAAGGATCATAGCCATGTTGGCCAAGGAAAATAGGGTACATGGCTATGAACAATGGGGGCATACATACAAAAATATTTTTTCTTGATGGTACGATACCAAAACTGCTTAACCAATCGATTTAACTCAGATTCACCATTGGTGTTTGATGCAAAAGCCTCCAAACGCTGGTTGGTCGAAGAACACACCAAAAATTCTTCAACTCTATGGACACAATTTGTCCTAGTTGGTCCCACCAGGCATGACAAAAACTATTGACATAGTGGATTGCACCTGGGGCAAGGAGGCTGAGCTCCTGCCTTCCACATGCAACAATGGAAACTCCCCTCTCACCTGTGGGACTAGCAAAGTAGGAGGGGAGAGTCTCTAGGTAAGGACTAGCTCCCTTTGATGCATCTGATTTGTTTCAGTAAGTGCTAACATATATATATATATATATATATATATATATATATATATATATATATATATATATATATATATATATATATATATATATATATATAATGGGGGGGATGAAAAGGGAGGAAGATTGTAGGAAAACAAATCTACTCTAAGGAGGTGATGCACTGAAATAAATTGACCTTCTCACACTCACACTTAAAATCAGACAAACACATACATACACTTCGAACTTGGCAGAAGGACCAGGCTGCAAGAAACTTGGCAGGGAGGCTTTAATGGAAAATATAGAAAATAGAGATTCACCAAAGGTGCTTTGAAATGCACACTATATAGTAATTTCTTTTGTTTCTATACTTCCAAATACAACTCTCCTTGTCAGCTGCAAAAATGGCACCTTATAGACACCAGGTATGTTGGTGTTGAACCTGTGAAAGCATCAAGAAACAATGACTAAACACAAACTAACACTCAAGACATACGCAAAGATATTTAACCAAGATAGAGGTAAAAAGTGCATTTATTGATTCAAGTGAAATTTTTCCAGGGCTACGCCTTATAAATGTGGAAGATACTTTCTCAAAGGACAAGTCCTCAATATATAGGAGAAGAAAGGAGGCCTTTTGGCACCCTTTTTACAAGTGACCCATGTGCCTTGCATGCATTGGGAAGAGCAGGCTGCTTAAACATTAATGCTGTGTCAGCCCTGGCTCTGACTTCAAGCATTTTTTGACACAGGCTGTACCATTTACCCATTAACTGAGATTGCTCCTTAAATGCACCTACACGATTTGTCTACTCATAAATGTGAAATGAAGAAAATGGGTCGTACGGTTGGCCATTTACACCTTTTAATGGTCAATTCATAGACACTATTTCACCTGCTGGTGTAATTTCTTGAATCAACACCTCCCTTCACCACTTAGACTATCTACTTGCTCTTACACTTGGCACTTTTGTCTTTTCCCTAGCTTGTCTCTTTCTGGCTCTTTCATCCCTCAGGCTATCTCTGGGTGGGTCACTGCATTCCTTGGGCTCCTTTCATGGTTGGCGCTTGGGCATTTAAAAAAATAATAGCTTTTTTACTGGCTTAAATTTGACATTCACGCACCTGTCATCGCTTGAAAACCAATGTCTAATTCACCCTCTTAAAGTTGATAGCTTCTAGGATGTCATCATCCTTGGCTATTTCCTTCAGGTTTTCCTAATTTGTGGTCTCCTTGAAGTGCCTTTGCCCTCTGTAAGGGCTTATTAAACCTAGACTACCCTTCACAAGGGCTCTTGCCCTTTGGCTTTGGGGGGCACCTTATTGAACTGACCCTTTGAACCAATCACGTTGAATCAAAGCATTGAACTGGTTCAACGGTTCAACGCTGCACGTCGAGCATGATTGAACCGAGCCTTTAAACTTTGCCAATGAACCAAGGTATTGAACCTTTTGTTGAACCAAAGTGATGAACTTGAAGATTGAGCCCAGGCTTGAAACAAGGCTGATTGAACTACCGATTGAATTAAACCATTGAACCAGTCTATTGAACTTTGTCGATTGAACTCTTCCTTGCAAATTTTCTTTAGACGAGGCCCAAAAGAGCCTTGTAAACCCCAACACTTTTTGAACTGATTTCTCATCCGCCAAGGATTTCACCTGCTGAGTTCATATAAAACCAAGCTCTACAGAGTCCATAGAAATCCCTGGACTTGTGCAAAATCAAAAATGAATTGGCCTTAATCAGCAGGGGAAGAAGGGGACCAATTTTTTGCCCTATTGGGCAAAAAATGGTCAACAAGAAGTGTTATTAGAATTTTGATTATCATTAGTATTGGAAGATGGTGATGGAAGAGTGGTAGAAATAGAATGAGAGGTATTATCCAAGGAAGAATCATAAATGGGATCATCAAAAGTTATAATATCTTCTTGCCTCAACTAATTTAAATGAGTTGGAGAAGAATCTTGAATGACATGATATGTTTTAAATGAAGGAGGGGTGTAGGTAGGTTATGAATCAATGAAATCCAACACCCTTCGAAGAATAGTCATGCTAACCACATTCTCTTCAAAAGTGGTCAACAAGACTTTATATATTATTGGTATAAGGGGTGGGTTTATCTTTGTTATCTTTAATCGGTTGATGATTAGGTAAATGGTCTTTGTAAATAGCCAAATAAGTGTTTGCTTGATTTAAGGATTGAGTTTTCTCATGTGATTTATAGTCCTTAAAAGTAATTTCATAAGCTTGATAACACTTTCCAATGATGGAATCATGATCAAAATTAGATCCAAGAATAAAATCCACCACTAAATTGTAAATTTATCTATAATTTTCATGAGAATGATCCCAACCAGCATGAAACCAACAAAACTTGTTAGGATCATACCAGGATTTCATAGGTTGAATAGGGTTAAGTTTTCATGGAAGAGGCCTAGGTAGATGTTTAATCAATTCAACTAAGGATAGATATTTGTGGACATTAATGTTATTTGGTGAAGAGAAATGAGGATTAGTATATTTTTGAGAAGGGGGAGTTGGTTTCAATGAAGGGGTAGGAATGATAAATTGAACATTGTGAATGGTATCATAAGAATCGGTAACACCATCATTGATAACATTGTGGTTTTTATTTTGGGTTACATCTTCATTTATACACATTTTAAAGGTAGGAGGAGGATGTTGAAAGTCACCAATCTTGAGGGAGATTAAGTGGTTTGACTTCCATGATTTACAACAATACAAAATTTGAGAAATTACTATTTTTAGAAACTTATTATTTTTAGACTACACTACTAAAATTAAAATTTGGGGCACTTCCATTTAGTTTTTAGGAGTCAAAACCCATTGATAAGATCTCATGTCATCTCATGATGTTCCCTTCATTCTTATCTTTCTAATGGTTCAAATAGGGAGTCAACGGAGCTATGGTGTAAACATTATGGCTCCCAAAATTTCTACCACGAATTGGGGTAGAACCGTTGCCTAAATTGTCACCTAAAATATTGCTAAGATCATTCCTCCCTCCTTGAGAATAAATGGTCCCCATCGCATCAAAAAAATTCATCAAGTGTAGCAGTTGTATTTTGATTTGATTCCAGATGCATACTTGGAATGGACTATGCTTTGTAGAACTATGCAGGCCCTGATTGTTCACCATTTCTATCTGACCATCAGTCTATAGATAGAAGGCCATGAAATTCTTTAGCTTGGTATTTATTTGCTTCTATTGTTGTGTTGTCTGTGTATTTAGGGCTGCAACATCAGCCCTTTTGGATTCTTGTGTCTTTACCACCATGAGAATGAATTTCTTGGCACTAATCAAAGAGACAGATGTAGAAGGTGGTACCTCTGGTACCCTATAGTGCCATGTTCCAAGAGTGAGGGTGATCCTTTGAGTTCCTGATTCATAGATGCCATGTCAATCATACATCAATAGCTGACCAAAGAGTACATCACAAACATTTAGATTGACCACATTACATAAGACCTCATATTGGAAAGGTTTTATTGCATATGAGAGAAAACATTGGTGGGTGTCATGAAGGTTTCTCCCTAGACTAAACCATCTAATATTGTATGGCTTTAAATGAGGCTTCATGGATAAATTTAGGATTTTCAAAACATTAGTAGAGATTAAATTCTTTTGACTCCCACTATCAATAATGAAATGTAGAGGCTTACCATTCACCCATAACTTAGAGTGAAACAACCTTTCCTTGTCATCTAGCCTTTCCTCATGGGTATGTGATGAAGTAATGATGGCATCAGGCTCAACATATACAATATCTTCTTCAACCTCTTCAACTATAGGGTGTGTATGAGGTAGAGTAGTAGATGTTGAAGATTGTGACTCAAAAAGTAGGGACTTAATGGCTTGACATTCTTATTTGGAGTGCATTCTAGATTTGTGGTAATCACACCATTTCCCAGTCTTCCCTTCTTTTTGCTTCCATTTTTGGCCTCATGTTTGACCTTCTTTATCACTTTTCCATGCTTCTGCTCAATCTTCACCATGAACTTGTATGCCTCACTGAGGGTTTCTAGATTGAAGAGTTCCATTTACTCCCATATATACCATTTTAGTCCACCATGATATTTGAGAACCTGTGTTTCTCACTTTTTTGGATGCCCAATCTCGTAGATAGAGAATGAAAATTGTTAGTATAATCTTGAACAGACTATTTCTTACCTTGGAAAAGTTGTTACCACTCTATATACATATCATCATAAGCTCTAATGGGGTAGTATTCTTATTTTATAGATTTTATGAAATCATCCCAGGCAGGTTCTACCTCAAGGCCAATATCATCCATACTGAATCTCTTCTTGTACACTTCCCACCAATTTTTGATAGGCAATGATGCTTTTAAAAGAGAAAACATGATCTTCTCTTTATCAGTGAATTTATTTATAAAAAAATAGGAAGATAATTGATCCAACCAATTTTATACTACATCAACATTGATTTTGCCTTTAAATGTAGGGATATAAAAATTCACCTGAACCTTGAAGGGTATTGGGGCACTGAAAGGATGTGGGGTTGCAGATGAGGAGCCAAAATTTCCCATCAAGATTTGTTGGAAAATTTGAGTGAATTATTGTAGCATCTATACTTTTTACTATTGGAGGGATTCATTCACCATTTCCTTGAAAGGATTAGATGTCTTGGTGTTGTCTGCCATTTGAAGTCATTTGGAATGAATAGGTGGATAGTTTGAAAGATTTGTTGTTTTCCACCCAAGCTTCTTGTTACCTGACCTCATCCTTTGGATCATACACTCTCTAGACAAACTATTCTGATACCACTGATCCAAAACTTGAAAGCTTTAGTTGAAAGATAATTTAAGAAACAAGAAATAATATAATTGTAAGAATGCTATCTTTGAGAAGAGATGTTTTATTGATCAAATTAGCAGACCCAAGCATATGCCTATCTCTGAGAAGAGATGTATGATTTCCATTTTGGGTTACATCTTAATTTATACACATTTTGAATGTAGGAGGAGGATGTGGAAGGTCACCAATCTCTAGGGAGATTAAGTGGTTTGACTTCCATGATTTACAACAATATAGAATTTGAGGAATTACTATTTTTATAAACTTAACTATTTTTAGATTGCATTACTAAAATTGAAATTTAGGGAACTTCCATTTATTTTTTTGGGGTCAAAACCCATTTCACAAATATTTTTCCATCTCATGATGTTCCCCTCATTAATATCTTTTCAATGGTTCAAACGAGGAGTCAAACAGAGCTATGGTGCAAAAGTTATGGCTCCCAAAAGTTTTACCACCAATTGGGGTAGAACCGTCACTTGAATTATCACCTGAAATATTACTTGGATCAATAAATTTCATAATGTCTACTGATTATGACTCACAATTATCATAAAATATAAATTCCATGATGAAGGGAAAGAAAGAGAGATGAGAAAGCAAAGAACCAAAAGGTGATAGAAATAGTATAAGGTTGACTGAGTCGACCTAACATAGATATAGGAACTGTAAAAATATATAAGGTCGATTGAGTCAATCTAGTATAGTGTACAAAGATTAGAAAAAGAGTAAAAAGGGCTATAGATAGTATAGGGTTTATTGGGTTGATCCTATATAATACATAGAGGCTGAAAAAAGGTACAAGGTTGACTAGGTCAACCTAGTATAGTAGATAAGAAAGAAAATAAAGTTTGATAACAAGTTATGAACTGAAATAAGATAATTTTTGTAGCTAATCTAGGAATGTAAGAACTGACGGGAAACAAACAGTCAATTAGATCAATGTTATCTAATCCAATTAAATCACATAATATAAAACCTTGCACTAACTCTAGCTAATGTAATTTTTTGCACACACAATTGAGCAAAGAGCAAACAATCAACTTGGGAAGTAAAGAGCTAACTAATTGGTCAACCTAAATTTTTATTAGATTATTAAGATATGATTTTAAATGTGATGGAAAGTTGGATATAAGTAAGGAACTAGATAACAATCTAAGGATGGTTTTAGGTAGTTTGGGCTAAAAGGGATTGTAGTGGCAATGATATAGGCTTGGTATTGGGGCCTACCCCCTCACTTCACACACCTCAGTGATAAGGGTGTTAGGTGCTTATCTAGAATATACCATTAATCATGATTTATACTTGACTAGAGTATCAAGTTAGCTCCCCCCTTGGTGATAAAATCCAAGTAGGTTGGCCTTGGGTAGACAAATGTTAAAGTGTTTATTTATATGTTGTGATTTGGTTGTGTGTGTATAAAATATAAAATAGTGAACTAAATGGTTAATTGAAAAAATCATCTAATTAGACTATGTGAACTATTCTAAGCATGTAATCAATAATAAAAGAAATATGTGAACTAATTACTAGCATATAGAGATAATTCCAACTTGAAACATGGTATAGTGTTGACACTATATGCACAAAATATAGAACAAGTTTGATAGGGTTGAACTTGCACTACAAAATCAAGGTCTAAAAATGAACAAGGTCAGCTAGGGTTGACCTAGTTATTCAAACAACACAAAGAACACATAACTAGGTTGACAGTGTTGATCCAGTTGACTGTGTAGGGGTAATTTTGAAGACTACAAACTATGAAAAGAAAATAGAAAAGAAAAAAATAGATAGATAGAAAGGAACTTTGGTGGATCAGAGATGCAAAGGAGGAAGATTGTTGACCAAAAAACTTGAAGAATGATATAAAAACCTACTAACTAAGTCCATTAAGTTGTGTAGAGACCCATTAAAAAATGCCTAAAATGTACAAGGTCAACCAAGGTCGACCTAGTAGCTAAATCTAGATGCCTAAAAGTGTACAGGGTCGACTGGGTTGACCTAGTAGTCTGAACTAGAAGTTTAGAAGTTTGAAAACTTATACTAGGTCATCTGAGTTAGTCTAATTGCGTATTCCTGAAAGCTTGTGCATAGAGGTTAGAAATAGGTTGATAGAGTCAATCTAGTATGATAGATATATGATAAAAATAATGCTAAAAATAATGAAAGAAAGTGAAATAAATCTTGTAAGGTTAGTTTAACATCAGGTTTACCAGAATGTATGTAATCAAAAACACATCATGTTTATAAATTGATCATGGCTCAAAGAAGATAAAGCATACCTACACTTCTGATTGGGAGTACATTTGTTAAATAGGAGCATGACCAATATGGGGATCTACAAGACCTGATTAGGGGATCACTTGTCATAACATATCATTCTAGGAAGAGTTCTAAAGCCTACAGTCTAACACAATCACATAATAACCCTAAAAGAGTCATAGGTTTAATATTCACCTATTCTAATAAATAAGAAAGTAAATCTAATCTAGTGTACACCAAATCTTGTGGCATAAAGTGGGGGTTAGAAATAAAATAAACAACTAAATTAAACATACATATAATACATATACTCACACCAATGTATATAAAATCCTAATGCATAGAAGAAAGAAGCACAATGCATTATATATCTACTCTTACAAAGGAGAAATAAAGTTAGGAATACTTATCTTGAAGATGAACCCATCGAGCCTCAATATCTCCCTTGGCCAAGGTGTCACAAGAGATTGTTGTAGTATGTAAGGATAAAAAAGACAAATAATCTCTAGGCTGCAAAACCTATCTATGCATCCAAAAGACTTCTCCACAAAATAATATCTATATCTCCAAAGCAATTATGGAACCTTAAGCTTTATTCCTCAAGTATAATGGTTAAAAATTGGATGTTTGTTTACACTTATTCTTATTTTATTCTCTTATATTTAATGGTTGGAAATAAACTTGTATATATATGCAGATATTGCCCTAAATCCTCCTAGAAATGTTGGCTATATAGGTCGACCCCAAATTTTTTTGAGGATAATTCACTATGTCTAAGATAGGTTAGCTGAATGGCTAACAAACCAAAAAATTGAAAAATACCCCTAGATAGTATAGGGTTGACCTTGGTTGACCTAGTACGGTCGACTATCTAAAAGGGAATTAAGGTAAGAAAAGAATGATGAAAAAAGGAAAATGACTAGAATGGGTAGGGATGAGAATAATAATCTTATGGCAAATGGTTTTAGGAGATGAGTGTGTAGATGGCAATTGGAAAAAGGGACATCAATATTACAAAGCACTAGTGGTATACCTACCCCTTTCTCGGTGCACCGATTATGACATGCACTCAGAGAGATTGAGACTCGATAGATTCTTACAAGATACAAAGTGTTAGTAATTGATAAAAGATAAAAATATTGTGTATACAAGCATTGTCCAAACTCATAGTACCTTTGCCAACTATGTTAGCAAATTTGTTGTCACCAAACCTTACTAAACCTAGGTTGGTATTTTTGAGAGAGATAAAATTATTCTTGTCTCTTGTCATATTATTTGAGCACCTACTTTATATAAACCATCTCTTTCTCCCATATTCTTGAGTATGCAAGGTTTATTGAACAAACATTTACCCTTCCTTTAATATATCACTTGAATTTTGCTTCTTTTATTCTTTAATCTTAGATGTAGTCTCCTTAAACCATTTGATGTTGTCAATGACTTGCATATCCTTTTTTCAAAAGCATCTTTTATAGCCTTGGCTTTATGAACTTATTAGTTATAATTGTAGCATATGATATCCCTTTTGATCTCTAGAGAGAATGCACAATCTCTATATCTATGACCAAATTGACTGTAGGAGAAGCAATACCCGTTGAAGACATTGTTCATATTTGACCTTCTTTTCTATTAACCATTACTGATCCATGAATTTCATTCTTGATCCCTTTGATGGAGTTTAAATCCCTTTTTTCCATGGATTAGATCACATTTGAGTAAGTCATGACTTTATTTTCAAAATGTTCCATCCTTTGGTTGAGATCTTTAACCAACATGCCCTGTATATTCTTGATTTTTTCTTCCAAATATTTCACATGTGTCTTAAAATCATTCATGCTTGTATTTATATTTGATAAATCACATATTAGTTTGTCATGAATACAATCCACAATCTCTTTATCAACCATTGTAAGTTTGATCACCTTCAATTGGTTAAACTTACTAGAAGGAGTGACTTTGATACTAATTGTTAGAGTTACAATCACTGAGAGGGGTGGTGAATCAGTGAGCCTAGATAATCTAATTTCAATTTGAATTCATTCAAACCCTTAATCATTCAATACATACATTCATGAGGCATAGACATCATTTATATAAAATTAAAAAGATAGATAATGGAAAATCAAGATCATAACAGATGACATACATTGGAAACCCTCTTAGGGAATAAAACCCAATCTCATGCCTGTAAACACTTAGACTACTTGTCCTAGCAGGTTTTACAAACTAGAGACTGGTCAAGTCCTTCTAACCAATATTTAGTGAAATAATAGTCTCATAAGGAGAACCTTCCCCTAGGATAATCAAGTTCTTATAACCACCTATTGGTCAAGTCTTTTTGACACAAAACCTTGGTCAAGTCTTTCTGACCTAAGGCCTTTAGTAAAACACTTTGTTTCATAAGAAGCACTTGCCCCTTAGGAAGATCAAGTCCTTTTGATCTCCTATGAAAATAAAACCTCCACCTTTTAATTGATGTCCTTGATCACTTGATGATGGACCTTTGTTAACATAGCCTCCTCAACATGAACAAATGCTCATTCACACAGACCATACTCTGATCTGCATCAATCTATTCACCAAGTTTACACTCAAACATCTAAAACAACCTTTTGGATCAACTTAGATCTCTTCACTCATCCAAATTTATAAGATAACTTCTCTATCAATATAATTATAATCTCTAAATCATACATACAATCATTAATCTACTCTACACATCCTCTAGGCACCCACCCTTCACTCCTCAAAGTTCACAAACACCTCCTCACTCAGGGCACTCTACTATCTCATAAAAACCTCTAGAAACTAACACATTTGGTTCCACCTTTTATAGATCCATCATGATAATCAAGACCAAAATATTTAAAATCAGACACAACACATGCCTTCACCCTTAAGGCATCTAACATAGGTCACACTTAAGTACAACTCTATTTCAAATAAGCTTAAGTCACCATTTAGGTCTTATGAAGACCCATTCAACTCTTTAATACTTCATTGAGAAAATTTAGAACATAAGAACACTTTACAACACATAAAACCATGACACATGATCTATAGGTCCTCCTTAGGTTCCAACATCCATCATAGAATCCTTTTGCTACTGCCCAATTAACTCAAACATCTTTCTAGACATATAGCCACCATGAATGAAAACATAGTCAACTTCTAACCTTTTGTTCATACTGCATATGATTGGTCAAATATTCATAATTAACATATAACATCCTCATGTATTATAAAACATACTCCAATATCTATCTCACCTTTTAATATCAAGATATCAACAAGCATAACTTAATTACTATTTTTGGGTTACTTGCAGAGTATATATAAAAACATAGTCAACTTTTAACCTTCATAAATTTAATTATACACACTTTAAAATCTTCAAATATATATTTATGGATGTGACTCAGATTATTATATAAATTTTATTTTTACACCATGAGAAAATTCTATATATATCAAACGATATAGCCTAAAAACCAGACACTAGTCTTTTCTTTGTTAAATTCAAATATTTGAATTTGAAAGGTCATAGTTAAACTTCAGACAATATGCTATCATCTCATGTCCTCATTTCTTATATTAATCATGTACCATCAATATTATTCAAAATTTAATTAATTATTCACCAAGTCCCAAATGTTAAACCTTGAACATTTGACCTCATCTCATGCAATCTTGTAACCTTGACCACACACGCTCTGTCAATCTCTTTGAGATTGTCCTTAATTTAACAATGCTAGAGAACTATCAATTTAACCTCTTAACTTTAATTCACACCATTAATATCTATTTTTACTAATACCCACTCACTGTTGATCCTTGGAAGAATCTCTATCTTTATCTTTTCTCAATGTTAAACATCAAACACTTGGCCCCATCTTATTACATCTTGATATCTTGGAATAAACATGCTCCATCAATCCTTTTTTAAGGAGATCAATATTTACTCAGTTTAAACATCAAACACTTTGACCCATTTTAATTAATATGCATTGTAGATATATATTTATGAAATCCTATAAACCATTAGATCTCCATCTGGTCTTAATCTTTAACATCATGTAAAAATAACTATGGGGACCATTGCTCATCTGCTTAGAATGCCAGCTTTGGACCTCAATAAATTTTATTGTGTTTTAAATGAATGATCTAAAATTTAGACCATATGATGTCCTCACATATAATAATCCAACCATATATCAATATGCTCTTGGAATCCTCATGTGTGTGATATATAATGCCATTAATCTACTCACTCAGATTTTTCTCTGTCATAGAGCCAACTATGTCAAGAACTACCTAAAAGTCTAACTTTGCACATGCATATATTTTGAAATGATTCATTTCATGTCTTAAAATTTAGTGCATATCAACTAGGTACAAAATTTAACAAACCCATATAATCAACTTCTCATGAAACTCCACATATGTGAAATTTAGTACCATCAAAATGCCTACTCAACTTTTCTTCTCTCATTGTAAATTTGGCCAAGTATGGGAAAACATTTTCAAAATACCTAAGATCCTAACTTTTCACTTGCATATCTTATGTTATGATTTTTCACATGACCTAAAATTTAGTGCATATCAACTAGGCACAAATGTGATCACAACCATATGATGAACTCCCATTGACTCATCCACATTTGGCAATGGTGATGTTAGCAAACTGCTTACTCAAATTTTCTACCACTAGACCCAAAATGTCTATATGAACATAATGAAGAACCTAATGAATTTCATTCATGCATACAATCACTCAATGCATCCTTGACCTCTAATAGGATCTCTTGCACAACCTCAAATCACCATACTCATCCCTAATCATCTGTAAATAGTTAAACTCTAAAGATTAACCAAGTCTTCTTCAAACATACTAGAATAAGTACTTTGCATACTTTGTCATTATATTTTGAAATCAATTCACACACATCAATGATAACACTTGTCAACACCTAGGAGACCATGGCCATGAATATGTAGGAAGATATTGGTAGACATCTCAATAGTAAGAACGACATCAAATGTACATCAGTTTAATCAAGAGAATAGTTAGAGGAGATAATTCCATGTCATCCAAGGAGTTGGAGACCCAGCTGGATTGTCGGCCTTGTACTTAAAGGAAGTAACAGTCAAGAATATAGATGGCATAAAGGTTGTATACTAGTAATCTAATGCATGGTATTAATTATATCATTGCCTAACTAAAAGGTAACTCTTCCCTTCAAAATATTACAATTTGCATGGAATGTGAGACTAGTATTATCAAGCATAGTTTGCAGTCAAATGCATATGTTTGGAGTGATATCACAAACATAAATAAGAGAAGTTGAAAAGTTGTGGATGTGGTAATTATCCTTACCATTACAGATCTAGTTTGTAGTTAAGGATATTAGTTATTATAATTGGTAATATAAATATCATTATGTAATCTATTTTCATTTTTGATAGAGATTCAAAATAATTCTATCTTGTGTATTCTTATTTCCTTTTTGATCATATGGAGTAAAATGTACATCAGGACTCAAACTAGGGTAGAAAGCTATGAGATGAGCCCAAAATGATTAGGATAAAGGAGAAATAGGTAGACATAAAGCTATCAGACATGAGAATGGAAGCATTTATTTTGTGATTTGATTAGTACCTAGGACATCATTGTCAAGGATTAGCAGTTTTGATAGACATAATTGTGCACATATAGAATAATGATGACTGCTCCCATGAAGATAAAGAGGAGAGAATATTAAATCTATGATTCTTTTGATTACCAAAATTTACTCAAGAATATTTAGTTCTTGGAGATATAAATACAAGCTCCCCCACCATATTCCAAAAAACTTTTGTGTGTGTAAGGTTATTTTTAGGAATACCTTCTTGAAGCCTTTGAGAGTAGTGTTATAATGCCTAATTTGTGTCAAGCTTCACACCAAGCCACAAGTGAGTATTAGAGAGATGTTATCACCATGGAAATACATTTATAGAAGAATCAAATCATCATAGGCCATTACAAACATTTTTATAACAACAAGTAATCATCAAATTCGATAAAGGAGGTGAGAAATTTATATTGTCTTTATCTCAATTTTGTGATCTTGCTTATTATGTTATGCTCTGCCGAGTTCTTAGGCAAGAGTGTTTAGTCCTAGTGTATTTTTATGCTTGATTTTTTGTTATTTGTACTAACAAGGGGTTATCTACATTTTGTTTACTCTTCAAACACCAAAGGTATAGATAGGATTTTGCTTCCTTAACACAAAACAAGTGTTGACTAAACTGGATGCACCAACTTTTTTAAATAATGTTTATATACTTTAAAAGATTAAATGTTATTGAAACTAAATTTGAATGTTGTTTTATCCTAGATTTATAATAAATTAAAACCACTTTGTTTATGTTTGATTAGTAATTGACAAGTAAATAATAATAAAATAAAATCAATTTGTTCATAGATGTTACAAAATATAAGACAACCTTCCAATCTCACTAGAATGTGTCTTTCCACAGCTTCATATTGATAGCAAGAAAATCCTTGAACATTTTTAACACACTTATGGGGAAGACAAATACTCATATAAGAAGGAAACATAAAATGGAATTCTTATACTTTTTTCAATATGTTATAGCTTTCATGGTAAAATTTCACTTACAAAAATTATGTAATTGTATTTATATGTTATAAATACACCCATACGAACCCATCATGATTTTATAGTTTAGATTTATTCATGTCATTTGTATTTTATAAAATAAATATTCAACAAAACTATTTATGCTCATGTTCCTTTGTGTTATTTTTATCAACATTGGTTGTAATTATTGTACACTGACATGGCCATATTTATTTACAACATTTTATCAAATAACTCACTTGAATATTTTTGCATTACCATTTATCAAGTAATTTTAAATTGAAACATCTAAAAAAATAAAATAAAAATCAATAAATTCATTTCTACCTTGTTCTAAAGATGTAATTTTGGTGAAAGAGAGGATGTACTACATTTGGATCCAATTTTGTATAACTTTTCTAATAATTGAATGAGATTGAGGAAAATTGCAACAGAAAGAAAAAACAATAAAGAAAAAAATTAAAATCCTGATTGGATTAATTAATTCCACATTTTTATCTCAAAATAAGATCAAGGTAATATACCCAAATTTAGAAATTTCATATAAAATAAATTTATATTATTAACATAAATGTGTTGCTAATTGACAAGTATTAATCATTTGAAATGCCTTCAGTATTTTTATGAGATTTTTTCTTGCACATTATCAATTCCATTTCAATATTTAAATATTATGTAGTATGTTAACTAAATCTTATATGTGATTCTTAGCATTTGAAATGTCTTATTTAATATTTTTTATGAGTGTTTGTCTTATGCATTGTCAATTCCCTACCAAATTTCAAATATTTTGTAAATTGTTAACTAAATCTTAAAGTTGAGTTGTAAATTTGAGATAATGACTTATTGAAACCCTTAAGAGGTGCTTCCCTCTACACAAGGTAGTTACATAGATTAAGGAGATAACACAAGCATTTAGCTAGGAAAGGGGGTAAAATCAATAGCATATCCTATTTCAAATTAGCCCAAAAATGTACTAGATCCATCCCTTTTTTATACTTTAGATCAATATTATTCTTTAGTTAAAACTGAGGATCCAAAATGTAATATTTATACATAGGTGTTCAATTAATATTTAATTTTTACACAACTTAAATTTAAAATTAGAAGCTATAACTAGGAGTGTGTAATTATACAAAGGTCAATGAATCAAGGTAAAGTAATTGTAGGTGCCATTTTTATACTATACATTATGAAAAAACATAGTTAATTTCATATAATGGGAAATATATTATTGTTGGGTATGGCCTATGAATAAATCTAAAATGTCAATTCTTGTGGTTCAAGAGATATATGTTTGAATCCAATTAGAAAAATATGTCTCCCAAAGGTCCACTATGAATTGAGTTCATCCATGGAGCACATAAGTTTGATACACAAAGCCAAAATGAAATTATAAAAAAATGAGATTACAATTACAAAGAAAGAGGATTAGGATGTCAATGTTTCCATATATGCCATATATTTTGATGGTAAACAAAGGATTTTTTTGAATCAGGGGCCCAAACCTACATAATAAGCCAAAACACTAGGCCTAACATCCTGAATATTTAATAAAAATTACATCAAGACAACCGTTAATACAAAAAATAAATCAATGCAACCAAAAAATGATAGAAAAATAGCCAATGTTTTTGGCCTCTTCCCAAATTTAGATCATTCTCTTAAGGTCTATGTCTAATTATTGAAACAACTAAGGAACTTGACCAATTTCCTTGGTGTAACCGCTGCAGTTAACCTTCCTATTAGAGGATGTCTCAACCTATAGTATCATTCCTCCCAACATGACTCTAAGAGACTCCATACTAGATATGCATTTTTCATATAGACTTTACTAACAGTCACAAGAATCTTAATGCTCTTGTTCAACTCTACATTTTCACATTCAAGAAAACTCATTTTATCTCTAAGCCTTTTTAGCTAAGTATTTACTTCTCTTTATTCTTCCTAGTTGGGTAGAAGTCTAATCTCCTGAATAGAATTATTTACCTATTCCTTTAGGGTAGATTGATCCCTAAAAATTCACCTAATAAAAACTTTTCTTAATTCAATTTCCTCCCCTAGCTTATCTTCCTTACTCTAATTTCCAAGGATCTCCCCTAACTTGTCAAAATAAGCATTAGGGTTAAAATGTTATATGTTTGCCAAGGGATGCTTACCCTTACCTTTCTTCTTTGAATATTTGATATTCAAGACATTCCTAGCACCTTTATCTTTAGAATAAAAACAAAAATGTTTCTCTTGATAAGATTAAGTCCCTCCACAATTTCCTCTATTATGTCTTATTGAATATCCAACAAATTGTCTTTGGATGCTCCTTCATCACTTTTAGTTTCCCCTTATCCTAGACTAAGCTTTAAATATTTTGAAGTTCTCCTTAAATTATATTTGAAGCCTTCCCTTTGATAACTTTGTTTCATGTTTCCCATGTAGACTAGTAGGCTTCTCCTTGGTCAACTTCTCGCCATCCCTGGAAATACCAATGTCTAGATCATCCTTTTTTTTATTTTGCAATTCTCTTCAATAGCCATTTGGTCCCTCCCTTTTAAGTACTCTATTTTTCCCAACTATAAATCATATTGGAATCTTTTTTATTCCCTTAAATAACTTGTGAATCAATAAAATTATAGCTTGGTGTTATGGCTGAGATTTCTTTCTTCTTTTAACATCCAAAACAAAACACTCAAGAGAGTGAAGGATGTATAAAGGAATGATAAGAGGACTATTATGGTGGAAATAGTTCAAGAAGATGAAATGAGACCAATACACCACTTTATGCCTTATTTTGAGGGTAATATACAACATTACATATATAGTCACTTCTCCGAACAACTAAGTGAAGTCTTCATGTTAAAACCCATTTTATAAAGGAACTAACTCTTCCACTTCTAATAGAAATTTGTTTTTTCTCCTCTTTAAAATTTTTGCCATTCTTGAATACTTTAGTGACCTCTATTTTAAGACTAGTGACTTGAGCTATGAGATCCTTAGTTATCTCAATTTCCACTCCATTAAAATTTATGATTTTATTACTCTACTCCCTCACAAACATCTTCAAAATAAGCTCACCATGACCCTCAACCCACTACATGAAATTTGACATTCCCCCTTATTTAAGGATTTTACACAACTCTCCATCCTCTTTGACATAATCTAACATATTTGGTTCAACTCTATGAAGATTTCCACCCATATTTACTCCCATGAAAATATGCGTAGCTCTGCCCAAGATATCACTCTTTCTTAAAACATTAATAATGGTGGTAGCATGATTCCAATGGGACTCCTTATAGTACTTATGAATTTGGCATGATTTATTACATCATTACAATTATTGGTTATCAATGCAAAATATTTATCCTTAAATCTTAAATTTTACCATCTAATGATCTCAATAAAGAGACTCATGATGAGTTATAATACATTAGTCCCATAAATATTTGCTCCCCTCATGAAAAATTAACTAATTACTTATAAGGTATGCTTCCAACTCAATCCTTTGACAGATTGTGATAGGAAAATTTTCTTGGCAAATCCATTTTTAAGGCTCTCTGAAGAAATTCAATCATTAGCAAACAAATCTATAGATTAATTCCCCTATATATAAAAATTTATTGAAAGGAATTGATTAAGATAGTAGCTTCTTTCATAATTTGTTTGATATTCTAGCTAATCAAATTCTTCCTAGATATACAAATGATGATATTAACCGAGTCTCCTTCAATTATAAGATTGTTTATACCTAACTATTTTTCCAATCTCAAGTCCCATAAAGCTACAAGTGTTTCTACCCAATGATTAGTTTGGTTTCCATTCCTCCTAAAAAGGCTACTATAAAACTTATTTTATCATCATGAAGTACTCCTCCACCACCTAAAGCCCTTGAGTTTCCTTTAGATTTCCCATTGAAATTATATTTTATCTAACCAGGGAATGGGGCTCTCCACCTTGTGATTTTTCTTGCTTCAACCTTAGATCATTTTTAGTTCTATTTTGGACCTCTATCTACCAATGTTTAGCAATATTAATCTCCTCTTTAATCATTCCATTATATTTGTTGGGTGGTCTAGCTCTGAATTTTTCCATAAATATTTATGCCCACCTTCTCATTAGGAAGCTTCTTGTCTTTGAACACCTTATTATTTCTCTCCTATTTTGGATTAATTTTTACTCATTTCTTAATTTTGAAGCAAGTAATGAAACTAGTAATAAGGTGTGCAGAAAAATACCTGTAAAGTGTGTGCGTAAATCTAGATGATGATGGGAACTCCTCTTTGACTAGGAAGGAATAACCTATAGATAATAAAGACACTATAAAAAGGGGTTTTTAGTAAATAGATGAGTGGACTACCTAGCATGAGCTAGATCTAAGAAGCATATTACTTGCTAGGAGGCTATCAATTCACTATTATAATAATTAAGTTAGAAATGATAAAGGAAAGTTATACTTACATAAGATAAAAGAAATGTAATACAAATAAAGTAGAATACTAGTTAATAGAAAAATGACCAAAAGTAGCAAAGTCGGTCAATACTTATGCTAAAATGATCAGGGTCTAGTCCAAAAATTTAGAAAAGGTCTTGTAATCAAGTAAAAATAGAGAAAGTTAGGTTTGACTAGGTGATAAGGTTAAAATTAAATTGCAGTATTTTTATGCAATAGTGACCATCAATGGTCAAGTAAACCATCAATGGTTTAGGCTGACCATCAGTGGTTACTTGTGTAATTTTGGAAATGATCAAAAAAGAAGGTTTAGATTGGGTAATAGATCAAACAAAGGGATTTTACGGATCTAATGGATGGAAAATAAGATAAAGATAGATATGGATAGGGTTGGGAGGTCAGAAATGAAATAGATTAAAGAAAACAAGCACAAGATACATGTAACCCACTGGTGGAAGGTTGAGGCAATTTGGCTAGAGTGATGGTACTTTGGCCTTTAAAAGTGATTTCAATAGAGCTTTGGGTCTTTGGTGATGTTGCTTTTTTGCTAAAAGGATGTTGAATACCTGTATGTAAGAGAGTTGGGATGTAAGATAGTGGATTATAAATCCATTTCACTTCTTCCTCATCTCCTTTTATAGGATGAAGTTGCTATTTGGGATGAAGGAAGTTACCAATTTGATAAGGAGATTAAGTTGCCAATCTATGACATTTTAAATCTAGTTTTAGAAGTATGTTTTTATTTAGGGAGATACTTATCTTGCACAAAGCTGTCAATGCTTTAAAATTTCAAAATAGGCTTGGAGACCTGATCATCAATGGTCAAGCTGACCATCGATGGTTAGGCTAACCATTGATAGTCAAGGGGTAGAAGAAAATGGGTTAAAGCAAGTTAAAAAGGGGTGAATTAAATGGCTTAGTTAAATGTGTTAAGTTATGGGTTTGATAGGGTCAAGTTAGTAAATGAGTCTAATTGACTAGGTGGTCCACTAGATGCGAGGTTGATCGAGGGTCAAAAGGTAGTTTGACATCAAAATCTATCATGTGTAGTTTATGAGTGTCTACATTTTTCCCCTTTTTGTTATCCATCTTTGATCTAACAAGCTACATAATAAAAATAAATAGATTGCTAGTCATGGTCTAATTACCTTAAGTATGGGAGGAGGTGTTCCCCCTCAAATTAGGAGTTGATGAGGTGAAATCAAAATTGGGTTAGGGTTTGATAAATAGTAAATGGGTAGTCACAAGGTAGGTGACATAAAGGATGGGTAGTTGAGACACAAACATGCACACAAAATGTGAGTAAGTGAGATAATCAAGATTACGTAGAGATAAAAGTTCTCAATGTTGATAAAAATATGGTCAAGTTCTAAGAGGACATGTGATAGGGGTAGTCAGTCCATAACATTAATCATAACTGATTAGGTCAGGCCTATCAAGCCATTTAGATAAGGTTGGTGTTGGTCACAAGTATATAGGGTAGGAAGTTCTCTTATAAAATAACACAATTAGTCGAGTTATGCATGAGGTGGTACAAAGTTCAAAAGTTTAGCATGGCAAGGTTGGTTCATGTGGTCAAAAATGACTAAGCAAGGTCATCACAAAACATGCAAATGGTTTGAGTAAAAAATGACCAACATCGAGGTGAACATGGGGTAATGGTTGGTTGGTTGGGTATGGGTTAGTAGGGGATGGCTGAGTTGATTCCATATGCATGAGGCAAGTGGATGCTACCTACATAGTTCTATGGACATAATATCCAAAAATAATTTCAAGATAAATGTAGTTCTCCACAAAAGGTTGGTAGTGAGGTGGAGTTATTTTGAAAGATGGGATAGGGTAAGCTCCTTAAAAGGATAGCATTCCTAAGTGGGGTGCTTAAAAATGGCAAAAGAATGTAAAACCCCAACTATTGATAATTAAGTTTATCCTCAGGGTCGATCATCAATAGTAACCCTGATTGTCGATGGTTAGGAAAACCCTAAAAATACATGATATAAATAGGAAAATGGTAATTCATTTTTACCATTTGAATTTTATTGCTTAGTACTTGGATGAATCGAAGCATTTTATTTTTTTGAATTTGCCTGTTAAGGTAGAGTGGATCGATTGATGGATTATGGGTGTGGAGGTTGGCCTGAGCGATAACAAAATAGAGGGTGGACATAGACATAGCCATAAAGCATTATGAGGGCTTTAACCATGCCAGTGATCATGGAACAAGGTAGGAATTATCTTTAAATTGATAACATAGTTAAATTGGGGGTTATGATGTTGAATTTGATAGGGATAGGGTGAGGTAATTATTTTGGGTAGGGTTTTAAATAGTTATGGATAAAGTGATACATTAGTGGTGGTGTAGGTTGGATTGAGGCAAAGGGGTAGGTGAAATTGATAGGTTAATGGCATTTTATTTTTATGTTGGGCTTGAGAATAGGGTTAGGCAAGGAATTATAGGGGTTGGGCAATTTTGTAGGGATTTTTAGAGGTCAAGGGTTCAAGTTGCACCATAGGTGGTCATAAATAGTGACCATCAATAGTTCAAATCAATCATTGGTAATCGATCCAAAGAAGAAAAGGCTCCACAAAGGATCATCTATGGTTTGAAGAACTACCGATGATCGAAGGGCTGAAGAAAAATTATGTTAAAAAGGTAGTATTTTAAGCATGTTGAAAGGTTTGTTGATGTTGTTAGGGATTTTAGGGGATAAAATATTATTGAAATGGGTGGGTACAAGTTTTTAAATGTTTTTTGAAATAGTTGAAAGTGTGTGTAAAGAGTTTGTGAAATGAGTGGGAAATGAGTGTGCTTGAAATTTTGTTTAATTTGGGGAAAGTTTGTTAACATTAGTATGTATGTGTGACTATGTAATATTGGTGTAAAATGTTATTAAATGTTTGAAATGGTTTAAAAAATAGGAAATGTTGAAAGTTTCAAAAATGGTGGTAGAAGCTCTAAAATGTTAATGTGTTTGAAGGTTGGTAAAGTGTTGTGAAGTGTGAAAGAGATAGGTATAGTAGAGGAAGGTTTATGAGAAAAGGGGTAGATAGGATAGAGTGTATGTGGGTAGATTTTAACAAAGAGAATTGATTAGGTGGTCAAAATGAGATGTTAGGGTATATGTCAGATAGAGGTATAGGATTTTTGGAGAGGTTTGGATAGAGGTAAATAAGATAAATGTAATGGGTTTGGTTGGAATAGGTTGAAACATGTAAGTATAGGGTGGTTCTTAGTTAGATGTGAAAAACTAAATAGCCATTACTCACATGATTGTTATGTAGGCACACAAGAAGATTCAAATAAGGGACTAAGTCCCTCAATTTTTTTCTAAGGTTCAAGACATGATGACCATGGAGGAGTGAAGACATATGGAGATAGTCAAACTAAGCACCATGATTCACTGCAGATAGTTTTTGTGGGATGTGGGTATGATTATGGCCCTCATCGAGAGATGAGACCCAGCAACAAACATATTTTTGCTACCAATGAGGGAGATGAAAATTCTCTTAGAATAAATTTATCATATTACATGGCTACCCATTTGGGGGGATCCAATCTACCATATAGAGAGTGAAGACTATCATATGGATTTGATTTATGGGATAGATTGAGTACATGCTTAGTTTCACTCAAGGGGATTCAACTATAGAACCTTGTACCAGAGGGATCCTACAAATAGATGCTTGCTCATGATGATGATAATGGTCATATCCTACTTTGTAGTGCCTAATTTGAGTAGTGGTTCTTTCCCATACCTATTAATAGGGTTGTTGGTTGAGATGCTTCTAGGGGGGACCATGTTTGGATGGGCCTCAGTGCTATTAGTATAGATCTATAGAGAGATATAGGCCTTTAGATCATGTAGGTGATATGGGATCAACATTGGGTTCATAATACATTATTGGGCATATGAGCACATAAGGTGTTGAGGCTAGTGGGGACACCGTAAGATGGATTTAGCCAAGAGTCTTTTCTAGTTGGTTTCATGAGATGGAGCGGTGACTATGCATTGACAGGTGTAGGTAGTGGTGGAAAAGATATTGAGTGGTTTTAAGATGCCTTGGAGGGTTTGGTAGTAGTTGACATACATTATCCCTACAGAGCTAGTGTTGGATTTATGGGAGACAGGATGGGGAGATAGAGCTTATCCCTTTTGAGCATGTACAGAGGTAGTTTGGACTTGGTTGGGGGATCTCACCAAATTTTCCATGATACGAGAGGGAGGATGTCAAGTTCTCACTCCTATAAATACATCCACAAGATGTTATGTTAGACTATGAGGAGTTGTTAGCTAGATCTACCATTGATAATGTGGGTATTATATGGATACATAGCTTAGTACTAGGCTTGATATGCAATAATTGACTTCAAATGGGGTGATGGTGGTTAGGATCCTATAGATATGGACACTATAGGGTGGGGGACTAGATGGATAGGCCCAAGCAACATTGTCAGTAACATAGGCCTAGATCATTGGATTATAGGGATAGGTGGCTACTTTATAGACACAAATTATCACCTTATAGGGGTAGGTTGTAACTGTGATTGGCAAGCATGATCATGTGAGGATTTTTCTTGAGTTATTGACTTAGGAGAGAGACTCATTAAGATAAAGGGAAAGAGTGGCCACAATAGTAGTAGGAGGACCACCTGACATAGTTATAAAGACATGATACCCAACCACCATTAAGGAGCTAAGATATTACAAGGTGATAGTGCTAGCATAGTTGCCATTAGAGATGCGGTATGGAGAGTATAGGGAAAATTTAGTTGTTGGTACATTTATAACTACTTCAAGATAGTGGGCCTCAATAGTGGGGTAGGTAGGGATATCAAGGGGACCACCACTAGATGATAGTGTAGGTACATGTGTAGATGGGGCCGGTGGTAGTGGTGTAGGTGGTAGTAGTTTCGATGCCCCAAGGGCTTGATAGATGTGATTCTATGATGTACATGATTTTGATTTTGATATCGGCCTACATGTTGATGATGTGAGATGTGTATGAGTGAGAGAGACATGAATATATTATGTCATGTATTTTCTTATTGATGTATATGATGATTATATGTTGATTATGATGATTATATTGATGACATGATGATTATATTGATGACATAATGATTATGTTGTGATGTTGATGATGTTTATTGATAATGTATTGATGTGTTATGAGGACTCTTGATTATGAGAGGATATGTAGATTGATTATTATTTGTTCATGTTTTATTCACATGATGGATATGGTATATTATGATGGTGGATTTCATAGATGAAGTTATGATCATGATGTTATGGTGGTGATGTTTTATAAATAATGGCATTCTCTTAAGGATGTATGATTTTAGATATGAAGATGATTGATTAATTATGCGATGTGTGATTTCATTCATATATGTATATGCTTTTTGCCATGGATAAATATGATATATATATATATATATACATATATATATGTGTATATATATATATGTATATATATATATGTATATATATATATGTATGTATATATATATGTATATATATATATATATATATATATACATATATATATATACATATATATATATATACATATATATATATATATATATATATGATCAAAGATGAGTATGGCGGTAGAATGATTTTGTTCATGGTTTGATTTATGGATATGAGATAGATGTTTTTTAGGTATATATGATCATGGTGACTTCATGTTTGTGATCGATTATTTGATATAGAGATGTTGATGGGATAATGATAATGTTTATAAATATGAAATTGTTATTCCATGATTATGATGTTTACTTATAATGTATATGGTAAATGGTATGATGACATGCCTTATGTGATTTTCTTATGTGGATGGTATTAGGTGATGTTTTGTGTATATATGAGAGATGACAAGATGGTTTTGATTATTTATATTGATAAGGTGATTTATGATATGTTAGATGTTTGAATGCATATGTGGGATATAGTTACTAATGTTATGATGAAATGTGGTGTTGAATGTTTATGATATGGGTATAATGAAAGCACATAAAGTAGGTGTGGAGGACACCCAAAATGTAAAAAGAAAAAAGAGTCATGAGACATATGTCCACATAAACTAATGAATAAAGGGTAAGAAAAAGGCATGATGATTTTTGGTTGGCAAGGACCTAACAAAAATAAACCATAGTTGGATAATACTTAGTGAACATAAGCTTATAGAATGCTTCACATGAGCATGCTATGATTAAAAAAAGAGGGTGACTTGATTGATTTTCATCAAGTAAGCTCTTAGTCCCTTGATTTTAGAGAGGGAGTAAAGGAAATGGAGGTGATAGGTAGATGGTTGAATGGTAAATGGGTGAAAAGATAATCTATTATGGGTTAATTTGCCCCTTCTATAGGTAACCAAAGAATAGTAATAAACAAGTCTATGTCGTATGATGTGTAGACTGATCGATGCGAGAAGTCTAAAAATGCCACCTATAAGATATAATTATGGCTTACTTACTTTGATTTTGGCATATGGTCATTTTTTGGTTTTTTTATTTTGATAAGTTGTTGAAGTTGATTGATGCGGGATGCTTTAGATGATTATTCATTAGCCATCATTCAAGGGAGTAGTCTAAAATTGGATTTTTATAGCTATCCTTCAAAGGAGTAGTCTATTTTAAGCAAATTTTAGGTGTTGGGTAGTTATCCTTCAAGGGAGAAGTTTGTAATACAAGAGATATGAACCCAAATGATATTTTGGTATCCTAATTTTTCAATTTTGAATGCTAGGTTAGACATGGACAAGTCTATTTAAATTCAAAGGTTTACCTTTATGGAGGCAAAACCTTAGCATAAACAGTTAATGATATATGATGGGATGGTTTTAAAGATAACTAATCATGGGATTCCATCTGATTAGAGATGAAAATTATCCATGAGAGTCATGCCATGGGTAGAGTCATGGTACCCATGCTTAGGATTAGGCTATAATTATGATAGATAGTCACATAGTTTTATGTTGCAATCAATTGTCCCCAAGGGGATTAGGGATAAGTAGGTGAAAGGAGGTGAAAATATCATAAACCAAGGGATGAGCTTAAGTTAGACACAAAGGTGAGTTTCATCCTTATTCAACAATAGAAAGGATGCAAATGTGAAGTGTTGAGAGGCTTAGGTTTTGGTTTGCCTTCAAGAGAGGACAAATAATAAGATCTTAATCCATACTTATGGGTTATGATATAGGTTCCAAGCCAATTAAAATAAAACTTTCCCTTTTTAATTTTCTCCATATTAGTTACATGTTGGTTTTCCTTAAAGATAAGGTCTTCAATGTTAAACTCTCACTCTTTCAGGGGTTTGTTTTAATCATGCTTAATTATTTCTTAATAGACATGAAGATGATTAAGTGATACGAGGTAATATTCATCTAGTAGTTCAAGATACGTGAGGTGTTCTTGATGATAATCACTCTTGAAAAGGATTTTGTGTAAAGATATGTGAAGAGATGGAATTTGGACTTCAAGAGGTAAGACTGCCTCTGTACTGAAGATGAGAGAGAAAGGGGTAGCACCCATAGAGGTTTGAATTATAGTGCAATAGGCCCATAAAATGAAAGGGATGTGTAAGTGCTACTCCTAACCTGAAGCACTTACTACCTTGGTTAACATTTTGATGACAGTTTTATTAGAGTCTTTTGCCTATCCATTAGCTTGTGGATGATATGGCAAGGAAAAGTTAACTTGATGCCAAAAGCATCGTAGAGACCTTAGAATTTCTAGTTTTTAAAATATTTTCCATTATCAGTGATGATCTTATGGGGAAAACTGAAGCAAATGATGATATGGTAATTGATGAAGTTGATAATCTTTTTGGCTTTGGTTGAGATAAGAGGGATGGCCTCCACCACTTGTTGAATATTCAGTAGCAGTAATGATATATTGATGTCATTGAAAATAATGGGGATTAATTTCCCCATTAAGGTTGAGACCCCATTGTGAGGTTGATCAAGGGTCAAAATGTAGTTTGACATCGAAAGCTATCGTGTGCAATTTTTGAGTGTCTACACCTTTTATATGCCCTAGATAATGTGAAGCAAGGATAAATACTAAATATTTTTATTACACTAAACTAGATGCTTGAATTGTATTTTTTCATCATCACAAAGGCTCTATGAGGACTTGAATGATTGTTACAGGCATGCATTTTTTTGAGATACCATCACAATCTTATAAGGTGTGTCTACATAATTATTTATCAACAACTGAAAGTCACAATTGACTAGATTTCTAACTAAATGAAACTTTTTACTAAACTCAAGGGAGTTCACTTTATGATGACAACTAGGCATTAAAATAAATTTTTGGCTCACTCCAATTTTCACATTTCAATGTGCTTATCTAGTGGGTTATTCATCAAGGATTTGGATTGGTTACATTAAATCTTGAGACGTAAAGTAAATTAATTTTGTCATTTGAAAGTTGAATGTAATGATAGATGTCACATATACCATAAAAATGATGTCAAATAAATTTGAATGTAAATCTGAGCCATATAAATTGTTATCAAATCCATTTTAATGATTATATGGAACACATAGTTTGAAAAAGATTACTTGGTATGGTTATATTCATAACAAGCATTTTATGCCATATTGAGTGGATATTTATGAGGAAATTTAAAAATTCTCTATTTAAAAATAGTAATAGGTAGTACATAACACCATGCAGCTTAATCTATTACCTATTAATTTTGATTATTTTATACTATTTTTCAAGCGTGTATGCTTGTTCAAATGTACCCTAGAAATTCTATCATATTTTTTTATTTGATTTATGTTACAAGGTAATATGCAATATTAGAATTTGTTGAGGTCAACATACCCCCATTTTTTAAAATTAGGACCCTTGAGATACTTTAAACCTTAACCCTAAAACTATGGCATGTTTTGAACATTATTAGAATTTGAAGATCATCCACTTTGATAGAAGTAGGATTACTCATTTATGGTTTTTCTTTGAGCTTGCCTAATGTTACTAATGATTGGTCTTTATGTCTTATAAGTTTCAAGTTTCATGGAGTCCTTTTGAAAAGATCATGCTTAGAATTTATAGATTGAATCTATTTAGGTTTTCACTATCCTTTGGTTTGTGAAAATTCAAATCTGAATTCATGTTCTAAAATCTCCCTTCCAAAAAACCCTAGCATAAACTCTTGGTTCAAATTTACATTTGGCGAGAGCATTTGGTAGGAATATTTTTATTTATTTTTGGATTTAATCCTAATTCATCTTAAGGCTTGGTCCTTTTTTTTAACACAACCAAACCTTATGCTAAAAATTATGATTAGTCCCTTTTTATTTTCCCCTTTTGTTCCTAATATTTCTAACATGGTCCAAGATTATACTAGTAGGATCCCTTTATTTTAAGCATGGTCCCTTTTTCTAAAAACTTCAACCTAAAGTTTTAACCCTAAGGCCCATTCACATTTATCAACATAAACAAGACCTTCTTTTTAAAAATTTAGCCTAAAGTTCCATTTACCCAAGTCTAACTTTTACATTGGTAGGGTCTTTTTATTTTCTTGAACATGGTCCCTTTATTACCTATTTAGTCTAAAGCCTTAATGCTAAGGTCCCATTCATATTTATTAACACAAATGAGACCTTAGTCTTAACTCTTTAGCTTAAGTTTTATTTCATCCTAGGTCTCACTTAAAAACCTTGCTCCTTTGCAGATCCAATGGTCTGCACTTCATCATAGCTTGTAATCAAATGGAGTAAAGCCAAATTTGAAAATTCAAAGACCCATGAGGCTCTATAGAGTTTCCATGCAGCATTCTTGCATTTGAAGTTTGATAGAAAAGGGTCCCACAAATTAAATGGAACCAATGGTGTGTAAATACTTGGATCATGATCTAATGGCTCTCGCTTTATCACAGCTTTTGATCAGATGGAGTGAATTAAATTTGATATCCTAAGAACCCCACAAAGTCAACATATGAGACTCCCACATTAGAACACAAGAATTTTATGAGCTTAAATTTGATGTTTACAAAACCATCATTTAATATTTATGAGGCCATCTTTGATGTTTGTGCGATCATTAACTTTAAGCCCACCAAAACTAGGAACATCATGAGTCTAAATTTGATGTTCGTGGAACCGTCATTTGAGAACCATGAAGTTGTATTTGATGTCTACATGACCATCAAATTTAAACTCATCTAAGCTTTTATCTATGCAAAATGGGGCATATTTTATATCAATTGAAAGGGCCAATTTGATATTATGCTCTAAAAACTTAGTGTAAAATGATTTAACCTAAGTCTTTTCATGTTCATTAATATTAAATAGACTTAGCTAAAATAATTTTAACCTAAGTCATTTGCTTTAAAAATTATCAAAAAATGTCTTAACCTAAGCCTATAGCATGTTTATTAACATGAAATAAACTTAGCTTAAAACATTTTAGCCTACGTTCTTTTATGACTATGCACTGATTAAAACTCATGCATCTTACAAGATCTGACAGTATGTGCTTCATCGTGACTCTTGATTCAATGGCATGAAATCATTGACAAATTTTCAATAGACCTCCAAGAGCCCATAGTTACAACACATGGTAGACACACATTTAATATACAACTAACAAAGGTGCCAAAGCTTAGAAATCCCACAGAGGTGCCAGGTTTAGGGTTCATGGGGTTTGATACCAAAAGGAACCAATGACATGTGAGGGCCCAGATCATTATCAATGACCCTCAATAATCCTTGGATCCTAATCAAATGATGCAAATCAAAAGGAAATTTTAAATTCTAATAGTAAGTGCATTGAAGGAATTTATGAAAAATGTCATGAAAGGTGCTAGATAGATGCTGAATAAGTGCCATGCAAGCATAAAACAATAAAAATGAGCTTGTGTGCTTGGAAATACAAATGTATAAAGGCATAGGTCAAAATCAAATCTAAGGCACATATGAGCCTAGGTATGAATAAACTACCACCATTAAAGCTTTAAAGCCTTAAAACTTGTATAAAAGGCTTTAAGTAAACTCAGATTGATTATGGTATATCTAAAATAAGTTTAATTGTGATTTGAGCAAGAAAGAACTAACCCAGAGACCATTTACAATTTAATTATGAGTAATTTGAAAGTGTGAAATCCATGACTGCTTGGAGGTAACAATACAAGGATGAGATAGAGTTATATTTGCCTACAGACAATGAAGGGAGGATTTTCAAAAACATAGACCTAGACACTGTTGCATTGAAAACTAACAACAAGAATTGGTTTGAGCTCTTCTGGACCATTGAAGAGATACAACCTATCAGAAAAAAAAAATAGAAGATTGAAACTATAACAAAAATATAATATGACCTAGATGTAGTCCAAATGGCTAGTCTCCATCATGCAGCTACCAAACTAGAAGTAATTCACTGCACTGACATCCTTACTCCCATTTTCAAAGACTATATGATTGAGCAAGATTAGATTATCCATGAAAGAACCTTTATAATAATTGCATTCATTTCCCCATTGGCCTTTGAGATTTATTAAAATATCCAAAAACCCCAAGTGAATTTTCCCACTATTAAAGAATGGACTAGTAAGAGTGATCTAGATACCACCCTTAGGCCATGGTTGCTCCAAGGGAACCATGTGATCTGAGACCCTGCTAACAACATTCGAGTTGCCCAATTTAGAGAGGGGGTTAGGGTAATCATTACCCTATTTAATATAATCTTTATAGGCCCCTCAACCACATATGTCAATAATATTTGGGTGTCTTATGTCTACTTTATGATATAAAAATGGCTCACTCCTCCAATTAGGGAGATGATCAGCATATATCTAAAAATACAATTCATAGAGATTAATAAGAAGACCATTACCTAATTTTTTATGATGTCATATTTATTAGATGCCCTACTAGCCTCCACCTAGATCCCTTATATCAAAAACTAGTCACCTGAGGGTATATTTACAATCTCCCAACACTATTCAAAGCTGCACATATTCAAATATAGGCATAACATACATTTCATTTGTGATTGTGTCTATCTTGCTTTAGTAGAATCCATTGTAGGTATTCTCTTGCCTAGGGTAAACCCTTTAACCAAGAAATATATGGAGCTAATGGGAGACAATTAGTTGTATCCAAATTGTAATATGATCAGAATTGAAGGGATTTTGACCCAACATTATAGATTATCTGTATATATTCCCATTAAGCTAGCAGATCAATAAATTACATACCAACTTCTTAATGGTTTAGATAGAATATGTAAATAAAAGAGGAAAGGTCTCCTCCATCCCTTTCCAATGATAATTGGTAAGACTATGTTATAGAATTGGGATTAGGTGAATGTTATTGCAAGGCATAGAGAATTTCAAATTACAACTTGATGAGCTAAATATGTAGAATCCCAATGGCATGGTCTTTAAATACTTAAAATACAAGCAATTTCCCAAGCCAATGTATATGCATAAACTTGGTGTCTATGACACCATACAATCAAAGTAAATAGGTTTGAATAAATATTGGCCATGATCAAAGGACATAATGTCATACTTGAGCACAGATTGACTAGTGATGAGAAGCCACCAAGTGAGATATGTAAAATAGGACATATGCAATACTAATTACTTCTTGGACATTTAAGTCCCCCTTAATATCAACCACAAGTGGAAGGGAAACATCCCCAAGCACATTTTACCTAAGGTCTTGGTAAGGAAAATCTAGAAGAGAGACTTGGTGAGGGCCCCTCATCCTCAGTCCCTCATGATAGATCAATATTTCTAGTAGAATACTTGGACATGATTGCATTACAACTTGATGAAATAGCAGAGGATGCCCTCAAGGTTTTTGCTGAGGCATATGGATTTGATGAAGAGGAACATGCTGAGGAAGCACAATCCCAAATAGAGGAAGTTGAGAAAGATAAAGGAAAAGAGGTTCCCCTGGACCTAGTCCTAGTGGCACCATTAAATAAGAGAAAAGAAAAATTTGCAATGGTTTTAATTGGATAAAAGACTCCAAAGTTGAATCTCACTCACCCCACAAGTGAAATAAAATTATTCAATGATGAATACCCCATCCATGGACCAATCATCCCTAATTGGTTCATCTATGGTAAAATGTATAAGATCCCCTCCTTATCCCACTCATGGGCTCTGACCCAAACTAACATTGGTGTACATGATGATATCAAGCCATGGATAAGTGATTTGATTAAGGAAGAGGAAGAAAGAAGAATACTAGCTACTACTGAGACATATAGAAAATAGGTAAAGGCTCTAGGAGTATCAATCAATACCTAGATAGAGGATCTTAAACCTCCTTAGTATACTGAGCCAACTAGTAAGTTGCAATTCAATCTAGAGACATCTATATTAGAGAGAGTGATAACAAGAAAATCCATGGTAGAGACTGAATATTTAACATTCTAAAAGATTGAGCCATTTATAGGCTTAACTCTAGTTGAGGGGTCGCATCTTGATAAACTTCCCATCCATGAAGAAGATGTTGAAATTATATTGGAGGATCACTTAGATAAACTCAGAGCTAGCATCAGGGGGATAAAATAGAGAATATCTAATTTGGAAAATGAAAATGAGGATCTGAAGGCATGGGTTGTCTTGTTAGTGCCTGAAGTAATGGTCAAGTTGTTGGATGAATCCTTCTATGATATGTTTGAGGCCTTAAAATTAATGAAATTAAGGTAGAGTGCATTGTCACAATAAAACACAGTGGCCAAGGGTATAATATCCCAATGACAAACTTCAACATATCAAATAATAAGTTTGATCAACATTCAGGTTGGAAAGTAGATTCTTGGTTTCAAAACAATTAGTTTGGGACACTTGAATGCAATTAAGGGAATTGTTATTGACAAGGTCCAGAGTCTGAATGCATGGTCATGAGAATTAGAGAGGATCCTGAAGGATGATAAGAAACTAATGTAATGGATTGAAAATATCCTTGGAACCATGCTAACTAACCCTACATAGCCGGCATCATCAAGGATGATGAATTCAAATATAGGGCCACCTTGGTGATACAAGAAATAAGAAATAAGCTTCAGGGCCAATCTGAAGAAGATAATAGTAGGATCCTAGGCATGATCCTCAATGTAGGAAAAAGAATTATAGAGGTCAATAGCATCAAAGAGTCTATAGTCAGGAATGATAGGGAATGTAATGCTTTAGCTGACAAAGAGGAAGAGCATCTTCTCAGACCAGCTATGGACTTAGAGCTAGTCAATGAACAACACCAAAAGGCTACGAGCATCCTCCAAAAGCAACAAGAAATTTCTCAAGATCAGGGCTCACCATCTAAGTAGTTAAATGATATTCCATTTTGTAAATGAATTTATAATATTTTGAAAATAGAATATAGTTTTGTAAAGACACATGCTAGTTTGTTAGCATATTGCCTCTAGGTTAGTCTAGTTTGGAAAAGAAATTGTATTCTAGAAATTTTTGAAAAAGGATAATTGTCCTTATATTTTGTACATTTATATCTTGTAACTAACTGGTGTAGTACCTTGTCCTCCTATAAAATGCAATACTACCATCTTGTAAAAAGAGATATTTTTGAGCAAAATTTGTATACTTTGAGCAGTTAATACAATCAAGGAAGTTTGAAACGATTTTCCAAGTTTGTTTGTGTCAATTGCTATATATGATTTTCTCCCAATTGATAGTCTAAGTCTTAAATTTGAATAGTTTCTATGAATTTTGAGTTGCTTCTCTAATTACAAGGTTGCTAATTTGTGCTTATGATAGACTAGTTGAATGATCTTGAATTTACTATGTTTTCATTTCTCTGCATTACAATGTGAAAATGTTATTTGAGTGTGGTATAAAATCTTTAAAGTAAATTTAGTTCTTACTTGTATTTATTTATATCATCCTTTGAGGTTCGTTTGGTGTGTAGTGAGATTTGAGCTTATGTTATTTTTCCCTATATACTAGTTAAATGTATACTTAGTTGTAATTGAAACTTTATCATAATGTTTGAGGCTAAGATCAGTAATCACTTATTCTCTTTCTTCCTTACCCTTTTATTTTGCTTCTTTTTTAACCAGATCACTTTAGTTTATATTTCATTGTAAATATCCATTTAGATTAGTCTATATATTAAGCTTTGATCATAATTAACTAGTATTAGCATATATACTCACACTTTGCAAATATTTCATCCATGATGGCTCCTAGCCATCAATTAATATAATTTTTTTGGAATATTTAATCATCGCTCTACCTCTATTTCACCATAGGTAAGATAAGTTGCCAAAACTTGTTACTCATGCTCTAAAATCCCAAATTAGAAGTGTTATTTGAACACTAAGGACACATGTGATATATTTAGAGGCATCAACAGAATATAAAATATAAAAAATATCAATACCTTCTTGCCACTGGATCAATGGCACATTAAGGTCCCTTGTACAAAATCTGATTAAAAATTATGCATCATGCTCCTAATCCAAGAGAGTTCTCAAATAGCATAGCCAAGAAATTAAAAATAGACATATTGACTAACTGGTCTATAGATAATAATTATATTAGAATTATGTACTTTAACATAAAAGATATTAAATAATATTTTAATTTATTATAAAAAATGGTGTCCTCTTATATTTAATGAATGTAAAAAAGTGAAATAAATATTACCTTCTATTTTTATTAAATATTAAAAAACAAAAAAACTTTGCACTTTTTATTAAAAAATAAGAGATTAGATAAATTAAGTAGGGTTATCTTAACCAAAATGAGTTAGTTTACAAGGTTTAGTAAGTTTTATATAATAAAAAATTTATTATTATATTTTTATTTGAGATGAGGTCATCCCAAGGGATGATGTCATCTTTTAAGTGATTTAATTTGTTTTCATGTCATTCTCTACATTTTGAGGTTTTCTTGGAGGCATTTTCTTGTTAAAATTTCCTATAATGTTAGGTGCCTTAACCGTGACTTATGACCTATAAAATGTATTTTGACTTGAGCTCTGGGCCACTAGGGTTGTATGTATTCTATCAATGTACAAGTGTGACTATGGTTCTTTTCAATGTGTAATCCTCTTATCTAAAAAATGGTTTAAAAAGTGTTTATATAGTCATATCATTGAAAATACTTAGAATGGGGCTCTTTAGGGACATAATACAATATTCATATAGCTTTGAATTTGTAAAATTAGTCGTTATTTAGTGGGAAGATAGGAGAGGGGAGAAAGGTCACTCGAGTAGTGTACTCTTGTCCCTTAGGGCACTCTTGTCATATGGGGATTTTGGTCATGTTTTTGGTTAGGAAAGGCCTAAAGGATGTCTAAGGTTCATAATAATAGATATGATTACATTTGGGGTTCATTTATAAGCTTATAAGAGTTTACAAGGTGGTCAAAAATGATCAAAAGGGGCCCTAAGATAGGTCAAGAGCTAAGTGTGTAAAAGAATGGTCACAAGTACATGGTTTTAACTAAATTTTAATTTGTGTGTCTACACCAGGAGTGAGTTTGCCTAAAAACCATCTTATAAGTTGACTCTAATGGATAATAATGAGCTAAAGAAGCAATTGTAAGAGCTATTGAGGAAGGGTTTAATCTATGAGAGTGTGAACCCATGTGTAGTTCTAATTATGTTAATACTAAATAAAGGTGGGGGTGGATAATAGGTATGAATTCACATGTAATAAATAATATCGCCATTAAGTATAGGTCTCCACTACCAAGAATAAAGGACTTAATGGATTGTTTGAGTGGATCAAGGTACTTCACTAACTAGACTTAAAGTACATTCAAGAACAATGGATAAATTAAAGGAAGAGTAATTAAAGTGAACTTGAAGAAGTGCAACTTCATACAAGAGGATATAGTATAGTTTTTATTTTTTATCTCAAGAGATGGGTTGAATATTCACCCCAAGAAGGTGATGAAAATTGTGGAGTGGCCTTCACCAAAAAGTATGTTTAAAGCAAGGAATTTCTATGGGTTAGCGAGTTTTTATAGAAAGTTTATAAAAAAATTCTTTGGCATATGTACACCTATCATAAATAATATGAAAGGAAATAATAATAAATTTCAATAGAATGTTTCAATAGAGAGTATATTTTGGTTTTTGAAGAGAAAGGTGATAAAACAATCAGTGTTAACCTTACCAAATTTTGGTAAAGTGTTTCAGGTTTATTGTGATGAAATCAAAATAGCCATAAGAGTGGTGTCGAGCCATAAGGGTAAGCCCATTGCCTATTTTAGTGAGAATTTGAATTATTCTGGATAAATTATTTGGTCAATGACCTAAAATTCTACGTAATGGTGAAAGCTCTCAAGAAGTGGCAATGTTACTTGTTATCATAGGAGTTAATTTCATATTTGGACAATCATGATTTACAATTCATAAAAAGTCAAGGTAAGATAAATTAATGACATATGAAATGGTTAGAATTTATCTATAACTATTATTTTTTCTTTAAGCTTGAGAGTGGCAATTATAATAAGGTGGTAGATGCCTTAAGTAGTCAAGATCCTGTAGTGAATGAGTTGAGAGTATAGGTCATTGGATTTGAATCCATGAAGGAGTTGCATGAGGAAGACTTAGATTTCTAAGATGCATGAATAGTGTGTATGAATCCAATGGATGAAAAAAAAATATATGATAATATTAAATGTTACAATATGGATTCTTGTTCAAAGGATGAAAGTTGTGTATACTGCAAGGTTCCATGAGAGAGAACTTGTTGAAGGAGAAGCATAGTGGAAGACTTGTTGTTCATTTTTGATATGACATGACTTTGGCACAGATGATGAAAGATAATATTAGACACATATGGGTATGGATGTGAATAAGTTTTTGAAAAAATGAATTTTTTTCCAATATATAATAGGTAGGATTTAGAATGTTGGTTTGTATCAGCCATTGCCCATTCCAGATAGACCATTGAATGCATTGAGTATGGATTTTGTTCTTGGTTTGCCAAGATCATAGTGAGTTAATGATTCCATATTTTTTATTATCGATATATTTTTTATCATGTCTCAATTTATATAATTTAATAAAACTAATGATTCCACATACATTGTAGTTTCTTTAATAAATTACTAGATTACATGGATTGAATCAAAGTATTATATCCAATAGAGATACAAATTTTGTTGGACACTTATAGAAGCCAATATAGAATAAATTGGGTGCCAAATTAGACTTTAATTCAACATATCACCCTTATATGTATGTTCAAATGGAGGTGGTGAATCAGGGTCCTGGTAATCTATTGAGATGTTTGGTTGGTGATAAGCCCAAATAGTGGTACTTGATGTTGGCACAAGCTAATTTTAATTATAATGATTCAATCAATTGGACTATGGAAATGAGTCCTTTTTAGATAGTGTATGTCAAAATCCTTAGATGCATATGTGAATTCAAAATTACAATTGACATGATTTAAAAAAACATAGAAGGTGAAGACTAATCTCAAGCTATGCATGATGTGCATCAACAATTCAAGAGAATACTTGAAGAGAGTGCTGTAAAATGTAAGCAACATGTTGATATGCAAAGGAGATACGTGAATTTTAAATTTGAGTACTTGGTGTTGGAAAATTTACATAAGGAAAGGTTTATAAAAGGTGAATATAAAAAAAACTCAAAAAAAATATTGGGTCTTCCAATATTTTGAGGAAGTTCTCAACTAATGTGTATGAGATTGCATTGTCAGATGGAGTAGGTATTTCATGTATCTTCAATACAATTGATTTATACCCATATGTGTAATGGGAAAAATGATGACATGTATTTTAAAATTTATTAATAAAAAGAGTAGTTTCCACAAGCAGCTAAATAAGTTATGGAAAACATTCTAGATATTTGAGTTGGAAAGAAGACACAAGGCCACGAGTACTATGAGTGCATAGTTAAGTGGAAGGATAGAGAAACTGAAAACATAACTTGGATGAATGCATCTAAAGTTTCCAAACATGATAAAAATATAAAACATATCACCACAACATCATGAATAAGAACTCATGGTCCTTTTATTTTATCATGGGTGCCTTATGTATGAGCATCCATGACAGACAAGCTATATTACGTCAACCAAAAATATAGTGTTTATTTTCCCAATGTTTTTATTTACCTTTCATTTTGTGTATCTCATTTCATTTTTTTCTCTTGGTTCTCATCTTGGGGCATTTGAAATAGGGTTATACCAAACTCTGATTTGGTCTAAATTTCACCTTGGAGATATTTATTCTAGCTTTTAGTTATAATCAAGTTTTCTTTTCCTAATTTGTTCTTGGTGACTTTTAAGCTTGTTCATATTTGTAATCATAACTTCTTATACCACTTTGGTATTCATGGAATTCATGCAAGGTTTTTATGGTAATCAAAATTCAAATTGATTAAGTCATTGTGTGGCTTGATGTGGAGTTTTTTTTTGCTAATTTGTACTTTATACTTGATTAGGTATTTGTTTCATTTCATTGTCAGCCCTTTGCTAAACAAATTTCATTATAATGATTAGGACTTGAGTAACTCATTTATGATTTAATAGTGGTAATCAGGCTTTATGTTATTAATCTACTCTATGCTAAGCCTTATGTATATCGCCTTTTATAATCAGGGTTTAATTGTCATTTAGATCTTCAACATGTTTGATAGTGTAATGTAATGTTTAATGGATCAAAAAAACTGATTAGAAATTGGAGGTGACCATTTGATGTTTGTAGAGATTATCATAATTTTTTTATTAACTAGGTATTGATGATAGATGATTTGTAAACACATTACTATGCATGATCAATCCTCGACTACATTTGTGGTGTCTTTGAGATAAACCTTATAATGGTAATCAGGACTCAAGACCCAAATAGAACTGAGTTTGATTTCATAAGTGTTGGCTTTGGTATTCAATGAAATAATAATAAATAGGTATTTAATGGTGGTACCAAGTATCTATATTTATAATAGGCTTTGTTGTGTTGATTAGGTCACGAGGCATTGCAAGTGGGATATCATATGGTGTACACGTTTAAAAACCTAACTAGAAAAATACCAAGCTCTTGCCATGGGTGTTGTGTTATTCAGGAATAGAATCCCAACTAGATCAAGGATGCATACACTAAATAGTTCGTAGTTATAGTCATTATTTAGAACTTGATTAAGTTGATATATATTTAAATTGATTGAACATATTGTTAATTAGGGAATGGACACTTGATTATATCTCTAGTCCTTTAAGTGCTTGAATCATATTTTAAAACATTCAAATTTCCTATTTAACCATGCATATTTCTATCCAATAAAAAGTGTGTTTAATCTATTAATATTTGTTCCTACAGGTCTCTATTAGGTCTACCAAATCTTATACAACATTTTCTAGAGTCATTTTCCTATGTTTAGAGCTATATAAGTGGTGATGGGAAGATGAAATGCCATGGGATGTTTAGGAATCTTTGGGATCATAACATTCCTACCTATAAAGGAAAAATGACATTGGTTTTGGGTTATTCTTCACCTAAAGATTATTATTGAATATGGTATTGTTATTTTTTCTTTGTTCTTGACATTTGTGAAGCATTATGCTACTAAAATTTACATTTAAAACTTATCATTGAAACTTTCTCTATTATTTTCCTAGTTTTCTTCAAGATGAATAAAAGGAATGGTTTCATGTATTAAGTTATACAATTTATTTTCTTGGTTTAGTTCTCAACAATGAATGTGTTTGAGCAAACTAAGCATTGTAGATGAAACTATTTTCATTAATTAGAACTCCAACCTATGTGTGCATCAATTTTGGTCGAATAGGGATGTGTATTTTATTTTCTATTATATGTCCAACCAAATTATCCTAAATACCTGGTAGGTCTTATGTAATTTTAGGAGGGATAACAGGGTTATGAGGGTTTGTGGACTATTTTATTCTTCTTTAATTCCCATATTTGGTCTTACATTTGAATGGGTATTTTTGACTAATTTGACCATAAGTCAAATTAGGTCAACCCCCTATAGTTTAAAACTTGTCATAGGGTCCCCTAAGGTTTGAAATGTCTATCATGGTCCTAGTGATGTCATTTAATGAGTCTTTATCCTTTATCATATTCATTTCTAGTATTTAGTGTCATTTTATGTCATTTAAGGTCATTTTGAGTCATTTATGGGACTAGTATAGTTTCCATAGAGGGATAAGTGTTCCAAAATGTATTTAAACATCTTCCATGTTAGAATATGTCATAATATTGATTTTAAAACTAACAAAATGTAGGTACAAAATTAGAACAAGAAGATCAATGGTAGTTTAAGTAATTTTTAGTTATTATATGACCTATACAACATATTTGGCACATGGAAGAACTTCAAGAGTGTCTATTAAACTGCCATAAATTCACTTACACACTTTATTAGCTTTGAAAATCTCAAAAATGGCATAAAATCATTCTATCTCTCCATTACTCTTCTAGACAAGCAGAAATGGTCAACAAGTCTTTGCATGGTACAAACAAGAGCATGTGAGTTGGAGCAAATGCACTTAGTGGGTATTAGTGATATTTTTATACTTAAAATCCATGTAAATCATCATGGGATTGGTTTTTTTTATTCTATGAACCATTGCTTAGAGTGTTAATGACTCTTTTCTATCTACTCATTCCCATGCCCTTCAGTTTCCTTCTCTCTTTGGATTGTTCTAAGCAATACAAGTTTTTTAGATGACTTTGTAGAGTGTGAATACCTTTATCAAGTGATTATAAGCCTATTTTCATGTGTGGAATTCAAATAATTGGAATGAACTGTCTCAGATTGCTAGGAGGACTCCATTAAGGCTTGTAGATAGTTATTTTCATCAGTTGTAGAGGTTTCTTCTTCTTATGTTGGTTTCTTCTTCCTATGTTATTTTTTTATCATATATCAAAACAATATGTGGTTAGTGATCCTTTTTAAAGTGTCATTTATTGAGTTTTATATATGGTTTCAAGAACATAGTCACATGCATACACAATCATATTTCCTGCAACTGCCACCTACAGTCAAGTCAACTTAAGCATTGACCAATCATGGTGATGAAATAAGGAGGTTTCAACATGGTGGGAATAATCCTAAGGTTTGATCAATGATTTGGATCCATTCAAAGGTGAGAAAACTGGTTATAAACCCCAATTCAATGCACACTATCTTATATTTTGCATGTTCACCTATAGGCAACTCCATAGAGGTCTGAGAGATTTGGAATGAAACTATTGAAACCCAATTGAGACCTTAATTGAGGTTTGAGGGAATTGAGAGAGACATTATTAAAATGGTGATGTCATTCAGTCTAAGTAGACTTGATTTCAAGGTTTTCAAGTGGAGAAAGTTACAAAAGGGACACATTACCTTAGTTTATTCAAATCATGTTTTGCCCATACATTTGGTGCTTCCATAGTATAGTGAGATGAGTTATAGACAATTCTCATTGTTTAAATAATGATTCCAAAAAATAGGGTAAATTTTTTGACAAGATAAATTGGTCGTTTGGTCAAGAGAAGGTAGTATGAGGAAGTTTCCATTCCCAATGAGTTTTTACTGTAGACATTCAATGAAATTTGTAGTACTTGAAGCTAAAATAATCCTATTACATAACAATGACTGATAAGTAGAATGGATATATGGATTATAGGCTTAAGAGGGACCCATAAAACTATTGAATATTCTTATTGACTTCAAGACTAAACCAAGAAAGAAAGGAGCAATATTCAGACCCTAATGCACACCTCAAAGAAACTTGAAGATGTCTAAGTGGCAATTGATAGTCTATCATAATCATAGGTTGTTCATGCTAGTAAAACATGCATTATTGTCTAATGGCCAAAAAAATGAAATGATTGAATATACATAGGTCAAATTCAAAGTGAGTATGTCACTTACTATGTTTTTTTAAACACACACTTTCATCTATAGGGACCTCATTTAATTAAGAAAAATGTACCTACCATGTACTATAGTAAACAAACTGGCCTGACATAATAAAGAGGGAAGTTATAAGGTTAGTTGAGGTGTCTTATGGATTAAAAATTACTAACACCATCCTCACAATAGTGATGATCATTTCACATGATGCTCAAATAAATAAACAAGGTAGGAACACTAACCTATAGCCATAGCCTTGGCATTTTTTAAGACCCTGCACAATCAAACCATATAAGTTTGTCTTGAGGGATTTGGGAGTTTTATGGATTTAAAAATGTGATATAGACTTATAATTTGGTTCATAGGGTCATCATGACCCAATATAACCTCCAATAGCTTCACTTTGACTAAGAAAATAGGGGAGATGCCCTCTATTCTATCTCAGATAAAGGGCACTCCCAAATAGTAAAGTCTATAGATTTGGTGAGTAAATGGTAAGGGGATGAGATGAAAATTCTTAGAAAATTGTAGAATGATATGGGAGGTTTTTTTATCATGAAAAAAGGTGTACAAAATCTCTATAGTTAGCATGATTACTTTAAGGTGGTCATAGGCAACTCAACTATAATCGGGCCTATTAGGCCTAGGACTATACCTAAGCCCTACAAGGGTATATCCATCACCTCCATGACCACATGATAATTATAAAACATGTGATGACCTTTATGGGAGAGTATAATATGATCTATAACCTTTTTTTTGTAGGGGATCACATAGAGTTGGTCATTTTGACCTATTTCCATTACAGGGGTATGTAGAATGTATTCTAAAGTTCGATAGTCTATATTCAATATCTCACACCTAAACGGACACTAAGCATGGTGAGTAAAAGATATAGGAATGGTTTAATGAGGTCCATAACTTATTATTAGTGAATTTTGTTGAGGTTTTAATGTCCAAGTATTATGAATTATCATTAAGAAACAAAATTTGTTAAAACCCTCCTAACACCCTATCTCTAACCTAATGGAGAAGAAACTAATGGATATGCACTTAGAGGGGATAGTATGGTATATAAATTATTGTTTACTTGTGGATTAATCTCTTAATATACTTCTCACCTAATTGTTTTATATTGTACTTTTATAGATAGGGCCTAAAATAGGGTTTTTAACAAGTTTTTAGTTATTTTACAGGCATAGAATAAGATGGATAGGTAGGAAACATTGGAGGGGGTCAATATGGACCTATTATAATTATTTGTATCCATTTTTCACCTCATACAAACACATATAAATCTATGCTAACTCATTCACCTCAGGCAGTCTTTAGAAGATAATGGAAATGGAGAGTGACTGCCAAGTGAGAAGATGATAAAGTCTAATTAGGGAAATTTTTAAGGTATAATTCATGGAATGGAATGTATAGGGTTATTATAATAGTGTCTTAACACCTCTTTCGTATAATTTTTTGAGAAAATAAAGGCCACTTGGGTGACAAATGTGAAGAATGAGGCCAAAAGGGATGAATGGTTGTAAATGGTGAGTGTAAGTGTCATGAAGAAGACTAACAGTTAAGAAAGCATCTAACTATAAAAGATTATTTCTAACCCTGCTTATATATTACACATGTGTCAAATCTCCCTATTATAGTTTCAATTTCTCAAGAGATACCTCATCATGAAGGCAGTTTTCAAGAAGACCATTTGAATACCTCTATGCCATTTTTTGAGAGTTTTATGCTTCAAATGGACATTTGTCCAAGAGGACCTTATATAAATCTAGTATATACTTAATTATTCTAAAATGTGACTAGTTTTCATTCCTTGACATGTGATATTGTTACCCTTGAACTTCTTTCCTTCTCTATCTTCTCAAACATTCTATAAATCCAAGCCATTTTGGCTCTTGTATGGAAATTCCACACTTGGTATGGCAAAGACTTGTTTCTTTGATACTATATTTTGCCTTTGAAATAATATATTCAAAATATTTTTGAGTTCACAAACTATCTTGTCTAAGTATGTGAAGTGATGTATAGTTAAAGGTTAAGTGATTGATATCTATACTTATTTTCTCTCAATCCTTCCATGTCTGATGCAAATTGTTTCCACTATAATAGGTCACATGAAGTGTTTTAAAGTGCATTATTATATATTAAAGTGTTATTAATAGCCTTATTTTCTATAAATTACCTCTAATTCACTCACCTTGAGTAATTCTATGCTTATCACCTCCATGTTTGAAATACTAATGTTAGAACAACTCAGGATTTTAAGGCTAGTGTTATGAGTCATGTCTCTTAGTGAAATTTTAAGTTGGTCTAGTGGAGATATTTTTATTATATCACCTATTTATATTATCTTAATTTCATGTCTACCTATATCCCTTTTCAAACAAGTAAACAATTAGTGTAGGTGATAATCATTCAAAGATCAATCTAGGGAGCTAGCCCTTAAATCTAGAGTTCTACCTCTATCATAGGCAACCCACAGGCCTATAGGTATTATAATTTTTCCCAAATATTAGATTAGGCTTCAAAAACCAACTTTAGGGTGAAATATTTTGTGATAATATTTATGGCATGCCTAGTGGGATCATTGTCTTAAATACTTCTTATCAAGGTGAATGTTAGTCTTGACAATATCACAGTTACATATGGTGTTCTACTCAGCATTTGGTGACTCCATTCAAGGTAACAACATGTTGTAGAACATTTTCTTATCATATTCTTATGTTCATACTTAATGGTCCTTTCTATGTCATCTACTAGTATAGGTCTCAATCCTATAAACCCACTTCTTCAACCTAAAATTCTTCTTGAAGTCCAACATCCTTAGCCCATCTTGATCTTAAAAGAACAAGAAGACTTTGTAATCCCATAATATCAAGAGAGTGAAAAGGAACTTGAGTAAAACATGTCTAAGAAACATGCCTTCCTAGCCTTTAACACTAAAAATCCCATCCATCTTAATGCATATGATGATTTACCCCTTAATTCTACCAAAAGTGTTCCCACATTCAATGGTGAATATCCTGTCACTCCTAGTGAGCATATTAGGGATATCTCAAACTTATATAGTTTTTACAATGCCACTGAGGTCAACACTATCATTAAACTCCTTGACATGTCCCTTAGATTGAAATCACTTGAATGGTATAGAACTTTTCCAAGAGGGTATTGTTTTTACTTGAATTTTCACCCATTTAGGAGATGGAAAAGCTCTCCTCATCCAAGTGGCACAATGGAAACACCTCTAGTCTTGTGGGCAACCTAAGGATCAGGTGAATCTCTAGATAGGGATAGCTCCCTTTGATTTACCACTTTAGATTATAACTACAACCAAACTTGAGGGGTGAAAAGAGAGAAGAATAAATAAAATAAAACTACTCTAAGGGAGGTGATACACTAAATAACATGATGACTTCCAACCAATATCATGTTACACATGAGAACAAAGGACAAACTGAATATACACTTCTTCAATCTATGTCTTCTCACATCAATGTTACATTATGAGGTTATGGACGAATACCTTAAGCTAGGAGAACTAGACAAGAGGCCTATGAGGTCACTAATTAATATACTAACTAACTCAAACTTGTACATCCCCTAGAACACTTCACATGCCCTACAAGAGGAGGTTACAAATAGGTGAAATAATGAAACAACGTGTTACGGAATCCATAGTTTTCACTAAGTAAGATTCATCATCTAATTTAACACACTATGAATAGTCATGAAAGAGGTAAAAATTAGAAGTATTATTGATCAAATGGTATGCATTTGAGCATGGATTCACCACACTTAGGTGGAGCATAGATTATAATGCCAAAATGGCTAGTTCTTATATAACTTGATAGAGAGAGAAGAAGAGAGAAGTCCAAGGGTCAAAATGACACATTTAAAGCAAATAAAATAAATTAATTGTGAATGATAATAGGATATAGGATGAACCATGAAATTTTAGGAATCCCAAGTTTCAATTCAATGCATAAACTTCATGAAAAGTGGCAAGAACTCCTTGTGTTAGCTCAAAAAAACTACCTTCTTGATTGGCCCTATTTGAACACCTCATAAATGACTAGGACTAGGTATAATTATTGGGATGAATTTTAAGCACATCATACATGCCTCTCTATGAATTATTTGTAGGATTAGACCTTCGTAATCAATTAGAAAGGAATTATCATCTTTGTCATCCATAAAAATCTTACTTCTTACACCTTGCACACTTATCCTCAAATTTGGTTTTAGTTTCTCATTAAAATCCATGGTAAGGAGTGAATTACACCTTTCAATACCCTACATGGCCTTATAATAATTATTCATGATTTAAAAAGGCTCACACTTGGAGTTTTCACCCTTCTCACCCTTGTGTCCACTATGCCAGTTTTGATTGGCTGAAAGGAGAGCTATTATTTGAACACTTAAAAGTTTTCCTTTAGAAATAAATTACCATATAGAGTTATAATAAGTCTAAATATTTCCTCCAAGATTTATTTCATCTTCAAACTCCTCTTGTAGCCTGTACAACATAAACAATGGTAAAAAATACCTTGTTTTTTCCATGTCCATACAAGTTCATATATCTAAAAATCATGGGAAAGAGATTGAGTGAGTAATATTAAATTTAAAATATGTTTCATGGTCAGAATATTTCATTAGATTATATTTTCAACTCTATTTCTCCAAACTAGTCACTTGCAAGGGTTTTGAAGGGTTTTAGACCTATATGACCTATCAAGGTTCATTAATAAATTTATAACATTGGATTTGTAGAAAAATTCCACTAAAATTTCGTTTATGACCCCTAATAACTCTCCCAAACTCCTTTTTCCCCCATTTAATGCATCATAAAATATATGAGCACTTGAACCTCTCATATCGATCTTGTTTTCCTCTTTTTTAACATGCTTGAGTTGTCTAAGGTCTAAAAAGTGGCTAATTAATGTTTTATATACAATATAAAATATCCAAAACATATATTATGACTTCATAAACATTATTAAATAGGTTTATATGTATGTCTAAAGTCAAAAATGTGAATGACCTCCTCTTTGGGCATTAGGCACAATCTTTGCCTAGTAGTCTTACCTATACTCTTGAGCTTAGAATGTTTTTTTATTGATTTATTTGTCTCAAAATAGATAAAACATGCATGTATCCATCCCATACACATGTTACAATAGTCTATAAGTCATATCAAAGACTAAAAAATAAGATGACCTCCTCATCTAACACTAGGTTTCACCATTCCTCATAGCCCTGACTATAACCTTTATGGTTTGGATGATTCCATTGAGATTCACCCTTCCTAGTTTGGTTTTAAAAAAAATCATAGGTGTATATTAACTATAAAAACCTTATATCAAGTTCCGACTCACCTCTGGTTCAACCTTCACACTCATTTCCTAGGATTGCAAGTTTCATACACAAAGGGAGTGCCCTCTGTCTGAGACAAAATAGAGGCAACTCCCCTATCTCCTCAAAAAAAATTGAAAATTCAATTGGCCTCATCAATTCATAATTTTTCCTTCCACAAAATTTAAGCCTTTGGTCTTAATCCTAGACCTTCCAACTCTCCACAAAACCAAAATAGACCCTTAATAATGTAGACTATGTAGGGTGTAAGATGTAGATTGTATGTGGCTTGTTGAGACCCTTTATCTACCTTTTCTCCCTATAATAGAGGGTATATTATGATATAAATATTATAATAAAGGTTATTTTAACCTATAAATCCACTCAACCTCCAAAATTTTCTCTTCACTCCTTGACTGAGATAAGGCTGAGTTTCCTATGCATGACTATGTTTCTATTCAATAGTGACATGTAGGTCATTAGGCTTATTAGAAACTTAGATGTAGTGTCTGATGATCCTCACAAAGTTTTTATAGTTTTACCAAGTATCATCTATACTTTATTCAACATGCTTATTCCTTTAAAATGTTGTGATCCAACTCACTATTACTGATCAGTCAGCTAACTGTATTCCTTGTCTTGGAGACCCTACCTATAGGTATCTATGCATGTTTAGACATCAAAGGTAATGTTAAAAACCTATTATATCTCCCCAAGGTTAAATTTATGTTATTTTTACTTGTATTCATACCTGGGCCTAGCCTAAAACATCCTCAAAACATACTTCTCAATCACTGTCTGCCTAGAGTCACCTACAAGTGACTGTAGGGAATACTATAGATGGCCTTTATTCTCAAAACCCACACTAAAAAACCATTATAAACCTCTTGAGGTTATTTGGAGTTATAAATGCTTGTTTTAATTCAAATGAACCATCTCTAATTTATTTTCAATGCTTAAATAATACTCATTTAAGTTACTACTTGTGGACTGGTTACAGGTAGATGTTTTAGGTCATTTGTACAGAATGGAAATGAGTACAGGGTCTAAACATAGTATGCCATACTTTTAGGTGATAATTGGATCATATATGTCACCTTGAAACATTTGAAATCACCTTCATGCATTGTTAAGTCCTAATTTCCAACCATAGGTCTCTGTAGGATTCAAGCCTATAGACAATATTGCATGTATTTAGTCTTTTCAAGCAACTTTGAGCCCTAAAACCATCACCCTCCATCAATCTTCTTAACTTCATCCTTGGCATGAATTCTCTATGCTAGGGGATATCATATTTACCCAATTATATATCTTAATACCCTTTCCATACATGTTGCTATGGGATATCATATTTACCCACTTATATATCTTAATACCCTTGGCATACATGTTGAAAGAGGCCTACAACAACCCCTAGGACATTCATTTTAATTTTTTAGGGACTTTATCTCAAAACTCAGTCATTAAATGCTAGAAGTATTCTTCACTCTTTATCTACCCACTTAACATACCAAACATGCATTTTAATGGTCTCCTTAACATGTCAGGACTTTAAGGAGAATTCCAAATTGTTTCAACACTCTCATATGTCCATTCTCATTCCTCTATTAGTGTCACCTGTAGGTGGCCCTTTTTCATATAAAAATCAAGGTTGAAAGCTTGGGTGAGGTGTGTATTTTTTAACTTATATCATTTTCATATTAATCTCAAGACCTCCAAAATTACTACTCTCATAATCAATACCCTGATTAGCTTAAAATCTCCTCTTCAACATGTTTGGCTTTAATGAGATACCTGTAGATGGGCATCAATGGTTGCCAGACTATATAAGCTATACATGACTACCATCATAGAATTATTTATGCTATTTGGAAGGCTAAAACTGACCATTCATATACAAAACATATTAAACACCCTTTATAGTTTCCATTTTTCATCTATAAGCATGATCAAAGTTCTAAAACATGACTATAACTGAGTGGCAGGCAGAAAGCTAACTATGAGTATGATAATGGACTGAGATTTTGATCCAAAAATGGAATTATGAGGTAAAACATGGAAAATAAGTAATAAATATATAATAAATACATGGAAAGACACCATATCTTATTCACATGAAATCCTTTGTATGGAATTCAAACGCATATAAGTGGAAAACTGATTGAAACTGCACATGGTGGTACCTTGCTACAAAGTGATCTATTTGGACTATAAAATCAACTCCAAACATGAAATAAACCATTTTAATAATTTGAGGATGATTTCAACATCATTTGAGATCAAATTTAGCAACTAGTTCATATAAAATTTCTCAAACCAAGGCAAAATCCATAGGGTACACATATTAGTAGGTAGATTTGAAAGGTCAACTTCTTAGGAATGGTTCATAAATCTCAAGCCACCATTCCTATAAAACCAAACATCAAATGGAATATAATTGAATTTAAAATATACCCCTGAGAGAATTTTTCTTGAAACCTCTTGTGCTAACCATATTAATTACAAACTTGAGGTCACTTTTGCTTGCCAAGAAGGATGAAAAAGGAGCAAAATGGTTTTCCCTCAGAAATGACATGTCTAAATAAAACCAAGCATTTAATTAAGCATGGGGAAGCTGAAGAGGCACTACCTAACCATTTTTCATGTAGCACACTTCCCAAGCAGGACATACAAGTGCCAAACTTTTATTTTCCTTCAAGAAAACTCCCCTTTCTTCTGCATAACCTACCACCTTTCAATTTTTTCAGTTACTTAAGACCTATAAGGACACATGGTACATTACATCCAAATAAATATGTACAAATAATTAAATGCATAATTTTGACCCCTAAAATGACTCAAAAGGACATGTTAGCTAATGAAATTGATGACCAAAGCTAATATAACATTTAATGGCATCAAATTACATATAATACATCTTATGACCAGATTTTATACCCCATAAAACCTCTAAAAAACATGTTTTACCTATAGGTGCCCAATTCGACTCAAAATTCAAATTTGGTCAACAAATTGGTGACTCATAGGGGTAGTATGCCTACTATACTAACTAGACTAGTAGCCTTATCAGTCCATTAGGCTTAGGAGTCATCTAAAGTTTGAGATAAACTAGGAAAACTTTGACCATTAACCACCAATATAAGACCACTAATTACCTCAACCACTCAAAGTAAGGACACACACAAAATAAGACAAAAAACATGTGTTTCATGAGCACTTATGAAACACACACACTAAACTAAACAAACAAACTCAAACATAACTAACCAGAGATGAGAAATTCCTCGTAGATCAAAGGGAAAGTTTGAAACTCTTCTTTATTCATGACATGAATTATTTAGTGAGACATGTAGCCTTTTGATCCTTGGCATTGATTCCTCTAACATTCTTATGATGTTTTCCAACTCCATTGACATGATGTTCATTAAAAACTAGGAAGATTCAAACATGTTGGCTATATAAATGAACTCTTTTTGCATCCAAATAGCCTCAAAATTTTCATGTGGATCTTCAATTGCAACCTCATTCTTTATTTCCATAGGGCTCTTAATAATATTGGGTCTCTTCTTAGCTACAATTTCTTTAAGCTCATCAAGGATTTTTTCATAATCTATCCAATCTTGATCACTATCCTCCATGGAATATTCTTTCTTCACCTTGTCATGTATTTGGCCCTCAACTTGGAAAATCTCTTCAAGCTCTTGAAAGAGATTCATTTACATATGACAATCATCTATGTCCTCCTCATCCTCTAGAAACACTACCTCTTCAATATTCTATTCTTGATGTGCGATGTCATCAATTGGTGTTCTTCGAGCTCCAATGCATCTAATAGTGATTCAAGGTCAAGTTGAGGTATTACATCATCTTAAAGAACAACATATTTCAAATTGGTCTCAAGAGAGATTTCTAAGACTACCACCTCTTTGGTAAAGATTTGAAATTATTCTCCATCTATAATAACACATTCATCATCATGTTGGAGGTCATAATCCATAACCTTTTGATCAGATGTAGAGTCTTCTTCAATGGCTTCATGATCTTCTATCTCTTTCTCTTTCATGGTGATGCCAAGACTAGGTATCTTGAAATCATGTGACCTAGCCCAATGAGGCTTCCAAGGAGGTATGTCTTCTCCAAGAAAAAATTATCTTTCTTTATGAACCAGCTACTCCTATTTAGGTTCCCATACCACAAGTCCATAAAGGCAAAGGTGTTAAGTTGTGGAGCTAAAAGCTTCACCAGGATGCAAACAAGAGAAGTTACGGAGGATGCAGAGTTACGGGGAGTTGCAAAATCAGTTGCAGGGAAACTGGCATCAGTTTGATCAACTGACATCGGTCAGATGGTAGTGAGGAAGCAACTAGCGTCGGTCACCAGTCGGCCGACATCGGTCATGGAGGAGCCGACGTCGACAGCCTGTGCGAGAACAGGTAGTTTGCATGTTGATCCCAGAGAGTCTATTTTGAGACTGTTAGTTCGCATGTCAAGGGCTAGTTGTAGTCTTGAGTTGTGCATCTAATTATTGTAATTAGGTTAGTCTAATTATTGTAAGCATGAGATCTATATATGGACTCATGGGTTGTATTGTAAACTTGTAGCTAGTGAGTAAGAGAGCAATAAGCTCCTTCAGAGAGAAGAGAGCAATGGTGCGTTCCTCCTAGTGCCATAGTACCAAGGTGGGTACTGGTTTGGAGAATCAGAAGGGTTCTTCATATGTGTATGATCTTGGTCAGCATGTGTGCATGACTTTCTATAGGAGATCTACAATGGTGAGTAAGGTCTAGTGATTTACAGGTAGCAACAGAGAGCAGGAGATCTACTTGGAGTACGGTTGTGTACTTGGTGTACTGGCAGCGTGTTACTGACTGGTTGGAGAGGTGAACATCAATTCTATATTGGAGTTGATTGTTGTGACCAAGAGAGAGAGGGAAGAAGGTCTTGAGGTGTGGCGAACCTTTGAAGTGGAAGAAGAAGTGGCATCTTCTTTATTGTATATTCTTCTGAGTGATTATTAATACAATTGTGTATTGTCTCTCAATTCCTGTGTTGTTTCATATTTCTAGTTACTTATTGATTCTGGTTAAATTCTGTGTTTAGTTACTAATACAAGAAGTAATCATATGTGCTCTAATTGGTAGAGCAAGATCCTGACACAGTGGGATCAGAGCATGTTTATTGTTCTAGGTTCCCTGACAAGTGGTATCAGAGCCTTGGTTGTAGGTTCAAGAGTTGATACCAACAAGTGGTATCAGAGCTTTTGGTTGGGTTGACTAACAAGTGGTTCAGATCTGGTAGTGTTTTTGATTATAGGTCACTCACAGGGGTTTCAGATTGAGTGGGAGTATAGCAATGCAAAAGAAAGTAAGCTATGAATGGAGAAACTGAATAGCATGAATGGTCTGATTGATGGAAAGAAAGAGCAGGTAAAAAAATATTGTTGGTCGATAGAAGATCAACACGTAGAAGTATATGTTGTAGGTGATGTTGCACAGGATGTTCTGGATAAAGTGGAATCTTTGTTTACAGATTCTTTTGCCTCTTTCCATGCAGCCCGAAATAGAGCATCTTTTCATGGGTATGTCTCTGGAGACCTTGGAGAGATTTATTTAGGGGTTGGAGAGCCTTGTCAGATTATTAACGAAGGGGAAGTGAAGCTGAAATTACAGACGAATAACACACAAGTGGTGAAAGAAGTCATGTAGGTACCAGTCTTGGAGATGAGTCTAATTTCTTCAGGAAATTTGGGTGATGGGAGATGCACTGTAACTCTCACAGTGGATACACTTGAATTAGATGGTGGTAAGAAAGTAGGATCCTTTATCTATCTACTTATATTGCTGATTCACCTTCTGTTGCAGAGATGTGGCTTCATAGGCTTAGTCACATATGTAGAAGGAGAATGCAAGTTTTAAAGCAGAAGTCAGATGTCTTTGACAAGCTAAAGAATTGGAAAGCCTTGGTTTTCATGGAGGAGATGATGGATAGAGATCAGGTGAGAAAATTGAATTATTTTGAGCAGAGTAGGTTTGATTTGATTAGGATTTTGATCCATGGAGAGCTCGCGAGTAAAAAGTTATCACTCATAGATGAACACAGTTACCGGCACCAGTCAGACAGTAACTGACATCAGTAAAATAAAGATTGACGTTGGTCATTAAGGAATTGACGTCGGTAGAAAGGACACTGGCATCAGCCAGGGAAATGACGTCGGCAGTCAGGGTCAATACAGGGAGCCGACATCGGTCTGGAGCAGACTGGGAGATGGCTGAGATCAGTCACTGGAATGGATAGTGGGTGGACAACAAGTCTCAAATGCTCATGTCGAGGTTAGAAAGGGTAAGTGAACCTCATATTCATTGTTCACCTTCTTTATATTGCTTATTGATGGTCAAGAACTAGGAAGATAGAAGAAGTAATGTAGGTAGAGTCTAGATACAGTGGGAGCTTGGCATGGATGAGGAGTGTGAGTCCTTAGAGAAGAACCAAACAAGGGTTTGTTGGTAGAGTTGTTAGCTGGAAGTAAGCATTGAGAGATGAAATGGATTTCCATTTTAAAGAAGAGAGTGGATGGACACAAGAGACAAAAGGCTATGGCATATGGTCTTGAGGAAGCTGCAGGACAGTGGTACAGGTTTGACAGGTGGATGACTAAGCATGGCTTCAGTCAATGTCAATGTAACTATTGTGGTTTTGTCTTACCAGGTGGATGATGATTGCAACATTATCCAGTTACTGTATGTGGGTTATTTGCTAGCAGGTTTGTACATACAAGGATTTGCTGAGCTAAAGGTAAGGTTAGTTCAGAGGCGTGTCATGAAGAATTTGGAGTAGCAAAATTCTTTGGCATAAGAGACATGGAGATTTTATCTCCAGTGGGAGCTGATGTAAAGACGGTGTTGGCAGGGTTCATGATGTAGGATGTAGAACCAGAAAGCACACTAAGGTCTGGACAGTTCAAGCTTAGCTTGGGACAGGGTTCGAAATCACATGAGGTCTAGTGTAGACCTGAGTTTTTCCCAAGTAGTGGGGGTTGTCAAAAAGTATGGAGCCAATTTGGGGAAGGAGTATTGGAGGGCAGTTTAGTGGGACTAGCAGCAGGGATTCTTGTTATGCAGGGTCAAGTTATTCACTACATGGATGTGTAGGTTCGGATGTGGCAGGTTACTTGAATGGCAGGCATAGCATCACAGGGTGTGTGGTGGTTGGTTTTCAGGGTTGATCTTGAAGAGGGATACAAGCCAGGGAATAATTTAGATAGTGTACAGGTATAGGTACAGGTGTAGCTATTTATCTCCAAGTGGGAGATTGTTAAGTTGTGGAGCTAAAAGCTTCACCAAGGTGCAAATAGGAGAAGTTACGGAGGATGCAGAGTTACAGGGAGTTACAGAATTAGTTGCAGGGAAACCGGCATCGGTTTGATCAACCGACATCGATCAGATGGCAATGAGGAAGCAACCGGTGTCTGTCACCAGTCAGCCGACATCGGTCATGGAGGAGCTGATGTCGGCAGCCTGTGCGAGAACACGTAGTTTGCATGTTGATCCCAGAGAGTCTATTTTGAGACTGTTAGTTTGCATGTTAAGGGCTAGTTGTAGTCTTGAGTTGCGCATCTAATTATTGTAATTAGGTTAGTCTAATTATTTTAAGCATGAGATCTATATATGGACTCATGGGTTGTATTGTAAACTTGTAGCTAGTGAGTAAGAGAGCAATAAGCTCCTTCAGAGAGAAGAGAGCAATGGTGCATTCCTCTTAGTGCCACAGTACCAAGGTGGGTACTGGTTTGGAGAATCAAAAGGGTTCTTCGTATGTGTATGATCTTGGTTAGCATGTGTGCATGACTTTCTATAGGAGATCTACAATGGTGAGTAAGGTCTAGTGATTTACAGGTAGCAGTAGAGAGCAGGAGATCTACTTGGAGTATGGTTGTGTACTTGGTGTACTGGCAGCGTGTTACTGAATGGTTGGAGAGGTGAACATCAATTTTGTATTGGAGTTGATTGTTGTGACCTTGAGAGAGAGGGAAGAAGGTCTTGAGGTGTGGCAAACCTTTGAGGTGGAAGAAGAAGTGGCATCTTCTTTATTGTATATTCTTCTGAGTGATTATTAATACAATTGTGTATTGTCTCTCAATTCCTGTGTTGTTTCATATTTCTAGTTACTTATTGATTCTGGTTAAATTCCTTGTTTAGTTGTTAATACAAGAAGTAATCATATGTGCTCTAATTGGTAGAGCAAGATCCTGACATAGTGGGATCAGAGCATGTTTATTGTTCTAGGTTCCCTGACAAAAGGGTGATGTGTTAAGTGCAAGATGAACTAGTTGGTTGAGGTGGTACATAGATCTCAAAATTAAGTTGAGATTGAAAATTAGGAGACTCTTTTGGAAGCTCTTGAGGAAGGGGAGGCAAACCTTGGGCTAAAATAACTTCATTATCTTCCTTTCATTTGATAATCACTTCATTCACATCTAATTTAGCTTGAGGACTCTCTTGAGGAAGGGTGAATGGGGTGTGTTTAGGCATAGGATCTTCTTTTTGGTCTAAACCTTCCATCACACCTTGACTTAGTAGCTTCATCCTTGACTCTAACTCTTCAATTTTCTTGGCTAGGCTCTCTTGGAAAAGTCTCTCTTGAAGTTGATATGCATCATCATGAGGATGAGGAATATAAGTGGATTCATATGGAAGATAAGAGATTTCTTGAGGAAGGGTGGGAGGAACTTGTAAAGGATCAAATTCATTCACAACCTTACACTACTTATCAACCAAACTTCTATCCTCTTTCTTTCCCCGTGACTCCACAATCATATTCTAGCTTAGGATGTTAGGATTAGAAGTGTCCTTTTTAGGTGGTGGGGATGTAATGTGAGAGGGTAATGAGGGCTTGAATCCAACTTATTTTACTACTAATATGGACTATTGTATTTTCTTATTGGCCAACTCAATTTTTTTATTAAGGTTTGCTTCAAACACAAGGCTAGTCTTTTCAAATCTCTCTTTCACTTGATTTGGAAAAAGATGAGTTTAGAAATTTTGATTAGGCTCATGAGTAGGGATGAAATATGGCTAATATAAAATTTGGGGAAGTGGATATGAATATTTATATACTTGACAAGGCTACCTCTCATATATTCTTAGCCTATCCTCCAAGGATGTCATCCAACCACTCACATCTAGCATCTCATTTATAAGCCTTTGTCAATTGGCTCTTTCATTAGGTTCTCACTCTCTTTTGACCAAATCTAAGGCATATCTCACCTTGTGAATGAAATTTATAGGGACCTCTTGAACACATCCTCTTAGAGTATCAAGCTCCAAAATGTACATCTCATAGCCCAAAAGTGTTTGCTTAAAGGTGGAAATAGATGGAATTGAGGAGTGACTAGGTTGAATAGGAGAAATAAGATATTAAGGACACTAGCTATAGGATTGATAGAACTGATGACAAGTCTAGTTATAGTGATGATAAGGATCATGATGGGTTTGAAATGGTCATTATAAGACTGGTAAGAATCATACCAAGGTTGATTAAGAATTTGGTCTTATTGATAGGGAATGGCACAAGCTTTAAATGTCTCACCAACTTATGTAAGATAAATCTCAACACCAAAAGTAGCCATAAAACCTCATTGAAAGAAAGAATGTAAAGAAAAAATTTACCAATCATCTTCGAAGGATAACTTGGGTGACTTGACTAGCTGATATAGCTTCAAAGTCACCATTGATTCTTGGATAGATGCCTCTAAAGGCTAATTATTGAGAGACAACACCAAAAATCTCTCAACTTCTTGGACCAAGAGTCCCATCAAGAATGCAAAAAACTATTGTTACTTTTATTTTCACTCTTTGAGATCGAAAATCTCTCCTCATCCAAGTGGCATAATTAAAACACCTTTAGGCTTGTGGGCAACCTAAAGATGAGGTGAATCTCTAGATAGGGCTAGCTCCCTTGATGTACCACTTTGGATTGCAAATATAGCCAAACTTGGGGGTTGAAAAGGGAGAAGGATAACTAAAATAAAAATAGTCTAAGGGAGGTGATACACCAAATACATGATGACTTCCAACCAATAGCATGTTACACATGAGAACAAAGGACAAACTAAACATACACTTCTTCAATCTATGTCTTCTCACATCAATGTTACATTATGAGGTTATATGAATGCCTTAGGCTAGGAAGACTATAAAATAGGCCTATTATGGAAATAATGAATATACTAACTCACTCAGAACTGGAAATATCATACAACACTTCACATGTCCTGCAAGAAGAGGCTGCAAATAAGTGAAAGACTGAAACAACATGCTAAGGAATCCATAGTTTTCACTAAGCAAGATTCATCATCCAATTGAACACACTATGAACACCCATTAAAGAGGTAAAAATTAGTATTATTATTGATCAAATGGTATGAATTTGAGTATGGATTCACCATACTCAGGTAGAGCATAGATTATAATGCCAAAATGGCTAGTTCTAATAGAACTTGAGAGAGAGAGACAGAAGAAGAAAGAAGTCCAATGGTCATAATAACACTTTTAAAGCTAATAAAATTAGTTAATTTTGCATGAAAAGAGGATATGGGATGAACCATATAATTTTAATAATCCCAAGTGTCAATTCAAGACATAAACTTCATGAAAATTACCTTCATGACTAGCCCTATTTAAATGCCTCATAACTAACTAGGAATAGGTCTGATGATTTAGATGAATTATAATGACATCATACATTCCTCTCCATGTATTTGTTACAAGACTAGTCCTCTAGAATCAATTGGAAAGGGGCTATCATCATCTACAGCCTAGAAAACTCTTCCTTCATGCACCCTACACACTTATCCTCAAATTTGGTTTCAATTGCTCATAAAAATATGTGGAAGGGAGTTAATGACACCTATCAAGACCCTCCATGTCCTTAGAGTCATTATTCATGCTTTAAAAAGTCTCATACTTGGAGTTTTCACCCTTCTCACCTTATGTCCACAATGTCATCTTTGACTAGCTAAAAGAAGAGCTATTTTTAGAATACTTATAAGTTTTCCCTTATCAATAAATGACTTTAGGGAGTTATAATAATTATAAATCTTCAGACTCCTCCTATAGCCTACACAACACAAAAATGGTCAAAATACCTTATTTATACCATGTCTTTACAAGTTCATATAGCTAAAAATCATGGGAGGGAGATTTATTTATTATTATACAATTTAAAATAGTTTTCATGGTCAAAATATTCCATTAGATTAGCTTTCCAACTCCATTTCTCCAAATTGGTCAATTGCAAGGGTTTTGAAGGGTTTTAGACTTGTTTGATATCTTAAGGTTTGTTCATAAATTTATAACATTGGAGTTGAAAATAAATTACAATAATGTGTTATTTATTACCCCTAATAACTCTCCCAAAATACTTTTTCCCCTATGCAATGCATCATAAAATATGAGCACTTGAGCCTCTCTTATCGAGCTTGTTTTCCTCTTTTCTTGCATGCCTAAATTGTCTAAGGTCCAAAAAGTGGATTATTTATGTTTTATATTCACTCAAAAAGATATAAAACATCTATTTTGACCTCATAAACATGATTCAATAGGTTTATATACATTTATAAAGTTAAAAATATGAATGACCTCCTCTTTGGGCATTAGGCCTAGTCTTTGCCTAGTAGGCTTACCCACACTCTTGAGATTAGAATGACTTATGACGGATTTATTTTCCTCTAAATATATATATCATTAATATATTAATCTAATACACATGTTACAATAGTCTATAAGTCATATCAAAGACTAGAAAAGAAGATGACCTCCTCATCTAGCACTAGGTTTCACCATTCCTCATAGCCCTAACTACAAAATTTATGTTTTAGACCATTAAATTGATATTTACCCTTTATATTTTGGTTTAAAATGTTTTATTAGGTTTAAATTAACTCTAAAAACCTTTTATCAAGGTCCAACTCACCTATGGTTCAACCTTCACACTCATTTCCTAGGACTACAAGTTTCATGCACAAATGGAGTGACATCTATCTAAGACAAAATAGAGGGCACTCCCCTATCTCCTCAAAAAAAATTTAAACTTTAATTAGCATCATAAATTCATAAAATTTCCCTCCATAAAATTTCAACCTTTCATATTAATCTTAGACCTTCCAACTCTCCACAAAACCAAAATAGACCCTTAACAATGTAGACTGTGCAGGGTGTAAGATGTAGACTATATGTGGCTTGTTTTGACCCTTTATATACCTTTTATCCCTATAATATATGGTATATTAGTATATAAATATTATAATAAATGTTATTTTAACTTGTAAATCCACTCGACCTCTAAAATTTTCTCTTCACTCCTTGATTGAGACAAGGTTGAGTTTCCTTTGCATGACTATGTTTCTATTCAACAGTCACCTGTAGGCTATTAGGCTTGTTGTAAAATTATATGTAGTGTATTATGATCCTATTAAAGTGTTTATATCTTTACCAAGTCACATATATACTCTATTCAACATGCTCATTCATTTAAAATGTTGTGATCCAACTCACTGTCACTAATTAGTCAGCTGATTGTATTCATTATCTTGGAGACCCTACCTATATGTATCTATGCATGTTTAGACATCAAATGTAATTTTCAAAACCTCCTATATCTCTCCAATGTTAATTTTATGTTATTTATACTTGTATTCATACTTGTGCCTAGCCTAAAACATCCTCAAAACATACTTCTCAATGATTGTCTACCTACAATCACCTACAAGTGACTATAGGGAATACTATAGATGACCTCTATTATCAAAACCTATGATAAAAAAAATTATAAACATATTTAGGTTATGTTTAGTCATCAATTATTTTTTTAATTCAAATTAACTATCTCTAATATATTTCCAATGCTCAAACAATACTCATTTAAGTTACTGCATGTTGACTAGTTGTAGGTGGACTTTTTAGATCATTTGTATGGATTAAAAATGAGTATGGGGTATAAACATAGTGTGTCATCCTTTTATCTGATCATTGGATCATATATGTCACCTTGAAACATTTTCAATCACCTTCATCCATTGGCAAATCCTAATTTTCAACCATGGGTCTCTTTAGAATTCAAGCCTATAGACAATACTGCTTGTATTTAGTGTTTTTTTAAGCAACTTTGAGCCCTCAAACCATCACCCTCCATCAATATTCTTAACTTCATCCTTGGAATTACTCCTATCTATGATAGGTGATATCATATTTATCGAATTATATATCTTTATACCCTTGCATACATGTTGTAATAGGTTTACAACAACCCCTAGGACCTATGTTTTCACTTTTTAGGGATTGTCTTAAAACTCAGTCATTAAATGCTAGAAGGATTTTTAACTCTTTATCTACCCACTTAACATACTAAACATTCATTTTAATGGTCTCATTAACATGTTAGGACTTCAAGGATAATTCCAAATTGTTTCAACACTCCCATATGTGCATTCTCAGTCCTTTGTTAGTGTCACCTGTAGGTGGCCTTTTTTCATACAGGCAACAAGGTTGAAATCATGGGTAAGGTGCCTATTTTGTGACCTCTAATAGTTTCATATTCATCTCAAAACCTCAAAAATTACTAATATCATAATAAATACCCTTCTTATCTTAAAATATACTATTCGACATGCTTGACTTTCATGAGATACCTGTAGATGGGCATCAATGGCTACCAGACTATATAAGTTGCATATGACTACCATCATAGACTTCTTTGTGCTATTTGGAAGTCTACATCTGACTATTCATACACAATAACATATAAAACACCCTTTAGAGTTTAAATTTTTCATCTATAAACATGATCAGAGTTCTAAAACATGACTGTAACTAAGTGGTAGGTATAAAGCTAACTATGAGTATGATAATGAACTAAGAATTTGATGCAAACATGGAATTATGAGGCCAAACATGGAAATGAGGTAGTAAATATGGCATTAAGACATGGAAATAAAACATATCCTATGCACATGAAAGCCTTTGTATGGAATTCAAACTCCTACAAGAGGAAAACTAACTAAAATTTCACATGGTGGCACCCTCCTGCAAAGTGAGCTATTTAGACTATCAAATCAACTTGAAACATGAAATCAGCCATGAAAATAATTTGAGGAGGAGATAAACATCATTTTATGTCAAAATCAGCAATTGGTTCATACGTAATTTCTTAAACCAAGGTAAAACCCATAGGGTACATAGATTAGCAAGCATATTTGAAAGGTCAACTTCTTATGAATGGTTCATAAAGCTCATGCTACCATTCCTATGTAAAAAAACATCAAATGGATTCTTAATGAGTGTATAATATACTCCTAAGATCATTTTTCCTAGAACCTTTTGTGTTGAACGTACCAAGTACAAACCTGTAGGTTACTTTTGCTTGCCAAGAAGGGTAAAAAAGGAGTAAAATGGTTTTAGCTTATAAATGACACTTCCAAATCAAACCAAGAATTTAATTAAGCATAGGGAAGATCTATAATGACTAATTGACCATTTCACATGTGTCACACTTTCCAAGGAGGCTATACAAGTGCCAAACTTTTCTTTTCCTTAAAAAAAACTCCACTTTCTTCTACATAACCTTCCACCTTTAAATTTTGTTAGTTACTTAATAACTCTAAGGAAAAATTGGATATGAAATCATGTTTTTGAACCTTCATTCTTCCTAAAAAAATTTTACAATACATTAAATTTATAATTTTAACCCCTAAAATGACTCAAAAGGACATGTTGGCTAATGAAATTGATGACCAAAGATAATATAAAATTTAATGGTATAAAATTTCATATAATACATCTTATGACCAAATTTTATACACCATAAAACATTTAAAAACCAAGTTTTATCTAAAGATTCCCTAATTTGACTTAAAAGTCAAATTTGGTCAACAAGTGTATCACAACTTGGGGTGATTTTGGAGAGTTGATAACATCACGATTTGAAGACAAGAGTGATCCCACATCACTCATTAATCAGATAAATTGGATTCAAATATCCCCTAAAGATACAATGCATGACTTTAATGAGATATTCCAAAGGACTTGGCATAGGTTGTCTCCTCCCATGAGACCGCCTGCAAGCTTTATATCCCTTACATATCTAACAGATATTGGTGTGATCCAGGAATTTGATTCAAGAGAGGAGGTTAGTATGGTGTTATTTTATAAAATAATTAAATCAACACACTAATAATAGCTAACATCTCTAGGCCTAGATCATGGGGGGAGTTTAGTGAACAAATCAAATGAAAACACAACTAATATGCAAAGAAATGAGAACTTTCCTCACCTTTCTTGATTGCTCCATGATGATGTGTTCATTGGATTGCTCAGATTCTGCATAATTGGTCTTCATCAATGGATCTTAGCTATCTCCACCTCCTCTTGACACCATGTTTATCTTATGGCTTGGCTTGGTTTAAAATTTTGGCATTATAACACTATGTTTGCATTCATGCCCAAATTCTTGCATAATAACTTTACTCTATCCAAGATCTGTAAATGAAGAGTTATAAGCTTTGAAATCAACTTGGAATGGGTTAAATCCTTACTTTGGTTGGCTTATCTAACCCCAGTAGGGTTAATAGGTGTCTAAAATCTCATGATTAGCATGGATAGGTGTGCTTTAAGATATTTTGCATTTGGACAACTCACAAAAGGTAATGATTGGCTTCTAAGATGCTCTTGATATTTGAATTTTCCTTTTTGATAATTGATTTATTTCTTCATGGATGAATTCAATTAGGATTTGCTTAGGATTTGATGTTATTAGGAGTTTTGAACATTTGTGTAATATTTAGATTAAATGATGGTGCATTTGTTCAATTTAATTGATTTAATAGGCCAAATTGATTTATTGCATGGTTATGAAGCCAAATTTAAGACTTATAATATTTCTTAAGCTAGATGGTCAATGGTTGGTAATAATTGGTCTAAAATAAGGTATGAATCTATTGGTGGCCAATTTTAGGTGTCTACAATTTGCCCTTATTTGGGAAGATGTTGAAAATTATAGGCACAACAATGTCTTCTCAAAGATTGAGAAAAGGCATCTATGACAAAAAAGAAGATGATGATTGAAGAAAAAGCTCCTGACACTATTTGGGAAGCCTAAGATGATGCCCCCCTTGAGGGAGTGGCCATCATATTTATTGATGGTCAGTCCTTCAAAAAATAAGTAAGAAGAAAGGTGTAATTAACACATGGGTGAGATTAATCTAAATGAAAAAAAGCTTGCATGCACTGATTTATCCAAAGGTGGTTATAATCAGGAATAAAAGTCAAAATAATGATTTGTCCATAGACAATTATAGTCATTAAGATGACCTAGATTAGATAAAGATGATGTTTGATATGGTTGTTCCTTAGTCGGGTAGATTATCAAGAATGACTCAAGGATAAAACCTATTACACAAATTAAATATGAGTGGGTGTAAACATAGATGCGATGGTCTAATAACTAAAAAATCCATAAACAACTAGGCATACAAGGATTCAAAGTGATGAAAGAGATGGATACAAGATTAAGATGCTGAGTGTGTGGCACTTTGGTGTTATCACATGACCATAGGAATAAATTTTGGCGCCTAAAGAGATCCAAGGATGTGGGGAGCACAATTTTCCCTACTCCACCTTTTGTGGAACCTTTCTCCACATGTGAGTGGAATATTCCTAGTATATTTCTAATTTATATGTTTTCATGTTTTATGGAGTTAGTTGTTATATGCCTTTTCTCATATTGACTTCCTTGTTTTGAGGGAGCTAATTTTTTTTTGAAAAGGGAATACCTTGTTGCAAGGAGTTGCTTGTGATCACATGATGTTGGAAAATGTGCCCTTGATAGGGGGAGACCCTTAGTTTGGCATGTTCCTTCATGGGAGAGATTTTGGATGAGTTTGATGAGGTGGAAGTGAGTTTCCTTAAGTGGATGATGCTTATCTTGGATAATCATGATGCATTTACTCCTCTTTTTATGGATTTTCCTTCATAGTCTATATATACAGGGTATGGTCTGGCCTTTCGAGGTTGATGATTTTTTTATTTGCAGGTTATGGCTTTGAGGATCAGAGTCAAAGTGTAGGTGTTTTATAAAGTGTAGGTGTTCATTGTAGGGTGTGGTTTAACATCTTATGAGATATAACATTGTGTAGGTGCAAGTGAAAGTGTAGATATTTATGCAGTATTTTCTATAGAATATTTTTATATCTTTGTGAGAGTTCATTATAGTCTTGGTATTTAGATTATTAATTTATTTAAGTACTTTTATTGGTGGATGTAGCCCATATTGGGTGAACCACATTAGATCTATGTTATTTTTGTTATTATCTTGTTCTCTCATTTATGCTTTCATAATAATGGTGAATTAAGAAAGGCTTATATGTTCATGTTATTGTATAGCTTTAGATCTGGTTTATGGTAATAGTAAATCTAGTTTAAGTGTTTTTATTCCTAACAAGAAGTATCAGAGCCATTGGTTGTGTATTTTTTTGAAGTGGTAATTCATAGAAAGGCTATTAGCTTGAGTGGGAGCTATGGGAGAAGAGATCAGATTTAGATTTGAGAAGTTTGATGGTAAGCATTTTATTTTGTGGAAAATATAAATAGAAGATTACCTGTATCAGAAAGAGCTACATCTCCCCTTGGAGGGGAAATTAAAACAACCTGTAATTATGAGTGATGTGAATTGGTCATTACTTGATAGGAAGGCATTGGAATCCATTTGGTTATGCCTTGCATATTCTATTGCATTTAATATTTTTGATGATAAAACCACAAAACATCTCATGGATAAACTTGAAAAGTTATATGAGAATCCTTCAGCTTCTAATAAAACATTTCTTATGAAAAGATTGTTTAACATGAAAATGTCTAAGAATGGTTCAATAGATAATCATATAAATGATTTTAATATAGTTGTAAGCATGCTAACTTTAGTTAGAATTAATTTTGATGATGAAGTTAGATATTTCCTAATATTATGTTCTTTTTTTTATAGTTGGGATAGTTTGGTTATGGTTGTGAGTAATGCGATCCCTACCAAGGGAAGCTTGAATTTTGAGGATGTTATAGGTGAGATACTTAGTAAGGAGATGTGAAGGAAAAGCACTGGTGAATCATCTTTAGGTAATGATTTATCCATTGATACTAGAGGGAGGAAAAATGACAAGAGCAAAGGCAATCATGAAAATTCAAAAGGTAGATCTAAGTCCAGATCTAGATCCAAGATGATATGTTGGCATTATCATAAAAGTGGACACTCAAAGAAGGATTGTTAGTCACTTTGTGATAATAATGCCAACAAAGAGGAAATGAATGAGGTTAATGTGACATTAGTAAAATCATGTTAGGATGCCTTAATTATTTTTATAGATAGTCTTTTTGAGTCTTGGGTTTTAGATTCAGTGGCTTTTTTTCATGCCACCCCACATGGGCATTATTTTACTGATTATGTTCAAGAGAATCTAGGACATGTTTATCTTGGTGATGATGAACCATGTGAAATAGTAGGGAAAGGTTGTGTTCAGGTTAAGATGCAAAATGGGAACAAATGGATCCTTAATCATGTTAGACACGTGCCTATGTTGAGATGGAATTTGGTTTTAATGGGGCCATTGGGCAGTGATGGCTATTCAGTATTGTTTACTATAGATTCTTGTAAATTTACCAAAGTTACTCTTGTGATCTCAAGAGGTAAGAAATTTGGTACTTTATATTTGACTAGTAGTGTTAATTCTATTGATTTAGTTGTAGATGGAGATGTAACTATGTGTCACTAATGACTTAGTCATGTGAGCCATAAGGGCATGAAGATCTTAAAAAATAAGTTGCCTAGATTGAAAGATCTAGATCTAGAATTCTGTGAAAATTATGTGTATGGGAAATAGAAGTGAGTTAAGTTCCTGAAGGTTGCACCACAAAGTAATATCAAAAGTGAGATTTGGTACACTCATATGTATGGGGACTAGCTCATGTATCTTCTATTGGTGGATCCAATTATTATGTTACTTTTATAGATGATGTAACTAGAAAAGTTTGGGTTTATTTTATTAAAAATAAATATAATGTATTTGACACTTTTAAGAAGTGGAAAGCCTTGGTTGAGAATGAAATAGGTCTCAATTTGAAATGTCTTAGATCAGATAATGGAGGTGAGTATTATAGCAATGATTTCTTTGATTATTATTCTAACAATGGAATATATAGGCAAAGGATGGATCTAATAACTCCATAGTGGAATGGGGTATCTAAAAGGATAAACAGAATAATAATGGAACATGTTAGGAGCATGAGGTTACATCTAGGGTTATCTTTATAATTTTGGGTAGAAGCAATTGTCATGGAGGCATTCCTGAATAAGCTTGGTCTAGTAAGAATGTTGATTATTCTTTTGTTAGAGTCTTTGGATGTGAGGATTTTACTCTCATTAAAAAAGAGAATAAGACCAAGCTAGAGTCTAAATCAGAGAAATGCACATTTGTTGGTTATGGTGAGGATGACTTTTGTTTCCATTTATGAAGCATTAAAGATAGAAAAATATTTTAGTCTAGAGACGTAGTATTTAATGAAAAAGTCATGCATAAGGATCAGTTATAGGAACAAGATCAGGAACAAAATGAGTACATAATATTGGATGACATTATGGATGACAAAGTATCCAAGGATTTAGTTTAGGAACCTTCTACACAAGGACTCCAAATGCCCATGGTAATAATATCTTCTAGGGTAAGAAGAGCACCTCAAAAAATTTATCCTTCTTTGAATTATTTATTACTCACCGACAATGGAGAACCAGAGTGTTATGAGGAAGCAATGTAGGTAGATGCTAATTTTAAGTGAGAGCAAGCCATGGATGAAGAGCATAGATCTCTCATGGAGAACCAAACATGGGATTTGGTCAGGCTACCTAAGGGAAAGAGTGCATTGCCAAACAAGTGGACTTTTAAGATCAAAGAAGAGGATGAAGGGAAAAAATAGTATAAGGCCTGGATGGTGGTGAAAGGGTTTGCACAAAAATTAGGTATTGATTTTGATGAGATTTTCTCTCATGTTATAAAAATGACTTCTATTAGGATTGTTCTTGGTTTAGTTGTAGTTGAGTATTTGCACTTAGAATAATTAGATGTGAAAACTACTTTAATTCATGGTGATTTGGATGAAGAGTTGTATATGAAGCAGCCATAGGGATATGAGGTCAAAGGGAAGGAGAACTATGTGTGTAGACTAAAGAAGAGCTTGTATGGCCTGAAACAAGCTCAATGGCAATGGTACAAGAAATTTGATAGTTTTATGTTAGAACAAGAATATCAAAGGGGTCATTCTGACCATTGCATGTACATCAAACATTTTGATGATGGTTCCTTTATTATATTATGTTTGTATGTCGATGACATGTTAGTTACAGGAAAGAATATACAACATATTCATATGCTCAAGAAACTGCTTAGTGATTCCTTTTCTATGAAGGATTTGGGTACTAAAAAGCAAATCTTTAGTATGAGGATTTCTCATGATAGGAAGGAGAGGAAGCTAATCTTATGTTCAGATTTGGTTGGCCTTAGTGGTCAAGAGTAGTGATAGATTTTTTTCAAGAGAAACGGTCTCCAAGTGGGAGATTGTTGAGTGTGGAGCCCTTTGGGGTTATCACATGACCATAAGAATAAATTTTAGGGCCTAAATAGCTCCAAGGATGTGGGCAGTGTAGTTTTCCCTACTCCACCTTTTTTGGAACCTTGATCTACATGTGAGTGAAATATTCCTAGTGTATTTATAATTTATATGTTTTCATGTTTTATGGAGTTAGTTGTTAGATGCCTTTTCCCATGTTGACTTCCTTGTTTTGAGGGAGCTAGTTGGTTTTTAGAAAATGTAATACCTTCCTTGTTGTAAGTAGTTGGTTGTGATCACATGATGTTAGAAAATGTGCCCCTAAAAGGTGGAGACCCTTAGTTTGGAATGTTCCTTCATGGGAGAGCTTTTGGATGAACTTGATGAGGTGGAAGTGAGTTGTCTTGAGTGGATGATGCTTATATTGGATAAGCATGATGCATTTTCTCCCCCTTTCATGGATTTTCCTTCATGTTCTATATATATAGGGTGTGAAATGGCCTTTAGAGGATGATGTTTTTTTTATTTGTAGGGTGTGGTTTTAAGGATCAGAGTCAAAATACAGGTGTTTTTCAAAGTGTATGTGTTCATTGTAGGGTGTGGTTTAGTAAATTTCGAGATACAACATTACGCAGGTCTAGGTGAAAGTGTAACTATTTATGCAGCATTTTCTACATGATATTTTTATATCTCTATGAGTTTTCATTGTAGTCCTGGTATTTAGATTACTGATTTTTTTGAGAACTTTCATTGGTGGATGTAGCCCACATTGGGTGAACCATTTTAAATTTATGTTATCTGTGTTATTATCTTATTCTCTCATTTATGCTTTTAAAATAATGGGGAATTAAGGAATGTTTTTGTGATGCATGTTATTGTATGGCTTTAGATCTAGTTTATGATAATATTAAATTTAGTTTAAGTGTTTTTATTCCTAACATAAGATTGATCAATATAAAAGATTCAGTTGTACCTACCAATGAGGAGATGCTCATCCTTATTAGCATTGATATAACTAGAATGGTAAATGGGTTGATTTGATCAAGATGGGTGGAAGGATATGCCAAGGTACCAAGGATAAATTCTATAGTTCCATTGCTTGCATGACCTCTTGAGTTTATTTTTGTTATAGAACATGATGGTAGGCATCAAGATAGAACACCATGAGGACTTGGCCAAAATATGCATAAAAACTAACTCTCGATCCAATAAACATTTGAAAACAACACACCAATGATAAAAACCATTATGACATTGTTGATGTATGAATATGGATGGACTTAAGAATAATACACAAAGAATCACCCAATGAATGCATGTATAAGGAATCACCCAATGAATGCATGTAAATTGAATAGTGATGAAAGCAAAAAAATAGGCAAGCAAACAAAAAAAGAAATAGAAATCCTAAAAATAAAAGCAATAGAAAGCATCCTAACAATGGATTTGGCCTAGTAGGGTGGTTCGAGGATGACTAAATAGGCTTAGACAAGATAAATGTTTTTTTTAATTTGAAATGTTATGAATGTTTTTGGAATTTTGAGCATCTCAACTCAATAGATAATGATGAGACATTAAATGGTCCAAGATCACAAAATAGTGAAAGCATGGAAAAATTGAATTGATGCTCATAAAATAGTCAAAGTGTAATGATAAGGGGGACTGAGTTGACTTTAACATGAATTGAGCATGACCCACATAGTCCCAAAATGGACCTAGTTTACAGTAGTTCCACCTTTTAACAAAGGAATCTGACTAGTATAGTGGTCAATTCAAATAAAATAGGAAAAGTTGGCATAGTGACATAATACAACATAGGAATGGCTAGATGGTATGTCAAGGCATGAAAAATAAATATTACCCCTAGTTTTCCCATAGGTAGTTATAACTAGGATACATCTAATTAGATCAATTATACTAATTTGCCCACAGGCACTTATAATTAGTAGAAAGGTCAGTGAACACTAATTTGCCCATGTAGGTGGATATAATTAGGATCACATAAACAAACATGATGATGGAAGGAAATAATAAATGAAGGATGTAACTACCAAACTTCTATCTTACTACCCCAAAATACTACCTTTATCTAGATTGCTTGAAACAATAGAGAAAATTGATCTAATTCATCATGCTAAAAATGTAAAACCAATGGATGAACCAAGGTTAAATGGGCTATGAGAGGTTGGATCAAAACATGTTTTGGTAAAATGAAATGGTGGTATGGATAAGTGATAGGTAAAGTGATAGGCTAGTAGATTGGATAGGATTATAAACAAGAATGGTGAGAGAGTTGCCCCCAAGTGGTGAGGTGAGTGGTTGGGTATGCGACAATAGTAAAAAGAATATGAAATAATAACAACCTCATGTTTGGCTAATGATGATGGTATGGTATATGCTTGGCTTAGATATTATTTTTGAGATTTTGTTATTCTTATTGAAGTGGAGATGCATGTCTTGATAAGTAATTAATACAAATAGAATACTTAGTCATGTTAATTACTATAACACACCTCGTCAAAATAGCTACTCTATTAAGAACTGGCTATTGATTTAAATGTCAAAAAACTTATTATGACCTCCTTCAATCATTGATTAAGTTTCCTTCAAGCATCAAGATAAGGTATCCTTTTAGCCTCTGTAAAGAAAAGTGTGGGCATGGATGGTAAATAGGGATAAATTTTGGTTTATAGGTTTGATTGGGAAATGGAATGGTGGATGATAATGGAATGGATGATGATGGGAAAATAAATGAAAATCAATATTTTTAGGCACACACAGTGTTGTTAATTCCAAATTCAACATAACTTTAGATGTGGCATGGCCAAAGACTTTTGCATATTCTCTCAATAAGACCACCAAATTTTTATCTTATTTGGGCCTAAGAGTAGCTACCATCTGATTAGGATATAAATAAGAAAATATAGTGATTTGATCTTTGATTTTGTCTTCATTAAAAAGTGAAGAAATTTTGTGCTCAGCTATTGGTGCCTCAAGGAGGTTTATACCAATGAAGTTATTTGGATTATCCCATGGTACCTTCGAGAAGGTTCAACTAAGGAATGTTGACTATTGACTTTGATTGTCTTCTATCACCTCCAAAAAAATTTCACTAAAAGATGTTTAGTTTGAACTTTGATTGTCTTCTAGCACCTTCAAAAGGGTTTTATGAGGGGAGTGTTCTTTTACATGAATACGATCTTTGCATCCTTGTTATTCTTCATCTTCTATGTCACCATGGAGTTAATATAATAAGGTGTGATTCTGTTGGTCCCAATCGACACTTGTGGGAGGTAGAATGTCAATGATATGGCTATTTTGGTTGATGGTAATGGCATGTGGAATAGTAATGAAATGGGGGTTGGCAACACAATCCTCATATAATATTATAGGAGAACTTGTGTTGATGTTGAAATACTCATCCTCAAAAACCATAGAAGGATCACACATGTATTCAAATTGATATGTGAGGCATGCATAACCAATTTTGTAATAACCATGAACATATTTTGTTTCTGAATCTGATTATGACTCAAAGTCATCTAAATTTGATGGTGAGATTAATGTTGATTCTAATTTTGATGTTAAATCTAATGTCAGTTTAATAATAGAACCTAACTTTAATTCTAATTATTCATCTAATGTGGATGTTGTTACAATGATGTTTTGTTGAATATTTGTTTTTGGACAAGTGATGGTTTATGATGGCATAATGGGCTCCACAGAGACTAGTTTATTAATGTGAGACTCCTTTATAATGGGAAATAGGTTAAGAGACAAATCTTTAGAGATTGGCTTGTCAAATAGAGGCTCTTGAAAAATAAGCATATGGTTGAGGTAATGATTTTACCAAAGGCATTTATAATAATTAAGAAGAGACTCACCAAAGATTGGCTTGTTAGAGTGAGACTCTTAAACAATTGGTATATGATTGTAAGGTGATTCATCACAAGTTGACTTATCACAAATGATTGGTTCAAAAAAAACATCATTTCTTGGTTGGTTGTCTTGGTCTTTGTTTATAAGCAGTTGTAAACTACCAATTTTGAATATATCTTAATCCTTAGATGATTGGATTGGTTGAGGTATTGATTGGCTCAATTGAGTTTGTGATTGGATTGGTTGGGCTTGGAATTGGATTAGTTGAGGTTTGGGTTAGATTGGTTATGATTTGGATTAGGTTGGTTGGGATTATGATTGGATTGGTTAAGGCTATGATTGTATTAGCTAAGGCTTTGATTTGATTGGTTGAGGTTTGGGTTGGATTGGTTGGGATTGTGATTGTGATTGGATTAGTTGAGGTTGTGATTAGATTAGTTGAGGTTTGGGTTGGATTGGTTAAGGTTTGGATTATATAGTTAAGGTTTGGGTTAGATCGGTTAAGGCTATGATTAGATTGGTTTGGAATTTGGTTAGATTGGTTGGGTTTTTCTAAAGTGGGGAAAGGATGGAAAAAATTCAACAATGATCGATGATTGGATAATGGTAGGGTGTTGTGGAGCTTGATTTCTCACATGAGCCAAAGGATGAAGTCATAAATTGGTAGTGATAGGGCATTTTGTAACTTGATTACTCACACAAGCCAAAGGATGAGGTCTTGAAATGGTAAGGCTAGGGCATTTTGGAGCCCAATTTCTCATACAAACCAAAGGATGAGATCCTAGTTGGATAAGGTTGGAGCATTATGGAGCTATATTTCTCACACAAGCCAAAGGATTAAGTCTTAGTTGGATAAGTTTAGGGTGTTGTGGAGCTTGGTTGCTCACACAAGCCAAAGGATGAGTTCTTAGAAGGATAAGGCTAGGGCATCATGGAGTTTGATTGCTTGCACAAGCCAAAGGATGAGGTCTTAAAAGGATAATGCTAGTGAATCATGGAGCTTGATTACTTGCACAAGCCAAAGGATGAGGTCCTGGTAAAATAAGTTTAGGTTGTCATGAAGCTTGATTACTTGCACAATCAAAACTAGGTCCTGGTATGGTAATGGTATTCCTTGGATGTTGTGTAATGTGGTAGTTCACATACTCCAAAGAAGAGTTGATGATATAGGTGGGGGTATAAGTACCATAAATGTCATGAGTAGAATACCATAACTAGCCACAAAAAGGAGTCACCAAATCTGATGCTTAGCTTTGTCCCTTGGATGGGGGATTATAAGGAGGGTATGAATCCATCCCATAAATAACATCATCCTAAGCGTGTCTAGACGTAAGTCTTCTAGATAAACCATATCATCTTAGTTGGTGACGTGATTTGGATCAAAAGCAGGTTCTTGACTTTGTTCCTCAAAGAGGTGGTGATTATAGTCAATTTGTGCAACATTCTAACATAACTTGGATTATACATGACTCCGCCATAAGTGAAGCTAGAAATATTAGTATCAGTGAAGAAAGCTCCAAAAACAAAAAATCTTGGAGTTCTACAAACTCTGAAAAGAAATCTCCAAAGTAAAAATGGATCAAACTTGGTCTAACTTGGTCAAAGTATGGTGGAGTTGTATCTCCAAAAATAATGTTCTAAAAGTGGAGCTATATCTCCAAAATGGTTTGTGCTAAGAGTTAGCATAAAATAGTCTAACATAAAATGTCTAATGTCATAAAAAAAAAGGGTCAAGCATCTAAAAGAAAATTTGTATGTCAAAAGTTTAGGTCAAAGTTTTCCAAAAAAGGTCTAAACTAGAAAAGGGAAAAGAGTCGCTAGGTCTTCTGTCCAAACACAAAATCAAAAACTAGGCTCAAACAGACTGTACTAGGACTTTTGGTCAAATGACATCAAAAGTTAGGCTTGAAACAAAGGATGATTATTATTTTTAAAACAATTTTGGAATGACTTTGACATAGACCTAGCACACAGAATCAAACATAAACATGATCAGTTGGTATAAGCCATGAGGCAAAAGGCACCTAGAGAAAGGTTATGCTCTCCCAAATAAAGGAACAAACAATGATGAGGATAGGCTCTAAACAAATAAATAATAGTTTTTAAATTTGGGTAAGCACTTAACCTAGTTTATGCAACCCAAAAGAGAAATATCTATGTATCAGCGACTTCAAAGTGAGGACTAAACAGAAATCAATCAATGTTTGGATCCGAACTTGTAAAATTTAATTGAAAACTCAAAGTTTAAAGACTAGGATTTTGATGACCAAACAAGATAAATAAGATTGGATGGCATGATTATGTTAAACAAAGATCCAACAAGGCTCAAATGATTAGTTAATGACAATGATATTTGAAACAATGTATAGTTTGAAATAATGGTATTATATACAAGACAAGTCTTTTAAAACAATTCTTTATGATGCCATATTTATTAAATGCCCTACTAGCCTCCACCCAGATCCCTTATATCAAAAATTGGTCACCTGAGGGTAGATTTACAGTCTCCCACCACTATTCAAAGCTACACATATTCAAATATAGGCATAACATGAAATTCATTTGTGATTGTTGTTTCTCTAGATTTTCACTAATTACATTCAAATGAGAAAGAAACTAAGGTTAAGAGGTTATGGGTTTGATGTTACCTAGATTTAGTGTGCACCGTATACAAGCCTTGTAGGAGCTCCTCTTTGGCTATGGAGGAAACACTTATAGTAAGAATGAGACTTAAACAAGAAAGATGTTAGAAGAGGCTATGGTGGACTGCCAAGCTATGCGCTCAGTCTCGAAAGCGTGAAGCTCCTTAAGGGATGACAGTCCACTGTTTAAAGATAAAAGTATTGTAAAGGAAGAAATGATACATGACTAAAGAAATAAAAAAGTAGATGGTGTGTACCTATTCCTTGCAGTCTTTGTATCTCAAAATGCTATAGAAGGCTGGCTAAAGGTTCTATCTGGTCTAGATAGGTTGTTTGGATGGCTTTCTACTTTGCTGGTTTAGAACACAGTCGCTGATGTCGGTGGGTCTACCAAGGTCGATCGGGTAAATGGTGCTGATGTTAGTTTAGCTGAAGGTGCTGATGTCGGTTGGTCTACCGATGTTAGTTTGAGTTGTAGATGCTGACGTCGATTGGTCTACTGATGTCAGTTGGGGTTATCAGCCTTAGACAGCTTTTAGAGTATTTTTAGGATAGACATAGGGGATTTTAGAAGTTTAGAGGTTGGTGCAGGGATGCGAGAAGGTGAATGAGGTCTAAGGAAGGGTATAGGTAGAGGATTGGTGTGAAAAGGGGGTGAGAACAAGGGGAAGGCCTTTTAGCTCCTCCATGGAAGAAGTTGGGCCTCTCGACAGTATTTAGAAATGTCAATGAAAACTAATTGACAATATATTCTAAAACACTAAAATGAAAACCAGAGTACTTAGCTTTATAAGGTGAAGAACCAGAGGTGTCAGAATAGTGATTCCCATTGTGGCTGATGTGACCGGTGTTGTGAGCCAATGAAGCAAAAATAGATTGCTTCAATTTAGAAGCTTGAGGTCCTCGTACAATCTTTCAATCCAATCTCTAGAATGATTTATGTAGAGCTTTGGTAGCCAGGAGAACAATAGTCGAGTTCTGGTGCTTGAAATCTTAGAGTGTGTTTGCTAATGTGAAAAAAGGTAGCCTTAGCTCAATGTTAGAGCTTGGCTTATGTAACTGACGTCGGCAATCCCACCGGCATCGACATAAGACTGCAGACATCGGCCGTGGGTTTACCAATGTCAGTGGAGAGAGAATAGGTAAAAGAGATATTTTTACCTCTTTGCCCATTTCTCCACCCACCAAGTGCCTTTTCCATTGGAGAATGATCAAAACAAGGGCTTATGAGGCACAAGAGTTGGTTAGGGAGTTAAGCTGGGGTGAGAATAGGTCATGGGTAGTTAGGGTTTGGAGGGCCTAGTCTCAGGCTGACTCATAGGCTAAGAAACGGTCTTAGGGTGAGGTGTCTAGGTGAGGTGTCCAAGGTGAGGTAATTAATTTAAAATAAGTAGTTTTTAAATTAATAAGGTGTGCAAGTGTGGGTTAGGAGTGTTAATGTTTAGAAGGGGACCAAGGGGGTTGGCACGATATTAGTGTCTACATTTACCCTTTTTTGTCTTGTAGTTTATTCTAATGAACTGCAAGACAAAAATAGATGTAGGTTGCCCCAGGTATGGGATGAGGTATTCCCCCTCAAAGTGGGAATCGAGAGAAGGTAATCTAAAATTGGGTGCCGATTTGATAGGCAGTGGATGGGTAGGGTGAGGTTAGAGTGTGAGTGCTACAATAGTTAAGATTGCATGTATACCACTTCACTTGATAGGCAAGTCAAATTGTCACAAAAAAGGTTGAGGAGGAATAAAATTGAAGTAATTAGTCCCTAGCTTATTAGTGGTAGTTGATTGGGTTAAAATGATCAAATTTGTAGCTCCAATGGTCGAGTAGAACTAAAATCAAAGTAACTAGTCCCCAGCTTATTAGTGGTAGTTGATTGGGTTAAAATGATCAGAGCTATAGCTCCAATGGTCGAGGAGGACTAAAATCAAAGTAACTGGTCCCCAGCTTATTAGTGGTAGTTGATTGGGTTAGATCGATCAAAGCTGTAGCTCTAATGGGCATTGTGTTCCAAGTATCTGGGATAGGAAGTGCTCTTAGAAAACATGAAATGTCATAGATATTGGGGATCAACTTGGTCATGATCTGATAATAGGTGTGAGGGGCACGTACAATTTGCTAACTACTCGTGAGGTAGCAAATGCAATTAAAACAACCAAGGCAAAGTTATCTCGAAAGTGGTCGTGGTCTGAAGAGATAGTCACGATCTCTAAGGTCGTTTATCAAGTCGGATTGAAATATAAGTGATCTCGAGTGTTGTTTGTTGTGGTTAGGGATATGTATGTGATCTCCAATGTGCCCCATGAGAAGTCTAAGGTGACTTCTATAGTGTCAGGGCTGGTTGTTTGGTCATGATTTTGGGCAATTTTAGAGAAGACCTATGTTTTTAGGTCACTGACGTCAGTTAGGCCACTGATGTCAGTAAGTAGTCAGAAAGATTTTGTGGTCATATCACCGATGCTAATTAGACAACTGAAGTCAATACTATAGAAAGGCATTATTTTGTTGACATCGGTAGAACATCGGCCAATGTTGATGGCCTAGGGCACAGTTTTGCCAACGTCGGTGGCTTAACAAACCAGACAAAAGTAGATTGGTAGCCCACCAAAAGTCATTTGTGACTTTTGAAGTGTGGAAAAAGAGAGCTCTGAGTTTTTGAGTGATAAAGACCTCCTATTTGTCCATATTATTAGTGCTAAGTGTCAGGGTGTGAGTGGTGAGGAGTGTTGGTGAGTGTTGGAGTGTTTGTGAGTTTTTGGGAGCATTGTGGGCCACCGGTGATTAGATTGAGGAGATGAGGTAGACAGAGATGGCAGATGTCAGAGGAGGCTTGACAGGAGGACCACCACCATTGGCACCCATTATACCACCTCGATGGTGATGACGAGATGAGGTAGGCTGCATGATTTGAATGTTTGATTGATCTTGGATTTGATGTTATTTTTGTAATTTTTTGAGTTTTTAGCGATAGATCAGGGGGGAAGGGGTATTAGAAGGGATGGTAGGTTAGTTAGGGTACTTTAGGTAACTTTAGGAGTGTTTTGGGGGGTTTTGAGGGGTGAAGTGGGGAAGCCCTAAATTTTAGGGCTCACCCCATTCGGCCCTAAGGCTGAACTAGTCACCAACGTCAGCGGTGCCGCCGATGTCAGCTGACAAAGTGGCTGATGTTGGTCAATATGACTGACATCAGTCACTTTTAGCCATTGATGTCAGCAAGTTAGATGTTGACATCGGTTAGGTTAGATCCATCATCGGCACCCTAATTGATGTCAGTTGCCTATTGAAGGTTGTTTAGGCCTTAGAAAGGTTGAAAATGATAATTTGGAGGGCCTAAATCATGCTGATGCACTCCCAAGTGTGGTGATGGGCATATAGGTTTTTTATGGGAAAGTGTAAGCCAATTATGGCAGTTATGTGGTGATTTAGCTGAGCTAACCCCAAAAGACTTCGTGTCAACTGAGTGCTCTCTACATATCCCATGCAAGGGGCCTCAGGCCGATGTAGTTCTCCCAAAAAGAGAAAGCAGAGGGTAGGTTATGGATTGGGTTTGACTAGGTTAGGTCATGATTAAAGGTTATATGGTTAAAAAGACTAAAAATGAGGTAGTTTAGGCTAGGTAGTGATCCTAGGGTTTAGGGTAGGTAGTGAGCCTAGGGTTTAGATAGTTGGTCCATTAGGTAGACGAATGAATGAATGGTTGAGCTAACCTCAAAAGACCCCATGTCAACTAAGTGTTGCCTATATAGCCCCTATTTTAAGGGCCTCAAGCTAATGTAGTTCTCCCAAAAGGGAAGAAGAGTCAAAGAAGTTATTAGTTGTTTGCATAACGTTTGCTAACATTATTGCATGTGTGTTGGTTGGATGCAAGATAGGTAGACATTGACGTTGCATGATCGTCTCCATAGATTGTTGACACGGATGCATCGAGACATCATAGGGGATGAGTGGGCACATATGGCCATTTTAGGGCTTGATGGGTTACGTTGATATTGTCGAGTTGCCAAGGATGTCAGTTTGATGGTGGCATTGATCGAGCAGTGGGATCATACCACCAACACCTTTCACCTACTGACCGAAGAGTTGACTATTATATTAGAGGATGTGTACCAAATTTTGTGGTTTCCAATACATGGGGTAGAGTTATATGCATGCTCGAGAGAGGAGCATGACATTCATATGGTTACATTGTTTGGGGAGCACATTGTTGACGTGACCTACCATTCAGCGAGTTTTGCCTATGAGCCTATTTATGTTGCTGATGAGGATGAGCATCGACTAACCATCTTGATGATGATCAGCATCACTGTATACACCCTTCTTGATGCAGATGGAGGGAGATTCTTGATCTGGATGATTGGGGTTTTGGCAAACATGTTAGGGAAGCAAATAGTTTTTGCATGGGATCCAGTATTTTTAGCTCAGTTATACAGGGAGTTATGGGGGATTCATTGATGGTGATGGTACAGCTTGTGTGTGGGCCACCTCTTGCATTATTGGGCTTATGAGCATATCATGGTTACATGACCTCTTGGCCTCCCAGTAGTGATCTAAGCCAGCTTCAGAGTTGGTTTCAGGTGGTGGTGAGAGGTCATGGCACAGACACATGTGGATGTCATCATCCAAGATATTGAGTATTATAGGGGGTATTAGATGCCCTAATCCCAATAGATATCATTTGGAGGTCGTAATTATTATATCTAGCATTCAGAGGTTAGGCAGAATAGCTAGTGGGGGTTCAGATCCTGTGATGGGTGAGGGGCAGGCGAGTTGGCGACCTCGAGAGAGTTCCTATTGAGAGAGTGTAGCACCAGTATGGGCTATTATAAGATGTGCCACCTGCTCTCCCACAGTATAAATGTGATGATATTGAGGCACCCCTCCCACTACCAGAGGAAATAGAGTGGCTAGATTTGAGGAGATACCTGTAGATCCAGGTGTGGTAGATCTGGGGTGTACGATGACCTACTTGGCTTGGTGGGTAGGTCACTATGCTACAATTCAGAGGGGACCACCTCCCGATCTACAGGTGATTAGTAGAGAGAGGGATGCCACCATTTAGGTGAGAGATGTAGCATGAGCATAGGTGGCAGTGATTCAAGGACAAGTGACAGTTTTGACAGTGTAGGTGGTTGCCTTGATAGGGCAGGTTACTACATTGCAGGGGTAGTTAGTCGTAGCCCAGGCACAAGTATTGGTAGGGTAGAGTTTTGGAGGGTAGGGCCCTATTTAGCTGCCACCATAGTAGCCAATGCCGTAGCCAGCTCAACCACCACCATAATAGCCATTGTAGCCATTAGTTCAGTAGCCATCTCAGCCATAGCCACAGAGTTATCTACAGGGCATGGCATCGAGATCGATGGGTCCACTGTAGACTATACCTGTATTTAGGTATAATGTTGTGTTGGATGAGATCTCATATTATGAGGGTGTCATCAGGGAATTTCCACATATCCAGTGATATTCTGAGATGCTAGCTTAGCAGAGATCTGTGTTGTGTGCCATTGCCTCCAGTTCTCAAAGACGGCAATGGTCAGAGGGTGGAGACGATTCAGTGTCTTTGCGACCACCACCATCACCACAGCCTTGAGATGTTTGTAGTTGTTGAGGTGTATATATATATTGGCCTGCGTGTCACTGATGTGAGATGTACATACATTTTGAGAGAGGCATATATATTGTACTGTTTTAGATATTTTTGATGTATACCTTCATTTGATAGTTATATATATATGAGATGTTTGAGATATTGACATGTTATGGATGTGACTTTGTGTTAGATGTTTTGGTTATGTTAGTGTTTTTAGCATTTCCCATATGTTTGATGGTACATGTTTGAAATGATGAGTGTATGATGATGTTATAGCCTTTTCCATATTGTGTGATGGTGTATGTTGTAACATAGGTTATGTGGTTTTTCATCCTTAGCAATTTTTCATATTGGTGATGGTGTATGCTAAAAATGAAATGAGTTTATTTATGCTTCAGCAGGTTTACATATTGGTGATGGTATATGCTTGACATAAATTGTGTTTGGTTGATAGTTTCTATGTGTATTATTTTCCTTATAAACTAATGTGAATGGGCTATGATAATTTATATAACACAAATTGGCATTTGCCTTAAATAAATCATGATGTTATGTTAGTGGTTAGAAAATGTTTTGGTTGTCTTTTATCAGAAACATGTGATGTTATTTATGATAAAATTGAGTTGAATGTTAGGTTCATAACTTTATAGTGAAAATTATGAGATGACAATATGCGAGCATATAATTTTAAGACACTGCGTCCTAAAAGATAAACTGGCATGTGATGAAGGTGTGTAAGAAGTGAAAGGCGCGTTGCTCTTTCATTGACAAGGACCATAATGATAGCATAGATAGAGTTTTTGTAAATAAAAGCCTCATTCATGCATTACGTCGTTGACCATTGGTTTTTGTTAGAGAAGTACCCTAATCACTTGACGTTAAGTGAGCTCAAAATCCCTTGGGTATTTTGGGATAATAGGTGTGATTATGTGATATGTGAGGATAGCATAACCCTTTTTAGTAGGGATAACTTTGCCCCTTTTATAGGTGACCCTGAGAATGACTATAGGCAAGTCCATGACTTAATAATTTTTCAGTCAATTTTTTTATTTTTATTTTTATTTTTTTGGGTAGACTGATCAATGCGAGAAGTCTACTTGGGGATGTTGTTTTTGTTTTGTGGTTATGTGAAGCTGATCAATATGGGAATCTTCTGAGAAGGTGCTATTTTTGTAGAAAAATTTGGGCATAGCCATCCTTCGAGGGAGTGGTCTATATTTTGCTTTGTATGTTTTGATTTCTTTGAATAGCTGTCCTTCAAGGGAGTAGTCTATTAATTACAGCAATAATGCAGTTGTCCTTCGAGGGAGCAGTCTACATTTGTAGTTTATGACCTTTTAATATTTTGTTAGGCATCCCAGTTTTATGTTTTTTTTTGTTAACTAAATTTTTAGTCATGGACTAGACTATAGAGGTTTAGGGGTTTCCCTTTTATTAGGACAAAGCATTAATGCTTAAAAAAGGGTTAACTAATTTTTGTAGGGAAAAAGGGTTGAAAGGAATAGGAATGAGGATGACGAAGGTTGTTTAAGGGACGAACTCAAGTTAAACATCAAGTGAATGATTACTTGGTTAATAGTAAAATGGTCACAGATGCAAGGCATTAAGCTCAGGTTTTGGCTGGCCTTCGAGAGAAGATAGATGATAAGTGCTTGATCCATACTTGTGCATTATTATATAAGGTCTGAGCCAATTAGGAGCAAACTTGCCTCGTTTGCTTCTTTCCATATTGGTCACGTGTTGGTTTTCTTTAAGGATGAGATCTCTGATTTTGAAATCTTGCTCTTTCAGATTTTTGTTGTAGGCATACTTGATGTGATCTTGGTAGATATGAAGATGATTAAGAGCAGCAAGATGACATTCGTCAAGTAACTCGAGTTGTGTTAATCGATCTTGACAAAAGTCATCGTTAGAGAGCATGTCATGCAAGGAGATGCAAAGAGAAGGTATTTGTACTTCAAGAGGCAAGATGACCTCTATTCCATACACTAAGGAGAAAGGTGTAGCACCTATGGGGGTTCGGATGCTAGTGCCATAGGCCCATAAAGTGAAGGGAATGTTAGTGTGCCAATCCCTTGCAGTGTCGTTGACCACCTTTATTAGGATTTTATTTGAAGCTTCTGCCTATCTATTTACTTGTGAATAGTAAGGCGAGGAGAAGTTGAGTTTGATGCCAAAAGTGTCGCAAAGCTTTTGGATGGTTTTGTTTTTGAAATATTTGCCATTATCGGTGATTATCTTGTGAGGTACACCAAAACGATAGATGATGTGGTGGTTAATGAAGTTGATGATTTTGTCGGCTTTAGTGGAGATGAGGGGAACAACTTCCACCCATTTAGTGAAATATTTAGTCATTGTGATAATAGATTGATGTCGGAGAGATGAATGAGGGTTAATCTCACTAATTAGATCTAAGCCCCATTGTGAAAAGGGCCAAAAATCCTTAACAACTTGTAAAGCGTGGCTAGGGATATGAAGTAGGTTAGCATGTTGTTGGCATTTGATACAATGCCAAACATAGTCACTGCAGTCTTGGTTAAGAGTGGGCCAATAATAGCCTAGGCGGAGGATGCGCTTTACAACTGAGTTACCACTGCAATGTCCTCCACAAATCCCATCATGGACTTGTTTGATGGCATGAGATGTCTCAGTGGTGGTTAGGCATCGAAGAAGGAGGCCGTCAAAACCTCATTTGTAGAAAAGACCCCCTAGCATGGTGTATCGAGCAGTACTCTTGATAAAAGCCTACCGTCCATTGCTAGAGAGGTCAGGAGGAATGATAGAATAAGTCAAGTAGTCAACAAGTTATTTATACCAAACATCATGTGGACTAGAGTCGATATTGCCAACAAAGTTGATGTCAGTTGAGATATATGAGGGCAATGCCAAATGGTGTACCGTGACATAGATTCTTGAGGAAGCAGATAAATATGGGATGTGTGAGGTGAGAGAGGCCATTGTGTCGACAAACTTATTTGTAGAGCGACGAATAGTTTACAAGAGATAACGGTTGAAAGACCCTAACAATGTGTCAACACAATGTTTATATCATTGTAAAACTTTGTTTTTACAAAGATATGAATTGTTAATTTGATTAATGACTAGTTGCAAGTCACCAAAGATATTGATTGTCTTAATGCCCAAGAAAATGGTAGTTTAAAGCCCCAAAACTAAGGCTTCATACTTAGCCATGTTATTGGTGCATTCGAAGTCGAGTTTGAAGGATAGAGGCATGGGCTCACCCTCATGAGGGATGAGAATGACCCCCACACCCCCACTGAGTTGACATTTAGATCCATCAAAGAACATTATCATTTGATAGGGGATGTCATCGGTGGATAGCATGGCGATAGACTCATCAATAAATTTGTAGTTAGAGGGTTGGTTATCAGGTAAAGGGGCATCTATTAGTTGGTCAGTGATCATTTGCCCCTTTATAGACTTTTACTGAATGAATTCTAAATCAAACTCAGTGAGAAGCATGAGCCAATGAGCCATATGTTGGTTTTGGTATGGCTTGGAATGCATGTATTTGAGAGGGTCAGTGTGGGTGATAACGTAAGTCTTGTGGTTGAGGAGATAGTGGCAGAGTTTGGAGGTGGCAAAGACTAATGCCAAGCAAAGCTTTTTGGTATGAGTATACTGAGTTTCGTAGTCAATGAGCGTTCAGCTTATATAATAAACCGCCTGCTCATGATGTTGTTCGTCTTGATGTGTAATCATGGCACCTAAGGAATGATCTATTGTTGAAATGTAAAGATAGAAGGGTTGGTCATCTTTAGGTGGAATAAGGACTGGTGGAGAGACAAGATAGCATTTAAGAGCCTCAAAAGCCTCTTGGCAATCCTTATTCCAATTAAAGGAGACGTCCTTCTTGAGGAGGTGATGGAAGGGTTGGCATCAATTAGATAGTTGTGAGATGAAACGATGAATAGATTGAAGCTTCCCTTACAGGCTATGAAGTTGTTTTAGGTTAGTTGGTGGGGGCATCTTGAGCATGGCTCGAATCTTAGCTGGATCTACCTCAATGCCATGGAGAGAAATGATGAAACCCAAAAGCTTCCCTGAGAGAACCCCAAAGATGCATTTCTTGGGGTTGAGTCAAATGTTATATTGTAATAGGCGAGTGAATATTGTTTTGAGAATGGTTAGGTGGTCATGGCAAAGTTTGGATTTCCCCAACAAGTCATCCACATAGTCCTCCATGATTTTGTGGAGGAGATCATGAAAGATATAAGTCATGGTGCGTTGGTATATAGTGCCTACATTTTTTAGGCCAAAAGGCATGACCCTATAGTAGAATGTCCCCCATGGGGTGATGAAGGTGGTTTTATGTTGATCTTCTGGGGCAATCAAGATTTGGTTATATCCTAAAAACCCATCAATGAGGGATATCATCTCATGACCAGCCATAAAATCAACAAGTTGGTCAATGCTTGGCAAAGGAAAGTCATCCTTTGGGCAAGCTAGGTTGAGGTTGTGATAGTCAGTACAAATTTGGATTCCCCCTGTTGCTTTTGTGATAGGGACAATGTTTGACACCCATTGCAGATAATTAATGGGTTGGATAAATGAGATAGAGAGAAGATGTTGAAGCTCCTCTTTGACAAAGAGTGCGATGCAAGGATGCATCCTGCAAAGCTTTTGCCTGACAAGCTTAGCTTTACGGTTCGTGACAATGTTATGGATGACAATGTCAGGGTCAATATCAGGCATATCGCTATAGGACCAAGCAAAGGATTTGTTATGATCTATAAGAAATGTGGTATAGTCAATTTTTTCCTAGGCATCTAAAGATTGACCAATTTTTAAAATGTGAGGAACATCGAAAGATGGGAGATTAATGTCAATAGTTGATTCATTTAACATAACCTGTGTTTCTAAAGGAAGTGATCATTGTATGAAGGAGTCGTCCACACCCATGTAGGTGAGTATGACATCATCATCCAGGCATTGGACAGTGTTGATGCTAGAAGATTCATCGTCTATCATGTCTGGATAAATGAGAGGAAGAGACCTTGATGCCTCACCTAGTTGATAGGTCAGGGGTTCCAAGTGAATGGCGTTTATGAAAAAAAAAACTAGGAGGGATGGAGACCATCGACTCTGTAGGTGAGGGTGGGGGAATAGGCAAGGTTAGAGGAGAATGCTCTATGACAGTTTTGTGGTGAGGGATCTTAGAGGGTTTTTTTGGTTCTTCAAAACCCATGCCATGTCGTTTCTTGGCATTTTTGATTGCCTCATCATTTGGAAGATCAATGGGCTTGTGGGGACCTTGTTCATAATGCCCAAAGCCAAAACCCTTCCACGCACACCTATGAAGATAGGTGTGAGCAAAGCTAGGGTTGCTGAGGAAGGATAAATTGCAAGTAATAGTCAGGGTGATGAGAGAGGATTTATAATAGTAGGAGCCCGATCTAGCCCTCCATAGGTGAGATTAGTTTGGAGATCAGGAGGACCATATGGGATGACCATTTTGATGTGATGGTCATAGTTAGGGTGATGATGAAGTTTTCCATATTCTTACGGAGTTTGGAACATGTCAAGGGTAAGAAAAAGATACTCCCCAAGTGAAAGGCATTGGAAGGTATCTTCCATAGGATCTTTCGTGGTCACTTGAGGAGTAGGCATAGTTGTGACCGGTGTCTGCAAGCTTGTCAAGGCTTCTGCGGGTGGAGGTGGTGTTTGGGTGGATGTTTTCAAAGGGATGAGAACATCATTAGGTTGGTAGGTCATGTTGCATGTTTTAAAAGGGGAAGGGTCAGCAGGAATGACATGAACCTACCCTTCATGTTCAAACTTGACACGATGATGCAATGTGGAAGGGACACAGGTCATGGAATGTATCCAAGGTCATCCCAATAGCATGTTATATTGGAACTCCCCCTCAATGATATAGAAGAGTTCCAAAATTATATGTGGGCCAACATGAACATGCAAGACCACAGTGCCAATGGTAATGGTGGTGGCATCATTGAAAGAATGAAGAATTGCATCAGTTTTTGACATACAGTTCTTCAGAAGGGCTAGTTGATCATATGTGTGGGTAGAAATGATGTTGATGCTAGCACCTCCATCAATCATAACCAACTTAACATGAGTTTGATCAACATAAGCTATGATAAAGAGAGTGGGATCCTTATCTTCTAGGTTGTAGGCAAGAATCTCAGAATCACTGAAGGTGATGGAGGCAATGGTGGGTAATGATATGACTAAAGTAGCCAGTGGTTGGGGGTCTTCAGGTTGGACCTCCACTAACTGTAAATCTTTGATCAAGGCTTGGCGATGTTGTGAAGAGCTTTGTATTAGGTCATACAAAGACATCTTCACAGGGGCTTGGTGAAGTTGTTTCACCATGGAGTCGCGAATTGCCCTCGAAGATGTTGGTTGAGATGTGCCCAAGATAAAAATCTTGGGATTTGGTGGTGGAGAGGGCTTAGTGAATGGATATGTCCAAGGGGTAGAAACCTGATATTTTCCTTTATCCTTTAGGGTTTGGGACCTGGTGGCCACATTAATAGTGTTGATTTTGAATAAAGCAGGAGAAGGTGGTAGAGGGACCATAATCTTGTGTTGGGATCCCGATTCAAGTTAGGAGGTTTGGGAGGCATGGGATGGTGTCGGTAGTTTGTCAAAAAGGTGGTCAAGAGAATCCTTAATGAGAAGGGTGTCCTTTTCTAGGTGTTGGTGACTGACAACCTTAAGAGCGTAGTAACTCTCAGTATCATGCCCAGGTGTGTGATGATATAAGTAGATTTGAGTGTCATCGAACCAATATGGTTTTGATTCGAGAGGTCCGTATGGCTTAATGGGTGGGAGAACGATGCTAGAAGACTACAACAATTGGTGTAACAGTGAAGCATAGGAACCCACTAATGGGTCTGCACTTGTTGTTGTAGTAGGGGTTGACAACTTTTGTTTAGGAGTTGTAGGGGGAGTTTTTTGTACCACCTTTTTGATTGGTGGTGTGACCACATGCATAGATGGCACTTTCTTAATGAGAGGTGTCAAATTTCTTGGAGAAAATATGTTTTTGATGGGTAGAGGGAGTAATGGAGGCAGTTTGTCTTTGTGAGGTGTTGGAATAGGGAGCACTCCTATTAAAGTGGAAGGATGTGGACCCAAGATAGAGGGCAATGGTGAAGGTGGGGGAAGAGTAGACCAACATGGTTTAGCATCCTCCTTTAGTATGGTGCGAGGACCACTACTGTGTGGGGTGAGGTTCAAATCTAACTTCACTTGTGGGTGATTTAGGTTTGATATAGGGTGAACACCGAGAGATCTAATATATTTCAGCATGGTGGACACCTGTGAGGGTTTAGATTCAGATGTGGAAGGCTGAGCTTCTGATGATTTAGAAGTAGAAATCTGATCCTCATCAGAGACTATGGGGTAAATCATCATGAAAGGGTTGGTAGTATAAGGTGAAGTGGGATGTGTAGGATAAGGAGCCCTAAGTCACTCCCATAACACCTCATACTCTAGGTTCCTAGAATGGAGGAATCCTAAGTTTTCTACCAATTGAGAGAAGGGTTTAGATGACATCGCGTGAGGCCTTACAGTTGGTCCTTTGGAGGATTTGGGTGATTGCAAGAGTGGAAACGTGTTGGACACAGTGATCTCAGGCCAAATGCAAGAGAGAACCATCACCGAATCTTCCTCGGTCGAAGTGGGTAAGGTGGCGAGTTCTTCTATCAACAGAGAAGGGATTGGAGAATTTGGCTCTTCAAGCAGATAGAGCACAAGGATGATCATGCCTTCCACATGTGGTCTAGGAGCGTGGAAAGTATGATCATCCATTGGTAATAAGAAGGATAAGGGTGGGGCCACCGGTGTTGGTACCATCAAAGCATCCTCCAATATGGGAGAGGTCAAAGTAGACTCTCTTATGTGTGAAAGGGGGGTAGATGGAGGACTATCCTCCATCGGTGGAGGAAAAATAGGAAAGGAAGGCTCCTCTAAAGGGTAAAGCAGAGGGATGATGGCCCCTTCTACATGAGGGCTTGGGGTATGAATGGTAAATTCTTCTAATGGTAAAAGAAGAGGGAAAGTGGGGGCAAGAGGAACAGGTAATATAGGATCCTCACGAGGTAGAATAATGGGTAAAGGAGGTGCTTGATGTCGTGGGGGTGATACAGGTAAAACAGGTTCATCCACGCAAGGAAGAGAGTGAGGTAAAGGGAGCTCTTCATTACGTGAGGGTGGTATGGGTAAAATAGGCTCTTCTACTCATGGTGGAGAAATGGGTTGACCAAACTCTTCAGATTGTGGGAGAGGTTAGATAGGAATGAAAGGAAAGACTATGTTGACCATGTGTATGTTGCATTCTTTAGGGTCATTGACCATGGTCTAAACATTGTTCTGACTTGGGGGATGGTTAGGAAACGGTTGCCTAAAGACATCCATGTTTTGGTTGGTCGGTGCATTAGGGTTATCCAAAACAAGGTCCCCTTTGTCTAACATGTCTTAAACAATGTTTTTTAGGGTTTTGCAATTATCCGTGTCATGACCCTTGACATGATGATAATTACAAAAGTCAGTTTCCTTATACCATGCAGGGATGGCTTATGAGGGGTCAAATTGGATAGGTGGTCATATTTGAGGGAGGTTGAGGACTCCCTGCTTCACTAATTTATCCAATACGGAAGCATATGATTCTCTTATTGGAGTGTATCGTCATTGTTCATACCATTATTGGAATTGTCTAGTGATGTTTTGTGAAGTAGAGGGCTCAGATTGGTTGGTTGTGGTAGAAGATGGTGACCTAAGGACCACAGCGTTCACCAATCCCTTAGACTTGGGGTGGGAAGAAGAAGGTTTGGAAGAAGAAGGGTCATTGGGTTTTGCATTGGTATTTTTGTTACGTAATTTGACCCTATCTTCTTCAATTGCACAGAGTTCAAGCTTTCAATCCATAGTGAAAGCTTCATCAAATGTACAGAATGTTTGAACCTGCAGAGTGGACAAGATGTGCTTGGCACATGCTCTTGAAAAGAGCTCAATGAGCTCAGGTTGAGGTAGTGAGAAGGAGATTTGGTTGATCAAACCTCTCCAATGGGTGACAAATTCTGCTATTGACTTATCCTCAAATTGTCTAATGGAATAAAGGTTTGTGATGGAGACCTTCTTGGTAATATTGATTGAGAAATGATCAAGGAATAACTAAGCAAGTTGAATGAAGGTGAAGAGAGAATGACTGGTAATGGAGCTATACCAGTCAAGGGCAGCACCAGAAAGTGACATAGGGAATGTGCAAAGCAATCAACATCATCGTGTCCTATGAGATAGCAAGCATGTCTAAACTCTCACAGATGTTGTGGGTCCTCTTTACTCTAAAAGTGAGTAAATTTTTGGAGTTCCCACTGGATAGGGTATGGTCGAATAGGAACTGAAGGGTGGATAGGTTCATTGCAGATTTGTTCATACAAAAGAACACTCCTTGAACTTAAAATAGATGTCTCAAGGTTGGACATCTTATCCATCAACATCTTAATTAGATCGGCAGATGGATTGGCATGAGGGGCACCCCTTAAGTTATAGGGTACCTAGAAGGTGTTGTAAGGGGCGTATGATGTACTTGGTTGCATTTTTGTAGGTGTGACATACTGATAGTTCATCATAGGGGCTGATATCGAGGCCAAGGGGGCTTGTGTCGTGAAGCTAGAGGGCACAACTTGACTAGATGCCGCCAAGGATGGTTGAATGGCGGTGACACTAGTTAAAGGATAAGTGGTCACTCTCATGTTTATAGGTGCAAGAGTGGATGGGATAGAGACAATCAAGTTTTGGAAAGGTGTCAAACTTGGTTGAATTGTTTGCATTTGAGGGGGTACAGAAACCCTGATGGAGGTAGGGCAAGAAAGGATAGAAGGGGAGGCCAAATCTTGAACATTGGCCATGGTTAGGTTATTGGTCGAGGTAGTAGCCTGAGTGACCATAGGTTGGGTAGCGGATACTATTGATATCATTATCTCTTCAACCAAAGAAGTTGGCATCCCATAAATAAGGTTACTTGAAGGATCTCGCGCTTTGCTTCTAGAGAGATAATGTTGGAGAGCCTTGACGTTGTGGTCAAAGAATCTCTCAAAATCTTGATCCCCTTCGAGAATAATAGGAGGTTGATCAGGGGTAGGTTGGATAGGAGTATGCTCAGTGTCTGAAGTATACTCCACTAGATGACTTGGCATGAAGGGTGAAGGTGGGAGTGGCTGTTGACTCGCGTGGTCAACAAGGAATTTAGCTTGACTACATGTCAGGACCAACCAAGGCAAAAGGGGTTTAGGTTCTAAAAACTGTGTTTTAGTTTCAAAAAACTAGAATTTGTGTTAAATAGCAAGAAATTTGGGTTTTAAACTTGCTATTTGGAATTTTTTTTTTTAAATTTAATTTATTGATAGTGACCGATGTCAGTTGTTTAACCGATATCAGTTAGAAAATGTTACCGACGTCAGTCAGTTAATTGATGTTGGTGAAGGTTTGGTTGCCGACATCAGTGGAGAAACTAATGTTAGTTTCTGTGTAATTCTAGAAACACAAAAGATTGATAGTTTTTGGAAGAAGAAGATATTTTGAGTTGTTTTGAACTTCAGAATGGTACAACCTTACCAACTCAAACACTTAGATAAAACTAGCAGAATAGAAGATTAGGCAAGAAACCTCTAAAACATTAGATTCCTAAGAATGAGTTTTAAAGTCATGGTGGGTTATGCCTTAAGAGAATGTATTGGGAGTTGGGCTTGTAGAACAGTTCCTAGAGAGGAAGTCTATGGCTAGTTTCAGGTTGTATTATGGTGCTCAAAGATATCTGTGTTAGGGTCAGTACGTGGCCTAGTGTTAGGGCTTGCTCCCCTCACTTCACAAACCCAGAGCCGAGCAAGGCCACTTAGCCATAATATACCTTCCCTATAGTTTATACTCTACCAGAGAATAGAGTGGGTCCTCCTCTTGGTGGTGAAATCCAATCAGGATTACTGGGTGGGGTAAGGTATTTGCTAGGTGATGAAATCCTAGATGGGCCTTGTCTCAAGTAAGTTTATGTGCTTGATTTGAAGTGATTGTGGTTTGGTTGTGTCACATTCGTGCACTATGATTCATTCATAATGCTTTAATTACTAAGTGGGCTAAGTGTGCATCCAAGCAAGAATGAAATGCAGTAGTTTTTAACCTAAATCAAAATATGTTATTTAAATGCAAACAAATGGGGAAGAGGTAAAGAGTATGAGTTTTTCACTACTCTATGATGCATGCAAGAAGTAACAAGAAGAAAAAGAGATGTTCTTTTTAACCTCTGCTAATGATTTCCTTTTGAAACAAAAAGATAAAAGAGGTAAAAAAAAGGAGAAAGAATTAATTAACTTCATGTAAAAAAAATAGAAAGTAAGAGAAGCTAAGTTTTTTATTTCTCAAGAAATAAAGGCAAAGAAGAGGGGATGCAAGAAGTGAATATTTTTTTAATACATCTACATGAAAATTTGATTTTTAAAAGAAGAAGAATGAACCCAAGGAAAACTCCAAGGGTCCCACTGGTCGTGCCAGAATGTTTCTCTAGATTTTCACTAATTACATTCAAATGAGAAAGAAACTAAGGTTAAGAGGTTATGGGTTTGATGTTACCCAGATTTAGTGCACACCGTATCCAAGCCTTGTAGGAGCTCCTCTTTGGCTATGGAGGAAACACCTGCAGTAAGAATGAGACTTAAACAAGAAAGATGCTAGAAGAGGCTATGGTGGACTATCAAGCTACGTGCTCATTCTTAGAAGCGTGAAGCTCCTTAAGGGATGACAGTCCACTATTTAAAGATAAAAGTATTATAAAGGAAGAAATGATAAATGACTAAAGAAATAGAAAAGTAAATGGTGTGTACCTATTCTTTGTAGTCTGTGTATCTCAGAATGCTATAGAAGGTTGGCTAGATAGGCTATTTGGATGGCTTTTTGGTTTGCTAGTTCAGAACACAGTCACCGACGTCAGTGGGTCTACTGAGGTCAGTCGGGTAAATGGTGCCAACGTCAGTTGGGTTGCCAATGTCGATCTGGCTGAAGGTGCTGATGTCAGTTGGTCTGCCGATGTTGGTTTGAGTTGTAGATGCCGACATCGATTGGTCTGTCGATGTCATTTGGGGTTGTCGGCTTTGGATGGCTTTTAGAGTATTTTTGGGATAGACAAAGGGGTTTTTGGAAGTTCAGAGGTTGGTGCAGGGCTGAGAGAAGGTGAATGAGGTCTGAGGAAGGGTATAAGTAGAGGATTGGTGTGAAAAGGGGGTGAGAACAAGGGGAAGGCCTTTCAGCCCCTCCACAAAAGAATTCAGGCCTCTCGATAGTATTTAGAAATATCAATGAAAACTAATTGACAATATATTCTAAAACACTAAAATGAAAACTAGAGTACTTAGCTTTATAAGGTGAAGAACCAGAGGTGTCAGAATAGTGATTCTCATTGTGGTTGATGTGACCAATGTTGTGAGCCAATGAAGCAAATACGGATTGCTTCAATTCAGTAGCTCAAGGTCCTCGTACAATCTTTCAACCCAGACTCTAGAATGATTTGTGTAGAGCTTCGATAGCCAAGAGAACAATAGTTGAGTTTTGGTGCTTAAAATCTCAAAGTGTGCATGCTAATGTGTGAAAAGGTGGCCCTAGCTCAATGTTAGAGCTTGGCTTATGTAACCGACGTCGGTGATCCCGTTGGCATCAGTGTAGGACTACCGATGTCAGCCACAGGTTGACCAACGTCAATGGATAGAAAATAGGTAAAAGAGCTATTTTTATCTCTTTGCTCATTTCTCTACCCACCAAGTGCCTTTTCCAATGGAGAACGGTCAAAACTAGGGCTTATGAGGCATGGGAGTTGGTTAGGGAGTTAAGATGGGGTGATAATAGGTCATGGGTAGTTAGGGTTTGGAGGACCTAGTCTTAGGCTGACTCATAGGCTAAGAAATGGTCTTAGGGTGAGGTGTCTAGGTGAGGTGTCCAAGGTGAGGTAACTAATTTAAAATAAGTAGTTTTTAAATAAATAAGGTGTGCAAGTGTGGGTTAGGAGTGTTAACATTTAGAAGGGGACCAAGGGGGGTTGACACGATATTGATGTCTACAATTGTCTCTATCCTACTTTAATAGAAGCCATTATAGGGATTCCCATGCCTAGGGTAATCCCTTTAAAAAAGAAATATGTGGAGCAAATGGGAGACATATGGTTGTATTTAGATTGTAATATGATTAGAATTGAATGGATTTTGACCCAAGCTTACAAATTACCTATCCATGTTCCCATCAAGCTGGCAGAGCAAGAAATTGCATACCAGCTTCTTAATGGTGTGGACAGAGTATACAAAGACAAGAGGAAAGGTCTCCTCCATCCCTTTCCATTTACCATTGGTAAGACTATGTTATATAATTGGTATCAGTTGAATGTTATGGCCAGGCATAAAGACTCTTTCAAATTTCAACTTGATGAGTTGAAGATGTGGGATCCCAATGGCATGGTCTCCACACACTTGAAATCTAAGAAATTACCCAAGCTAGTGTATGTGCATCAATTCTATTTCCATGACACCATATATCAAAGCAAACAAGTTTGAATAAATATTAGTCAAGATCAAGGGACATAATATCAGACTTGAGCATAGACTAACTAGTGATGAGAAGCCATCAGGTGACATAAGGAAAATGGGACCTATGCAATACCATTTATTACCTAAACCTTAAAGACCCCCTCAAGACCAACCACAAGTGGAAGGGAAGTAGTCCCAAGCATAGATTACCCAGGGTCTTGGTAAGTAAAATCTAGAAGAGAGATCTGGTGAGGGCCCCTCATTCTCAATTCTTCCTGACAGACTAGCATCTCCAGTGGAATACTTGGACATGATTTCCTTACAGCCTGATGAAATAGTGGAGGATGCCCTCAAGATTCTTACTGAGGCATATGGCTTTGATGAAGAGAAGCATGTTGAGGAAACATAAACCCAAATAGAGGAGGCTAAAAAAGATAAAGGAAAAGAGGTTGCCCTAGACCTAGTCCCAATGGCACCATTAAATAAGAGAAAAGCAAAATTGGCAATTGTCCTAGTTGGACAAAAGAGGCCAAAGTTGACTCTCACTCACCCCATAAGTTAAATCAAATTATTTAGTGATGAATACCCCATCTATGGAAAAATCATCCTTAATTGGTTTATCTATGGATAAATTCATAAGATCCCCTCCTTATCCCACTCATGGGCCCTGACCCAAACTAACATTGATGTACATGATGATATCAAGCCATGGATAAGGGATTTGATAAAGAGGAAGAAATAATAATAGTGTCTAATATTAGGATAGATATCAAACATGTATATGCTTTAGGAGCATCCAATAGTACCCAAATGGAGGCTCTAGTATCTCCAAAGTATACTGAGCCAAATACTACTGTGCAATTTAATCCAAAGATAGTTGGATTAGAGAGAGTGACAACAAGAAAATCCATGGTGGGGATTGAAGAATTCACATTCCAAAAGGCTAAGCCATTTAAAGGCTTAACTTGAGTTGGGGGGCATCATCCTGTTAAACTCCCCATCCATGAAGAAGATGTTGAAATCCTAGTGGAGCCTCACTCAGCTTAAATCAAAGCTAGCATCAATGGGATGAAATAGAGAATATCCAATTTGGAAAAGGAAAATGAGAATCTAAAGGCACAATCTATCTTGTCAATGTCAGAAGTAATGGTCAAGTTGCTAGATGAATCCTTCTATGATATGTTTGAGGCCTTAAAATTAAAAAAACTGAGGTAGAGTACATTAGCATAATGGAACATGGTGACCAAGGGTCTAATAGTCCAATGGCAAGCTTTAGAGGATCAAATAATAGGGTTGATCAACATTTAGGTTGGAAACAAAATTCTTAGTTTCAAAACAATTAGTTTGGGACAATTAAATGTAATTTGTGGAATTGTTATTAACAAGGTCCAAAGTTTGAATGCATGGTCACAGGAATTAGAGAGGCTCCTGAAAGATGATAAGAAAATAATGGAATAGATTAAAAATATTCTTAGAATCATGCTAACTAACCTTGCACAGCCTACTATCCTAGGCATCATCAAGGATAATGCAATTAAACATAGGGCCACCTTGGTGATACATGAAATAAGAGTCAGGGCTAGTCTAGAGAACACAATAGCAAGATATTAGGCATGGTCCTCAATGCAAGAGAAAGAATAGTAGAGGCCAATAACATAAAAGAGGCTATGCTCAAGAATGATAGATAATTGAATGCTTTGGCTGAAAAAGAGGAAGAATGTCTTCTCAGACCAGCTGTGGACTTAGAGATAGTTAATGAACAACACCAAAAATCTATGAGCAACCTCCAACAATAGCAAGAAATTTCTTATGAACATGACCCACTAGCCAAGTAGTTAAATGATATTCTATTTTATAAATGACTTTGTAATATTTTGAAAATAGAATATCCTTTTGTAAAGGCACATGCTAGTTTGTTAGCATATTGCCTCTAGTTCAATCTAGTTTTGAAAATCAATTGTATTCTAAAACTTTTTGAAAAAATATAGTTGTCCTTATCTTTTGTACATTTATATCTTATAACTGACCGGTGTACTGACTTGTCTTACTATAAAAGGTAGTACTACCATCATATAAAAAGAGATATTTTTGAAAAAAATTTGTATAATTTGAACAATTAATACAATCAATAAATTTTGAAAGGATTATCCAAGTTTATTTGTGTCAACTACTACATATGCTTTTCTCTCAATTGCTAGTCTGAGTCTTAAATTTGAATAGTTTCTATGAATTCTAAGTTGCATCTTTAATTACAGGGTTGTTAATTTGTGCTTATGCTAGATTAGTTAGTTAATCCTGAATTTACTTTATTTTATGTGCTTTGAATTAGAATGTGCAAATGTTATTTGAGTGTGGTAGCAAATCTTTAAAGTAAATTCAGTTCTAAATGTATTTATTTATATCATCCTTTGAGGTTTGCCTAGTGTGTAGTGAGATTTGAGCTTATGCTATTTTTTACTATATATTGGTTAAATATATATTCAATTGTAATTGAAACTTTATCATAATGTTTGAGATTAAGATCAATAATCACTTATTCTCTTTCTACCTTACCCTTATCTTTTAATTCTTTTTTAACTAGATCACTTTAGTTTATATTTCATTGTAAATATATATTTAGATTAGTTTATATCTTAAGACTTGATCATAATTCACTAGTATTAACATAGATACTCACACTTTGTAAAGATTTGGTCCATGATGACTCCCAACCATCAATTAATATAAATTTTATGAAATAGTTAATCATCACTCTACCTCTATTTCACCACAAGTAACATAAGCTGTCAAAACCTGCTACTCATGCTCTGAATTTCTAGAATTATAAAACAAGAAGTGTTCTTTGAACACTAAGGACACCTTTGATACATTCAAAGGCAACAACAGAATATAGAATATAAAACTATCAACACCTTCTTACCACTAGAGTAATGGCACATTATGGTGCCTTGTACAAAACTTGATTAAAAATTAAGCATCATATGATGAGTCCATAAAATGGTTCATTATATCCATAAAATAATATCATTTTTCTTGAATTAGAAATGGATCTAAATGTAATTCTAAACTTATAGTTTATTTAGAATGAAATAGTAAGTATATATCATGGTTATGTCTTTAGAATTTATTTTTATCCATTTGTTAGCTATTAATAATGATTATTGGGAAAAAAGATGTCAATAAGTGCATATACAATTCATACTAAGCTAAGAAATGATTCAAATTACAAAGAGTAACCATTAAAGCATAATGTTCAAACAAAATCTAGTATTTTTGTCAAGTTATGGACTCATAAAAAAATTCTACAGAATCCCACAGTAGCTCTGGATTACAATAGGCTTGTTACAATAGCTATGAATTACAATAGGCTTGATAAGATCAGCTATGGATTAAAATAGGCTTGCTATAAACTAGCTATGAATTATATTAGATCAACTATAAATGACATCAGACTAACTATAAATTTCACCAAAATTGTTATAAATTTTATCAGGCTTGCTATGGATTTCACCAGACTTATTACATATTTTAGTAGGTTGTTACAGATTTCAATAGAATTACTTTGGACTTCAAAAAAATTGCTATAGACTTGTTTTGGAATTATTGTTAAGAGTATTTCAATATTCTAGCTATCACAAAAAATGCTTTCCATTTAGATTTTTTCTATATATGGTTCTATATATATAGACTTTCTATTGAAGATTGTATTCAAATATATATTTATGTAATTTCATTTCTAATAATTAGCTCTCTCCATATTTGATGGAGATCGAGATTAGACAGTAATAGATTTATTTATTATAATAAATATCTCTCTCCATATTTTGTGGAGATTAAGATAGAATAGAGTATCTTGGATGTTATTTCCAAATAAAGGTGTTGGTTGGAAACATGAAATTATAAATGCAACCTTTCACACCCGAATAAAATAACCAATGAATCAATCAATATAATTTTTTCTTTCCATTATTCTGAGCAGTCCATTCTAAAACCTGTGTTCTGAATAAATCTTATTCCAAAGAACGAGCTGGTCCTCATTCCAAGGAAGATGGATCAATTTATTTTTATTTTTTTATTCTAAAATTATCATTTTAATGTAAATTCTTATTTGATTTCTTTATTGATGTAAATATTTTTTTTTGTATAGCTTGTTGTAAACCTGTAGGTGTTTTATGTGTTTGTCCTTTATTTTCAATTCAGTAATTCAGATTTCACAAGTGTGATTTTATTTCTGCAAGTGTGCTTTAATTTATGTAAGTGTGATTTACTTTCTACAATTGTGTTTTAATTTCATGTAAGTGTGATTTTCAATTTCATCAAGTGTGGTTTTCAATTCTTGAAAAATATGAAGTGTGATAGAAAGAACCATTTGCCAAAATTCTCTTTCTCTTTTTGCATACAACCTTCAAACACCAGCCCTAGATTGACATTATTAAATGAAGGGTATTGATGACACCCATCATTTTTGGTGCCATTGTTGAGGAACCATGGTGTTATTAAGAGATTCAGATCTGCTAAGCAAATTCTTAATGAGAGGGAATGTTTCTCTACAAATTCTATGATAGGAGATACTTAGTTGATAGTTTCTTTAGGATTTTATTTTCTGCAATATAGATTAAAAATTATTTTTTTACAATTATGTGTTAGATTTTAAAATTAAAAAAAAAAACTAAATACTAACATTGTTGAATAGGAAATAACAACTGCTAACATCATGAAAAAATATCTAATTGTTGATGCAAGATGAAAAAAAAAATTTGACACTGTTGTAAGATGGAGAAAATAGCCAATAAAAAAATAGTTTGATATATGGAATTCTGAAGTTGTTCACAATAAATCTAAAATAGATACTTATATATCTAGCATTCATATTTATGAAATGATTTTTGTTTTGAATTTATTAAATTGACTATATATTACTGGTGTGAAAACCTGTACAACTACACCTTGTTCAGAATCGCCTATAATGGATCACACAAATTTTTGGATGATTATAAAAAAGTTACATGCTAAGCAACAGGTAAAAACCATTACCAAATCAAGATCTAACTATTTTAAATCAACTCATACCTACATTATTGCAATAAATATATTTTGTTATTTTTTGTTTGGTTGAAAAACACAAATAATTTATAGCAAAATAAAGATTGCACATTAGATTTCAATTATGAACAAAATTCAAAAATAGATAAAATTTACAAAAATATGGTTGAAGTATAAAAAAAGATGGAATTGCAGGTAAAGAGATGATCTTTATTGAAATAAATTGATCTAAATTCTAGTTTGTGTCATGGCTGAAGGTAGACTCCCAAGCTGAAAATATGTGGGGTATTCGATTTCCCAAGTAAACACAATTTATTTTTACCAATGATTGATCAAGAAATTGAAAAGAAAAAGAGTTGTATGAGATGTTAAACAAAAACTATCACCCCAATCAAAATCTATGTTATCTTATCTAGTAAAGTGTTGCATGAAGAATGAATTTCATTCTAATCTGGTATGACTAATCAAATTTGTTACGCATGATAAGAGTTTCAATTATTTATTTTTTGCTATTTAATTCATGACCAAGAGAGATTCATACTAATTTTGGATAGAATGTATAATTATAGCCTCCCATAATATTGCATGCAATATCACCATGATATAAGATCATTATTTTGGTTGGACTTTGCATGGGTCAAATAGATTTGATAGGCTATAAATTCCACATAGTCGAAGATCTCAACAAAACTAGATTTCATTAAAAAGTCAAGATTTTTCTTGTTGAAAGTAGATCATAATTGATCTTGAAATAAAACATGCAATAAATCTAATGTCATGCAACAAATTTAATGCCATGCATCAAAATAGTGATATTACTTCAGATTTTGCATGAGTAAAACAATCAGATTATAAAATTGGTAAATCATAGATTTTATTATTAATTTTTTATATGTACAATTTGATGATCTAAATATTTTAATTTCTATTTTATTTTATATTAATCATTAAAGATTCTATCTAAACTATAGCAAAAATCTTTGCTAGAAAATTTCAATTAAAATACTTAAGCAATTTAAAATTTTCAATTTTTTCTTTGACTAATAGCCCAGTTTATATCAAATTTTTTTGGAATTCTTTCTAAACTATTGTGATAATGTTTGATAGAAAATATAAATTGAATTAATCAAGAAATTTTTATTATATTGATCTCAGTATTAAATGTTTGTTTTATTTTATGTGTTTCTTATTAGTCTACATGTATGAGGAAGTTTGTGACAAAAAAATGATGACAGTCTAAAAAATAAAAAAATAAATCAGACTTTCTTTCCATTCTAGACTAGCATGCAAATCAAAATATTAAATTTACATATAGTCATATGAGACTAAGTTTTTAATAATTTCTGAGTACTGTAGATGTTATAAATTGGTAGGAATTACATGTTTTTAGCAAGCTATCTCAAATAGCATGAAATTATCAAATTATTTTCAACGCAAAGCAAATTTATGGTTTAAAAAGTGGTAAATTGAGCCTAGCTTCAAGGGACTCCACCCTTTGACCCTGACCTATATCACGATAGGGATCATGAAAGGGGTGCTTCCCCTTGACCCCATTGGTGGCTGCCACTCCCAACCCCCACATTTACTTTTTCAACCAAAGAAGAATATAGTGATATAGCTTGCTTAACATGATGTAAATCTAGGCCAGGTTATAAATGAATAACATAGAATTTTTAGCAGCAAGAGGAGGCATGCAAAATCTATCTGCAACAAGGAAACCAAGGACCTCCAAAATTTAGTCACCGAGTATGTTTTCAATTTTTAATTTTCATCAAATAATTCAATAATATAATTTTATCTTCCTTGTATAAAAGAACAGTTAGTATTTTTTGTACAATTCACAATAAAAAAAGAATTGATGACATTTCATTCCATTCATTTCCATCTATATTCAAGAACTAGCTAAACCCATATCCACTTGCATAATAATAGAACTTGTTTGAGAAAGTTAAATTTGAATCATCATTCATTCTTACATAGGTTGAAATGCATTATTCCATATACATTCAAATGTTCATCTTAACATTATATTGTTAGCATTTATATTTTCTTGATATTACTGATATTATACTTGGTTAGAAAAAAATTATTTGTTTTTGGTCTTTATAGGATACTTTAATTACAAAGAGTCATTTTGGAGATGAAAAATTCTACCCATGGCTTTAGCAAGTAGTTGATAGAATATATTGAGTTACCTTTGAAAAAAAAAATAACAAAATTAGCAAGTGTCTATCACTTGGTATTGGTCATCACTAATAAACCAATGCTGGAGAATGTCAACATATAAAAAAATTCATGCCATATTTACAAGCATAATGAATATGCATAGAATTTATGACTAATATTTTTTTGTCATCCGTTTTCAAAAAAATTAAAATATATATATATATATAATTTTAAAAAACCAACAATGAAAACGTTCAAGAATTATTGTCAGCCTTGGTTTGAAAATCAGCTTGCTGGTAGACCAAGTGTTGAAATAAAGAGCCTTGACTAGAAAACCAATTTTCTGGCTAATCAAGGGTAAAAACATAAAAAATAAAAAGAATGCAATTTGACATATGGAATAGTTAATGCAGTTTTTTGACATGGTTACTTACTTATGTGCTCTTATTTCTCAGCATAGCAGGATTGTAATTTTCTCAACACTTTTTTCTAATGTATTTCACTTTGGTTATCATGGAAGCAACACTGAAGACTAAAGGTATTCTATGGTATTTTATTTTACTATTTTATGTTTAAATTTACTTTTAAGTTTTGTTATTACATGAAGACCCACTCTTATAAATAGCTTTGTTCTGGGGAAAGGGACAACCTTCCATCTGATGTATGTAATCTCATCCCACTTCATTCATTTGGAATGTATGAGGACATGCATGAGCTTAGGTGTGGGGGAGGAGAATAGCTTTGAGGATATAAGAATTGGGCTTATCCAACCATACAAAAATAGTTTGATCTTTATTATGGTACATAGTTTTGTTATCCAAACATATAAGAATAGTTTGATCTTGATCATGGTACATAGTTTTGAAAGGAACAAGATTTTTTTATGTCAAAAGTTATTTTTCTATCAAAAGCTACTTTGTGGTAAAAATAAATATGTGTAGACACATCAGGACATTCTCAACACAAGAACCTACTCTCACCTCAATTTTTTTTTAAAAATAAAAATAATGAAAAAAGAAGAAAAGAAAGAAAGAAGAAAAGATGAAGAGAGCAGCATGGAAATTTCACATAAGAACCTGTGTCAAAAGGATCCAAAAGAATCTAAGGATAGTAGGAAAACCCTCTAGACAAGAACCTATCCTTAAATGTCCATTTTTATTGGTCACTTTTGATTGAGATTTTAAAAGATAAGTTTCATTATGCTTGTACCAATGAAATCAATTTGGGAAGCCCATTTGAATTATGAAGCTAAGTCTAACCCATCCATATGTACCATGATGATTTAAATAGTGACATGGATGAGGACATGCATGATATTAGGTGTGGGGGAGATGATGAGTCCATAAAATGGCTCATTATATCCATAAAATAACATCCTTTCTATTGCATTAGAAGTATAACTAAATGTAGTTTCTAAACTTATAGTTTATTTAGAATGAAATAATAAGTATATATCATGGTTATGTCTTTAGAATTATTTTTTATCCATTTGTTAGTTATTTATAATGATTATTGGAAAAAAGGATGTAAATAGGTGCATATACAATTTATACTAAGCTAAGAAATGATTCAAAATACAAAGAGTAACCATTCAAGTATAATGTTGAAATAAGATCTAGTAATCTAGTCAAGTTATGGACTCCTACAAATTTGTTATAAAATCCCACGGTACCTTCAGATTACAACAGGGTTATTACAGTAGCTATAGATTGCAATAGCCTTGCTATGAACCAGGTATAAATTAAAATAGGCTTGCTACAAACTAACTATAGATTACATCAAATCAGCTATAGATTACATCAGATCAGTCATAGATTTCACTAGGCTTGCTATGGATTTCACCAAGCTTGCTATAGATTTCACCAAGCTTGTTATGGATTTCATCAAGATTGTTATATATTTCACTAGGTTTGCTACAGATTTTAGTAAGTTGCTATAGATTTCAACAAAATTGATCTAGACTTCAAGAAACCTGTTATAGACTTGTTTAGGAAGTATTTTTAAAAGTATTTCAATATTTTATCTATCACAAAGAATGCTTTCCATTTAGATTCTATATATATATATATATATATATATATAAACTTTCCATTAAATATTGTATTCAAATATATATTTATGTAATTTTATTTCTGATAATTAGCTCTCTCCATATTTGATGGAGATCAAGATTAGGCAATAATAGATTTATTTATTAGAATAAATATATCTCTCCATATTTTGTAGAGATTGAGATAGGAAAGAGTATCTCAAATGTTATTTATAAATAAAAGTGTTGGTTGGAAGCATAAAATTGTAAATACAGCCTTCCACACCCAAATGAAATAACCAATGAATCAATCGATATAATTTTTTCTTTCCATTATTCTGAGCAGTCATTCTAAAACCTATGTTCTGAATAAATCATCTTCCAAAGAATGAGCTGGCCACTCATTCCAAGGAAGATAGATCAATGTATTTTTATTTTATTCATTTATTTTGTAATTATCATTCTGTTGTAAATTCTTGTTTTATTTCTTTGTTGCTATAAATGTTTTTCTTCTTTACATCTTGTTATAAACCTACAAGTGTTTTATGTGTTTGTCTTTTATTTTCAATTTAGTAGTTTACATTCTACAAGTGTGATTTTATTTTTGCAAGCGTTCTTTAATTTATTCAAGTGTGATTTACTTTCTACAAGTGTGCTTTAATTTCATGCAAGTATGATTTTCAATTCCAGCAAGTGTGTTTTTTAATTCTTGTAAAGTGTGAGGTGTAATAAAAGTAACCATTTGCCAAAGGTCTCTTTCGCCTTTTACATATAGCCTTTAGACACCAGCTATAGATTGACATTATTAAATGAAGAGTATTGATGACACCCATCATCATGCTCCTAATCCAGGAGAGTTCTCACTTAATATAGCCAAGAAATTAAAAATAAACATATAGACTAACTAGTCTATTGATAATAATTATATTAGCATTGTGTATTTTAACATAAAACATATTAAATAATATTTAAATTTATTATAAAAAATGGTGTCCTCATATATTTATTGAATGTAAAAAAGTAAAAAAAATGTTACCTTTTATTTTCATTAAATATTAAAAAACAAAAAAAAACTTTGTACTTTTTATTAAAAAAGAATAGATGAGTTAAAATAAGTAGGGTTATCTTTACCAAAATGAGTTAGTTTACAAGGTTTAGTAAATTTTATACAATAAATAAAAATTATTATATTTTTATTTAATAATAGGTCATCCTAGGGGATGATGCCATCTTTTAATGTTTTAATTTATTTTCATGTCATTCTCCACATTTTTAGGTTTTCTTGGAGGCCTTTTTTTATTAAAATTTCCTCTAATGTTAGGTGCCTTAACCATGACTTGTGGCCTATAAAATGTATTCAGACTTAAGCTCTGGGCTACTATGGTTGTATACATTAATAGGTATAAAAAATAGGTATTTTTCTCTTAATATACAAGTGTAATTCTGATTCTTTTCGATGTGGAAGCCTCTTATCTAAAAAATGGTTTGAAAAGTGTTTATATAGTCATATCATTGAAAATACTTAGAATGGGGCTTATTAGGGACATAGTTCAATATTCATATAACTTTGAATTTGTAAAATTAGTCATTATTTAGTGGGGAGATAGAAGAGGGGAGAAAGGTCACTAGAGTAGTGCACTCTTGACCCCTAGGGCACTCTTGTCATATGGGGGTTTGGTCATGTTTTTGGTTAGGCAGGGTCTAAAGGATGTCTAAGGTTGATAATAATAGATATGGTTACATTTTGGGTTCATCTATAAGCTTAGAAGAGTTTTTAAGGTGGTCAAGAATGATCAAAAGGGACCCTAAGATAGGTTGAGATCTAAGTGTGTAAAAAAATGGTCACAAGTGCACAGTTTTAACTAAATGTTGATTTTGTGTGTCTACATCAGGAGTGAATTTTCCTAACAAAGAATCTTATAGGTTTACTCTAATGGATAATAATGAGTTAAATAAGCAATTGCAAGAGCTATTGAGGAAGGGTTTAATATATGAGAGTTTGAACCCATGTGTAGTTCTAGTTGTGTTAATACTAAAGAAAGGTGGGGGGTGCATAATGGTATGAATTCACATGTAATAAACAAGGTCACCATTAAGTATAGGTTTCCACTACCCAGAATAAATGACTTAATGGATTGTTTGAGTGGATCAAGGTACTTCACTAACTAGATTCTAAAAGTTGGTATCATCAAATCCATATAAGAGAAGGTGATGAATGGAAAGCCGTATTCAAACTGAATGACTGTTATATAAGTGATTGGTCATGACCTTCAATTTATCAAACACTCAAAGTACATTCATGAGACTCATGAATAAAGTTATTAATCCTTTCATGAGTAAGTTTTTAATAATATATTTGGATGACATTCTAATTATCAATCATTCTAAGGAGGAGCATTTGAATCATTTGAAGTTGGTTTTGGATAAGTTGAAGGAAGAGTAATTGCTAGTAAACTTGAAAAGTGCAGCTTAATACAAGAGGAGATAGTATATTTGGTATTTTTAATCTCAAGATATGGGTTGAATAAGCACCCCAAGAAGGTGAGGTAAATTATGGAGTGGCATTCACCAAAAAATATGTTTGAAGGGATTTCCATGGGTTAGCGATTTTCTATAGAAAGTTTATAAAAAACTTCTTTCACATATGTACACCTATAATAGAGAATATGAAGGGAAATAATAATAAATTTCAATAAAATGTTGCAATAGAGAGTAGATTTTAGTTTTTGAAGAGAAAGGTTATAAAATAATCAGTGTTAAACCTTACCATATTTTGGTAGAGTATTTCAGGTTGATTGTGATGCAATCAAAATAGCCATATGAGTAGCGTTGAGACATGAGGGTAAGCCCATTACCTATTTTAGTGAAAATTTGGATTATTCTAAGAAGAATTATTTGGGCTATGACCTAGAATTCTATGTAATGGTGAAAGCTCTCAAGAAGTGGCAACATTACTTGTTATCAAAGGAGTTCATTTTGTACATGGATAATCACAGTGAGGTAATGATTCCATATTTTTTGTTGTGGATATATTTTTTAATATGGATTAATTTATAGAATGTAATAAAACTAATTATTCCACACACATTGTAGTTTTTTTAATAAATTACTAGATTGTATGGATTGCATCAGAGTATTATATCAGATAGAGATATAAAGTTTATTAGACACTTCCAATGGACACTATAGAAGAATTTGGGTACTGAATTAGACTTAAATTTAACATATGACCCTTATATGTATAGATAAATTAAGGTGGCGAATTAGAGTCCTGGTAATTTATTGAGACATTTGGTTGGTGACAAGCCCAAATAGTGGGACTTGATGTTGGCACAAGCTGAATTTACTTCTAATGATTTAATCAATTGGAGTATGAAAATGAGTCCTTTTTAGATAGTGTATGGTAGAATCCCTAGAGGCATATGTGAATTGAGAAGTAAAACTAGCATGATTCAAAGAAACATAGAAGGTGAAGACTAATCTCAGGCTATGCATGATGTGCATCAAGAATTCAAGAGAATACTTGAAGAGAATGGTGAAAAATGTAAGCAACATGTTGATATGTAAAGGAGATAAGTGAATTTTAAAGTTGGGGACTTGGTGTTGGAACATTTTCATAAGGAAAGGTTAAAAAAATGTGAATATAAAAAACTCAAGCAAAAAAATATTAGGCCTTGCAATATTTTGAGGAAGTTCTTAGCTAATGTGTATAAGTTTGTGTTGCCAGATGGAGTAGGTATTTCATGTAGATTCAATGCAGTTGATTTATACCTATATGTGGAATGGGAAAAATGATGACATGGATTTTTAAATTGAGTATTATGAGTAGTTACCACAAGCAGTTAAAGAAGAGATGGAAACTATTCTAGATATTTGAGTTGGCAAGAAAACACAAGGCCATGAGTACTATGAGTACATGGTCAAGTGGAAGGATAGAGCAACTAAAAACACAACATGGATGAATGCATATAATGTTTTCAAACATTGTAAAATTATATAATATCTCACCACAAGATCATGAATTAGAACTCATGATCCTTTTATTTTATCATGGGTGCCTTATGTAGGTGCATCCATGGTAGACAAACTATCTTCCATTAACCAAAAACATAGTTTTTATTTTCAAATTATTTTTCCTTACCTTTGATTTGGTGTATGTCATTTCATGTTATTATCTTTTTTCTCATCTTAGGCCATTCGAAATAGGGTTAGACCAAACTCTGATTTGGTCTAAGTTTTACCTTGGAGATATTTATTCTAGCTTTTAGTTATAATCAGGTTTTCTTTTCCTCATTTGGCCTTGGTGCCTTTTAATTTGTTCATAGTTGTAATCATAACTTATTATACCACTTTGGTCTTCATTGAATGCATGCAAGGTTTCTATGATAATTAAAATTCAAATTGATTAAGTCATTGTGTGGCTTGGTGTGGAGGTTTTTTTGCTAATTGGTACTTTATACTTGATTAAGTATTTGTTTCATTTCGTTTGTCAACCCTTTGCTAACCAAATTTCATTATACTGATTAGGACTTGAGGAACTAATTTATGATTTAATAGTGGTAATTAGGATTTATGTTATTGATCTAATCTATGTTAAGCCTTATGTATATCACCTTTTATAATTAGGGTTTAATTGTTATTTAGATCTTCAACATATTCGATAATGTAATGCAATGTTTATCAGATCAAAAAAACTGATTAGAACTTGGAGGTGACCATTTGATTTTTGTAGAGATGATCATACTTTTATTATTAACTATTTATTGATGATAGATGAGTTGTATACATAGTATTATGCATGATCAATCCCCGACTATGTTTGTGGTGTCTTTGAAATAAATATTATAATGGTAATCGAGACTCAAAACCCAAATAGAACTGAGTTTGAATTCATAAGTGTTGGCTTTGGTATTTATTGAAATAATACTAAATAGGTATTTAATGGTGGCACTGAGTATTTGCATTTATAATAGGCTTTGTTATGTCTATTAGGTCATGAGGCATTGCAAGTGGGATATCATGTGGTGTACAAGTTTCAAAACCTGACTAGAACCATACCAAGCTCTTGCCATGGGTGTTGTGTTATTTGGTAATAGAATCCCAAATAGATTAATAATGCATACACTAAATATTTTGTAGTTATATTCATTATTTCAAACCATATTAAGTTGATATATAGTTAAAGTGATTGAACATATTGTTAATTAGGGAATGGACACTCAAATTTTAAAACATTTAAATTTCTTATTTAACCATGCATATATCTATCCAATAAAAAGTGTGTTTAATCTATTAATATTTGTTCCTATAGGTCTTGATTAGGTCTAACAAATTTTATACAACATTTTTTTGAGTCTTTTTTCTATGTTTAGAGCTGTATAAGTGGTGATGGGAAGATGAAATGCCATGGGATGTTTGGGAACCTCTAGGATCATAACATTCCTACCTATAAAGGAAAAATGGCATTGGATTTGGTCTATTCTTCCATTGAAGATTATTGTTGAATTTGGTATTGTTATTTTTTCTCTCTTCTTGACATTGGTGAAGCGTTATGCTACTAAAATTTACATTTAAAACTTGTCATTGAAACTTTCTATATTATTTTCGTAGTTTTCTTCAAGATGAATAAAAGGAATGGTTTCATGTATTAAGTTCTACAATTTATTTTTGAAGTTTAGTTATTAATAATGAATGTGTTTGACCAAATTAAGAATGGTAGATGAAAATATTGTCATTAATTGGAACTCCAGCCTGTGTGTGCATCAATTTTGGTCAAATAGGGATGTGTATTTTATTTTATATTATATGTGAAACCAAATATTATTGACTACTTAGTGGGTATTATGTAATTATAGTAGGTATCATAAGGTTAGAAGGGTTTATGGACTATTTTTATTCTTCTTCAATTCCCATATTTGGTCTTACATTTAAATGGGTATTGTTGACTAATTTGACCACAAGTCAAATTAGGTCAACCTCCTATAGTTGAAAACTTGTCATAGGGTCCCTTAGGGTTTTAAATTTCTATCATGGTCCTAGTGATGTCATTTAATGAGTCTTTATCCTTGATCATATTCATTTCTAGTCCTTAGTGTCATTTTATGTCATATAAGGTCATTTTGAGTCATTTATGGGACTAGTACGATTTATATAGAGGGACAAGCATTCAAAAATGTATTTAAACATCCCCCTTGTTAGAATATGTTATAATAATATTTTATAAATGACAAAATGTAGGTGTAATGTTAGAATAAGAATATCAATGGCAGTTTAGGTAGTTTTCAGTTGTTTTATGGCATATACAACATATTTGGCATATGGAAGAACTTCATGAATGTGTATTTAACTCCCATAAATTAACTTACACACTTTATCAACTTTGAAAATATCAAAAATGATATAAATTTTTTCTATCTCTCCATTATTCTCCTAGACAAGCAAAAATGGTCAACAAGTCTTAGCATGGTATAGATAAGAGGAGGTGAGTTTGAGTTAGTGCACTTGGTGGGTGGTAGTGCTCATTTTCTACTTAAAATCCATGGAAATTATCATGGGATTCATTACTTGTGCTATATGAACCATTTCTTAGAGTGTTAATGACTATTTTTTGTTTGCTCATTCCCATACCCTTCAGCTTCCTTCTTTGTTTAGATTATTCTGAGAAATCCAAGTTTTGTACATGACATTGGAGAGTGTGAATAAATTTATCAAGTGATTATAAGCCTATTTTAATGTGTGTAATTCAAATAATTGGCATGAACTATCTCATTTTATTAGGACTCCACTAAGGTCTGTAGACAATTATTTTCATCAATTATAGAGGTTTCTTCTTCCTATGTTAGTTTTGAAATTAAATTTGATGTTGTTTATCACCTCTCAAAAAATGATGTGGTTAGAAATTTTTTGAAGGTGTTGTTTAATAAATGTTCTATGTGGTTGCAAGGACACAATCACATACATACATAGTCATATTGCCTGCAATAACCACCTACAGTTAAATTAGCTTGAGCATTGACCAATCATGGTGATGACAAAAGGAGGTTTAAACATGGTAAGAAGACTCCCAAGGTGTGATAAATGAGGTGAATCCATTCAAAGGTGATAAAATTGGTTTTGAACCCCAATTCAATGGACACTAGCTTAGATTTTGCATGTCCACCTATAGGCAGCTCCATAGAGGTCTAAGAGATTTGGAATGCAATAATTTAAACCCAATTGAGACCTTAATTGAGATTTGAGGCCATTGAGAGATCCATTATGAAAATTGTGATGTCATTTCATCTAGGCAGACTTGAGTTCAAGGTTGCAAGTGGAGAAGTTACAAAAGGGACACATTACCTTAGTTTCTTTGAATCATGTTTTGCTCATACATTTGATGCTTTCATAGTAGAGTGACATGAGTTATAGACAAGTCCCATTGTTTAAATCATGAATCCCAAGTATAGGGGAAATATTTTGACAAGATATATAGGTTATTTGGTTAAGAGAAGGTAGTATGAATAATTTTCCATTCCTAGCTAGTTTTTACTATAGACATTCAATGAAATTTATAGTACTTAAAGCTAAAATAATCCTATTAAATAATAATGACCTATAATTAGAATGGCTATATGGTTTATAGACTTAAGAGGAACCCCAAAAAATATTGAAAAGTCTTACTGACTTCAAGAGAAACAAAAAATAAAGGATCAATATTCAGACCCTAATGCACACCTACAGGAAACTTGAAGAAGTATGAGTGGCAACTCACAGTCTATCATAATCACATGTTACTCATGATAGTAAAACATGCATGCTTGTCTAATGGCCAAAAAAATTAAATGATTGAATATTCATAGGTTAAATTCAGATTATTCCACTTACTATGTGTTTTTTAACACACACTTTCATCTACAAGAACCTTATGTTATTGAGGAAAATGCACCTACAGTCTGCTATAATAGACAAACTGGCCAAAGCTAATAAAGAGGGAAGTTATAAGGTTCGTTGGGGTATCTAATGGATTCAAGATGACTGAAATGATTCTCATATTAGTGATGATCATATCACATGATGCTCAAATAAATAAATAGGTTAGGAATACTAACCTATAACCATAGTCTTGGCATTTTTCAAGACCCTAGATAGTCAAACCATATAAGTGTGTCTTGAGAAATTTGGGAGTTTGATGGATTTATAAAGGTGATCCAACCTTTTAATTTGGTTCATATGGTCCTCATGACCCAATATAATCTCCATAGCTTCACTTTGACTAATTAAATAAGGGAGATGCCCTTTGTTTTATCTCAGACAGAGGGCACTCCTAGATAGTAAAGTCTACAGGTTTGGCGAGTAAATGGTAATGGGATGAGATGGAAATCCTTAGAGAATTTTAGAATGATATGGGAGGTTTTTTTTATCATGAAAAAAGATTGATAATTTTTTTGTAGTCAGCATGAGTACTCAAGGTGGTCATGGTCAAATAAAGTACAATCGGGCCTATTCGGCCTAGGACTATACCTAAGCCCTACAAGGGTCTACCCATAACTTACATTACCACATGATCATTATAAAACATGTGATGACCTTTATGGGAGAGTATTTTATGATCTATAACCTTTGGTTTGTATGGGATCACAAAGAGTTGGTCATTTTGACCTATTTCCATTACAGGGGTATGTAGAATGCATTATAAAGCTTGATAGTTTATCTTCAATATCTCACACCTGTACAGACACTAAGCATGGTGAACCAAGGATCTATGCATGGTTTAAGGAGGTCCATAACTTATTATTAGTGAATTTTTTTAAGGTTTGAACATCCAAGTATTATAAATTATCATTAAGAACCAAAACTTATTAAAACCCTCCTAAAACCCTATCTTTGACTCGATGGAGAAGAAACTAATGGAGATACACTCACATGGGCTAGTATGGTATTTAAATTATTTTTTAATTATGGAGGACTCTCTTAGGATCCTTCCCACCTAATTGATTTGTATTGTACTTGTATAGACAAGGCCTAAAATAGGTTTTTTTACAAGTTTGTGATTGTTTTATAGGTATAGAAGAAGATGAATAGGTGAGAACCATTGGAGGTGGTAAATTGGGACCTATTATAATGATCTATATACATTTTTCACCTCATACAAACACATAAACATCTATGCTAACTCATTCACCTTAGGCAGTCTTTAGAAGATAATGGAAATGGAGAGTGACTGCCAAGTGAGAAGATGATAAGTCTAATTGGGGATATTTTTAAGGTCTAATTCATGGAATGGAAGGTAGATGGGTCTTATACCAGTGTCTTAACACCTCTTTCATATAATTGGTTGAGAAACTAAAGGCCACTTGGGTGAAAAATGTGAAGAATGAGGCCAATTGGGCTAATGAAATATTGTAAATGATGAGTACAAGTATCATGAAGAATACTAATAGTTAGGAAAGAATATGATGACTATAAAAGATTTTTTATAACCCCCCTTATATATTACACATTTTTAAACTCTCCCTATTCTAGTTTCAAGTGCTCAACATATGCCTCATCATGAAGGCAGTTTTCAAGAAGACCATTTGAAGACCTCTATGCCAGTTTTAGAGAGTTTTATTCTTCAGATGGACATTTGTCCAAGAGGACCTTATATACCTTTGTTATTTACTTCATTATTATTCAATGTAACTAGTTTCAAAGCCTTAACATGTGGTATTGTGACCCTTGAACTTGTTTCATTCTCTTTCTTCTCATATATTCTATAAATGCAGGCCATTTTGGCTCTTGTATGGGAATTCCACACCTAGTATGGAAAATAATTATTGGTTTGATACTATATTTTGCATTTTAAATAATATATGCAATATATTTTTGGGTTCACAAATTATCTTGTCTAATTATGTGAAGAAATGTATAGTGAAAGGTCAAGTGATTGATATCTATACCTGTTTTCTCTCAATCCTTCCATGTTTGATGCAAGTTATTTCCACTATAACAAGTCACATGAAGTGTTATCAAGTAAATCGGTCTATATCAAAGTGTTATTAATATCCTTATTGTCTACAAATTACTTATATTTCACTCACCCTAAGTAATTTCATGTATATCACCTCCATGTGTGAAATACTAATGTTAGAATAACTCATGATTTTAAGGTTAGTGTTATGAGTCATGTCTCTTAGTGAAATTATATGTTGGTCTAATGGAGATATTTATATTTTATCACCTATTTATATTATCTTACTTACATTTCTAATTTTATCCCTTTTCAAATAAGTAAACAATTAGTGTAGGTGATAAGCATTCAAGGATCAATATAGGGAACTAACCCTTAAATCTAGAGGTCTACCTCTATCATAGGCAACCCAAAGGCCTATAGGTATTATAATGTTGCCCAAATATTAGATTAGTCTTGGAAAACCAACTCTAGGGTGAAATATTTTGTGAAAATGATTATGGCATGCCCAGTGGGATCATTATCTTAAAGACATCTTGTCAAGGTGAATGTTGATCTTGATAACATCATAGTTGCATATGGTATTATACTCAGCATTTGGTGACTCCATTCAAGGTAATATCTAGTTTTAAAACATTTTTTTATCATATTATTGTGTTCATACTTAATTTTCCTTTCTAGGTCATCCACTAGTAGAGCTTTCAATCCTATAACCCACTCCTTCAACCTGAATGATGCAGAAGCATCTACAATAGCTTCATGGAGGACTAGTTGAGGTCATCAAACATGAAAATTCAAATGATGTTCTAGTGTGAAGTTGAATTCAACTTCAAATTCTTGTTTTCCCTCCAAATTGTGTTTAGATTTCAAACCTTTACCTTGAGAGTAAATGTAATTGTCAAAAGTGAAAAGTGAAAAGGTAAAATTAGGTAAGAGAGAATCCCCATGTTGGAAGCCAATCTTGGCTTAAAGAGCAAATGAGGGGAGTGGCTGAAATCTTTCAACCGTACAATATTAGTTGAGATAAATCTTCTCCATATTAGTATATTGGTTAGATTGTAAATCTTTCTTGTTGGTCTTAGTGCCCAAGTTGGCATAGGAGACTCTTTCAAAGAGTAATAAATGTAATGAAAGAAAGAAGAGAGGAGTACGTAAAAGGAGAGAGAGAGAGAGAGGATCTCCTTTAGGGAGAGGAGGAGTCATGAAGGCCATTCGGCCTGTATTATCTTGTTTTGACCATGGATAAGTAAAAGGATCCATTGCAAAGAAATAGAGAGAGGATCCAAATGCTATAGAATCGATTACCAAGGAAGTGTACAGGGGGTTTCCATTTTGGTTTGGCTCCCATGTGGATATGGCTTCAATTTTGAGTTGGTTTCCATTTTGATATGCCTTAAACCCATTGACGAAACCCATGAGTCGGATACCTTCAGGTTGGGCTATGTTGTCAAAATCCGTGGAATGGTTGGGCAAAATTTATACAGTCACAGACGGTGATTTGAGTAAGTCCGAATGGGGTGGATGGGGAGCTTGCCGTAGAAGGCTGTGATTCAAATCAAAGGAGATTCTATTTGAAGGCATGTAGACCCAAATGAGGTGAGCTGAGGCATCTATGTTATTTGGCATTGGCAGCAGATTTCAATGAGAACAAAGATTCGAACTTGTAAAGGGAACTTTATCCTATTTTGTAATGTCTTCAGGCCAGGGTGAATGTGTATTATTTGCAAGTTCAATGTTAGTATAGACCCAAGCCAGAAAGGGAGATCGCCTATTTTGTAAGGCCTTTGGCCTATGGCAAATGGAGGTATATTTGTAAGTATGCAGACCATTGAGTCTTCGCCTATTGTGTAAGGTCTATAGGTCATAGGTGAATGATATAGGTTGTAGGGCATACGTGGACGGTTTGAAATTTGGATTCTAAAATTTGTAAATAGGCTCAAAGCTTTGAGATGGAATCATACAGTGGCCCGTAGCATCTCAAGCCACATTTAACGAGCTGATTTTGTACAGATCTAATAGCTTTTGCCACAGATTTAAAATCTTTTCTTTCTCCTCAATCTATTGCTGGGAAATGTTGCTAAAAAATTGGAAGTGTTCCAGCCAAAATATTATTGAAAAGTAGCGTGGCTCTGAGTTAGCTTCTTGAAAGGTTTAGAATTTGTGCAAAGCTTGGGAAGTTTTAAATCAAATGAAGATAGATGGTGCCTGCTTGAGCAAAGATCAAAGCACTTTTGGCTTTTTGATAAGATTGGAGGCTTCTTTTGTGGAATTTCACTTCAAACCCTCTCTTACGAGAAGTGCAGAGATCTAATCCTCTATTCTAGAAAGTGCAGAGATCCTTTACGGGTTTAACCTGTGCGTTGTGTTTTTATCAAGAAGAAAACACTAAATTTTGTCCCATCCACAACACTTTGTTATTTGTAGCGACAATTTGAGGCAGAGAGTTAAATTTCATACATTTACAATGGGTTAAAGAGGAATTTATTGAAATCTTTAAATTTAGTGTTTCCTAAACATAATGAACGATTTTCGTAGTGCATCATTTTGGTATCAGATTTTGAAGCTCTTGGGAATTTGGTAATTTGTTGATGGTTATGTTGAATCAAGATTCCTAATGAGTTGTTATAGGATTTTTGAATGAAGTTTTAGTAAATCCAAGAACTAGAAGAACCTACTGAAGAAAAGAATAGGAAGTCTTGAAGCTAATTAAAGCTTGGAAACGAGAGAGAAGAGCTCATGAAGGCTCAATAAATGGTGACCCAAGGTAAAGTAAACTTGGATTTGTGATTTGTGTTTGTTGAAGTGTTGTATAAAGAGTTGTTGCAGGCCATTGACTCAAACTGTGAGGTTAAGTAAAGACATTAAGTAGAATCAAAAGACTAGGATGCAAAAGGCCTAGGTGAGATCAAAGAGATTGTCAAAAGGCCAGTCAAGGGGAAATGCTTGGGTGAGACAAGTGGACCTAAAGGGATCAAGAGACCAAGGTGGAAAAGACTTGGGTGAAGATCTTAGAAATTGAAATATTGCTGAGAAAAGAGCAGAGCAGTAAGGTACATGAGGGCACCAAGGAGAAAACAAGCATCCAAAAGAAGAAAAGTATGACCAGTATTGAAATTGATAAAGAGATTGCTAGTTTGAAAAGAGATTTAGCTAAGTTTACAGATAGATATGAGTCTTGGATGCAGATAGACAATCAAGCATGGGTATAGCCAATGAGGAAGAGGTTGAAGTGGCCAATTAATCTCCTAATGAAGAGGAGAAGAAGGCAAAATGAGATTGCCAAGAAGAGAGAAGCCCATAGAGGCTTGAAGAAGATAAGAAGGTTGCCAAGTGAGCAACAAAAAGAAGAAAGAAAAGATGAAGTGCCAGGAAGAGCACTTGAAAAGATAAGAGTGTTGGTGAAGAGAACACTCATGGAGACATTATGGTCTCTTGTTTTTATTTCTAATATTGTCTTTGAGTGGGTAAATGCAGGTATGAGTAGCCTTGTGAATAAGGTCAAGAGAAAGGCCTCGAAAAGTGAAGAGATTGGGGTAATACAAGAAACCAAGCACATACAAGAATGTGCAAACATGAGAGAGGAGATTGTTGTTATATACCAAGAAGAAGGAATGAATTTTCAAATGCATGAGAAAGATGTTGGAGACCTTGTGCAAGAAAATGTTGAGAAGGAGGAGTAAATTGCATTCCATGATGCCATGGAGTACCTTGAAGAAGCAAGTGAAAAACTATGCACAAAAGAGGAGAGTGCAATCAAAGAAGCCATGCAAATAAAGAAAACCATGAAGCAGCCCATCAAGGAGGTAAAGGTGAATTATAGTATTGATTTTTCTCATCCACTTCATTATGGAACAGCTATTGAACAGGTTGCAAAATTCCACAAGGAAGTAGTGGAAGTCCTTCATCATGCCAATGAAGAAGAGGGTATAGAATACTATGATGACTTGAAAAACATTCCAATAGAACAAAGGAAGGAAACACACCTAAATAAAGTGAATGCAAGCAAGGAAACTATGAGGAAAAGTATGGCTAAACATCAAGCCATTGAAAAGGTAAAAATAAGTTCAAATTCTAATTTTGCACATGCATATAAGAGTAAGACTACTGATGTATAGATGGAGATGAAGAAAATCAATAAAAAGCCTTCACATCTAGCAATAGACCATGGCTAGGTGGTACCAAAATGGCTCAAGGGATCAGCAAATCAAGATGATGACTCAAGCAAGAATCAAATACAAAGCATGAAGGAAGAAGTAGAATGAAAAGTGAGCAAGGCCAGCTGTCAAGCAAGATAACATGAAGCTGTCAAAGAGAAGAAATTGGTTGGTGAATTGAACAAGTGTCATCCTAAAGTTATGAAGAAGGTATAGATGGCTAAAGGTGAGAAAGAAAATTTCTCAAAGAATAATGAGGTAGAGCATGAGGATACAAAGATGAAAGGTAAGTCAATTGCTTGCAATAAATGGGATAATGATGTTTTTGAATCATTTAATGATATTTTCATGAGGAATGAAAAATGGAAAGTGGCTATGTGGACTAATATGCAGCAAGGAGAGAATTCCAAATGGATGGATGCTGAGGAAAGGGGAGAGTATGCAGCAAAGTAATGCCTCATTGAAAACAAAGAACAAACAAGATGGCTTCAAGCAGAGATTGAAGAGAGTAAGGAGACACAAGGTAAGGATGCTTCAATTGTATTTGATGAGTATATTGAAGAATTTGGTTTGCATGAAGACAAGCTAAGAAAAGATGAGATAAGAGGTAAAGGGCAAGTAATTCTTAAGAAAGAAGGACCCAAGTTTGATGAAGAGAATGGTGAGATAGATGAGATCTTACTAAAGGAAGAGTTGAAGATGTTGGAGGAGTTGTTTGGTCATTCAAGAAAGATGAATGAAGGTACAATCCATGGTGAAGACACCATTGGGAAGAGTGAAATAAGACAAGAGCAAAGTAAAGAGGCAAGGACAGTTTTGATCAAAGAACAAGAATGTGAAGATAGCCAAGAGGCTTCATGGCCTAAAGATTTTGATTCTAAGGTGGCTTTGAATGTTTTGTATGCAGGTATGAAGGTTGCTAAAGTGAATGATAGACATGAGTCATTGGAGAAAATCATGAAACAAGAACAATAAGAAGATCCTGAAGACATGTATGAAGATGAAGAAGCATGGAAGCGGGAGATAGCAGCTGAGAAAGAAATGAGAAGAAGGACATATCTAAAGAGGAAGAAAAGTAAAATTAAAGATAAAGACTATTCCAAACAAAGACAAGTATTAGTATTGGTAACAAGACCTTGGGATCTAGGAATATAGTGAAGACTAATGCATGAAGGAAGCATTTCATTTGAACTAGGTTCAAATCTTTTCTATAGGGAGAGTATGATGCAGGAGCATCTACAATAGCTTCATGGAGGACTAGTTGAGGTCATCAAACATGCAAATTCAAATGATGTTCTAGCGTGAAGTTGAATTCAACTTCAAATTCTTGTTTTCCCTCTAAATTGTGTTTAGATTTCAAACCTTTACCTTGAGAGTAAATGTAATTGTCAAAAGTGAAAAGTGAAAAGGTAAAATTAGGTAAGAGAGAATCCCCATGTTGGAAGTCAATCTTGGCTTAAAGAGGAAATGAGGGGAGTGGTTGAAATCTTTCAACCGTACGATATTAGTTGAGATAAATCTTCTCCAAATTAGTATATTCGTTAGATTGTAAATCTTTCTTGTTGGTCTTAGTGCCCAAGTTGGCATAGGAGACTCTTTCAAAGAGTAATAAATGTAATGAAAGAAATAAGAGAGGAGTACGTAGAAGGAGAGAGAGAGAGGATCTCCTTTAGGGAGAGGAGGAGTCATGAAGGCCATTCAGCCTGTATTATCTTGTTTTGACCATGGCTAAGTAAAAGGATCCATTGCAAAGAAATAGAGAGAGGATTCGGATGCTATAGAATCAATTACCAAGGAAGTGTACAGGGGGTTTCCATTTTGGTTTGGCTCCCATGTGGATATGGCTTTAGTTTTGAGTTGGTTTCCATTTTGATATGTCTTAAATCCATTGACAGAACCCATGAGCCAGATACCTTCAGCTTGGACTATGTTGTCAAAATCCGTGGAATGGTTGGGCAGAATTTATACAATCACAGATGGTAATTTGAGTAAGTCTAAATGGGGTGGATGGAGAGCTTACCATAGAAGGCCATGAGCTGAATCAAAGGAGATTTTATTTGAAGGCACGCAGACCCAAATGAGGCAAGCTAAGGAATCTATGTTATTTGGCATTGGTAGCAGATTTCAATGAGAATAAAGATTTGAACCTGTAAAGGGAGCTTTATCCTATTTTGTAATGTCTTCAGGCCAGGGCAAATGCGTATTATTTGCAAGTTCAATGTAAGTGTAGACCCAAGCCAAAAAGGGAGATCGCCTATTTTGTAAGGCCTTTGGCCTATGGCAAATGGAGGTATATTTGTAAGTATGCAGACCATTGAGTCTTCACCTATTGTGTAAGGTCTATAGGTCATAGGTGAATGATATAGGATGTAGGGCATACATGGACAGTTTGAAATTTGGATTCTAAAATTTGTAAATAGGCTCAAAGCTTTGAGATGGAATCATACAGTGGCCCGTAGCATCTCAAGCCACATTTAATGAGCCGATTTTGTATAGATCTGACAGCTTTTGCCATAGATTTAAAATATTTTCTTTCTCCTCAATCTATTGTTGGGAAATGTTGCTAAAAATTTGGAAGTGTTGCAGCCAAAATATTATTGAAAAGCAGCATGGCTCTGAGTTAGCTTCTTGAAAGGTTCAAAATTTGTGCAAAGCTTGGGAAGTTTTAAATCAGATGAAGACAGATGGTGCCTACTTGAGCAAAGATCAAAGCACTTTTGGCCTTTTGATAAGATTGGAGGCTTCCTTTGCAAAATTTTGCTTCAAACACTCTCTTACGGGAAGTGTAGAGATCTAATCCTCTATTCCAAAAAGTGCAAAGATCCTTTACGGGTTTAACCTGTGCGTTGTGTTTTTATTAGGAAGACAACATTGAATTTTGTCCCATCCACAACACTTTCTTATTTTTAGCGACAATTCGAGGCAGAGAGCTAAATTTCATACATTTGCAATGGGTTAAAGAGGAATTTATTGAAATCTTTAAATTCAATGTTTCCTAAACATAATAAATGATTTTCTTAGTGTATCACTGAACTTCCTCTTGAAGTTCAACATCCTCGACCCATCTTGATCTTTGAAGAACAGGAGGACTTTTCAAGCTAATAAGATCAAGAGAGTGAAGAATAAATTGAGTAGAACATGTCTAGGAAACATGCCTTCCTAGCTTTTAACACTAAAAATCCCATCCATCTCATATGATGATATACCCCTTAATGCTACCAAAATTGTTCCCACATTTATTGGTGAAGATCATGTCACTCCTAGTCAACATATTAGGGATATCTCAAACTTCTATAGTTTTCACAATGCCACTGATGTCAACACTACCATTAGACTCCTTGCCATGTCCCTTAGAGTGAATTACTTGATTGGTATAAATGTTTTCCCAAAGGGTGTATCACAACTTGGGATGATTTTAAAGAGTTGATAGCATAGAGGTTTGAAGATAAGAGTGGTCCCACATCACTCATTCATTAGATCAATGTGATTCAAAGATCCCATAAAGAGATGATACATGATTTTAAGGAGATATTCTAAAAGACTTGGCACAAGCTGCCTCTTCTCATGAGACCACCTACAAGCTTTGTATTCCCTACATATATAAGGGATATTGGTGTGATCCATAAATGTACCTCAAGAGAGGAGGTTAGTATGGTGTTAGTTATAAAAATAATGAAATCAATACACTAAACAAAGCTAACATCTCTAGGCCTAGATGATGTGGGGGAGCTTAGTAAATAAATCAAATGAAAACACAACTAAAATGCAAAGAAATGAGAACTTTCCTTACCTTCTTTGATTGCCCAAGATTATGTGCCCATTGGCTTTCTCATATTGTGCTCAATAGGTCTTCATCAATGGAGCTTAGCTATCTCCACCTCCTCTTGGCACCATGTTTGGATTGTGGTTCTACTTAGCTTGGCTTAGAATTTTGGCATTATAACACTATGTTTGCATTCATGCCCAAATTCTTGCAGAATAACTTTACTCTATCCAAGCTCTCTAAATGAAGAGATATAGGCTTGCTTTTATAGGCTTTGAAATCAACTTGGAATGGGTTAAATCCTTACCTTGGTTGGCTTAGCTAACCCCAATAGGGTTAATAGGTGTCCAAAATCTCATGATTAGCATGGATAGGTGTGCTTTGAGATATTTTGCATTTGGACAACTTGCAAAAGGTAATGATTAGCTTTTAGTATGCTCTTGATATTTGAATTTTCCCTTTTTGATAATTAATTTATTTTTTCATGGATGAATTAAATTAGGATTTGATGTTAAATAACCCTTATTAGGCTTTTTGAACATTTGTGTAATATTTGGATTAAATGATGGTGTATTTATTCAATTTAATTTATTTAATAGGCTAAATTGATTTATTACATGGTTATGAAGCCAAATTTGAGACTTATAGGAATTCTTATGCTAGATGGTTAATGGTTGACAAGAATTGGTCTAAAGTTGGGTATGAAGCCATTGGTGGCTAATTTTAGATGTCTATAGTTTGCCCCTATTTGGGAAGATGTTAAAAACTATAGGCACAACAATGTCTTCTCAAAGATTGAGAAAAGGACTATATGCCAAAAAAGAAGATGATGATTGAAGAAAAAGCTCCTGACAATGTTTGGGAAGCCTAGGATGATGCCCCTTTGAGGGAGTGGCCATCATATTTATTGATGGATAGTCCTTAGAAAAAGAATCAAGAAGAAAGGTGTAAATAACCCTTGGGTGAGATTAATCCAAATGATAAAATGCTTGCATGCATTGATTTTAAAAAGTATTGATTTTCCCAAAGGTAGTTATAATCAGGAATAAAAGTTAAAATAATGATTTATCCATAGGTGGTTATAATCATTAAGATGACCTAGATTGGATAAATATGATGTTTGATATGGTTGTGCACTAGAAGGGTAGATTAGCAAACATGACTCAATGATAAAACTTGTTGCACAAATTAAAGATGAGAGGGTGCAAACGTAGATGTGATGGTATAATGACTAAAAAAGCCATAAATAACCAGGCATATGAGGATACAAAGTGATGAAGGAGATGGATAGAAGAATAAGATTGACAATAGAAAAGATTCAGCTATACCTTCCAATGAGGGTATGTTCATCCTTATTAGTATTTATATAACTAAAATGGTCAATGGGTTGATTTGATCAAGATGGGTGGAAGGATTTGTCAAGGTACCAAGGAGAAAATTTTGTGGCTCCATTGCTTGTATAACCTCTTGAGATATTTTTTGCTATAGCACATCATGGTAGGCATCATGATAAAACACCATGAAGACTTGGTCAAAATATATAAAAAAATTGACTCTCGATCTAATAAACATTTAAAAACAACACACCAATGATAAAAACCATTATTACAATGTTGACATATGAATATGGATAGACTCAAGAATATTGGGCAAAGAATCACCCAATGAACACATGTAAACTAAGTTGAGGTAACAGTGATGAAAGTAAAAAAATATGCAAGTGAACAAACAAACAAACAAATATAAATCCTAAAAACAAAAGAAATAAAAAGCATCCTAACAATGGATTTGCCCTAGTAGGGCGGTTCAAGGATGACTAAAAAGGCTTAGATAGGAAAAATGTTTTTTTTTTGGATTTTGAAAAGTAATGAATGTTTTTGGAATTTTGAGCATCTCAAATCAATAGAGAATGATGAGACACTAAATGGTCCAAGCTCACAAAATAGTGAGAGCATGGAAAACTTGAATTGATGATCGTAAAATGGTGAGAGCATAATGGCAAGGGGGACTCAGTTGACCTCAACATGAATTGAGCACAACCCACATAGTCCTAAAATGGATCTAGTTCATAGTAATTCCACCTTTTAATGAAGTAATCTGACTAGTGTAGCAATCAATTCAAACAAAATAGGCAAAGTGGCATAGTATGACATAAGAATGACTAGTTGGTATGTCAAGGCATGATAAATAAATATTGCCCCTAGTTTCCCATAAGTAGTTATAACTAGGATATAAATGATTAGATCAATGATACTACTTTGCCCATAGGTGCTTATAATTAGTAGCAAGAATGGTGAACACTAATTTGCCCATGTAGGTGGATATAATCAGGATCACATAAACAAACATGATGATGGAAGTCAACAAGAAATTAAGGATGAAACTACTAAACTTCTATCTTACAACCCCAAAATACTACCTCTATCTAGATTTCTTGAAATAAATTTTAAAATTTATTTGATTCATCTTGTTGAAAATGTGAAACCAATGGATGAACCAAGGTCAAAGAGGATATGATAGGTTAGATCAAAACATATTTTGGTAAAATAGAATGGTGGGATAGATAAGTGATAGGCAAAGTGATATGCTGGTAGATTGGATAGGATGATAAAGAAAAATGGTGAGAGGGTTTCCCCTAAGTGGTAAGGTGATTAGCTAGGTATGCATTAATAGTAAAAGGAATATGAAACAATAATGGCCTAGTGTTTGGTTAATGATGATGGTATGGTACATAATTGGCTTAGGTATGATTTTTGGGATTTTTTTATTCCTTTTGAAATGGAGATGCATATCTTAATCATCAATTGATATAAATAGAATACTCAGTCATGTTAATTTCTAGTACACACCTCATCAGAATAGTTATTATATCAAGAACTGGCTACAGATTTGGATGCCCAGAATGTTATTGTGATCTTTGTCGATCATTTATTCAGTTTCCTTCAAGTGTCAAGATAAGGTATCCTTATAGCCTCTACAAAGGAAAGTGTGGCCATGGATGCTAAATAGGGATAAATTTTGATTGATAGGTTTAATTGGGAAATGTAATGGTGGATGATAATGGAATGGATGATGGTGGGAAAACAAATGAAGATCAGGATGTTTAGGCACACACAGTGTTGTTGATTCCATATTCAGCATAACTTTGGATGTGGTAGGTCCAAATACTTTTTTATGTTCTCTTGATAATACCACTAGATTTTTATCTTGTTTGGGTCTAAGAGTAGTTACCAATTGATTAAGTTTTAGATAGAAAGATATAGTGATTTGATATTTGATTTTATCTTCATAAAGTAGTTAAGAAATTTTGTGCTCAGATATTGGCACCTCAAAGAGGTTTCTATAAATTAAGTTGTTTGGATTATCCCATAGCACATTCAATAAGGTTTCACTAAAGAATGGTGACTTTTGACTTTGATTTTTTTCTAGCACCTCCAAAAAGGTTTCACTAGAAGATGCTGAGTTTGAACTTTGATTATCTTCTAGCACCTTGGAAAAGGTTTCATGAGGAGAGTGTTCTTATTTTACATGAATGTGGTCTTGGCCTCCTTGTTATTCTTCATCTACTATATCACCATGGATGTATTTTAATAAGGTGTGATTTTGTCAGTCCCAATCAACACTTGTGGGAGGTGGAATATCAATGATATGGATAGTTTGGTTGATGGTAATGGCATGTGGAATGGTAATGGAATGGGGGTTGGCAACACAATCCTCATAGAAGATTATAGGAGAACTTGTTTCATTGCTGAAGTACTCATCCTTAAAAATCATATAAGGATCACACATGTATTTAAATTAATCTACAAAGCATGCATAACCAATGTCGTAACAACCACAAACATATTTTGTTTTTGAATCTGATTCTGACTCAAAGTAATCTGAATTTGATGGTGAGATTGATGTTGATTCTACTTCTAATTTTAAATTTTATGTTGATTCAATAACAAAACCTAAATTCAATTATAATTCTTCATCTAATTTTATTATAATGATGTTTTGTTGAATATTTGGTATTAGACAAGTAATGGCCTATGATGGCATAATGGGCTCCACAAGGATTGATTTATTAATGTGAAACTCCTCTATGATGGGAAATAGGTCAAGAGATAAATATTCAAAGATTGCCTTGTCAAATGAAGGCTCTTGAAAAATAGACATATGGTCGAGGTAATGATTTTCCCAAAGGTGGTTATAATAATTAAGAAGAGACTTAGCAAAGATTGGCTTGTCAAAGTGAGACTCTTCAACAATTGGTTTATGATTTAAAGGTGATTCATCATAGGTTGACTTATCACAAATTATTGGTTGAAAAAAAACATCAATGTTTGGTTGGTTTTCTTGGCCTTGATTTATGAGCAATTATAAATTACCAGTTTTAAGTACAACTTGGTCATCAAATGATTGGCTTAGTTGAGGTATTGATTGGCTCAGTTGAGGTTTTGATTGGATTAGTTGGGGTTGGGATTAGATTGGTTGAGGTTTGTCTTAAATTGGTTGTGATTTGGATTGGGTTGGTTGGGATTATGATTGGATTGGTTGAGGCTATGATTGGATTGGTTAAGTTTGTTATTGGATTGGTTGAGGTTTGGGTTAGATTGGTTGGGATTGTGATTGTATTGATTGAGTCTATAATTGGATTAGTTGAGGTTTAGGTTGGATTGGTCTAGGTTTAGGTTATATTGGTTGAGGCTATGATTGTATTGGTTGTGATTTTGGTTGGATTGGTTGAGGTTTTCTAAAGTGAGGAATGAATGTAAATAACTCGATAATGATCAGTGGTTGGATAATGGTAGGGTGTTATGGAGATTGATTCCTTGCATGAGCTAAAAGATGAAGTCCTAAAATGGTAGTGATAGGGAATTATATAACTTGGTTACTCACACAAGCTAAAGGATGAGGTCTTGGAATGGTAAGGCTAGGGTGTTATGGAGCCTGACTACTCATATAAGCCAAAAGATGAGGTCTTGGTTAGATAAGCCTAGGGAAGTATGGAGCTTGATTGTTTTTGCAAGCCAAAGTATGAGGTCCTGGTTGGATAAAGTTGGGGAGTTGTGGATCTTGGTTGCTCACACAAGCTAAAGGATGAGGTCCTAGAAGGATAAGGCTAGGGCATCATGGATCTTGATTACTTACATAATCTAAAGGATGAGGTCTTATAAGGATAATTATAGGGCATCATGGAGCTTAATTAATCATACAATCCAAAGGATGAGGTCTTGGTAAAACAAGTTTTTGGTGTAATGCAGCTTGATTGCTCACACAAGCCAAAGGACTAGGTCTTCGTATGGTAATGGTAATGGTATTCCTTGGATGTTGTGGAATGTGGTACTTCACACACTCTAAAGAAGGATTAATGATATAGGTGGGGGTACAAGTGCCATAAATGTCATGAGTAGAATACCACAAATGGCCACAAAAAGGTGTCACTGAATTCAATGCTTGGATTTGTAGCCTATATGGGGGATTATAAGGAGGGTATGAATCTATCTCACAAACAACACCATCCCAAGGGGTATCTAGACCCAATTCTTATAGATAAACCATATCATCCTATTTGGTGATGTGATTTCGATCATAAGTGGGTTCTTGACTTTGTTCCTCAAAGAAGTGATGATTATAGTCAATTTGTGTGGCCATTCTATTATAATTTGGATTGTACATGACTCCACTATAAGTGTAACTAGACATATCTATATTAGTGAAGAAAGCTCCAAAAACAAAAAGGCTTAGAATTCTACAAACCCTAAAAATCAATGTCCAAAGGACAAATGGCTCAAACTTGGTCTCACTTGTTCAAAGGATTATGGATTTGTATCTCCAAAAATAATGGTTTGAAAGTGGAGATGTATCTCCAAAATGGTTTGTGCTAAGACTTGGCATAAAAAAATCTAACATCAAATGTCTAATGTCAAATTTCATACAAACAAAATGTCAAGCATCTGAATAAAAACTAATATGTAAAAATTCTAGGCCAAATTTTTCCAAATAAGGTCTAAACTAGGAAAGGGAAAAGAGTCACTAGGTCTTCTATCTAAATACGAAGTTAAAAACTAGGCTCAAACAAGTTGTGCTAGGACTTTTGGCCAAATGATGTCAAAATATAGGCTTGAAACAAAGAATGATGATGATTTGATTTGATCTACCAATTTTGGAACAACTTTTAAATAGACCCAGCACATGGAATCAAATATAAACATGATTATTTGGTATAAGCCATAAGGAAAAAGGCACCTAGAGAAAGGTTGTGTTCTCCCAAATAAAGGAACAAACAATGATGAGGATAGGATTTGAATAAAAAAATAATAGTTTTCAAATTTCGATAAGTAATTAACCTAAGTTACGAAACCCAAAAGAGAAAGATCTATGTATCAGCTATTGTGAAATGAGGCCTAAATAGAAATCAATCAATGTTTGGATCTGAACTTTTAAAAGTTAATTTAAAAATCAATGTTTGAAGACTAGGATTTTAATGACCAAACAAGCTAGATAAGATTTGATGGAATGATTGTGCTAAACTAAGATCCAAAAAGGCTCAAATTATTGGTTAATGACAATGATATTTAAAATAATGGTTGGTTTGAAATAATGGTATTTTATACAAGACAAGTCTTTTGAAACAATTTGGGTAGCATAACAATGTTAGGACTCCCAAAAGATGTGATTAATGGTTATGTTTCAAAGGCACAAATGAAACTCATTTCAATCAAGTGACACACACACAAACATGTTTAGAAAAAGTTACAAGGCACAAGTATGGTGTAAAATTGCAAGCATAACGTCTCCTCAAACAAAGGAGTGGCATATGAAAAAAACTTATTTTTTATGTGGTATAAATGAACATATAATTTTTAGTCTCCAATTACCAAGAAATAAAGAATAAATGACCAAAATACAACTAAGTATAATCATCCTAAATCCTATCAAGGTGTGGTAACGTGGGGTTGACTAAAAGTAATTTATTTTTTATCATTTACATTGATCCCATGTGTACACATTTTCACGTATACACACAAGAGAATCAACATGTTAATTGAGTATACTTCAAATTTTTTGTTATGAAAAGGTCTTATCCTTTTCACAACCATTACATCCATCTTTTGATCAGTGTAGTGTGATGTCCAAAATGATCATACATCTCAAGCTTAGCCTGCCACTAATGGAGATGGTTTAACTACTTAAACCACCATCCTAGTGGGGTGATCCTAATTTATATACCCTCTATGAAGAGGGGTTAAAATACTATCAAGAGATGAAACCCTAGGTCAATGCTTCTATAAATAACTTGTGAGAGGTAGTGATATCCCCTACACAAGACAAGATGCATGAAAAATAAAATACAAGTAGAAAGACTTTAGGGTTGCTTTTAGATCACCCAATATTGTATGGGTTTTGGGGATATCTTAGGCAAAATTCTTTTTTTGGGGGATATATTAGGCAAAATTATTTTTATGCCTTATAATAGGCACTAAGATGCAATGGAAAGGTACTTTTGATCCCATGAGTTCCCAATGGGGGATGGGGGGAGAGCATACACATGCTATCCTTTTTGTGAAAATAATAAATAACAAACAAGCATGGCATAAAAGTGAATGTGCTAAAAATAAATTAAATTACATGATGTTAAGTTCATTTTAAGGCCCAAAAATGAGATGTTTTGTGAAGTTTGTCCCCTTGGCATTGATTGAAAACTTGTTAAAACATTGAAAAACATCTAAGGCATAAAAAATGAACTAACTTCTTTTTAAATACCCAAAAGATGATGTGAGAAATATTGATAACATGTTCAAGTTTGGTTAGGTTTGTTGTTATGCACCAATTGAAATGTTTTGGTTAAATTCATGGCCCCTTGGCATATTGACAAATTTGAAAGAACTTTCATAAACATAAACTAAGAAAAACATAACCATGTTCATTTTAATCACTTAAGTCCAAATGTTTGAATTTAGCCTAATTAATCTATAAATGCCAAATTTAAATATTAGAAACCATTTAAGCATGCAAATTAGTGTTTAATATCTACCTTGACCCTAAAAAATAAGAGAGTGTCCCCTATTTTGAAGCACTTTTGAGTTTTAGTAAATGAAGTTTGGATTTGAGCTCTTAGGTTTGGATTTAATTTGACACAATGACCATCGATGGTCATAGACAACCACTAGTAGTTTTAAAACAACTATCATTAATTGATTAGAGATAACCATTGGTGGTCGAGCAGAATTGTCATCGATCAATAAAGACCATCGATAAAAACTTGTGAACCCAAAGGCAAAACCATAAGTGAGAAAAGATGTTAGGTTAGGTTTGGTTAGTGAAAAGATAAATAAAACCCACAAGGTTAATTCTAGTTGATGGATGTAAATGATCTTGAAATTGATAAATCAAGGAATGAAATGAAAAAAAGACTCAAAATGCAAGCTTTAGGTTTCTTTCTCCCCTACAACTTGACAATCAATGGTTACATAAAATTATTGGTGGTTAGGTAGAATCATCGATGGTTATGGCCTAACTATTGGTGGTTCAACCTGACTGTTGGAAGTCATTGTATAGATTTAAGAATTAAAATAAAATGAAATCTAGCCAAATCAAGATTAGAAAATAAATTTTATAGAACTTCAAGCATCCAAATGAATGTTTAAAAGTTGCATAATGATCTCCTTTCTATGTGGGATGTGTTGGGTCCCACCGTGACTTCCATCTGTGATCTAGGAATTTAACTCAAGGAAGGAGGTTAGTATGGTGTTAGATCCAAAAGTAATGAAATTGGGACACTAAATAAAGATAACATCTCTAGGCCTAGATCATGGGGGGGAGCTTAGTAAAAAAATCAAATGAAAACACAACTAAAATTCAAAGAAATGAAAACTTTCTTTACCTTCTTTAATTTTTCCAAGATGATCTATTTGTTGGCTTCCTCAAATTGTGCTCAATAGGTCTTCATCAATGGAGCTTGGATATCTCCACCTCCTACTGGCACCATGTTTGGCTTGTGGCTTGGCTTATCTTGGCTTATAATTTTGGAATTATAACACTATGTTTTCATTCATGCTCAAAATCCTGCATAATAACTTTACTCTATCTAATCTCTCTAAATGAAGAGCTATAGGCTTGCTTCAATAGGATTTCTTTAATAGGCTTTGAAATCAACTTGGAATGGGTTATATCCTTACCTTGGTTGGCATAGATAACCATAGTAGATTTAATATGTGTTAAAAATATCATGATTAGCATGGATAGGTGTGCTCTAAGATATTTTGCATTTGGACAACCCACAAAAGGTAATGAGTAGCTTCTAAGATGTTCTTGATATTTGAATTTTCATTTTTGATAATTGATTTATTTGCTCATGGATTAATTTGATTAGGATTTGATGTTAATTAACCCTTGTTAGGCTTTTTGAACAATTGTGAAAGATTTGGATTAAATGATGGTGCATTTGTTCAATTTAATTGATTTAATAGGCCAAGTTGATTTATTGCATGGTTATGAAGTCAAATTTGAGACTTATATAGGAATTCTTAGGCTATATGGTAAATGATTGGTAATAATTGGTCAAAATTTGGGTATGAATCCATTAGTGGCCAATTTTATGTGTCTACAGTTGGAACTCACATAGCTCTAATGTTTCAGTCTATGGGTGGTTACACCTTACTCGAAGCATATGACCTTGCCATTAGAGCTAAAAATGGCCTAATACAAGATAGGAAGTTTCCTCTAAAATTATCTTTGTCTCTACTACTAAACATGTATGTTGATACTTCAAGTGTTTCTAAAGTTCCTAATGCAAATACCAAGTCTAGAACTACCCCTAAAAAGGCAGAAGATGTTATTGATAAAGATGCAAGGATCTAGGCCTTTGAATTTAAACTTAGGAAAGTACATCTATAGTATGGAATTAATAAAATCCCCTACCCTTATCCTCAACAAGGAAATATTTTCCACCTTAAAAATATGGTCAAGGTAGAGGTCAAGGATAACCTAACTTCAATAGGCCTACCAATGCATACAACCCAACCTCTATATCCAAAACAAAATCCATGGTGTTGGTTCATAGAAACTTTGTGAAAGGAGAAGAATGGAAGAAAGGTCAATTCATGGATTAAAATTAAGTTTGGGAGTAATATTTGGTTTCCCAATGAGGAATCACTCCTCAACTATCAATAGAAGATGAAGTTTTCATGCAAGCAAATGAAGGATGGCAACCCCAAAATATGAACCTTGAAAAATTTATAGTTGAAGATACATATGTCCTCAATCAAAATTATTTAGTTGTATAAAATAATATAACAAAGAGGAAGACCTTGGTAGATGTGCATAGTGTTCATACAAGTTCAAATATCCCTCCTACAATGCATTAAGGTGTGACTGCAAGCATTGAAACCCCTACAATTTTTTCACCTATTCCAAATAAGAATGTTGGGATTTTGAATCAAGATGCTTCTATGTCTCAATTTCAAGGCACTTATTTTCCTTCAAGGATACAATAAAATGTAAACACTTCTACTTTGAATATTATGGATTCTTTGAAGAGTGTTAAGGCATTTATGTCTCATTAGGAAATGCTTCACTTGCTTGGTCAAAAATATTTCCTTCAAGAGAATATGTCTAAAATTCATGTTATATGATGTATATTTCTAGTGGGATAATTATTCAATAAATCACCATCTTATGCTAAACCCAACTGGTCATAATGATTTGCTTGATTTGGACTCAATGATTCTATTTTTGGTTCAATCTTTCACTTGAATCTTTGGCTCTATAGTATTTTTAAAATATGTACCTATTTATTATCATATTCTAAGAACTTATTTATGAATATAACCTCCATAATATGGCTCAAAACTCATTCTTTATCTCATTCAAGTCATTCCTTTCACATTTTCCTTCATATGCTTTCACTAGCTTTTTCAGAAGGTAACCTTCTTGGGTTTCAAATGTCAATTTTTTGATATAGGTATTAAGGATTTATTATAATTGAATTTATGGTATTAATTTATAAAAACATACCTACCTTATACTCTTACAATTTTCCAAATAGACTCCACCCTTCACTTTCATACCCAAGGTTCACCATGCTCTCATAAGGCTTGTAACCTTCTTTTTAAGAAATTTCTCTTTGTTGAGTCAAACCAAACACTTTTACCAATATGTAATTAATTTTTTAGGATAAATTTATCCCCTTTAAGTTGTGTACAAATTTTCATTACCTAATTCATCTTCTAGCTAACACTTCCTTTGTAAATCAACCCTCTTTTAGGCCTATTTAACCCTCAAACCTTACCACAGTCATAAAATCCGTACATATCTGTAAACTCTAAGACCAAAAAAATATTTTTATCTTTTAATATGAAAATAAATTTCATCTCACAATATTTCATGATTTTTTAATGGTTATAACTCTCAAAAACCTCAAAACCCTAAACCTAGGGTTTCCTTGACCCTACACAAGCCGTGGGCTTTGAAAATTCCATATCTTGAGTTATATAGTGTTTTAAAGGACCAAATCACCACAAAAAATTCATTTTTTACATCATATATATTTACCAATAGGATTTGATATTTTTTAAATACATTAAGGGCTTCAAAAACTACAAAATATATTCAACTAAGAGCCTTTTTCTTGACTATGCAAGGCAGAGAATGAAAATCAATGCAAATACTTAGTTTCCTCTAGTATTAAGACAACATGAGACCTAATTTAGGTTTTTATACACTCAATACATCCAAAAAACAATATCATAATGTCTCACAACCTACCAAACCAATGTAATCACTTTAAAACCTGTCTTTTTTACTTGGAGCTTGTATTCCTTACAATCACCCTTTAGCAAACACATTATAAACCTGTACCAAAATTTATGGATTTCTCAATAAAATGCATGATAATTCATAAACAATTCCAAAAATATAGAGAGAAAACATCAAAAACTCTTAACATCTTCTTTATTCATATGATTCTTCTTCAATTTACATAAACAACCCATACATGGACTTTGACAACTTTTCCTTGAGAGGATACTTTCAGTCCATCATGGCTCCCTTGTTTTATTTATTGGATATTGTCTTCAACCTCTCTCACATCTACTCTCCTCAAAATCATGTACCATTTTCTAATTTTACCAACTTCAACATTGGTTATCAAGTTATTTACAAAAACTTCCTCTTTCTTGTCAACCCAACGCAAGATCATGACTTCCACTTTATGAGTTTACACATATGACTTATAATTAATCCTTAAATTACCTCATTAGACTCCTTAATTCCACTTCACTCATCTATTCACTCCTTACATTCATTTGACCCTCATAGACTTCATTTAAACATTTAAATTTTCAAATTCCTTATTTTGGAGGGAAAACACTTAGAGCCTATTTGACACAACCCTATGACTCCAAATGGATTCCAATGACATAAATGGACCTTATAATTCCCTTCACACACATTGGCATCAAAATTTGACCAAATTTGACCTCTTATTGACCAAAACACAAAATTAATGTTTTATTGTTTGATGCTCCTACATCATACTCCACAAGAGGGAAAAAAACTTGAGCCTCCACCTTTCTTTCTTACCTTCCAATTTATCCTTTGAGGGTCCTTCATACTTGCTTGACTACTATTCATACTTTCTTATTTCTCTTTCCTTTCCAAACTCTTGTTTGTCCTCTTCTTATCTTTGTCAAACCTTCTTGTCCATGCATCTTCTATCTCCATGAGGTATTCCCACTATTTTAGCTCCTTATTTTTTGTATATTCTCTCTTGTCCAAGTTTATTTTCCCTTCATCATCTTCAGTTTCCACCATTTGGCATTCAATCTTCTTCCTCATTTTTGTTGCATGACTTGTTTCCTCATGAATATTGATTGATTCTTGCTTGTCTAGTGTATTTTGCTTCTTGTTCCTACTATTATATTTGTCATGAGGATATATTGGCCTCTCATGCATGTCAATATATATAATTTTCCCCATTTAACTTTATTTTACTACCTCTTCCTCAAGCTTCTTCACATTTTGATGCCTTTGCCTATCATTTTGCTCACTATGCAAGAGCAACTTCTTGTTATTTTCATCCTCACCATAGTACATTGTTATTTAACCAATATTTTACCTTACATATCCATGATTATAAATTTAAATTTATATATTTATTGACCCATGAAATAACTCACCTTGTTTGATTTTCCATACTCCATTTGCATGCTAACTAGCTTGTTTGTTTGCATCTCTGTTTGCAAAACTTATGGTGCTTCTCTTTTCTGGTCCTTATATGTCAAATCCTTGATATTTTATTTTTGTAATTAATCTTAATTTAGCCTCTTCGATGTATTGAACATGTCTTCTATCATCTCCAACTCTTCTTTCAACTTTTATGCATCAATCTCTTCATATGCCTCATCAAACTTTGGTCTACATTGTTCCTCATTATCTTGTGTAGCTTGTTATTTGTCTTCTCATTGTACTTCTGAATTTGTGAGAGTCATAACAGCTTTATTTGGATGTATAACATGATTTTCAAGCACTCTTTGAGGTGCTTCATCTCTAACTTGCTTTGCTACACACCCATTCATCAAGGCAATTGTTTCCATGTACAAAATATCTTCATCATGGGAATCAAATTAACTTATGTCATCATATAAAACATTATAAAACAAATATAACAAACACGTATCTTCCTTTATGTATTCATTTTCTTTCATACATGTCTGTAACTTCATTTCATTTGCTTGATTTGCATGCACCATCTCTTTTGTTTACTTTGTAGGCTTGATATCTTCTTCATTCTTCATGCTTGCTTGGGATTCACTTGCCATGTGATCCTTTTGTACTCTTTTCATGATTTTTACCACAAATTTTATGTCTTGTACCTGTTTTATTTTCCAATTGCTTCTTTTTACATCTCTTTCATGCTTCATGCCTTTGTTCTCTACCATGCCAATTTGATGTACTTTACCTTTTGTTCTTAGTTTCCACATTTGTGCTTATTTTTCAAAAATGATTTTTCTCTATTTGACCTATTGTTTGAAGGGAATCTCCATCTTATCATCAATTATTTATTTTAGCCACTTAGGCCATACATATCCATGTCCTTGTTTTCCTCTTGAGGGATGCAATCTATCATTCCTTCTCTCAACCTGCATATTAGCTTTTTCTCCATCACTTTTTCAATCATAATCAACATTTAGGCATAAATTTACCTCCAATGGAAACTATTGTAAGATCATATCTTCATTCATATCCTCATTATTGACCTTCATGTCCTCTTGGCATGCTTCTTCTCTTATTTTAGGTGTTATACTTGGCAATGCATCATAATACCTCTCTTTCTCTTCATCTTCAACATTGAAATGCCTTCAATCTTCATCATCTTCTATTCTTCAAGAGGTTCTTTCTCTTTTTCATTATTTTCTCACTTGATGGGTGATGTTCTTGGCCCATTCTTCATCAAATTTGAGGCCTCATGCTTGGTGATGAAAGAGCATCATACTCACTCAATCATAACCTTACTGGATACTTGTATTCAAATTGATTTATGCAACTAATCTCCAGCATCTTATTTAAGAAGTATCTCTTTTGGTTTGAATCTTCCAAAGATGCTTTTCTACATTATAATCACTCAATTCCAACACCTATTGTCACACACAACATATATGCACCAGAAAATCTTAACCTCTCTTTGTTAATCAATTCTCACTCTTGAGTCCATGTATCCATTGTCTATTCACTTTGCCTATAAATTATTTCTAATCTTTAAATTTTCTATGTCACTTCTTATTCACGTTTCACACATGGATTCTCTAGGTGCCTTGTTTACTAAGACTGAGTACTATAGGAAAATATAGGATTTAGAACCCTGCCTGATGCATTCAAAATGGTCTTGATGAAGTTTCTCATGTCATTTTACACCTATTATATACTCTAATCCTTTTGAACATTTTTGAATGAATCCTCTCTTCATTCAAATTATGATTCTCTACAATCTTGGTTTAACATAGTGTAGACACTAATATTGTGTCAACCCCCTGGTCCCCTTCTAACTCTAACACTCCTAACCCACACTTTATTAATTTTAAATAAGTTATTTATTTTAAATTAATTATCCCCTCACCTTGACACCTTGCCAAAGACTATTTCTTACCCTACGACTCACCCCATGACTAAGTCATTCATATCATAACTACCTAAGACCTATTCCAACCTTCTAACTAACCCTCATGCATAATAAGCCTGCCTTTTGACCGTTCTCTAATGGAAAATGCACTTGGTGGATGGAAAGTGAGCTTCTTAGCCCTTTTTCCCATTCTCTGGATGCTGACATCGGTCAACTGTCAGCCGACACCGGTAGGATAGCCGATGTTGGTTACATAAATTAACTTCTAACATTGAGTTATGGGTTCTTCTCTCTCTCTCTCTCTCTCTCTCTCTCTCTCTCTCTCTCTCTCTCATCTCTCTCTCTCTCTCTCTCTCTCTCTCTCTCTCTCTCTCTCTCTCTCTCTCTCTCTCTCTCTCTCTCTCTCTCTCTCTCTCTCTCTCTCTCTCTCTCAGGGCCTCTTTGTATAACAATGCGCATGCTTTGAGACAAGGATCAGAATTCTATTATCACTCTCCAGACTATAGAAACTCTGGAGAAATCACTCCAGACATTGGGTTAAAATCATTGTATGAGATCTTCAACATCAACCCCAACAGGAACAAGCATCCTGACACCCTTAAGTCTTTGATAAAAAGCTAAGTATTCTTCTGGTTTCTATTTCAAAGTTCTTGATTAACTTAGTAATTAGTTTTTATTTTACTATTTCAAAATATTGTAAAAGAAACCCAATTTCCTCCGTGGAAGGGCTGAAAAACCTTCCTCTGACTCCCACCTTATTCTCACACCTACCTTTTACCTTTTGTCCTTCCTCAGAACCTATTCTCCTTTTTGTAACTTTGCACAAACCTTAAAACTCCCAGAGTCCTCCGTCCATCACAAAAAACACCCTGAAACTCCTCCAAAGACGTATTGCCCCTACTGACATCGGCAGTAGAACCGACGTCGGCATCTTTTACCTACCGACATTAGTAGTATAACTAACATCGGCGTTTGTGCAAACCAGAAAACTAATCCAAACAGCCTAAAGACCAAACACAATCTCTTACCAACCTGCTGAGACTCATAAATTACAAGAATAGGTACATAACATTCTACCTTTTTATTTTTGTAATTATTTTATCATTTCATTTTATTCAAATCACTTTGTCTTAAATAGTGGACTGTCATCCTTCACGGGGCTTTACGCTTTCGAGACCAAGTGCGTAGCTTGGCAGTCCACTTTATCTTATTATAACATTTTCTTTGTTCAAAGTCTTATTCTTATTTACAGGTGTCTTCCTCCACAGCCAAATAGGAGCTCCTTCAATGTCTGGATACAGTGTGCAACTTCATCCGGGTACGTACAAACCCCTGACCATTACCTTTAGTTTCTTATTTCTTCTGAATATATAAATTGCAAAAAAAATGAGTAGAAACATTCTGGCACACTCGATGGGACCCTAGAATTTTCCTTGGGTTCATTTCCTTTAAAAAGCAAACTTTCATATAGTTGCATTAGGGAAAAATTCTCTTCTTACTTCCTCTCCTTCTATCTTTTTATTTTGAAAAGAAATCATAAGCACAAGTTAAAAAGAACTTCTTTCTTTTTCTTCTTGTCACTTTTTTCCTTGCATCTTAGAGTAGTGAAAATTCATACTCTTAACCTTTTCCTCACTTGTTTGCATCTGAACAAAACATTTCAATTTGGGTTAAAAACACTATTGCATTTCATTCCTTCTTGAATGCATATTTAGCTATTTCACTTAGTAATTAAAAATGCATTATGAATAGCGTAGTGCAAATATGTTACACTACCAGACCACAAGCACATCAAATTAAACATCTAAACATACTTGAGACAAGGCCCGACTAGGATTTCATCACCTAGCAGATACCTTACCCTTCCTGGCGATCCCACTTGGACTTCACTACCAAGGGGAGGACCCACTCTGTTCTCTAGCAGAGTATAAACTATAGGTGAAGTATATACTGGCTAAGCAACCCAGCTTGGCTCTGGGCTCGTGAAGTGAGGGGAGCAAGCTCCTAGCACCAGGCCATGTACAGAACCTAATACAGATTTTGAGCACCAAAACTTAACCCGAAACCAACCATAGACTGCCTCTTTTAGGACCCATTCTAAAATCCTAATTCCCAAACACATTCTTCTAAGGCATAAGCCAACATGACTCTAAAATTTATTCTCAGGAATTTAATGTTTAGAGGTTGCTTACCATCATCTATTTTTTTTCTCTTATCTGATTTTTTGAGCTAGTAAGGATGCATTATTCTGAGCTCTAAAAATAACTCAAAACTTTTTTTTCTTCCAAAAACTTTCAATTTTCTGAGTTTCTAGAAATACACAAAAATCGACATCAGTTTTTCCACTGATGTCGGCCACTCATCTTCACTGACATCGGTTATCTGACTGACATCGGTAACATAATTAACCAACATCAATTTTTCCACCGACGTCAATCACTGTCAACAAATTTTCTTCTCAAACAGCAAGCTTAAAACCTGACTCTTTTGTTGTCAAAAACAAATTCTGAGTCCCTGAAGCTGAAATACATAGTTTTTTAAACCTGAATCTATTTTGCCTTGAATGGTTTTGACACGTAGTCAATCTAAATCTCTTGTTGACCACGCAAGGCAACAACCACTCCCACCTTCACCTTCTATATCAAGTCTCCAAATGGAGTATAATTCTGAAACCGAACGTACTCCTATCCAATCACCTCCAAATCAACCCCTTATTATTCTCGAAGGGGATCAAGACTTTGAGAGGTTCCTTGACCTTAACGTCAAGGCTCTTCAATACTATCTCACAAGAAGTCAAACATGAGATTCTTCAGGTAACCCAATTTATGGGATGCCAACTTCCTTAGTTGAAATGGCAATAATATCAATAGCCTCTGTAACTCAACCCATGGTCACTCAGGCCATTGCCTCAACTAATAACCCGACCATGACCAATCTTCAAGATTTGGCCTCTCTTTCTATTTTTGGGCCTACCTCCATTGGGGTTTTTGTACCCGCTCAACCACAAACAATCCAAACAAGTTCAACCCCATTCCAGAACTTGATTGTCTCCATCCCACCTACTCTTGCACCCATAAACACAAGAGTAACTACCTATCCTTTGGCTAGTGTTGCCACCATCCAACCACCTCCGGCGACATCAAGTCAAGTTGTGCCTTCCAGCTTCATGACACAACCACCCTTGACCTCAAGATCAGTCCCTATGACTAGTTACCAATATGTTGTGCCTATACAAGCGCAACCAACTATGTCATACGCTCCTCCTAACACCTTCCAAATGCCTTATAACCTAAGGGGTGCCCCACTTGCCAATCCATCAACTGATCTGATCAAGATGTTGATGGATAAGATGTCTAATCTTGAGACATCTGTTTCAGGTTCAAGAAGTGTTCTCTCATATGAACAAATCTGTAATGAACCTATTCATCCTTCGGTCCCAATCTGACCATATCCTAGTCAGTGGGAACTCCCCAAGTTTACTCATTTTTAGAGTAAAGAGGACCCATAGCAACATTTACGAGTGTTTAGACAGGCTTGCTACCTTATAGCACATGATGATGCGTTATTACTACGCACATTTCCCATGTCACTTTTTGGCAACTCCCTTGATTGGTATAGTTCTATTACCAGTCACTCTCTATTTACCTTCACCCAACTAGCTCAACTTTTCCTTGACCACTTTTCAATCAACATCACTAAAAAGGTCTCCATCACAGACCTATACTCTATTAGACAATTCAATGATGAATCAATAGCTAATTTTGTTGCCCATTGGAGAGGCTTAATCAACCAACTCTCCTTTTCTTTACCTCAACTTGAGCTCATTGAGCTCTTCTCTAGAGCATGTGCCAAGCACATCTCATCTAATTTTTGGGTCCAAACATTCCGCACATTTGATGAAGCTTTCACCATGGCTAGAAAGCTTGAACTCCGCATTGTCGAAGAGGATAAAGTCAAATTGCGTAGTAAAAACCCCAATGCAAAATCAAATGACCCTTCTTCCAAATCTTCTTCCTCCAATTCCAAGTCTAAGGGATCAGCAAATGTTGTGGTACTTAGATCACCATCATCCACCACAACTAATCAAACTAAACCTTCCACATCTCAAAGCATTATAAGACAATTTCAACAACAATATGTACAGCGTCAATATACTCCAATAAGATAATCATACGCTTCAGTGTTGGATAAATTAGTCAAGCAGGGAGTCCTCAACCTCCCCAAAATTTGACCACCACCTCAATTTGATCCCTCGCGTGCTATCCCTGCATGGTATAGGGAGAATGACTTCTATAATTATCACCATGTCAAAGGTCATGATACAGATAATTGCAAAACCCTCAAGAACATTATTCAGGACATGTTAGATAAAGGTGATCTTGTCTTGGATAACCCGAATGCACCACCTAACCAAAACATAGACATTTTTATACAACCATTCCCTAACCATCCCCCTAGTCAAAATAACATTCAGACCATAGCTGAAAACCCCTAAGAGCATAATATACACACGGTAGATATGATCTCACCTTTTATTCCTAACCAACCTCTTCCATAGTCTGAAGAGGTTAGCCAACCTATCTCTCTGTCATGAGAAGAAGAGCCTTCTTCTCCTAATAGTTCTCCATCCACTCCTCTTTCGCATATAAGAGAGTCTACTTCGACTTCTCTTATATTAGAGGATGCTTTAACGATACCAACGCCACTAGCCCCACCTTCATCCTTCCTACTACCAATGGAGGACCATACCTTTCCTACTCTTTGACCACAAGTAGAAGGCACGATCATCCCTATGCTTTATCCTCTCAAAGAGCCACATTCTCCAATTCCTTTTCCACCAAAAGAAGAACTTGTCTCTTCACCTACTTCAATCGAGGAGGATCCAGTAATGGCTCTCTCTCGCCTTTGGCCTGAGATCACCGTATCTAACACATTCCCCCTCTCGTAACCACCCAAATCTTCCAAAAAAACATTTATAAAACCTCACACAATGACCTCTAAACCATTTTCTCGACTGGCTAAAACCTTAGGATTTCTCCATTCGAGGAACTTAGAACATGAGGCGTTATGGGAGTGACTCAAAGCTCCTTATCTTACACATCATGTTTCATCTCGTATTGTCAACCCTCCTTCAAAAACTCCTAAAGGATCCGATGAGGATGAAGCTTCTACTTCCAAATCTTTAGAAGCTCAACCGTTCACACCTAAACCTAAACCTTCACAAACATCCACCATACCGAAACAGGTTAAATCCCTCGGTGTTTGTCCCATATCAAACCTCACTCACCCATAAGTGAAGGTAGATTTGAGCCTTACCCCCCATAGTAGCAGTCCTCACACTGTATTAAATAAGGATACTAAACCACGATGGAGAACTCCTCCCCCACCATCATCATTGCCCTCTAATTTGGGCCCACATCCTTCTACCTTAATAGGAGTGATCCCTACTCCAACACCTAACAAAAACAAGTTACCTCCATTACTCCCTTTACCCACCAAAAACATACTTCCTCCAAAAAATTTGGTACCTCTCACAAAGAAAGTGTCGTCTACACGAGTGGCCATACCACCAACCAATAAGGTGGTATGAAAAATGCCCTCAACAACTCCAAAACAAAAGTCGTCAACATCTACTGCATCAACAAGCGCAGACCCATTAGTAGGTTCATATGCTTTGTTACTACGCTGAATTTTGAAAACTTCTAGCATCACTCTCCCACCTATTAAACCATTTCAACTCTCAGATCAAAACTGTCTTGGTTCAATGACACTAAAATTTGCCTATATCATCGCTCACCTGGGCATGATACTGAGAATTATTGTGCTCTCAAGGTTGTCATTCACCAATACTTGGAAAAAAATACCCTTCTTGTTGAGAATACTATCAACAAATCTCCAACACCATCTCATGTCTCTCGAACCCCTTCACCTTCATCAGGATCCCATCATCAGACTATGGTCCCTTTACCTCCTTCGTCCCCTTTATTTGAGATTAACACCATCAATGTGGCCACTAGGTCACAAATTTTAAAGGATAAAGCAAAAGAGAAGGTTGTTATTCCTTGGACCTACTCATTTGTCAAACCTGCTCAACCACCAAAACCCAAGATTTCTATCTTGGGTACATCCCAACCAACTTCTTCAGAAGCAATCCGTGATTCTATGGTGAAACAACTTCACCAAACTCCCATGAAGATGACTTTGTATGACCTCATTCAAAGCTCTCCACAACATTGTCAAGCTTTAATTAAAGCTTTACAGGCAGTGGAGGTCCAACTCGAGGACCCCCAACCACTAGATGCCTTAGTCCAATCATTACCCACCATCGCTTCTATTACTTTTAGTGATTCTGAAATTCCTACCTCCAACTTGGAAGATCAGGACGTTGCACTTTTCATCACAGCTTACGTTGATCAAACTCATGTTAAGCGAGTTATGATTGATGGGGGTGCCATCATCAATATCATTTCCACCCATGCCTATGACCAATTACCCCTCCCAAAGAATTGTATGTATAAAACATACGCAATTCTTCTATCTTTCAATGACTCTACCACCACTATCATTGGCACCGTCATCTTACATATTCGTGTTGGTCCACGAACCATCCCAAAACTCTTCTACATTATCGAGGGAGAATTCCAATACAACATGTTATTAGGATGACCTTGGATACGTGCCATGGCCTGTATCCCTTTTACATTACACCATTGTGTCAAATTTGAACACGACGGTCAAGTCCATGTTATTCCTGTAGACCCTTCCCCTTTCAAGACATGCAACACAACTTATTGACCCAACGATGTTCTCATTCCTTTAAAAACATCAACCCAAACACCACCTCCACCTTTGGAAGCCTCAACAAGTTCACAAACAGCAGTTACGCCTACATTACCTCCTCAAGTGACAACAAAAGATCTTATGGAAGATACCTTAAAGCGGCTTTCACTTGGGGAGTATCGTTTGCTCACCTTGAACATGTTCCAAACTCCTCAAGAGTATGGATAACTTCATCACAATCCCAACTATGACCACCACATCGAAATGGCTGTCCCCTATGGTCCTCCTAATCTTTAAACAAATCTAATCTATGGAGGGTTAGATCGAGCTCCCACTGATGGGAATCCTCTTTCATCACCCCAACTATTTACGTCTGATTTCTCCTTTCTTGGCAACCCAAACTTTGCTCATACCTATCTTTATAGGTGTGCATGGAAAGGTTTTGGCTTCAGGCACTACGAACAAGGCTCCCACTCCCACCAACTCATTGAACCACTAAAACTTATAAAAACCCTCTCCCTGAACCTATCATAGAATAATCCCCTCCAAACTCACCTATTCCCCCATCTTCACCTACGGAGTCGGTGGTTTCCATCCCTCTTAGTTTTTTTTTTGCATAAACACCATTCACTTGGAACCCCTGACCTATGAACTAGGTGGGGTATCAAGGTCTCTTCCTCTCGTTTATCCAAACATGATAGATGATGACTCTTCTACCATCAACACTATCCAATGCATAGACGATGACGCCATTCTCACCTACATGGGTGCAGACGATTCTTTCATTCAATGATCACTTCCTTCGGAAACACAGGTTATGTTAAATGAATCAACTATTGACATTAGCCTCCCATCTTCCGATGTTCTTCACATTTTAAAGATTGGTCAATCTTTAAATGCCCAGGAATAAATTGACTATACCAAATTCCTTTTAGATCATAGCAAAGCCTCTACTTGGTCTTATAGCGATATGCCTAGTATTGACCCTAACATCGTCATCCATAACATTGTCACAAATCGCGAAGCTAAGCCTGTCAGGCAAAAGCTTCGCAAGATGCATCCTCGCATTGCACTCCTTGTTAAAGAGGAGCTTCAACGTCTTCTCTCTGTCTCCTTTATCCAACCCATTGATTATCCATAATGGGTGTCAAACATTGTCCCTATCACCAAAGCAACTGGGGGGATCCGAATCTGTACTGACTATCACGACCTTAACCTGGCTTGCCCAAAGGACAACTTTCCTCTACCCAACATCGACCAACTCATTGATCTTACGACCAGTCATGAGATGCTATCACTCATGGATGGGTTTTTAGGATATAACCAAATCTTGATTGCACTTGAAGATCAACACAAAACCACCCTCATCACCCCATGGGGGACTTTTTGCTATAGGGTCATGCCTTTTGGCCTAAACAATGCAGGTGCCAAATATCAATGTGCCATGACTTACATCTTTCACGATCTCCTCCACAAAATTATGGAGGACTATGTGGATGACCTACTAGGCAAATCCAAACTTCATCGTGACCATTTAACAATTCTCAAAATAATATTTACTCGCCTTCTACAATACAACATTCAACTTAACCCCAAGAAATGCATTTTTGGGTTTCTCTCAGGGAAGCTTTTGGGTTTCATCATTTCTCTTCATGGCATTGAGGTAGATCTTGCTAAAATTTGAGCTATACTCGAGATGCCGCCACCAACCAATCTAAAACAACTTCGTATCCTATAAGGAAAGCTTCAATCTATCCATCGCTTCATCTCATAGTTATCTGACCGATGTTAACCCTTCCATCATCTCCTCAAGAAAGATGTCTACTTTAATTGGAATAAGGATTTCCAAGAGGATTTTGAAGCCCTTAATGCTATCTTGTCTCTCCACCAGTCCTTATTCCACCAAAAGATGACCAACCCTTCTACCTTTACATCTCAGCAACAAATCATTCCTTAAGTGCCATGATCACGCACCGAGACGAACAACATCGTGAGCAAGTGGTTTATTATATAAGCCAAACTCTCATTGATTATGAAACTCGGTACTATTGCCATTAGTCTTTGCCACTTCCAAACTCTGTCATTATCTCCTCAATCACAAAACTTATGTCATCACCCACACCAACTCTCTTAAATACATGCATTCTAAGCCATACCAAAACTAACGTATGGCTTGTTGGCTCATGCTTCTTGCCGAGTTTGACTTAGAATTCATTCAACAAAAGTCCATAAAGGGGCAAATGATCACTGATCAACTAGCAGATGCCCCTCTACCTAACAACCAACCCTCTTACTACAAATTCCCTGACGAATCTATCACCACGTTATCCACCGATGACATTTTCTATCAAATGACAATGTTCTTTGACGGATCTAAATGTCAACATGGTGGGGGTGCAGGGGTCATTCTCATCCTTCATGAGGGTGGGCCCATGCCTCTATCTTTCAAACTTGACTTTGAATGCACCAACAACATGGCTGAATATGAAGCCTTAATTTTGGGGCTTCAAACCACCCTTTTCTTAGGCATCAAGACAATTAACATCTTTGGTGACTCGCAACTAGTTGTCAATCAAATCAATGGTTTGTATCTTTGTAAAAATGAAGTTTTGCAAAGGTATAAACACCGTGTCGACACACTGCTAAAATCTTTCGACCATTACCTCCTGCAAATTGTTCCTCGCTCTACGAATAAGTTTGCTGACACTATGGCCTCTTTAACCTCACATATACCATCTTCATCTTCTTCTTCAAAAATATATGTTACGATACACCATTTGGCGTTACCTTCATATATCTCCACTAACATCAACCTTGTCAGCACCATTGACTCCAGTCAATAGGATGTTTGGTATAAACAACTTGTGAACTACTTAACTTATTCTATTGTTCCTCCTGATCTCTCTAGCAATGCATGATGGGCTTTTATCAAAAGCACGGCTCGATATACCATGCTAGGGGGTCTTCTCTACAAAAGAGGTTTTGATGGCCTGCTTCTCTGATGTCTAACCTCCACTGAAACATCTCATGCCATCAAACAAGTTCATGATGGGATTTGTGGCAGACATTTCAGTGGTAACTCAGTTGCAAAGCACATCCTTCGCTTGGGCTATTATTGGTCCACTCTTCACCAAGACTACAGTGATTATGTTCAACGTTGTATCAAATGCCAGCAACACACTAACTTACTTCACATCCCTAGCCATGCTTTACAAGTCATTAAGGATTTCTGGCCTTTTTCACAATGGGGTTTAGATCTAATCGATGAGATTAACCCTCATTCATCTATCTGACATCAGTCCATTATCACCGTAACTGAATACTTCACTAAATGGGTGAAAGTTGTTCCTCTCATCTCTACTAAAGCTGATAAAATCATCGACTTCATCAACAACCACGTCATCTATCATTTCAGTGTACCTCACAAAATCATCACCGATAACGACAAATCTTTCAAAAACAAGATTGTCCAAAGACGTTGTGATTCTTTTGGCATCAAGCTCAGCTTCTCCTCACCTTACTACCCACAAGCAAATGGGCAGGCTGAGGCTTCCAACAAATTCTTAACCAAAATTCTAATGAAGGTGGTCAATGACACTGGAAGGGATTAGCACATCCACATTCCCTTCACTCTGTGGGCCTACTGCACTAGCATTCAAACCCCTATAGATGCTACACCTTTCTCTTTAGTGTACGAAACTGAGGCTGTCTTGCCTCTTGAAATACAAATACCCTCTCTACGCATCTCTTTACATGACATTCTTTCTAATGATGACTTTCGTCAAGATCAATTAGCTCAACTCGAGTTACTTGACGAACGTCGTCTTACCGCCCTTAACCATCTCCATATCTACCAAAATCGTATCAAACGTGCCTATAACAAAAATCTAAGAGAATGAGATTTAAAAATTAGAGATCTCGTCCTTAAAGAAAACCAACACGTGACCAATATGGAAAGAAGCAAATGAGGAAAGTTTGCTTCTAATTGGCTTGGACCTTATATCATAATGCACAAATATGGATCAGGGACTTATCGTCTGTCTTCTCTTGAAGGATGGCCAGAACCTGAGCCCTTTAATGCCTTACATCTACGACCATTCTAATATTAATCAAGTACTCATTCCCTTGATATTTAACTTGAGCTCGTCCCTTGAGCAACCCCTGTCATCTTCATTTTTATTCCTTTTAACCCTATTTCCCTAACAAACACTATGTAACCCTTTTATAAAGTATGAATACTTAGTCTTAATAAAAGGGAGACCCTTAAACCTCTATAGTCTTGTTCATGACTCAAAATTCTATCAAAAATAAAGTGGGATGTGAAAACAAAATATCCAAAGGTCATAAACTCTAAATGCAGACTGCTCCCTTGAAGGACAGCTGCATCATTGCTGTAATTAATAGACTGCTCCCTTGAAGGACAACTATACAATAAGCCCTCAAAACATATAAAGTAAACTATAGACCATTCTCTCAAAGGATGGCTATGACCAATTTTTGCTATAAATAGCACCCTCTCAGAAGCTTCTTGCATAAATCAGCTTCACATGACCATAAAACAAAGCAACATCCCCAAATAGACTCCCCGCATTGATTAGTCTACAAGCTATTAAAGCCATGGACTTGTCTATAGTCATTCTCAGGGTCTCTTATAAAAAGGGGCAAAGTTATTCCTACTAAAAAGGGTTACTCTATTTTGACAAATCATCTAAACACACCTATTACCGCAACATACTCAAGGGATCTTGAGCTCACTTAATGTTAAGTGATTCAAGTACTTTTCTAACACAATCCAATGGTCAAATGATGTAATGCATGAACGAGGCTTTTTGTTTCCAACACCCCTATCTATGTTGTCATTATAGTCCTTGTCAATGAAAGAGCAACGCGCCTTTCACTTCTTACCTGACTTCGTCACATGCCCATCACATAACAACCAAAACATACTTCTTCAACAACTAACCTGACATCATAAACCAATCACATTAGTTTCTATGGAAAACAGTACACATGGAAACTAAAAACCAAACACAATTTATGTTAAGCATATATCATCACAAATATGAAAAGCATTGAAGCATAAATAAACTCAATTCATTTTTAGCATACATCCATCACCAATATGGAACATTGTTAGGAATGAAAAACCACATAATCAATGTTACAGAATACACCATCACACAATATGGAAAAGGCTATAACATCATCATACATCATAACATCATTAAGCATGCATTATTAAACATATGGTAAATGTTAAAAAACACTAACATCCATAACATCCATAACATGTCATCAATAAACCAATGTTTAAAATAGTACAAGATATGTCTCTCTCTCAAAAAATTTATACATCTCACATCAACGGCTTGCAGGCCGGTATATACATCATGTCTAACAGCCTCAAGGCTGTGGCTATGGAGGTGGTGGTGGTGGCCGTGATGATGTTGTATCATCTCCACCCTCTGACCATCGCCATCGCTGTGAACTCGAGGTAGTAGCACGTGACATAGACCTCTGGCAACTCTGCTCAGCTCGCATCTCTGAGTATCATTGTATCTGAAGAAACTACCTGATGGCATGCTCATAATATGCAATCTCATCCAATGCAATGTTGTACCTAGATATAGGTACAGTCTGCAGTGGACCCATCAACCCTGATGCCATGCCCTATAATGAACTTTGTGTCTATGGCTGAGCTGGCTGCTGTGATGCTGACTGAGCTGGATCCTGTACTGGTTGCTGTGGTGGCGGCTGAATAGGACCCTACCCTCCAAAAACCTACCCTGTTAATGTCTATGCCTGCACTGTGGCCAATTGCCCCTACAATGTGGTAACCTGCCCTATCAAGGCTGCCACTTGCGCTGTCAAAACTATGACCTACCCCTAAAACCCTGCCACCTATCCCTGCAAAATGGTGACCTATGCTCATGCTGCATCTCTCTCCTCAATGGTAGCATCTCTCTCTTACACCATAGTATCTCTCTCTCTGATAATTGTCTAGAGATCAGGCAGTGGTCCTCTTTAAACCTCAGCATACTACCCTACCCACCAAGCTGAGTACACCTCTGTACACCCTGGATCTACTAAACTAGGACCTGTAGGTATCTCCTCAAAATTCAGCCACTCTGTCTCCTCTAGAAATGGGAGCGGTGCCTTGATGTCATCTTATCGATAATGTGGGAAGGCAGGAGGCACATCCTGTAATAGCCCATACTGGCACCGTACTCTCTCTATGGGCACTCTCTCGAGCTTGTTGACTCATCTGCTCCTCATGCATCTTGGACTCTGTACTCCCACCAATTGTTTTGCCTGGTCTCTAAATACTGGATAAACTAGGTATGGTTACCATATGATGTCTACGGGGATCAGGGCATCCAAAACCCCCTATAGTAATTAATGTCCCTGACATGAGTCTATGCCATGACCTCTCACCATCGCCTGAACCAGACTCTGAACCCAGCATGGATAGCCACTAGACGACCAAGAGGTCGTGTGACCACGATATGCTCATACGCCCAACAATGAAGGAGGTGGCCTACACACAAGCTGTACCACCACTATTGACTAATCCCCCAGATCTCTTTGTATAACTGAGCCAAAAACACTGGAGCCCATGCAAACACTGTGTGCTCCTTGATCATGTCCACCAAAACCCCAGTCATGGTGATCAGGAATCTCACTCCCTCTACATCAGGTAGCGCATACACAGTGATGTCAATCATCATTAGGATGGCTAGTCGATGCTCATCCTCATCCACAGCATATACTGGCTCATATACAAAACTATCTGAGTGGTAAGTCACCTCAGCATCATGCTCCCCAAATAGTGTCACTATATGAATATTGTGCACCTCTCTCGAGCACGCATATAAGTCTACCCCATGTATCAACAACTACAAAATCTAGTACACATCCTCTACAGTAATTGTCAACTCTCCAGTAGGCAGGTGAAAGGTGTTGGTGGTGTGATCCCACCACTCAATTAGTGCTACTATCAAGCTGACATCTCTAGCCACTCGGTAGTAATGTCGTAACCCACCCAATCCTATTGTAGTGATGTGGGCCCACTCCTCTCTTATAATGTCTTGACGCATCTATGTCAGTAATGTCAGGAGACAATCCTGTAGCATCAACGTCACCCTCACCTACATCTAATGAACACACACACCCATGTTAACAAATGACTAATAACCTCTATGACTATTCTTCACTTTTGGGAGAACTACATCAGCGTGAGGCCCTTAAAACAGGGGCTATGTAGGTAGCACTCAGTTGACATGGGGTCTCCTAAGGTTAGCTCAGCCATTCTCCCTTTTGTCTACCTCATGGACCAACTAACTAAACCTATATGCCTATCCCTACACCTGGGAAGCCCTCGACATGACTTCAACCTTCTAACTTATCATTTTCAAACTTTTTAAGACTTGACAGCAACTGACATCAGTTAGTGTGTTGAGGATGTCACTTACCTGACCGACATCAGCAACTACCTAACCGACATCGGTAGCTAAGTGATCGATGTCGGTGGCTGGTCAACTAATGTTAGCATACCCACCAGCGTCGGCGATTGGTTCAGCCCTAAGGTCGAATGGGGTGAGCCCTAAAGTTAGGGCTTCCCCATTTTTAACCCAAATCACCCCCAAAACCCACCTAAACCTACCTAAACTAACCTACCTAGCCTAACCACCCTTTTAATTAGCCCTCCCCCTCGATCTACAGCTAAAAACATCAAAAATACCAAAAATCTAATTCAATGGAAAAATAACCAAAACTCAAATTACAGACCCTACCTCATCCCGTCACCGCCGCCGCGGTGGTATAATCGGTGCCGATGGTGGTGGTCTTCCTATGGGGCCTCCTCTGCTCTTTGCCATCTCCTCTACCTAATCTCCTCAAAGAAACCTCTAGTGGCCCACAAACGCCTCCCACACCGCCTCTACAACCTCCAAACACGCTCAACTTCACTCACTTTACCAACCAATCTCACTCTCACACGTCATGTTGTTGTGATGGACAAACTAGAAGTCTCAATCACTAAATCACCTCAAAGCTCACTTTCTCACTTTTGCAATAGTCACAAATGACTTTTGGTGAGCCACCAATCCAATTTTGTTGGGTTTGGCAAGCTGCTAATGTCAGCAAAACCGTGCCCTAGTTCACCAACATCGATAGATAATTGTGACTGACATTGGTTGTTCTACCAACGTCAGTAATATCAACATACAGTCTTCTTCACAAATGACCAAAATCATGTCCAAAACAACCAGCCCTCATAGTAGAAGTCATTTTTGACTCCTCCTGGGGCACAATGGCAATCATGTACATCTCCCCCAACAGCAATGACATACATTTGTGATCACTTATATCTTAGCCTAACTCGACACCATAACTTTGGAGATCGCAACTATCTCCTCAAACCACGACCAATTTTGAGACAACTATACCTTGGTTGTTTTGATTGCATATGCTACCTCACGAATAGTTAGTAAAATTGTCCACGACCCTCACACCTATTGACGGATCACACTCCAGTTGATCCCCAATCTTTGTGACATTTTCATGTTTTCCAGGAACACTTCCTAAGCCCAAGATACTTGGAACATGATGACCATTGGAGCTACAGCTTTGATTGTTTAACCCAATCAGCTATGACTAAAAGTTGGGGACTGGTTACTTTAATTTTTGCACTCCTTGACCTTGGCCTATGATAATTTGACCTACCTATCACGTGAAGTGGTATACGTGCAATCTCAACTATTGCAGTGTTCACACTCAAACCTCACCTTATCCATCTATTGCCTATCAAATCGACACTCGATATCAGCTTACCTTTCCTCTACTCCCGCTTTGAGGGGGGATACCTCATCCCATAACTGGGGCAACTTACTCTTGTTTTTGTCTTGTAGCTTGTCAAGACAAACCACAAGACAAAAAGGGGAAAATGTAGACACTAATATTGTGTCAACCCCCCTGGTCCCCTTCTAACTCTAACACTCCTAACCCACACTTTATTAATTTAAAATAAGTTATTTATTTTAAATTAATTATCCCCTCACCTCAACACCTCACCTCGACACCTCGTCAAAGACTATCTTTTACCCTACGACTCACCCCCTGACGAAGTCCTTCATATCATAACTACTTAAGACCTATTCCAACGTTCTAACTAACCCTCATGCGTAATAAGCCTGCCTTTTGACCATTCTCTAATGGCAAATGCACTTGGTGGATGGAGAGCGGGCTTTTTAGCCCTTTTTCCCATTCTCTGGCTACCGATGTCGGTCAACTATCGGTCGACGCCGACAGGATAGCCGACATCGATTACATAAACTAACTTCTAACATTGAGTTACGGGTTCTTCAATCTCTCTCTCTCGGGGCCTCTTTGTATAACGATGCACATGCTTTGAGACAAGGATCATAATTCTATTATCACTCTCCAGGATATATAAACTCTGGAGAAATCACTCCAGACATTGGGTTAAAATCATTGTACAAGATCTTCAACATCAGCCGCAATAGGAACAAGCATCCTGACACCCTTCGATCTTTGACAAAAAGCTAAGTATTCTTCTAGTTTCCATTTCAAAGTTCTTGATTAACTTAGTAATTAGTTTTTATTTTACTATTTCAGAATATTGTAAAATAAACCTAATTTTCTTCATGGAAGGACTAAAAAACCTTCCTCTAACTCCCACCTTATTCTCACACCTACCTTTTACCTTTTGTCCTTCCTCAGAACCTATTCTCCTTTCCGTAACTTTGCACAAACATTAAAACTCCTAGAGTCCTCCGTCCATCACAGAAACACCCTAAAAATCGTCCAAATACATATTGCCCCTACCGACATCGGTAGTATAACCGATGTCGGCATCTTTTACCTACCGACATCGGCAGTATAACCGACGTCGGCGTCTGTGCAAACCAAAAAACTAATCCAAACAGCCCAAAGACCAAACACAACCTCTTACCAACCTGCTGAGACTCACGGATTACAAGAATAGGTACATAACATTCTGCCTTTTTATTTTCATAAGTCTTTTATCATTTCATTTTATTCAAATCTCTTTATCTTAAATAGTGGACTGTCATCCTTCACGGGGCTTTACACTTCAGAGACCAAGCGCATAGCTTGGCAGTCCACTTTATCTAATTCTAACATTTTCTTTGTTCAAAGTCTTATTCTTATTTATAGGTGTCTTCCTCCACAGCCAAAGAGGAGCTCCTTCAACATCTAGATACGGTGCGCAACTTCATTTGGGTACGTACAAACCCCTAACCATTACCTTTAGTTTCTTATTTCTTCTGAATATATAAATTGCAAAAAAATGAGTAGAAACACATAGTCTATCATAGTGAATTACACATAGTCAACTTATTTTAGGGTTGTGTTCCATCAGAATCCATTTGTATAAAATTTTACTTCTAATACATTTATAAACCAAAATAATTACTACATGGTCCATTCACTCTATTATTCGTTCATACAAAATAAGATTCTTCGACTCTATCATACCAACTAAAATACATACATGATCACTTACTAGATGGTTATTAACATTCCTCCAAGGTTTTAGTTCTCTTCTTGATGGCTATTAATCTATTTACATCATGCAAACAAGAACCCATAAATACCTTCCCTCGTGCACATCCTATAGATCTGCATGTGTCATAATGCTAAGTAACATGCAAGGAAAACATTAGGATCATTGAAACACATTTAACACAACCCATAGCTTAACTTGGATCTCTTTTTTTTTACATAGTCATCTCAAGTCATCATAAAGTTATTTAATAGTTCTTTTCTAATCAATTGTCAATCTTATTCCATCTCATTGCTACAGGGGTACTATTCCATCAAATGTTCAACCATGCAAATAAAAATAAATTCCTGAATCTATCCTTTCATATAGAATACTCAATCAATCAACTTTTTGGGGAAACCTAGATCTTATTAAATTCATAGTGCAGATGTAATTTTATCTTGAAACTATACATAAGTAAACTTCTTACCTTCTCAAATTTCCTTCAAACAAGACTCACTATGTTGGACCATTCAATGGTCAAACTCACAAAACAAATTTTAATTTGCAGTCACCATGACTGTTCACTATCTAAAAGCCATGACAATCTGAATAGCTTTCTTCACATATCATACCATTTTAGAAAATCCTTCCTTGATATGATCATATCCTCTATTGATATTGAAAGGATATAGTATCAATTTATTTCATCTCCAACTAACTCTCGCTTTAAACAATGTATCTAAACTCTATCTACTATTTGAATAGGTTCCAAAACTAATAACTTTATTCAATTATGAACTGATCCATAATAATGAGATCTATTAAGAATCCAAAGCACGTAAGCATAATGTCATTGTAATGGACTATGTGTTATTTTTCTATCACAAAGAGGTCTATAATTAAAATAATAAGACAATAGCAACTCAAAATGAAACTATTTTATTAAACATGGTAGGATAAATTTATGGAATACTAGTACACATTGAATTATCAGAAAACTCTTAACATCTATTCTTCATCTCTTCTCTCCTCTCGAATACCTTACTCTATGACAATAATAATCTATATATTACTCCAATATTCCATATTATAAAAGGTCTAATTTTGATTCCTAGAATCTCTCACTCCTTCGATAACTCTAACCACTCCTAAAAACTAGCTCTAACTCCCTATCTCAATGTTATATTCAACTTCTACGTGATATCCAATCTTGATCAACTCAATATGAGGTTATAAAGCTTATTTACTCTCAAAATAACTCTATTTACTTATTCAACTTAACCTTTTGAATCTTAACCACATTTATCCATCTATTAACCACATTTAAAGGTGGTTTTACAATATGAATGAATATAAATATACTTAATGAACCTTCAAGTCCAACTTGACTCTTTGACACCCTTGGGATTCATGCTTGATTCTATGCTCCTGCATCAGATTTCCCCACTTGAAAGTTTTCATGGACTCCTATTCATGATTTTCCATCTCTCTTAATATATTTATCTTCATCTTCTTACTATTTTGTAGCTCTCCACCTTTGTCTTTTGCTTGCTTATCTTGAGTTCTTCTTGCTTGATCTTCTTGTTGTCCTAGATCCCAAACTTGTCTTTAAAATGATGCTACTTGACTTATTCTAGTATGCTCTTCAAATGAGAAACTCTTGCCTTTGGTGTTATTCTTATTGATGTCAACCTTCCTTCTTGTTTGGTTTTACCTTATACCTGCACTCATGCAAAACATATTAAATATAATAACACTTTCATCAGCTTCTTGAGTACATTCCTTGTCATTTTTCCAAACTATCATGTCTTCATAGTCTTCATGGATTCTAAAGTATCCATACTTAACCTGTAATGTATTTATTCCATAAACTCTTAACAAACTTATGATTTTGTGTAATCACAAATTAGATTATTGTCCTGGTCGTACTTTATCCTTTGATCATCCCCAATCTTTTCTTCCACTCCATTTGTACTATCTACTACAATCACAACTCTTTCATTTTGACTCTCTTCCTTTTCTATTTTTGGACAATCCTTGTCCTCTTTCACATCATGTATATCATGCTCTAATGCTTCCACTTTAGCCTGTAATTTTTCCATACTTCTGTAAACAAAAAGTCTATTTTGTTGCTCATCTAGCAACTCTTTAGCACCTAAAATCTGATCAAACTCTTCTATCTCTCTTAAAATATCTCCTTCATCAAAAATCAACATGTTCTTATCAATATCAATTACATTTCCATCATTTAGAATAAAACATTGCTTTTCTACACATTTGATTGCTTAATGCATTACAAATTATTCTTCATACCTTTGCTTTTAACCTTCTTCTTTACCTTCTATTAGTGCATTCATTAGCTGCATAGTCTTCTTATATAACTCATCTTCTTCACCTACCACATCAACATATTTATCAAAATTAATATTGAAATCCATACCTTGAGTGTCTTCATTGGCTTCAACTTCTCCATTTACTTCTACATCCTTCAAGTTTTCATTTATGGCTTGCTCCAATGTCGCCATCTCTATCAGCGACTGTTTTTCATCTTGATAGACAAATAACTTGTCCATGTGTTCATCATGCATATATCCATAACTATGATGCTCCAAATACTCTATCTCTTTCAAGAGATATTCTTCAATTATCAAGGCTATATTTTCAACCTTCTTTCTATCATCATCATCATTCATGAGTCCATTGGTTGATTCATTGGCTTCTTTCTTCTCTTCTATTGTTGTACCTGCATTCATCTCATCAAAAACAATGTTAAATAAAACATTTAGAGGCCAAATTTCCCCTTGAAATGCTACTTGCCTCTTCATTCTTCTTTTCTCTAATTTGTGTTACTTGTCTTGCAAATTTTTTCTCCTCTTCTCTCTCATGGCTATCAACTTGATTAGCCATTTCAATCTCTTCATTACCCATCCATTCCATGGATATGACATATCCTTTACCATCAACCTTAGTAATGTTATCCTCTAAGATATATCACTGAACTCTCTTTGGAAGTCTTCTTCTTCTTTTTGCTTCCTTCTCATTTCTCTTTCTCTCTATTTTTTTAGCTATTCCTTTGCTTTTGGCAATCCCTCTATCACTCTCTTCACTAACATCACTCTTTCAAGTAAGTCTTCTTGATCCATATCCATTATCTCATCCAAGTATTTTTCACCTTGTCCTCTTGATAATCTATACAAGCTTCCTTCATATTAGATTCACCCTTTTGAGCATTTCCTATGCTCTACCAGCTGAGCTAGATGAACTTTTCACTTCTCTCAAGCCTTCTTGGCTTTTACTTTCTTCTTAAACTTTGACTGCCTTCTCCTTCCCCTATAAGAACCAGTAACTTACTACAACATTAGTACTCAACAATAATCAAAATAAAATAGCCATCTTGTCAAATCCTTCACACTTGCATAAATAATTTAATTCACCATTTCCCAAAGAGCTTCTAGCTCTAATACCAAAAATTGATGAAAGAGCATCATACTCACTCAGCTATAACCTTAATAGATACCTATATTCAAATTGATTTATGTAACTGATCTCCAACTTCTTATTTAATAACTCTCTCTTTTGGTTTGAATATTCCAAAGATGCCTTTCTCCACTGTAATCACTCCATCCCCAACCTTCAGTATAAATTATATATGCTCAATACCTATTATTGAAGTCACACAAAAACATATATGCACCAAAAAATCTTAACCTCTCTTTGTTAATAAATTCTCACTCTTGATTCCATGTCCTTCTCTATCAATATCCATTGTCTATTCACTTTGCCTATAAATTCTTTCTAATCCTTTAACTTTGCTAAGTCACTTCTTATTCACGTTTCACACATGGATTCTCCAGGCACCTTGTACACTAAGACTGAGTACTATAGGAAAATATAGGATTTAAAACCCTACCTGATGCATTCAAAATGGTCATGATGAAGTTTGGCATGCCACTTTACACCTATTATAGACTATAAGCCTTTTGAACATCTTCGAATGAATCCTCTCTTCATGCAAGTTATGATTCTCTACAATCTTGGTTTGACACAGTCTGTCATAGTGAATTACACATAGTCAACTTATTTTAGGGTTGTGTTCCATCAAAATCCATTTGTATCGAATTTCATTCCTATTCTATTTGTAAACCAAAATAATTTCTACATGGTCCATTCACTCCATTGTTCATTCATACAAAACAAGATTCCTCAAATCTATCATACTAGCCAAAATGCATACATGATCACTTAATAGATGGTTATTAACATTCCTCCAAGGTTTTAGTTACCTTCTTGATGGATATTAATCCATTTACATCATGCAAACAATAATCTACCAATACCTTCCCTTGTGAACATCCTACAAATCTACATGTGTCTTAATACTAAGTAACATGCAAGGAAAACATCAGGATCATTGAAATGCATTCAACACAACCCATAGCTTAACTTGGATCTATTTTTTTACATAGTCATCTCAAGTCATCATAAATTTATTAAATAGTCCTTTTTTATTCAATTTTAAATATTATTTCATCTCATTTCTATAGGGGTACTATTCCATCAAATGTTCAGCCATGCAAATAAAAATAAATTCTTGAATTTCTCCTTTCATATAGAATACTCACTCAATCAATTTTTTTGGGAAACCTAGATATTATTAAATTCATAAGGTAGATGTAATTTTATCTTGAAACTATATACATGTAAACTTCTTACCTTCTCAAATTTCCTTCAAACAAGACTCACTCTGTTGGACCATTCAGTGGTCAAACTCACAAAATGAATTTTAATCTACACTCACCATGAATGTTCACTGTCTAAAATCCATGACCATCTAAATATATTTCTTCACATATCATACCATTTTAGTGAACCCTTCCTTGATCTGATCATATCCTTTATTGGTAGTGAAATAATATAGTATCAATTTATTTCATCTCTAGCTAACTCTCAGTTTAAATAATGTATCTAAACTCTATCTACTATTTGAATAGGTTCCAAAACTAATAACTTTATTCAATTATGAACTGATCCATAATAATGAGATCTATTAAGAATCCAAAGCACGTAAGCATAATGTCATTGTAATGGACTATGTGTTATTTTTCTATCACAAAGAGGTCTATAGCTAAAAGAATAAGATAATATCAACTCAAAATGAAACTATTTTATTAAACATGGTAGGATAAATTTATGGAAGACTAGTACACATTGAATTATCAGAAAACTCTTGACATCTATTCTTCATCTCTTCTCTCTTCTAAAATACATTACTCTATGATAATAATAATCTATATATTACTCCAACATTCCATATTAGAAAAGGTCTAATTTTGAGTCCTAGAATCTCTCACTCCAATAACTCTAACCACTCTTTAAAAATAGCTCTAACTCCCTATCTCAATGCTATATTCAACTTCTACATGATATCCAATCTTGATCAACTCAATATGAGGTTATAAATCCTATTTACTCTCAAAATAACTTTATTTCCTTATTCAACTTAACCTTTTGAATATTTACCACACATATCCATCTTTTAACCAATTTCAAGGTGGTTTTACAATATGAATGAATATAAATATACTTAATGAACCTTGAAGTCTAACTTGACTCTTTGACACCCTTGGGATTCATGCTTAATCCTATGCTCCTGCATCACTTGGTCTTCTCCAATTTCATCTTCATACCTACAAACACAAACTTGAAAGTAATGTTAACATACAAAATGAGAGACCACATACTCTCTTTGAATGTCTTTGGCATAGACATTATCTATCTCTTCTTGTAATCACCTTCATGTGTTATTCTTAGCACTTTTGTCTTGTTCTTGTTCTCCTCAATGATAAATATATTTTCTACCTCTTTGTCTTGTTGTTCACTTGGAAACATCTCTCTTTGCATACCTCTTTGGACTGCTCTCTCTTTCTTATTCTCAAATACACTCATCTTATGCCTTCTTTTTCTCAAAAGTCACTCTAGTGGCCACTTTACCATTCTTCTCACATTCCAACCTATCTATTGGCTTCTTGTTCTCTTATGAGCTTCATCATGATCTCTATCCTCTCTATACCTTTCCCCAATTCTCTTCTTATGTATACCACTTCCCTTTCTATATCCATCTTCTCTCACTTTCTTTGTTTTCTTGGTCTATTTAGACATTCCTCTTAGAAAGTATATCAAGATTTCCTCTTAGAATATTTTGAGCCTTTCCTCTTATTGAGTTCTCTTTCTAGGATCTCTTCTTAACTCTCTTGACTCTCTTTTGGAGTCTTCTTTCTTCCTCTTCTCTCTTTGAGCTTCAATGCCCTCTTTTCCTCTACTTCTTATAGTCTTTTCCTAACTAGCTCTTATCATTCTCACATGAATTTTGGGGGTTTTGTTTCTCTCTCCTCAATATTATTTTCCTCTATATTGATCATAATATATCAGACTTTTAACATCCTCTTCTCCCTAAATACCCTATAAGTGACATCTCTCATACATACCTCATAGCATATCTTACCTATATCAAATCAACAACTTGGAATAACTCAAAATTAATATAACCAAGATCTTAATTTTCTTTGATACCAAATGATTAATATGTATAGTGGGATAAGTCTCCAATACATCACCATCTTATGCTAAACCCAACTGGTCACAATGATTTGCTTGATTTGGACTTAATGATTCCATTTTTGGTTCAATCTTTCACTTGAATCTTAGGATATATAATATATTTGAAATATGTACCTATTTATTTTAATCACTTTTTTATGGCTATAACCTCCCTCATATATCTCACAACTCATTCTTTATATCATACATGTCATTCCTTTCACATTTTCCTTCATATGTTTTCACTAACTTTTCCATTAGGTAATCTTTTTAGGTTTCAAATGTCAATTTTTTGATATAGGTATTAATGAGTTAAATTTAATTTATGGTCTTAATTAATCAAAACATACCTACTACATCCTCTTACAAGTGGCCAAATAGACTCCACCCTTCACTTTCATACCCAAGGTTCAACATGCTCTCATAAGGCTTGTAGCCTTCTTTTTAAGCAATTTATCTCTGTTGAGTCAAACCAAGATATTTTACCAAGATTTAATTAAATTTTTAGTATAAATTTATCCTATTTTAGGTTTTTACAAATTTTCATTACCTAATTCATCTTCTAGCTACCACTTCCTTTATAAATCAACCCTCTTTTAGGCCTATTTAGCCCTCAAACCTTACCATAGTCCTAAAATCCATACATATATGTACACTCTCAGACCCAAACCATATTTTTATATTTCCATATGAAATTTAATATCATCTCACAATATTTCATGATTTTTCAATGGTTATAAACCTCAAAAACCTTAAAACCCTAAACCTAGGGTTTTCTTGACCTTAAATAGGCCGTGGGCTTTAAAAATTCCATATCTTGCATTATATAGCATTTCAAAGGACCAAATCACTACCAAAAGTTCTATTTTTACATATTTTATATTTACCAATAGTATTTTATATTTTCTCAATGCATTAAGGGCTTCAAAACTACAAAATATAGTCAATTAAGAGCCTTTTTTTATTATGCAAGATAGAGAATAAAAATTAATGAAAATACTTAGTTTCCTCTAGTATTAAGATAAAATGTGACCTAATTTAGGTTTTTATACACTAAATAAATCCAAAAAAAATATCATAATGTCTCACAACCTACCAAACCAATGTAATCACTTTAAAACCTCTCTTCTTTACTTGGAGCTTATATTTCTTGCAATCACCCTATAGCAAACACATCATAAACTTGTACCAGAAGTTATGGATTTCTCAATAAAATACATGATCATTCATAAAAAATTCCAAAACCAGATAGATAAAACATTAAAAACTCTTAATAATTTCTTTATTTATATGAATCTTCTTCAATTTACGTAAACAACCCATACATGGACTTTGACAACTTTTCCTTGAGAAGATACTTTCAGTCCTTCATGGATCCCTTGTTTTATTTTTTGGAGATTATCTTCCACATATCTAAAATATCATATCCTTAAAATCAATTACCATTCTCTAATTTTACCAACTTCAATGTTGGTTATCAAGTTAGTTACAAAAACTTCCTCTCTCTTGTCAACCCAATGCATGGGTGAGGGTGACCATCCAAAATCATGACTTCCACTTTATGAGTGTACACATATGACTTATAATTACTCCTTAAATTACCTCATTAGACTCCTTAATGATAATTTATTCATATATTCACTCCTTACATGCATTTAACCCTCATAGACTCCATTTAAACATTTGAATTTTCAAATTCCCTACTTTGGAGGGAAAACACTTAAAGACTATTTGACACAACTTTATGACTCCAAATGGATTCCAATGACATAAATGGACCTCATAATTCCATTCACACACATTGACATCAAAATTTGACCAAATTTGACCTCTTATTTACCAAAACATAAAATTGATGTTTTCTTGCTTGCATCATTATCCTTCAACCATCAAGTCATGGTAATATAGCCCTCACCAATGCTCCCAAACACATTGTGAATCCTCTTCCAAATATAAAAATCCTCCACCATTTTACCTCACTCTCATTTTTGGAGATAAGTTTATTCATAACTACATAGTGGATATTGGGGATGATATTTCAGTGATGCCCAAGATTGTAGCTGATAAATTGCATTTGAAATATGAGCCATATAGTAAAGGTGTACTTTAACTTTATAGGACACCAGCTTAGTTAGTGGGACTTGTCAAAGGGTTGAAATTTTTCCTTCATGATTGTCCAAGCTTCCCTATCCTTCAATATATAGTAGTGTTTGACTTGCTTTATCACTTTGATATCTACCTCTCAAGGGATTTCACAGCCAAGATAGGAAGCTACCTCTCAACTGATTGTTCCTTCTTGGCCTTCAGGACAAGGTATCGAGAAAATATATCCATTAGAACTCAACCACTAGCTAAATTTCATATTGATCCCTATGTGGAAGCAAGCTCTAACCTTAATTTCATAATCAATGATTAAGAGGACTATGTTGTGGATGATGGAACATCTTCTAAGCTTGAGGGCATATATGATTTATTTCTAGATGAGTGTGGTATAGGCACCTATGGACATGATCCATACACTTATTTTGAATAAACTAACCTTAGCATATACATCATCCATGAGGGATCATATGAGAAATTTGAGGTAAGCATTGAACATTCTTTTCTAAAAGCTATTGAGGTAAATTACCCTATTCATACGTATGATGATGATTGTTTGTAAGGCATGATAGATCAATATGATAGTGAGAAGGATAGTGCCATTCTAACTACACAAGATGAAGGAGACATTAAATGTGGTAGTCATGAAGAAGAAGATGATCTATGGTAAATTTTATATTTCATAGGTCAGGAGTTTGATTAATTGCATAAGTTTACTTCTCCTTCTAAGAAGTGTGTATTTGATGATAAGGTTATTGATGAGCCTAACAATCATAAAAGAGAGTACCTTGTTGAACATAATATTGTATGTCTAGCTACTGTTAAAGAATATGTAGTCATGAAGGGACCTAATGAAGCCAAAATAAAATATTTTATCATTGAGGACTAGTCTAAACTTCAACCTGATGGTGTACCGCTTTATGATATGTTGGAGTAAAAGGAAGACAAGCTTGATGATCTCATACATCAAGTACATCATGACAGTGAAGAGAGTAATGTTGAGGTAGCTTTGATTACTCCTAAGTTTTAGTTTGAGTTAATTAGATATGGTAAAAGTCAAGAAGGTTTTAGTTTCAAACAAGATCCTTGGGAGGTAAAATGGAACATATTTGAGAGCTTAAAGTAGCAGACTTGCAGATAGAAAAAGACCTAAGTATGGTAAGTCATTTTACCATCAACATGAGCAAGTGTTTATTTACAAGCATGTTCTAAATGATATATTAATTTCATGGAGTAACAAGGATATAATAGGTACCATCTTTGACCCTGGTTGAAGCATGGTGGTTGTTCTTCACCTCAAGTGTTTGAGGTCATATAAATACTAGGATAGGTGTGCTTTATTTTTGTTGTGTGTGTTTTCCCTAAGTGTTATTGATAACACATGTGTGTTTGATTAGTTGTGTTGTTTCCTATTGTTTGGTGTGTTTTTTCTCTTTTAGAGGTAATTCAGTGTCTAATTTGTGTATGAGTGACTCTAAGCCCAATGGATAGGAGTAGGCTACTAGTCTTTGGCAAGTTAGCTTGCCACCCTTAGGAAATTACCAAGAATGTTGACTAATTTGACCACAAGTCAAATTATGTCAACTAGGGTCCCCTAAGGTTTTAAATGTCTATCATGGTCCTAGTGAGGTCATTTAATGTGTCTTTAGCCTTGATCATATTCATTTCTAGTTTTTAGTGTCATTTATGGGACTAGTATAGTTTTCATTTAAGGACAAGTGTTACAAAATGTATTTCAAAATTCCCCGTGGTATAATATGTTAGAGGAACTATTTTAAATATGAAAAAATGTAGGTGCAATGTCAAAACAAGAAGATCAGTGGTAGTTTAGGTAGTTTTCAGATATTGTACGACCTATGAAACATATTTGGCACATGGGAGAAATTTAAGAGTGTCTTTTAAACTCCCCTTAGTTTAATTCCATACTTGATCAGTTTTTACAAGCTAAAAAATGTCATAAAACCATTTTATCTCTCCATCACCTTCCTAGGCAAGTAGAAATGGTCAATCAGTCTTTGCATGGTATGAACAGGAGCAGGTGAGTTGGAGATAGTGCACTTGGTGGGTGGTAGTACTCCTTGTATACTTAAAATCCATGGAAATTTTTATGGGATTGGTTGATTTTTCTATTTGAACCATTGCTTAGAGTTTTAATGACTCTTTTCTACCTACTTATTCACATACCCTTCAGTTTCTTTCTTTGTTTGGTTTGGTCTGAGCAATCTAGGTTTTATAAATGACTTTAGAGAGTGTGAATACCTTTTTCAAGTGATTCTTATCCTAGATTCACTTGTGAAAGTCAAATAATTAGCATTAACTATCTTAGTTTGCTAGGAGGACTCCACTAAGGTCTAGAGATAGTTGTTTTCATCAGTTCCAAAGGTTTCATATTCTTATGTTGGTTTTCAAATCAAAGGTGATGTTGTTTATCACCTCTCAAAATAATATGTGGTTAGTTTTCTTATAAATTTGTGGTCTAAAGAGTGTTTTATATGTTTTCAATAACACAATCACATACATACATAATCATATTTCCTGTAACAGCCACCTATAGTCAAGTCAGCTTGAACATTGACTAATCATGGTGGTGAAACAAGGAAATGATGAGGTTTAAACATGGTAGGAATATTCCCAAGGTGTGAGTAATGAGATGGATCCATTCAAACGTGATGAAATTGGTTGTGAACCTAATTCAATTCACATTGTCTTATATTTTGTATGGTCACCTACAGGCAATTCTATAGAGGTCTGAGAGATTTAGCATCAAAGTGTTGAAATCTAGTTGATAACTTCATTGAGGTTTGAGGGAATTGAGAGAGCCATTGTGATAATGGTGATGTCATTTCATGTAGGTAGACTTGATTTCAAGGTTTATAGGTGGAGAAAGTTGCAAAAGGGACACATTACCTTAGTTTCTTTGAATCATGTTTTGCCCATACATTTGATCCTTCCATAGTAGAGTAACATGGGGTCTAGACAAATTTGGTTATTTCTATCATGAATCCCAAGCATAATGGAAATGTTTTAAAAAGATAAATTGGTTGTTTGGTCAATATAAGTTAGTATGAATAAGTTTTCGTTCCCAACTAGTTTCTACTATAGACATTCAATGAAAACTGTAGTACTTGAAGCTAAAATAATCCTATAACATAATAGTGTCCTATAAGTGGAATGGATGTATAGTTTTTAGGATTAAGAGGGATCAAAAAAACTATTAAATATTCTTAATGACTTTAATACTAAATAAATAAAGGAGAAATATTAGAACCCTAATGCACACCTACAAGAAACTTGAAGTTTGAGTGGCAACTCACAGTCTAGCATAATCACAGGTTACTCATGCTAGTAAAATATGTATGCTTATCTAATGGAAAAAAACATGAAATTATTTAATATACATAAGTCAACTATATAATTAGGATGACACTTCTTATATTTTTATAAACACACACTTCATCTATAAGAACCTCATTTTCTTAAGGAAAATGCACCTACAATATGTTACAGTAGATAAACTAGCCTAAGCTAGCAAAGAGGATAGTTTGAAGGTTAGCTGAGGTGTCTGATGGATTCAACATGATTGACACCATTATAATAGTAGTGATGATCATATCACATGATTCTTAGTTAAGTAAATAGGGTAGGAACACTAACCCACAACCACAACCTTAGAGTTTTTCAAGACCCTGCACAGTCAAACCATATAAGTCTATCTTGAGGGATTTGGGAGTTTGAGGACTTTATAAAGGTGATACATCCCTTTAATTTAGTACATATGGTCTTCATGATCCAATATAACCTCTAATAGCTTCACTTTGACTAACTAAATAGGGAGATGCCCTATGTTCTATCTCAAGTAGAGGTCACTCCCAGACAATTAAGTCTACAGGTTTGGTGAGTAAATGATAAGGGGATGAGATGGAAAGTATTAGATAATTATATAATGATATGGGAGGTTGTTTTTATCATGAAAAAATGTGTATAAAATATTTGTATTTATCATGAATACTTAGGGTGTTCATAGGAAACTCAAGTACACTCAGGCCTATTAGGCCTGAGACTAGACCTAAGCCCTACAAGGGTCTAGCCATCACTTACATGACCAAATGATCATTATAAAACATTTGATGACCCTTAGGGGCTAGTATAAGATGATCTAGAACCTTTAGTTTGTATGGGATCACACATAGTTGGTTATTTTCACCTATTTCCATTATAGGGGTATGTAGAATGCATTCTAAAGCTCGATAGGCTATCTTCAAGAACGCACACATGTAAAAACACTAATCATGGTAACCCAAGGAGATAGGAATAATTTAAGGAGGTCCATAACTTATTCTTAGTGAAAATTTTTAGGTTTGAATGTCTAATTTTTATGAACTATCACTAAGAACCAAAACTTGTTAAAACGCTCCTAAAACCCTATCTTTGACCTAATGGAGAAGAAACTAATGGATATGATCTTAGATGGGATAGTATGGTTTGGAAACTATTTTTGACTTGTGGAGAAATCTCTCAGTATCATTCCCATCTAATTGTTTTGTACCCTACTTGTGCAAATAGGGCCTAAAATAGGGTTTTTTTATAAGTTTGTGATTGTTTTAAAAGTATATAAGAAGATAGATAGGTGAGAACCATTAGAGGGGGTCAATTGGGACATATTAAAATTATATGTATCCATTTCTCACCTTAGGTAAACACATAAACATCTTTTCTAACTCATTCATCTCAAGAAGTCTTTGACAGATAGTGAAAATAGAGAGTGACTGCCAAGTGAGAATATGATAAGCCCAATTGGGAATATTTTAAAGGTCTAATTCATGGAATGGAAGGTAGAGAGGTCTTAGATAGGTCTCTTAACACCTATTATATTGATTTAGTTGAGAAATTAAAGGCCACTTGGGTGATAAATGTGAATAATGAGGCCAAGAGGCCTAATGAAAGATTGTAGATGGTGAGTGTAAGTGTCATGAAGAAGACTAGTGGTTAGGAAAGCATTTGATGATTATTGAAGATTATTTCTAACCCCCCTCAGATAGTACACATTTTTCAACTCTCCCTTGTCTAATTTCAAGTGCTCAAGAGATACATCATCATGAAGGTAGTTTTCAAGAAGACCATTTGAAGACCCTACACTAATTTTGGAGAGTTTTATGATTCAAATGGACATCTTTCCAACAGGACCTTCTAAAACTTTGTATTCTACTTCATTATTCTACAATGTAACTATTTTTCATGCCTTAACATGTGGCATTATGACCCTTGAACTTCTTTCCTTATCTCTCTTCTCACACATTCTATAAATACAAGACATTTTGACTCTTGTATGGGAATTCCACACCTAGTATGGTGAATCCCTAATGGTTTGATACTATATTTTGCCTTTGAGATAAGATATGCAATCTAGTTTTGAGTTTATAAACTATCTTTTCTAAGTATGTGAAGTGATGTATAGTGAAAATTCAAGTGATTTATATCTATCCTTATTTTCTCTTAATATTTCTATGTTTGATGCAAGTTATTTCCACTCTAACAGGTCACATGAAGTGTTTTCAAATGCATTGGTATATCTTCAAGTGTTAAGAATAGCCTTAGTGTCTGCAAATGACCTCTGGTTCACTCATCTTGAGTAATTCCATGAATATCACCTCCATGTTTAAAATACTAATGTTAGAGCAACTGAAGATTTTAAGGCTAGTGTTGTGAGTCTATTTTAGTTTAATTTCCTCTCATTTATTAATTTTGAAAGTAAATAATGAAACTAGTAATAGGGTGTGTAGAATAATACTTGGTAAAGTGTGTGCATGAATCTAAAAGATGATGGGAACTCTTCTTTGGCTAATAAGGAATAACTTGCAAATAAGAAAGACACTAGAAAAGGGGTTGTTAGATGGTTTCTAAGTGGACTACCTAGCATGAGCTAGATCCAAGAATCATATTGCTTGTTAAGAGGCCATCGATCCACTGTTATAACAATTAAGTTAGAAATGATAAAGTAAAGATATCCTTGCATAATATAAATGAAATTCAATACAAAGAAAGTAGAATGTTAGTTAACAGAAAAATGAACAAAAGTAGTAAAGCTAGCTAATACTTATGATAAATTGGTAAGGGTCTTGTCTAAAAAATTAAAAAATAATTGTAATCAAGTAGAAATAAATAAACTTGGGTTTGACTAGGGTTAGGGAGCTAAAAATAGCTTGTTATATTGTTATGCCACAGTGACTATTGGTAGTCAGGCAAACTATCGATAGTTTAGATTGATCATCGATAGTTGGGTAACCATCGACGGTTGAAGTGATCATCAGCAGTTGTGCTAACCATCGGTGATTACCTATGTAATTCTAGAAATGATTAGAAAAGAAGGCATAGATTGGCTATTTGGGAAAATATAGGTCTATTATAGTGCTAAGGGGTGGAAAATAAGATGATGATGGGTGTGATAAGGTAGGGAGGTTGGAAATAAGATAAATCAATAAAACGAGTGAAAAATACCAAAAACTTGATGGTGGAAAGCTAAAGTAATTTGGCCAAAGTGATAGTAATTTGGCTTTTGAAAGTGATTTTGATAGAGCTTCAAGTCCCTGATGATGTTGCTTGCTTTTTAAAATGATGATGGATACTTATATGTAAGAGAGCATAGATGTAATATTGTGGATCCATTTCACTTCCTCTTCTTCTCCTTTTATAGGATAAAGTTGCTAATTGGGATGGAAGAAGTTATTAATTTTATAGCGGGATAAATTTGTCAATCTATAATGTTTTAAAGCTGTTTTTAAAAGCAAGATGACTTTTAGGGAGATGCGTATCTTACACAAAGTTATCAATTCTTTAAAACTTTAAAGCAGGCTTGGAGACATGATCATCGATGGTTAGGCCAACCATCAATGGTTAGGCTAACTATTAGCAGTTGAGGGGATAGAGGAAAATGGTTTAAAGTAAGTTTAAAAGGGGTGAATTAAATGGTTTAGTCAAATGTTTTAAGTTAGGGGTTTGATAGGGTTAGTAAATGAGTCTAATTGACTAAGTGGTCCATAGACATGAGGTTAGATGAGGGTCATAAGGAAATTTGTCATCAAAATCTATCATGTGTATTGTTTGAGTGTCTACATTTTGCCCCTTTTTATTATGTAGCTTTGATATTACAAGAAATAGAACAAAAATAGATCACTATTCAAGGTCTAGTTTCCCCAAGTATGGGAGGAGGTGTTCCCCCTTAAACTGGGAGCTATTAAGGTGAAAGTGAAATTAGGTCAAGGGGTTGATAAATGGTAAATAAGTAGTCACAATGTGGGTGACATAAAAAGGTTAGACACTTGATATGCAAACACACACACAAAATATGACAAAATGCGATAGTCAAGATCGTGCAAAGAATAAGTTTCCAATGTTGGTAAAAATAAGTTACATTCTAGAGGAATATATGATAGGGATAACTGATCCACATCATTAGTCATAGTTAATCAATTTAGGACTATCAAGCCATCTAGACAAGGTTGGTGTTGATCACAAGTATTTAGGGTAGGAAGTACTCTTGTGAAACAACATAATTGGTTAGGTTATATATGAGGTGGTACAAAGTTCAAAAGTTCAACATGGCAAGGTTGGTCAGTGTGGTCAAAAATGACTTAAATAGGTCATCACAAAACATGTAAAGATGTCATGTTAAAAATGACCAACATTGAGGTAGATGTGGTGCAATGGTTGGATTTTTAAATTAGGGTATGGCCAAGTTGATTCCATATGCACTAGGCAAGTGGACATTGCCTACATAGTTTCATGGACATAATATCCAAAAAAAACTTCAAGACAAATGTAGATCTTCCCAAAAGGTTGGTAGTGAGGTAGGGTGATTTTGAAAGAGGGAAAAGAAAAGTGAGGAACCTGGCCATCGACAGTCAAGGGTTTCCCAGGGTCAACTATCAGTAGTCACCTTGATCATTGATGATCAAGTAAAATCATAAAAAGCTAAAAGAATAAAATTAATATGGTATATCATTTTTACCATTTGAATCATTTAGTGTTTTGTTTTTTGGGTATTTTTTGAGATTTATCACTTGTGTGTTTATCTTTCTGAGTTGGAGTGTTGTGAGTGATGGAGTGCATGTGTTCAAAGGTTAACTAAATGAAGGGTGGATGAGGACATGGTCATATAGTGGTATGAGATCTTTGACCACCCTAGTAATTGTATAATGAGGTGGGAGTTGTATTGAAATTGATATCATAGTGGAATTGGTTGTATGATAGGGATATTTCAAATAGTGGGTAATGTTTGGTATGGGTTTGAACTAATGTCAATAAAAATGATGCCCTAATTTTTAGGTTTTGTGAAATGAAGCAAATTTATGGATGAATGTGATAGTTAGTTGGTGTCTTAGGTTATAATGGGTTGTAGAGTGGTTGTATATAGGTTAATTTGTGTTAGATAATTGTGTTTTAAAATCTCTATAGGTTGAGGGTTCAAGCTTTATGCCATCGATGGTCACACATAGTGACTGTCAATGGTTCAACCTGACTGTTGATGATTGAACTTGAAGTAAAATTGTCCCTAGGGACCATCGATGGTCCAATGAACTCTTAGAGGTTGAAAGGATTGAGGAAGGGATAGCTAAAATGTTATAAAAGTTATGAAAAAATTTTTAAGGTTTGTGAAATTGCAAAAGGAAAAATGTTAAAGGATTGTTGGTAAAATTGTCAAAGAGTGTTAAAGGGTAAAGCATGTTTGGAACGTGTTGGAAAGAGTGGATATTTTAACATGTGAGTAAGTTGTGAAAGGTATTGAATTATATCATTGTTTGAAGTGTGAATATACCGATGTTGTTTCAAAATGTTAAACGTAGAGTGGATAGGTGTGTAAAATGAGTCAATGTATAGAGAGTCATTAATAGAGATTTTTAGGTCTTTAAAATGATGTGGTGGGGTTGGTGTTGGATAGAGGTATATGTATGAAATAGTTTTGAGAAAGGTAGGTGTAGGGTAGTATTTAGGTGGATGGTGAAAACAAAGTAGCCATTGCTAACATGATTATTATGTAGGCATGCAAATAGATTCAGATGAGGGATCAGGTCCCTCATATTTTTGTCAAGGTTTGATATGGAATGACTATGGAGGAGTGGAGATAGATGGAGAGAGTTAGATTAGGTGTGATGAGTCATTACAGACACTTATCATGAGATTCAAGTATGATTGTGGCCCTCTCTAGAGATTATACCTGACCACAAACACATTTTTTCTACTGATAGGGGAGATAATGATTCTCTTAGAGGACACTCAACATATCACATGGCTACCCAATTGGGGGGAGGTAATTTACCATATAGGGAGTGATGAGATTGACTATCATATGGATTTGATTTATGGGGTAGATCGAGTTCACGTCTAGTTTCACATCGGTGGATTCAGCTACAAACCTTTGTACCAAAGGGCTCCTACAGATAGATGCTTACTTATAATAATGGTAATGGTCATGTCCTACTTCACAGTGCCCAATTCAAGTAGTGGACACTTTTCATACTTGTTACTAAGGGTGTTGGTGGAGATGTTTTTGGGGAGGACTATGTTTGGATAGGCCCCAGTGCTACTAGTGTAGATATCCAAAGAACTCTGGGCCTTTAGAGCATGTAGAAAATATGGGATCAGTGTTGGATTCATACCCCATTACTAGGCATATGATCACATATAGGTGTTGAGGCTAGTGGGGACATCCTAGGATGGATTTAGCTAGGATCCCTTTCTAATTGGTTTTACTATATGGAGAGGCAACTATGCATTGACAGGTGCTAATGGTGGTGGCTAAGATATTGAGTGGTTTAGAGATGCCTTGGAGGGGTTAATGGTAGTTGATATAGTATGGATGCCATATGTAGGTTAGCCTAGGTGTCCAAGATATATCTACCACACATTATCCCTATAGATCTAGTGTTAGATTTAGGGGAGGTAGGATAGCAATATGGAGCTTATCCTATTTGATCAAGTATGGAGATAGTTTGGACTGATACAGGGGATTCCACTAGATTTCCCTTAATACAGAAGGGAGGATACCAAGTTCCCACTCCCAAAGCCACAACCATAGGATGTCACATTAGACTATGAGGAGCTGCCAACTAGAGCCACCATTGATGATACGAGTATTGTAGATGGATATGCAGCTTGGTACCAAGCTTGATATGCAATAGCTAACTTCAAATGGGGTGATGATGGTCGATAGCCTATGGATGTGGATCCTAAAAGTGCATTGGTATAGTGTAGCAGACCAAATGGATAGGCATAGGTATCATTAGTAGTAGCATAGGCCCAGATCATTAAATTATAGGGATAGGTGGCCACTTTACAAGGGCAAGTTACTATTTTAACTAATGAGTGATATTAGGCAAGGATCTCTCTTGGGCTAGTGGCTCAAAATAGAAACTCACTGAGACATAGGGTAGGATTAGGCACAATAGTAGTAGGAGGACCACTTGATATAGTTTCAAGGACATGATACTTGGCCACTATGGAGTAGCTAAGATATTATGAGGTGATGGTGCTAGCATAGTTACCATTGGAGATGAGATACAGAGAGTACAAGGATAGCTTGGTAGATGGTCCTTTGATAGCTACTCTGAGATAGTGGGCATCAATAGTGGGGTAGGGAGGGATATCAAGAGGATCACCTCTAGATGGTAGTGTAGGTGCAAGTGTAGATGGAGCCAATGGTAGTTGTGTAGGTGGTAGTGGTTCTGGTGCCCCAGGGGCTTGATAGAGGAGATTTTATGATACATATAATTTTGGTTTTGATAATAGCCTACATGCTAAAGATGTAAGATGTATATGAGTGAGAGAGACATGGATACATTATGTCATGTATTTTCTTATTGATGTATATGATGATCATGTTGATTATGCTAATTATATCATTGACATTTGATTATATTGATGGCATGTTGATTATGTTCTAATGTTTATGATGTTTAGTTGATTATGTATTAATGTATTATGATGATGATGATGATATAGATGTATATTATGATCATGATGTGGTTATGTTTATGGATTATGGATGACATATATGATATTGCATGTTTATGTTTATGTTGACTCTTTAGTTTAGGTATTTGATGATGTTGAGGTTGTGTTTAGCTAATACGTCGATGAATATGATGAATGGTTATGACTATGTGTGTAGATGTTGATATTATTGGAAACATGATTTTGATTAGATGCTTGAACTTTTTAGTTTAGGTGATGCTTGGGTCATATAGAGTTAAGGACGTGTTTATTCATGATCATGAATATATGATAGATGTGTTTGGACGATGTTGTTTATGAGATGATTGTGATAATGTGGTTTATAGATAGGATGAGGATGTAAGCATGCTCATTGATAAATATTGATTTTAGATAAGAAGATGTGATGATGTTGTGAATTTTTGTAAGGATGGTGTTGATGATGTTTGATGATGGTAATATGATCTTATGATGTCATAATGTTATTGTCTATGGTTTATGATTCTTGATGTTTTTTTTATTGTTAGGATATGGTTCATGGTTTATAATGCTATGATGTATGAGGATTATTGTGTTGATGAGAATGATGTTTGAATGTACTGATTTACTATGAAAGCATATAAAGTAGGTATAGGTAACAAACTAAATGTGAGAAAGAGATAAGAGTTATGAGACATATGTCCACATGAACTAATAAAGGGAAATAAAAGGCATGATGTTTTGAGTTGGTAAGGACCTAAAATTAAGAAAACATAGTTGGTTTGACATAGTGAACATAAGCCTGCCAAATATTTCACAAAAGCATGATTTTATTGAGAAAGGGGGTGTCTTGATTAGTTTGCATCAAGTAAGCTCATAGTCCCTTGATTTGAGAAAAGGTGTGAAGGAAAATTAGGTGATAAGTAGATGGGTGAATGGGAAATGGGTAAAATGATAACCTAATATGAGTTAGTTTTCCCCTTTTATAGGTGACCAAAGAACCATAATATACAAGTCTGTGCCTTGATATGATATGTAGACTGATCAATGCAAGAAGTCTACCAATACCATATAAAGGATCTGATTATGGTGTACTGGGATAATACGTAGACTGATCAATGTGTGAAGTCTTCAAATGGTACTTATAAGAGTTGATTATGGCTTACTTACATTGATTTTGACATAGGGTTGTTTATTACTTTTGTTTTTTTGATAAGTTGTTGAAGTTGATTGATTTGGGAAGCTTCAAATAATTATTTCTTAGCCATCCTTCAAGGAAATGGTCTAAAATTAGATTTTGAAAGTTGTCCTTCAAGGGAGTAGTCTATTTTTAATCAACTTCTAGGTGTTGGGTAGTTGTCCTTCAAGGGAACAATTAGAAATACTAGAGATATGGACCCAAGTGATATTTTGGTATTCCAACTTTTCAATTTTGAATGCTAGGTGAAACATGGACAAGTCTATTTAAATTCAAAGGTTTACCTTTATGGAGGTGAAATCTTAGTACAAAAGGTTAATGATAGATGAGGGGGTGGTTTGAAAGATATCTAATCATGAGATTACATCTGATTAGAGATGAAAAATATCCATGAGAACCATGCCATGGGTAGAGCCATGGTATCCATTCTTAGGATTAGGTTATAAATGTGATGGATAATCACATGGTTATTGTAATGAATTGTCCCTAAGGGGATTAGGGATAGGTAGGTGAAAGGAAGTAAAAATCTCATAAAACAAGGGATGAGCTTAAGTTAGACACAAAGGTGAGTTTGATCCTTGTTTCAACAATAGAAAGGATGCAAATGTGAAGCATTGAGAGGTTCAAGTTCTAGTTTGCCTTTGAGAGAAGACAAATGATAATCTCCCAATCCATACTTATGGGTTATGATATAGGGTCCAAGATAATTGAAAACAAACTTTCCCTTGTTTCTTTTCTCTATATTAGTTACATGTTGGTTTTCCTTAAAGATGAGGTCTCTAATATTGAATTCTTTCTCTTTCAAGTGTTTGTTGTATGTGTGCTTGATTGTTCTTGATAAAAATGAAGATGATTAAGTTTTGTGAGTTAATGTTTATCAATAATTTCAAAATGTGTGAGATGTTCTTGATGATATTCTCTCTCAAAAAGGATTTTGTGTAAATATATGTGAAGAGATGGAATCTAGACTTCAATAGGCAAGACTACCCCTATGTCAAAGATGAGAGAGAAAGTGGTAGCACCCATAGATGTTTGAATGCTAGTGTGATAGGCCCATAAAGCGAAAGGGATGTGCAAGTTCCAATCCCAACCTAAAGCACTTACTACTTGGGTGAGAATTTTGATGAGAGCTTTGTTAGAGGCTTCTACCTATCCATTGGCTTGTGGATGGTAAGGCAAGGAAAATCTTAACTTGATGACAAAAGCATCACAGAGACCTTGGACTTTCTAGTTTTTAGAAGATTTTCCATTATTAGTGATGATCTTATGGGGAACACAAAATTTGTAGATGATATGATGATTGATGAAGTCAATAATATTTTTAGCTTTGGTTGAGATAAGAGGGATGCCTCCATCCACTTAGTGAATTCTTAGGTAGCAGTAATGATATATTGATGTTGTTGTGAATAATGGTGATTGATTTCCCCAATAAGGTCAAGACCCCATTATTATAATGGTCAATAATATTTAGATACTTGAAGGCTATAGGGAGGTGCATGATGTAATTTAGAATATTGTTGACATTTGACACACTTATTTACATAGTCACAACAATCTTGATTGAGGGTGGGCCAATAGTAGCCAAGGTGAAGGATATGCTTAGCAATAGCTAGGCCACTAAAGTGTCCCCCACAGATTCCACCATATGTTTCCTTGATGGCATGGGAAGCTTCATGGCTATGCAAACAATGGAGAAGGATGTCATCAAAGCCACATTTGTAAAGGATTCCCCCTAGTATGGTGTAATGAGAGGTAGCCTAAACAAAATCTCTTCAGGTATTCTTTGAAATGTTGGGAGGAATAATGCCAAGGTTAAGGTAGTTGAAAGTTTGGTCATACCAAATGTTAGGAGATGTTTCCATAGTAAAAATGGTAGGAAGATTAGAACTAATATAAAAGGGTGTGATAATATGATTGATGGTGATAAATAGTTTAGATTAGGTAGGTTGAGATGGAATTTAGGAAGCAAGGGAGACCATCATATCTACGAAATTGTTAGTAGATCAAGGAATTAATTGAATAAGGTAATGATCGAATGATGCTTAGAGTAAATCCATGAGATGTTTGTATTTTAGGAGGACATCATTTTTAAATTGATAAGATCTATTGACTTGGTTGATGACTAGTTGGGAGTCACCAAAGACACTAATTGTTTTGACTCCCAAGGCTAGGGTACTTTGGAGACCTATGACTAGGGTTTCATATTCAGTTATGTTATTGGTAAATTCAAAGTCAAGTTTAAAATAAAGAGGAAGAGGTTCACCATTAAGGGGAATGAGAATAAATATAACACCCCCACCATGTTGGCATTTAGATCCATCGAAGAACATGGTCATTTGGTAAGTGGGTTCTTCCTAAGAAAGAGTTGCAATAGACTTATTTGGAAAGGTAAGAGGAAGAGGTTGATTGTCTGGTAGAGGACATTTGGCCAATTTATTAGTGATTACTTGTCCTTTAATGGAATTTTATAGAAGGAACTCAAGATCGAAATTAGCTAGGAACATGAGCCACTTAGCCATATGTTGGTTTTGGTATGGCTTAAAGTGCATATATTTGAGGGGGTCAGTATTGGTGATGACATATGTTTTATTATTAAGAAGGTAGTGACAGAATTTGGAGGCCATTAAGACTAACGTGAGGTAGAGTTTTTTGGGATGGGTATATCAAGTTTCATATTTGATAAGGGTATAGCTAATGTAATATATTAATTGCTCTTTATTTTGTTCCTCATGATGAGTGAGCATTGCCCCTAGGGAATGGTCTATGATAGATATATATAGGTAAAAGGGTTGGTCTTCCTTAGGACGAATGAGGGCAAGTGGATAGAGAAGATACTCCTTTATTGAATTAAAGGCTTATTGACATTCCTTGGTCCACTTAAAAGAGGTGTCTTTCTTTAGGAGATGATGAAAGGGTTGACCTCTATCTGATAATTGGGAGATGAAGAGATGGATGGATTAAAGTTTACCCTGCAAGCTATGGAGTTATGTAAGGTTGGTAGGAGGATGCATCTACAAGATTGCTCTAAATTTGGTAGAATTTATTTTGATTTCACAAAGAGAGATGATAAAACCAAGAAGTTGTCTCAATAAGATTCCAAAAATACATTTTTTAGGGTTGATCCTAACATGATAATGGATTAGTCAATCAAATATGATGGTGATAATTTCTAGGTATTCCTTGTGATGTTTAGATTTCCTAAGGAGATCATTGACATAGTCCTCTATGATTTTATGGATGAGATCATGAAAGCTATAGGTCACAACCCATTGATAGGTTACTCCAATGTTCTTTAGTCTAAAGGGCATGACCCTATAGCATAAGGTTCCCCATGGGATAATAAAGGAATTTTTATGTTGATCTTTGGGGGAAATCAAGATATGATTATATCTCGAGAATCCATCCATGAGAGATAACATTTCATGGCTAGTTGTAAGATCAACAAGTTGGTTAATGTTTGGTAAAGGAAAGTCATCATTTGGGCAAGCAAGGTTCAAGTCATGAAATTTGATATAGAGGTGAAGGCCCCTTAAGGGTTTGGTGATGGGAACAATGTTGGAAACCCATTGTGGATAGTCGATATGATGAATGAAGTCGATAAATAAGAGATGTTGAAGCTCTTTTTTGACAAGGAGGGCTACGCAAGGATGCATCCTATGAAGCTTTTGTTGAACTAGCTTAACCTCAACATGGATGATAATGTTGTAGAGGGAAATAGAAGGGTCAATTTCATGCATATGCTGATAGGACCAAGCAAATTCTATGTTGTGGTCATAAAGAAAAGAATGGTAATCTTGGTGTTCCATAGAATTTAATGATTGGTCAATTTTGACAATATAGGGGTTATCTTAAGTATCCAAGTTGACATCAATGGTGGATTTAATTAGCATGGTTTAGTTTTCAAGAAGAAGGGATTTATGAATTGAATATTCCCCTACATCAAGGTAGGTGAGAATGGAATCATCATCCTAACATTGGATGATGTTGATGGTAGGATAATCACGTTCAATCATTTTAGGATGGATGAGAGGAAGGGTTTTAGTTCGGTCATCCTTTTGATAGGTTAGGGGGCTTAAAATAATGTCATTGATAAAAAAAAATTTAGATGGGATGATAACAGAGTCCTCATATTTGGAGGGAGATGGATTTGGTGAGGATGGAAGTTCTTCATCGATGGTGGTAATGGGTTTTGGTGAGGTGGGTTTTTTTGCTGGTACAAACCCAAGACTAAAGAACTCATAAGGTTTTTGAGTTTTTATTATGGGTAACTCATGAGGTCCCTATTCATAGAGGCCAAAACCAAACCCCTTCCAAGCACACCGATAAAGGTAAGCTTTGGCAAAGGCTAGCTTGTCTAGGTAGGAAAAATTAGTGGTGAATGGTTGGATAAATGAGGGAGTGAAGGGAGAAAAAAGTGGTTGATCAAGTCCCCTATAGATGAAATGTGTTTGACTATAAAGGGATGATGGTTCTAATATTAGGATTGTAAGAAGGGTCATATTTGAGGTTCCCATATTTATGCAGAGTGGGGAAAGCATCAAGAGCTAAAATATGATATTTCCAAAGAGAGAGACATTAGAACATGGATTGCAAGGGATCCTCAACTAGAATTTGGGATGAAGGGATAGATGACCTAGTTGACGCTTTGTCACTATTGTGGGTGAGAATGTTGATGGTTTTGGTTGGTGGGGTGGTTTTGTTAGAAGTTGATTGCAAGGTAGATGAAGGAGGAATAAGAATGACATTAGGCTGGTATGTCATATTATAAGAGGAAAAGGGACTAGGATTAACTTTGATGGTAATAACTTGTCCCTCATGCTCAAATTTGACACATCAGTGTAAGGTGGAAAGAATGCAACTCATAGCACAGATCTAAGGGCATTTAAGTAACACATTATATTAAAACTTGCCCTTTATAACATAATATAGTTTAGGAATGGCACGATGCCCCAAGTAGATATGAAGGATAATGGTCCCTAAGGTAGTGGCCATGGTATCATTAAAGGAGTGAAGGACTATTGTACTCTCTGACATGATGTTTTTGGGTAGCTATAATTGGTCATAAGCATAGGAGGAGATGATATTGATGATATATCCTCCATCAATCATCACCCTTTTGATGTGGGTCTGATTGATCTGTTGTGATGAAGAGGGGAGGATCAGGATCTTCAGTTTGAATAGGTGGTATTTCATAATCCTAAAAGGTGATGAGGGTATAAATTTGGAAGGATCCGATAAAGGGTGCAAGAGGTTGAGGATCATCTGGTTAAACTTTTATGGATTGTAGAGCCTCGATCAGTGCCTGATGATGGTGGGTGAGGTGTTTATTAGTTCATAGAGGCTTATTTTCACCACTATTTGGTGAAGTTGTTTCAAAACAATATGTTGGATGGATTCATATGGGTTGGAGGGAGAGGGTCCCAAAAGGGATACTTTGGGTTTTGATGGTGACATAGGTGAAGGTGTAGGTGTTTGGTTTTGGTTGGAAGGTTGAGGGTTGAAGGGTAAGTCCATAGAATAAATGCTTTGGCTTTTCCCTTATCTTCTTATTACACTTGGGATTGAGTAACCACATGAATAGTGTGGATAATGGGGTTTGATGTTTGATTTAGTTCCTCCTCTTCACTCTTAGGTGGGAGTGGGGGATTAGGTGATTGTTGGATAAGTCAGTTAGTTAGTTGGGTAGGTAATAGGCTCAAAAGATATTCCTCCAATATATCATCTTCATCTAAAAGGTTGTAAAAAAGTGTTTGAGAGATTTGCAATTCTCTGTATCATGTTCAGGAGTCCTATGGTAAAGGCAAATCAAATTGTCATTAAACCATGTTGGTTTAGGATGTGAAGGGTCAAAAGGTTTGATTGAAGGTAAGCTAATGAAATAAGTTTGAAACAACCTTTGTAAAATGGTTGAGTAGGATTCAAACAAAGGTGTTGAAGATGGTGGGTTTGTGATTTTAAGAGTGGGAACCTGCTTGGGAGTAGGCTTTATAATGGAAGTTGTAGTTGGAGGAATGGTTTTAGTTGGTGGGTTTAGTTAGGCTTGCTTGGTTGCGGTTGGTTTATAGGTTGAAGATTTGGATATAGAAGAGTTGGATAATAAAGGTTTAGCTATAGGTGGGAAAGTAGAGGTAGATAGGTTAGTTAAAAATGATGGATAACTAGAGGGTTTGATGCGTGTAGGTGGAGAAAAGGGGGATGGTTTCTTAGAGGAAGAATAAGTAATTGGGATGGTAGAAGGATGGGGTCCTAAGATGGAAGGTAAGTGGGAAGGAGGTCGTATGGGTCTAGTTCAAGGTGGAGGTTTGGGTAACTCTACCTTATTAGTTGGATTAGTTGGATTTTTCTTTGGTGGACTAGATGAGGTTAAGTCCAAATTTAAAGGGGGGTGAGTGTGACTAGGTTTGGGAAGAATTCATAGGTTCTTGATCATTTTGGTGAGATAAGCGTAAGGTGATTTGGTAATTTTAGGTGGAGATGGTTGGGATGGTTCACTTATCATTGTATAAGAGATATTTGGTGAAGAGGTAATAATGGGTTTAAGGGTGGATTCAAGTGAAGTTAAAGATTTATATTTTTTTTGGTAAGGGACTCCAAGATGATGCCAAAAGTTAGCTCTATCAAAGTTGGGTTGAGAAGTGAACTCTAAACTTTGGACTAGCCTAGAAAAGGTTTTGTATATGGATTTAGTTCCTTGGTCACTAGTTTCAAAGCTTAAGCCCTTAGGTGGAGAAGAGGGAATGGTTTCTCTATCCTTATTTTTGATGGATGCTTCCAAAATTGGTGGTTGGGTAGATGAGGTAACCTTCTCTTGGTTGGGGATAGTTTCCAAAGAGGGCATGGATGGTTTTATGATGGAGGAGGTAAGTGAATTTTCCCTAAGTGAAAGAGAGGATAGGTTTACTTCCTTTATATGAGTGTCCAAAGGAATGGAGGGTAGTTATGCCACTTGAATAGGTGAAGTGGAAGAATAAGGGGTGGTTAAAGGAATGGTTGTCTCCTTTGGTGTTCCACCAAAAGCGAAGTAGATAAAGCTAACGTCTCATCAAATAAAGAGGGAGGGGTGGTTGAGTCCTATATTTGGGTATTCAAAGGAATAAGAGGTGAGTCCACGACTTCCATAAGTGAAATAGAGGAAGAGGTGGTTGAGATAAAGGTCTCCTCAACAAAAAACTCACTATTAATAACATTGATCATTTGTGTCTCATGAGAATGAGATGATTCAGATTTGTTGTCATGGTGATGGGTAGAAGGAGCATGATTGGGAAAAGGTTTGCAGAAGATGTCAAGGGATTGATTAGGAGGTGTATTAGTATTATCAAATGTAAGTTCTCCATTATCAAACAAGTTTTAGACAAGACTTTTAAAGGTATTACATATATTAATGTCTTGCCATATGACTCGGTGAAAGGCACAATGGTTGTTCTTGCTATACCAACCCAACACAAGGTGAGAAGAATCAATTATTGGGGTGGTTTAATTGGTGAATGTTGGATGAGGTTAGATTTGAGAAGTTTATCCAAAATTGATGCATAAGATTCTCTAATGGGGGTATATTGTTTTGTAGGAGCTTAATTTTGGTTTCAGTTTTGTTGATAGGGAGGGTTGGAATAATTGGTTAGAGGTGGTTGGTTGATAATTGGATGTGGAGTGATTTTTAGAATGACTAAGTTTGCAGATGCTTTTGCTTTGTTATTAGATTGGTTAGTGGTTTTGGTGGAGGAAGGGTCATTGGATTTAAAGCTATAATTCTTGTTTTGAAGTTTCAATTTCCATTCATCAATGGCTTAGTTTTCAAGTTTTCATGCCATGGTGAATGCCTCATCAAAAGTTCTAAAGGTTTGAACTTGAAGGTGAGGGAAATATGTTTGGCACATTCCTTGGAGAAGAGTTCAATCAACTCAGGTTGAGGTAGGTAGAAAGAAAGTTGGTTGATGAGACCTCTCCATCTAGCCATGAAATCAATAATTGACTCATCATCAAATTGCTTAATGGAATATAAGTTAGTAATAGAAACCTTTTTAGATATATTTACTAATAAATGCTCTAAAAATGTTTGGGCCAGTTGGGAGAAAGAAAAGATGGAGCACGTGGGAAAAGCACTATACCAATCAAGTGCTAGTCTTGATAAGGACATGGGGAAGGTTCGAAGAAGGAGAGCATCAACATAAGCAATCAAATAAAAAGAATGACAAAATGCTCTTAAATGTTATTGGGGGTCCTCCTTGCCTTGGAATTTGGAAAACTTAGGTAATTCCCATTAAGGACGATAAGTATGTATGGGAAAAAATGGATGAATAGGTTCATTACAAATTTGATCATAGGATAAAAGGTTATGAGACCTAGAGATAGATGACTCTAGGTTAGTCATTTTGTCTATTAACATCTTGACCAAATCTTGCTGAGGTTGGGAAGCTACATAATTAAGTGGTAAATTTTATTGAGGTTAGGTGACAATAATATATGGATAAGTGAGAGAGGGTGCTGAAGAAGCCACATATTGGTATGTGGTCATGAGAGGTTAGGATGGTGCCACATAAGGGTTGATTGGCACAAATGGTTGGGTGGAAGGTGATATCTATCCTTGTGGGTTAGGGACATATTGATAGGTTGTCATGGGTACTTGTTGAGGGATAGATGTAGGTTGACTTAAAGGTATGGTTGAGATAGTGGGTTGAGGTTGAGTAGGTTGAGATTGAGTGGTGACTATAGTGCTAATGGGTGGAAGTGTTTGAGGTATAGAAATCACCAAGTTCTAAAATGGGGTAGAAGTTGGTGGATTGGTTGTAATAAAGGTAAGGGTGGAAATAGGGGTAGAAGATAACCCCATGGTAGGTGGAGTATAGGTAACTAAAGGTAAAGTTAAACCTATATGGGAAGTGTGGGGTGTGGTTTGAGGTGTTTGATTAGAGGTTGGAATGTTGGATTGGGTTTGGGTAATGGTAGTATATGGGATGTTGGAAGAAGAAGAGGCTTGGGTCAGCAAGGGTTGGGTTGAGGTAACATCCACCATCAGATGGGGAGGCATACCATAAGAAGGATCCATGGGAGGAACCAAAGCAATAGAGGTACAGTGAGGTAAGTGGTTAAGATAATGTTGAAGGGCCACGGGGTTTTTATCAAGGAAGGTGGTGAAATCTGCATTGCTCTCAATAACAATCAAAATTATGGTAGGAGGGGCAGAAAAATAAGGTGAACCCTCATCATTAGAATTATATTCCATGAAGGAACAAGAAGAAGGTGTTGGTTGATTGGTTTGGTTTCTCAACTATTGTCTAGTAAAGACCATGTGAGAAAACAAGAAATAATATGATGAAACTCACACCTCAAACAAAGAGCAATCAAAAGAAAAGAATTCAAGGAAAATAATGCATACACTAAAAGTGCATTAAATCCTAGGATTATTTTTAGATTAATTTTGACTTACACCTTAGAAAGTGTAAAGAGGGAATTTGGTTTGTAGATCGAGTACTAAAGAGGAAATCTAAGGTTAGTTTCAGGTTGAGTTCATGCATTCAAGAGAGAAATCTATGTTGAACTTTAGTACATGGCTTGGTATTGGGTCCTACCCCATCACTTTACACATTGTAGTGATAGGGGTGTCAAGTGCTTAGCTAAAATATATCAATTTTAGAGTTTATACTCAACCAGAGAGCTGAGTTGGTTCTACCCTTGGTGGTTAAATCTAATTAGGATAGCTGAGAAGAGGTAAGGTTACCACTAGGTGATGAAATCCTAGTCAGGCTTGTCTCAAGTATGTTTTGATGTGTTAATTGTTTTGTGGTTTGGCTTAAGTGTGTGATAACAAGTGTGAAATATATGATTAATTACTTTGCTTTGCCTCTTAAGTTACTATATGAACTAAGACAAGCAGGCAATCAATGTATGCAAGAGGTCTATTTTAAACCCAAAAAGAAATTTCTATATTTCATTCGATGAAAAAACAATAAAGAAAATAAAAGGGATACTGGGTCCCACCGAGCATGCCAAAATGTTTTAGTTTAGTTTCTTCTCATTTCTTAATTTTGAAAGTAAATAATGAAACTATTAATAGGGTGTGTAGAAGAATACCTAGTAAAGTGCACACATGAATCCAAACGATGATGGGAACTCCTCTCTGGTTAGGAAGGAATAACTTGTAGATAAGAAAGACACTAGAAAAAGGGGTTGTTAGATGGATGGTTGAGTGGACTGCCTAGCGTGAACTAGATCCAATAATTGTATTGCTTGCTAGGAGGCTATCAATCCACTATTATAACAATTAAGTTAGAAATGATAAAGTAAAGATCTACTTGCATAAGATAAACAAAATGCAATACAAAGAAATTAGAATGCTAGTTAATAGAAAAATGACCAAAAGTAGCAAATCCAGTTAATACTTATACTAAAATGGTCAGTGTCTGATCTAAAAAATTAAAAAAGGTACTATAATCAGGGAAAAATAAAGAAGGTTGGGTTTTAATGGGGTTAGGGAGCTAAAAATATATTATTGTATTTTTATGCCATAGCGATTGTCAATGGTCATGTGAACCGTTAGTGGTTTAGACTGACCATTGATAGTTGGGTAACCATCAACGATTGAAGTGACCATTAGTGGTTGTGCTAACCATCGGTGGTTACCTGTGTAATTTTAGAAATGATTAGAAAAGAAGGTGTAGATTGGGTATTTGGGAAAATAGAGGTCTGATACAAGGCTAAGGGGTGGGAAATAAGATACAGATGGGTGTGATAGGGAAGGGAGGTTAGAAATAAGATAAATAAACAAAAATAAGTGAAAGATACCTGAAACTTGATGGTGGAAGGCTGAAGTAATTTGGCTAGAGTGACAGTACTTCAACATTTGAAAGTGATTCTGACAGAGCTTCAGAACCCTAATGATGTTACTTATTTGTTGAAAGGATGCTAGATACCTATATGCAAGAGAGCTTAGATGCAAGATTGTGGATTGTGGATCCATTTCACTTCCTCCTCTTCTCCTTTTGTAGGATGAAGTTGTTAATTAGGATGGAGGAAGTTACTAATTTGATAGGGGGATAATGTTTCCAATTTATGATGTTTTAAAGATAGTTTTAAAATCAAGTTACCATTTAGGAAGATACTTATCTTGCACAAAGACATCAATGCTTTAAAACTTTAAAGCAATCTTGGAAACCTGACCGTCAATGGTCAGGCCAACCATCGATGGTTAGGCTGACCATCGATGGTCGAGGGGTCAAAAGAAAATGGGTTAAAGAAAGTTTAAAAGGGGTAAATTAAATGGTTTAGTCAAATGTGTTAAGTTAGGGGTTTGATAGGGTTAGTAAATGAGTCTAATTGACTAGGTGGTCTACTAGACACGAGGTTAGATGAGGGTCAAAGGATAGTTTGACATTGAAAATTATTGTGTAGTTTTCAAGTGTTTACAAAGTCATGTCTCTTAGTGTAGTTGTATGGTGGTCTAGTGGAGATCTTTATGGTGTATTACCTATTTAGAGTAGCTTAATTTCATGTCTACTTCAATCCCTTTTCACAAAAGCAAATAGTTAGTGTAGGTGATAAGCATTCAAGGACAAATCTAGGGAGCTAGCCCTTAAATCTAGAGGTCTACCTCTATCATAAGCAACCCACAGGCCTAGAAGTATTTTAGTGTTACCCAAATCTTAGAGTAAACTTGAAAAACCAACTCTAGGATGCAATATCTGGTGACAACAGGTATAATAGGTTGTACAAATCAAAAAACAAATGGTTTCAATAAAAAAAATGCAAATCCAAAAACAATACTAAATTTTGTGTTAATTAGTAGGAAATTAGTTTACTTACATCTCCTCCAGTGTGGAATGAGTGATTGTCTCACTAAACAATGTTTTCAAGATATTTACAGAGAGTATGTCAAGCTAATTGGAAAACAATGGGCAATTTCCTCCTCTTGGATAGAACAATAGCGTATTATGTAGTTGAACTATGGGAAATTAATGAAAAAATATGCAAGTGGAATGAAATTGCATCAAGTTTTTTTAAACTATGTTATTAAAAACACATATGGATTTTAGGATTTGTATTTACCAAGCCTAAAAAATAACACATACATATTTATGACCAATTCATGAAAATGTCCACAAATTGGCCCATCATCTTCTTGCACTTACCCTTACCCAAATTATTCTTAATTAATTATATTATTCTTGTGACTCTATTTAAGATCTCTTTGAGAGAAATAAATAATTATGGGTTCTCTTGTAATGCTTTCATATATGTAACTTTATTGTAATGTTTCCAATAAATTAATCTTATGTGTTATCCATGTGGAAGAAACTACTATGTTAGAGGAAAATAATTTTATTTTATCAAGAATTTAAAAGAGTATAATTTATTTTTACTCAATGCATGTTGAAGAAGATGCTATTGTATTCATAAATTAACAATGTTGTAAAAGAATTAGTTGTTGGGTTTAGAAAGGTAAAATATTTTTCATAAATAATACATAGTTTTTTGTATATTAATAGAAAAATGAATGTTTTCCCCTTAAAAAGGTTGAATAGTTCTACAAAATATAAATCTTGGTTTTATAAACATTTATGTTATGTTGGAGACATTTACCCCTTTCAGGCTCAGGCATAGAAGCACTAGATTCCCTCTTTAAAAACCAACAAATAGAAGAAGGCTTGTTAGATCATAAGATGTGTGTGTGTGTGTGTGTGTGTGTGTGTGTGTGTGTGTGTGTGTGTGTGTGTGTGTGTGTGTGTGTGTGTGTGTGTGTGTGTACACACACACACACACACACACACACACATGTACATATATATAAAGAAGGGACATAAGTACCATGTTAGTTAAAGAAGCTTGTAAATGCAATAATTGAAATTAAATCACATGCCTTGATTCAGAGACATTATAGGTCTATGAGGAAATACTTGATGCAGTATGTACATATGTATGGTATAAAAAATCTCACATGTGATGATCTTTAATATTTAGGGACTACTCTATGTGTGTGTGTGTGTGTGTGTGTGTGTGTGTGTGTGTGTGTGTGTACACTATTTCTGAATTACATAGTACCTCAATCTTGTACACTTGGAAAATACAAACCTTGATTTTTCCTCTCAGTTATAGACCTTTTTCCATTACCAAAAGGCTCATATACATTATCTCTCTATGCCTATTGCTTGTCTCTTAGCCTGACTAATGTTATTATGATGACTCAGACCCTATATCATACTCAAAATTCTATAAACCTACTTATCTTTTGTCTCTACAAGTTTTGGACTTGTGCTTTTTTTCTAGTTTCCCAAACACTTGCATCCCAACCATATGCATACATCAATAATTGTGTCATGTTCCAATGTAAGTGTCTAGTGCCCTAAAAATCATCCAATTTGAAAATGAAATGTATAACTATGGTTAGCCTAAGTGATTTAATGTGAGATAATTCCAAAAAGAATTGATGTGTGTGTGTGTGTGTGTGTGTGTGTGTGTGTGTGTGTGTGTGTGTGTGTGTGTGTGTGAGAGAGAGAGAGAGAGAGATAAACCTCATTCATTCCTCACCTATCATAGACCAAATAACTCACAAGTCAAATTACTAAAAGTATTAAATAAAACATTCAAGGTGAGCAAAGCTTTCATAGTTTCTCCTATTTCCATATCATTCATAGGGACAACACATCTACAAGTTTGAAGTATTAAAGGAGTATCTCAGTATCCATATTTTCCAAGTTATAAGCTAAGTCACTATTGTACTTTCTTATCACATATTTCATCTTTATACACACACAAGCCCACATGTAGGGGAGAACTACATGAGTTTGAGGCCCTCTTCAAATTAGTGGTTATATAGGCATCACCCTACTAATAGAGGGGTATTTAGAGTTATCTCAACACAATGAATTCACTAACCCATTTTTTTCCACACTCATTATGAAGATGAAAATCTAGGGTTTCACTATTTGATAAGAAATGGCAGTCCATGAGCTAGATATGAGCACACTAGAGAAAAGGCAACATAGAACCCAACACATTCTAGGTGGTCACATCTAGATCTAATAGGTAGTCCATATTGAACACCTGCATCCATTTTAGACAGAAGTATCAATGCAACCATTTGAGGTTGATGCAATTGTTTGAGGTCATAAAAGTGCTTAGCTTAGACTTTGATGGCAATCCCAAAATCTACTTCTAGTTTGATTCCTTCTTGTTCTAGATCCATATCTATATTAGCATCAGAACCAACTAAGTATCTTATTTTCATTATCATTTCAATATCTATCATAATTATAATTTCTATTTTTAGCATATATCAGTATATAAATTTAAAATATTATCTAAGTTTTCCAATTAATTGGCATGTTATAGAGATATTTTACCACCCATGTGCCCTATGATATCTCTATCCCATTTAACCCTGAATTCTTTAATCTAGATTTTAGGGTTAAACATTTAGTGAACCCAACCATTGGTTTGAAAACCCTAGATGGCTTAAGGTTATCTGTGCTTCCTACATATTCTGATTTTTATTTTTAAAAATCTTCAAAATTTTCCCTTTCTAAACCCATGTTCAATATGGATATATCTTTGCTTCATTTTATTGTACATCATGGTAGTTGTTACTTGTTATGTTTCATGTATGTTGAATTCAATAAAATATATAAGTAGTTCAAAACTTGTTAACTTCCAATCTGTTAGGGTGTGGAGCTAAAAACTTCACCAAGGAGCAGACTTAAACAGGTTCGGGTCTACACAGACGCCGGCGTCGGTCAGGAGAGACCGACGTCGGTCAGTTGCAGTTGCAGAGGCGCCGACGTCGGCAGTAGGGTCGGCCGGCGATGGTCACAGGCGAACAGGCAAGAACCGACGTTAGTTACCTGTGTGTCCAGAAAGCGATTTTCGTGGACGGAAGCGAGTGTTTGCATGATGAGTTTGAGTTGTAGTCTCAAGCTCGCGTCTCTATTATTGGCAATATTATTTTTAGCGCCCTTGTTGAAGAGGCTTAACTGTTTGTTGTAAGAGCATGCTCAAGTTTCCTATTTCTATATGTAGGAAAGATCTTCTTAGCTTAGTGAGTAGAACTGTATGAGTGGAACATTGTGAATGTTTGAAGGACAGTACTGAGTTGCATCAATCCAAGTTGTTGGATTTGATTGTACTTGAGAGAGAGCTCTTGAGGAATAGAGATCTAGTGAGAGATCTTGTGTGCATCTGAGAGAGGTGTGGAAGAACGAAGTTTCTTCATTGTATTCCTATTGTAAAGAGTTTTAATACAAGTTTTCAGGGTGTTTTCTTGTATATCTTGTTCTGTGCTATTTATCATTTCAGTTACTTATCTATTTGATTTATTTCCGCATTTATTGCTTTCACAAGTGTAATCCATTGTTGGTTGATCCCCAACAAGTGGTATCAGAGCTCAGGGTCACTAACAGGTGGTTCAAATCTGTGTAGTGTGTTTGGATTACAGGTTGCTCACAGGGGTTTCTGCAGGGATTTCTATTTGAGTGGGAGAAGCAATGGCAGAAGAAAGTAAGTTGAGAATGGAAAAGTTTAATGGCAAGAACTATCAACATTGGAGAATGCAGATAGAGGACTATCTGTATTAGAAGGATCTTTACTTACTGTTAGGTGGGATAGCAAAGAAGCCCAAGGACATGGAGGATGAAGAATGGGAAGTTCTTGACAGAAAGGCTCTGGGGTCTATAAGACTGAGTCTGGCCTCCACTGTGATATCTAATTTGTCACAGGCAAAAACAACGATAGAGTTGATGACTACGTTAGCAAATATGTATGAAAAACCCTCAGCTTCAAATAAGGTATATCTTATGAAGCAGTTATTTAATTTGCATATGAATGAAGGTGGATCTGTTTCTACTCATCTGAATGATTTCAATGGAATCGTTAATCAATTAAGTTCTATCAATATTGTATTTGAAGATGAAATAAAAGCTCTTTTGATATTATGTTATTTGCCTGAAAGCTGGCATGGCTTAGTAATGGCAGTTTCTAATACTGCATCTGCATCAAATATTTTGAAAGTAGAGGATGTTGTTAGTGTTATCTTGAATGAGGAAATACGCAGGAAAACCACAGAAGAGACATCTGGGAACGCTTTAAATTTTGAGAGTAGGGGAAGGCAAAAAGAAAAGAGCAAGAGGAGATCAAGATCTAAGTCTAAGGTGAGAGGAAGATCCAAATCTAGGAATGGCAGGAAGCCACAATGCTGGAATTGTGGAAAGATTGGGCACATAAGCAGAGATTGTTGGTCAAAGCCTAAGGAGGACAATCAGCGCGAAGGAAAGGAAGAAGCCAAGGTTGCAGGTATTGCACAAGATGCTTTAATTTTCTCTTTGCATAATAACATAGAATCTTGGGTATTAGATTCTGGTGCATCTTTCCATGCTACCCCTAACAGAGAATATTTCAGTGACTATATCCATGGAGATTTTGGAATAGTGTACTTAGGGGATGACGAGCCTTGTGAAATAATTGGCAAAGGTAAAGTGCAGCTGAAGATGCAGAATGGCAACACATGGGTGTTGAGAGATGTGATGCATGTTCCTAACTTGAAGAGAAATTTGATTTCTGTAGGAAAGTTAGGGGATGAGGGTTGTACAATAACTCTCACAGCAGAATCTTGGAAGGTGACCAAGGGTGCACTAGTTATGGCCAGAGGTAAGAGAGAAGGTACTCTCTATTTGTGCAATTGTGTTACTAACAAATCTCCTTCTATATTATCTGCTTCAGATGTGGATGCTAAATTGTGGCACTCAAAGCTTGGCCACATGAGTGAGAAGGGGATGTCAATTCTTAAGTCTAAAGGTATGCTTTCAGATTTGAAAAGTATGGATCTAGAATTTTGTGAGCATTGTGTATTTGGAAAACAGAAAAGGGTTAGTTTTCTCAAGACTGGGTCTACTAAGAAAAGGTAGAAGTTGCAGCTTGTTCACACAAACGTGTGGGGACCGGCTCAGGTAGCCTCTATTGGAGGATCACGGTACTATGTTACGTTCATAGATGATGCTACAAGGAAGGTATGGATCTACTGTATTAAAAAGAAATCTGATGTTTTTGAGACTTTTAAGTTTTAGAAGGCTATGGTTGAGAATGAAACAGGTAGAAGATTAAAGTGCTTGAGATCTGATAATGGCGGTGAGTTCTGCAGTCTTAAGTTCAAATTGTATTGTTATACACATGGAATCCATAGGCAAAGGACGGTTCCAAGGACACCTCAGCAGAATGGTATTGCTGAAAGGATGAATAGAACAATCATGGAGCGTGCAAGATGTATGAGATTGCATGCAGGGTTGCCCTTAGAGTTTTGGGCAGAAGCAGTTGACACCGCAGTGTACCTGATTAACAGAGGACCCTCTACAGCTCTGGATGGTGGAATTCCAGAAGAGGCATGGACAGGTAAAAAGGTAGATCTCTCATATCTCAAAGTTTTTGGTAGTGAAGCCTTTGTGCACATAGATAAGGAAAATAGAAAGAAGCTTGATCCTAAGTCTATGAGGTGCACGTTTATAGGCTATGGCTCAGATGATTTTGGTTTTAGATTTTGGAATCTAGGAACTAACAAGGTAATCAGGAGCCGTGATGTTGTTTTCAATGAAAGAGTGATGTACAGTGATCAGATAAGGGAGCTAGATCAACTTGGGCAGAGCAATAGTGAATTGGACAAAGTTATGGTCCAAAATGAGCTCGCGGGAAAAAGAAATAATCACTTACAGGAAAACACAGAGACCGACGTCGGCAGGTTAGGAAACGGCATCGGTAGTACAAAAACCGATGTCGGTCATACAGAGACCGACGTCGATAGACCAGGCACCGACGTCGGCCAGGAAGAACCGGCGTCGGCCAGTAACAGGTCTACAGGTGGCCGAGGTCGGTCACTGTCAGAAAATTTGGGTGGACAGATTGTTGAGAACGAGTCCAAGACACCCATCAGGAGGTCTGAAAGGGTAAGTAAGCCTCCAATTAGATATTATCCTTCCTTATATTATTTATTGCTAATCGATGGTGGAGAACCAGAGAGTTTTGAAGAAGCATTACAGGTGGAGTCCAGGAGTAAGTGGGAGCATGGCATGGTTGAGGAGATGGAGTCCTTAAGAGAGAACCAAACATGGGATTTGGTTGAATTGCCAGCTGGTAAGAGAACACTGAAGAACAGATGGACCTACAGGTTGAAGGAAGGTGAGGATGGACAGATGAGATATAAGGCCAGATTGGTAGTGAAAGGATTTGCACAAAAGCCAGGTATTGACTTTGGTGAGATTTTTTCTCCTGTTGTTAAAATGACTTCAATAAGGGTTGTATTGTCTTTGGTTGCTTTTGAGGATTTGCATCTTGAGCAGTTAGATGTTAAGACAGCATTTCTTCATGGAGATTTGGATGAGGAAATTTATATGGAACATCCAGAAGGATTCGAGGTCAAGGGTAAGGAGAAGTTTGTGTGCAGGTTGAAGAAAAGCTTGTATGGCCTCAAGCAAGCTCCTAGGCAATGGTACTTAAAATTTGACAGGTTTATGACTGAGCATGGCTACAGTAGGTGTCAATCAGACTATTGTGTGTATTTCAAGAGATTTGATAATGGTAGATATATTATTTTATTGTTGTATGTAGATGACATGCTGGTTGCAGGGTCTCACATGTAGGATATCTTAGAGCTTAAGGTGAAGTTAGCTCAAACATTTGCTATGAAGGATTTAGGAGCAGCGAAGAAAATCCTTGGTATGAGCATAAAGAGAGACAGGAAAAATCACAGGTTGATATTGTCTCAAGAAGATTATGTGGACAAGGTGTTGAAACGGTTCAATATGCAGGATGCTAAACCGGTAAGCACACCTTTGGCTGGACATTTTAAGTTAAGTAAAGAACAATGTCCTAATTCATATGATGAGGTAGAGTACATGAGTAAGGTTCCATATTCTTCCGCAGTAGGGAGTTTGATGTATGTAATGGTGTGTACTAGACCGGATATTGCCCAAGCAGTGGGAGTGGTAAGTAAGTATATGGCCAATCCAGGTAAGGAACATTGGAAGGCAGTTCAATGGATCCTTAGATATCTGAGAGGAACTAGCAGTAGGCACTTGTGCTATGGAGGTTCAGATACTTCTCTACATGGTTATGTAGATTCATATATGGCAGGTGATTTGGATGGCAGGAGGAGCACTACAGGTTATGTTTTTACTGTAGGTGGAACAGCGGTTAGTTGGATATCTAAGTTGCAGAAGGTTGTTGCCTTGTCAACTACAGAAGCAGAGTATATTGCAGCCACAGAAGCTAGCAAGGAGATGATATGGATGACACGGTTCATGGAAGAGCTTGGAAGGGAGCATGGGAGTTTCATATTGTATAGTGACAGTCAGAGTGCAATCCATTTAGCTAAGAACTCAGCTTTTCACTCAAGAACCAAGCACATACAGCTAAGGTACCACTTCATACGGTAGGTATTGGAAGATGGTGAGTTGAAGCTGGAGAAAATCCATACAGACAAGAATCCTGCTGATATGCTAACAAAGCCAGTTATGAAGGAGAAGTTGAATCTTCATTCAACTTCTATTGGTCTTCATGATTGAGTTGAAGATGGAGGAGCTAGAAGATGTTGTTGTACAGGTACTGGTGCAGCTAGTTTATCTCCAAGTAGGAGATTGTTAGGGTGTGGACCTAAAAGCTTCACCAAGGAGCAGACTTAAACAGGTTTGGGTCTACACAGACGCCGGCATTGGTCAGGAGAGACCGACGTCGGTCAGTTGCAGTTTCAGAGGCACCGACGTCGGCAGTAGGGTCGGCCGGCGACGGTCACAGGCGAACAGGCAGGAACCAATGTCGGTTACCTGTGTGTCCAGAAAGCGATTTCCGTGGACGGAAGCGAGTGTTTGCATGATGAGTTTGAGTTGTAGTCTCAAGCTCGCGTCTCTATTATTAGCAATATTATTTTTAGAGCCCTTGTTGAAGAGGCTTAACTGTTTGTTGTAAGAGCATGCTCAAGTTTCCTATTTCTATATGTAGGAAAGATCTTCTTAGCTTAGTGAGTAGAACTGTATGAGTGGAACATTGTGAATGTTTGAAGGACAGTACTGAGTTGCATCAATCCAAGTTGTTGGATTTGATTGTACTTGAGAGAGAGCTCTTGAGGAATAGAGATCTAGTGAGAGATCTTGTGTGCATCTGAGAGAGGTGTGGAAGAACGAAGTTTCTTCATTGTATTCCTATTGTAAAGAGTTTTAATACAAGTTTTCAGGGTGTTTTCTTGTATATCTTGTTCTGTGCTATTTATCATTTCAGTTACTTATCTATCTGATTTATTTCCGCATTTATTACTTTCACAAGTGTAATCCATTGTTGGTTGATCCCCAACACAATCTAATACATTTTCACATACTTATTATTGCCATAATGTTTATAATGAACTTCTACTTGTTACCATAAAGCACCAAAGAGAATGCATGAAACAATCTTGCTCTTCCCACCATATTACAACCTCTTCCAATGATATTATTTTTGAAGTCAATCTCATATTTATTACATCATTATTTACATTACAAGTATGTTCTTTTGGATGCATTATACATGAACTTTTTACCAAGTATTGTGGAGCCTCCATATGTGGCTTCCGTGTTAAATTATATCAAATAGAGTGAACATAATATTTCTTCTAAGAAAGAGGATTTAACACCTCAATACCTCATAAATTATTTTTTACCATTATACATTTAGGTATGTGTGTTCAATAAAATGGTTTAAAAATTCCTGGTGGATAATGGTTCAGGACTCAACATTTACAATACATCCTTTCTTTCTTTACTTGAAATCATAACACTCCAACATGAGCATCAAAGGATTTGATAACATTTCATGATACATATTTGGATAAATATCCTTGAACATCACCATATGATCTCATACATTGCCTACTTTGTGCCAAGTTATACCAAATGATTTGAACTATAACATACTTTTGGGACAACCATGGATACATGGATGTATGTGGTTCCCTCTACTTTACACACATGCTTAAAATTTAACCATTAAATATCTATTTATACATGTCCAATGGATACTACTCCCTTCAAACATTATGAAATGGCACATAAAATGAATAGTCCTACACCACAATACTATAACCCTAATTTTTATTCTCGATATTTGCTCAAATATGGGTACAAAAGATGCAAGTCAAGAAAAAATGATAAAGGTATAACTCAACGTATCTTTCTTGTAAATAACACAAATTGCCATGGCCTAGGTTTCTTAGGACAATCTGTAAGCCATACACCATCCATGCATATTGAGACTTATTTTCAAAAGGCCAAACTAGAATGTATGCATACCTCTATAATGGATCTACAATTGGTCAACTCACATATGATTGATGAGATCACTTTGATGGAAATTTGGACATTAAATGATTTATCAAATAATAAGTCTTTGTTTGAGTGCTTGGGGACACATGAGGATCTCCTTTCATTATATCATAAGAATAGGTTTCCTCATGCCATTTCTCATGATTAATTTGGTGAGAGTGTTGATATTACTATCCAACATGATGCACAATATATTATTATTATTGCACCATTTATCGCCAAATGATTCACCTTGTTGAATGAAGAAACAATATAGCATAACTATGGAATAGATAAGGATCCTCAACTAGAATTAATTACTGCAATGATAAATAATGATGAAGAAAAGGCCTATTATCAGGTCCTACATGATTACCCAGACCTATTTTCTTGGGCCTTATCAGATATGCTTGGGATTGACACATCATTGGAAATGCACAATATATTATTGTATCTGGATGTAAAACCTAATAAATAAAAGATTTGTAAAATGCATCCTAAAGTGACATTGCTAATAAAATATGAGATTCAAAAGATATTAGATGTAGGATTTATAAGATCCATTGCACATTCATATTGGGTGTCTACCATTGCACTTGTTACTAAGCTTAATGGTGGCATTTGATGTTGCACTGATTACCATGATTTAAATAAGCCTTGTCCAAAATATTATTTTCCATTACCTAACATCGACATAATTTTTGATTCTACAGCTAGAATGAGACATTTTCATTTATAGATGGTTTTTTCAAATATAACTAAATCAAAATTAACCCAATAGATCAAGTAAAGATAACATTTACTACTTCATGAAGCACATTTTGTTATACTTTCATACTTTTTGGACTTTAAAATGTAGGAACAACATATCAAAGGGCCATGACTCATATATTTCATGATTTTATTCACAAAACTATTGAGGATTATGTTGATGATTTACTTGTAAAATCCAAATGTCTCTAAGACCATAGTAATGATTTATGAAAAATATTTGAACTCTTGTGAAAAAAATATTTTGCTTGAGATATCTCAAATATTCCAAAAAAATATCAATTTTTTTTTTTAAAATCAAAATTTCAAAAATATTTACAGCATTCACAGGTTCTATTAGCTCCTTGGCATATATGTTGTTAGTTCCATGTTAATGGATAACATATCATTTAGATCTAAATACAAGTGTTTCACATATCCTTTGAGTGTGATACAGGGATATGTAGATACATTGTCTATGCATTTTTAGATGTTGAGCCTTTCCTCTACTCATGTCATGTAGGCATTAGGTGCATCTACTTCTTTGATCACAATACATCTAGGTTATATTACTCTATGATCACTTTTCATTGTCATATTTGATATTATGTACTTACACATGCATTTATCCATGCTTATATATTTCACAATGTACTTGATATGCTATGTACTTGAATTTTTTTGTTAATACATATGATCCATGGGTTAGTATGTTATGTTTATGTTGGTTGTGTATTGTCTATGCTTTCCTTTTTACACTTCCTTAAGGTTGTTCCTTACTTTTTATTGTCATGCATTGTATTAATTTTTTGATCATTTGAATATGCTCCATTGTTTATAGCCCCTATGCCTATGTTTTTCTATTGTGACATTTTCATATGTCATTGCCTGTTGTATGGACATTTGAATATGTCATCCTTACTTTGTGTATATTTGAATAAGTCATGTCCTTTCGATTGTGTGACATTTGAACATGCCCCTTGTTTGAAGTCTCCTTGGAACAATTCTTTTTAATTTGATTTTGAGTGCCTTTATGTGTGTGATTGATTGCTTGTTGAGATTACACTATTACTATCTAGAAATTATCATGATCCATATCATACATATTAGGACTTGATGTGATCACATTTTATGCACTTCAATTATACATCTACCTATACATGGTACTCTTGTATGCTACATGATACATTCATAGTTTCCATGGTTATCCTATCCTTTTAAGGTAAGATAACTACTAGTTTCTAATTTTCCTCATCTCAAAGTGGGGGCATATTAGTGGGGGCATGACATAGAGGCATGGATTCCACATTACTCATAGATTCAAATTGTAGTGGGAACATGTTTTACACACTCATACGAGTTCCTAGCTTTAGATATATATTGGTAATATGTTTTGGAAACATGTTCTCCACACTTACACCAATTTTTAGTTTTATATTATATCAGAGGCATGTCGTGAAAACATGATCTCCACACACAATTTTTAAAATTGACCAAAATTCATAGTTATATGATTCATATACACATTCGTGACATAATTCTATATATTGGTACCATTTTTATACCCATGTTTCATCATGATACATACATAAGGTGCTTATGTTATGAAAAAGAGCACCTAAAATTATAAAATCAAATCAGCTTTCAAATTTTAAACGCTTCTACAGACTTTATCTCACTAGGTTGGACTGTTATGGACTGTATTGAACCAATCTATTATAGTAGTTGGTTCACTTTGGGTATGGTCTAAGTGATTAAATCTCTCAATATTTCCAAGAGTATAAGTTAGACTTGATTACATCATCCAACCTCACTAGATTTATAGCGTGATTTGACTTAGTTTACTCAAACTCACCAGGTTATATGATTGGGTTACATGGTTGAGCTAATCTTAACTGTTAGGTGGAAACTCACATTATCTCTAAGATTGGGGGTATGTGTCCTCCAATATTTATATATTTATTCATTTTATAAGTTTGTATTTATCCTAATCTCATCTCTAATGGTTCATAATGATACATCTTTTGAATTCAAATTATCAAAAATCAAGGCAGTTGCATCGATACACAAGTGTACTCCTAAACCTTGTTCTTTCAATTCAATCATTTGAATGCTTTTGATTTAATATTATAGAAATTTATTATATATTGTAACATGTTCTTGGTTACATGTCAGTCACCAACAAAGTACTCAATTTGGGCTCACATAAAGGCAAGGTGTGTTATACACACCCAGGTATTCATTTTTTCCTTTAAACTAGAAATTTCATTAATAGATTAAAGGGGGGAAATTTAGACACTATTTATAAATTATGTAGCACCTCAGTATTGTACAATTGGAAAATATAGACCTTGGATGTTTCTCTCAATTCTAGACATTTTTCTTTGCCAAAAGGCTCATACACACTATCTCTCTATGTTTGTTGCTTATCTCTTAGTCTAACCAATGTTATTATGATGACTTGGACCTTCTATCATACTTTAAATGTTATAACCCTGCTTATTTTTTGTCTATGCAAGTTCAAGACTTGTGTCTATTTTCTAGCTACATGGATAGTATGTCTCAACCAAATGCCTACGTTGATACTAGTGTCATATTCCAATGGAAGTGTCTAGTGCCCTAAAAGTCATCCAATTTACAAATGAAATGTATACCTATGGTAAAACTAAGTGATTTAACGTGAGATATTTCCAAAAGGGATTGATATATGTGCATGATCAACCTTTATTCATCCCTCACCTAGCACAGACTTGGCACAAACCAAATAAATCATAAGGTAATTTACCAAAGGCATTCAATCAATAATTCAAGTGAGCAAAGTTTTCATATTTATCTTATTACCATATCAGTCATAGGGAAAACACATCTACAGGTTTGAAGTACTAAAAGATCATCTCAAGAGCCATATTTGCCAAGTTACAAGCTAGGTCATTATTGTACTTGCTTATCACATATCACATTCTTATACACACATAAGCTTGCTTGTAGAGGAGAACTACATGAGTCTAAGGCCCTTTTGCAACACCCACTAAAAAAGAAGTATTTGGGGTTATCTCAACACCATGAGCTGACTAACCCATTTTTTTTGTAGTCACTATGAAGATGAATAATTGGCGTTTCACTATTTGACAATGAGTGATGATCTATAAGATAGATCTAAGCACACTAGAGTGAAGTTGACACAAAACCTAAAACATTTTAAGTGGTTACATCCAGATCTAGTAGATATTTTGTACTTAACACCTATATCTAGTTTAGATAGGAGTTAATGTAATTTTTTGAGGTCAACATAAGTATTTGAGGTCACAGAAGTGCTTAACCTAGAATTTGATGATAGTCCTAAAATCTAACTCCAATTTGATTCTTTTTTGTTATAGATATAGATATGTATTAGCATTAGAACTAGCTAAGTATTTTTTTTAATTATCATTATAATACCTAGCACAGTTATACTTTATATTTTTAGCATATCTCAATATATAAATTCAGAATAATGTTTATCTCGGTTTGTAAATTAATTATCCTATAATAGAGATAGTTTACCACCCTTGTGCCTTGGGCTATCTCTATCCCCTTTACCTATATTACTTAATATATATTTTAGGGTTAAATAATATATATGTATATACATACATACATACATATATAGACACACACACACACACACACACACACACACACACACACACACACACACACACACACACACACACACACACACATAGAATAAAAGTACCATGTTAGTTAAAGAAGTTTGAAAAATCAATAACTGAAAGTAAATCATGTGTTGCTTTAGAGAAGTTGTAGGTCTATGATGAAATAATTGATTTAGTACTTATGCATGTATATTGGGATTAAAAAGATCACATATGGCGATCCTTAATATATATGGACTAGTCTATTCTTTATATATATGTATCATAGTATATCATTATAAAAAATATCCATTTTTGCAATTTTTCCTATTTAAAAATATAGCTTCTTTTTTTTTTTTTGGGAACAAAAAAAAACATGTATTTAAATACCAGAAGCTTCATCTAGTTAAAACATTATAGAAATACAAGAAGAGGAATTTATAGAAATGGCTTATATAAAAACCATGGAATAATATTTTTTTCAAAAGTAAAAATAATAAATTAAATACATATATGCATACATATACATATACATATACATATATGGGAAGCAATATAGTCACCAACCCCCATTATGGGTGCCCAATGTCATGGGACAAGGTGCTAAAGTTACACATGCTTAGGGCATTACATGCCCAATGTCAAGTGTCATTGGTGCCAATCTTATTACATTCTTCCCTTGGCCATGGTTTGTATGGGATTATTAAAGGAAAAATATAAAAAATTATTTATTTAAATTCCCATTTTTATGACATGCACACGCGTACACATGTATGAGTATTGCACCCACACATACATAAAATAAAATGACTTATGTTAAAATAATTTTTTTTCTTGTAGAAGAAAAAATTAGAAAAAATTAGGCTTTCCAAAAATATCAATGACAGTAAAGAAATTTTTTGCTTTCTACTGTAGACACTATTTTATGATTATATAACACATGAGTCTTGTACACTTGAAAAACATAGACCTTAGTTATTCCTCTCAATTCTAGACCTTTACCACCTCTACAAGTTTCATATCTACTCTATCTTGTGCTCCTTGGCAGTCCAACCATTATTATGTTGATGACATAGACCCTCTCTCTTTCCCAGAATGCTTAAAATTATTGATCTTCCACCTATGCAAGTTTTGAGCCTACACATATTCTCCTACTCCCTAGATACTAATGTTTGAAATAGACACTACTATCAATGCTAGTGTCCTGACTAGATGCAAGTGTCTAGTGCCTTAAAGTCATCTAATTTTAAAATTAATCCATATCCTAATGGTTGTCTTAAGTGATTTAATGTGAGTTATTATTCCAAAATATTTGATATAAATACAAGATCAACCCTTATTCATTCCTCACCTAACAAAAGACCAAAGAGACCAAGGCAACTTATCAAAAGTAATCTATCAATCATTTAATTAAACAAAGTTTCCCTATTCTCTCCTATTTTCATATCAGTCATAGGTAAAACACATCTACAAGTATGAATTACTAAAGGAGTAACCCGACAACCCAATTTTTCAAGTTACAAGCTAGGTCAACATGTAGGGGAGAACTACATCATTCTAAGGCCCTCTTCTAGAGTATTGGTTATGTAAAAATATCCCATTGATAGTGGGGTCTTTGGGGTCAGGTTGACATTATGTGCCCACTAACCCATTTTACCCCAAGGTCACTATAAAGATGGAGAACTAAGGTTTTGCCATTTCATGGGGAGAAACAAGTCCATGACCTAGATTTGAATGCACCAGAACGAAGGCAAATCCAAACCCAGAAGCATCCAAGTGGTTGTATTCTTTTCAAGTAGGTACTCCATATAGGATACTTACATTAAACCCAAATAGTAACAACAATGTAACCATCCCAGGTTGGCATTAATGTCTAGAGCTCCAGAAGCATTAGATCCATAATCTGATGATTTTTCTAGTACTAACTTCTAGTATTCTTCCTTCCTATTCCAGATCTAGCACTGTGTTAGTGTTATCACATAGGATTACACCTATCTTGATTTTGTGGCTTATTATGCAAGTGTATAATGAAATAATGGAAAAACTTCCAAAGCTATGGGACCTTGGCAATTTGAGGTTAATCTCTAGAGAAGGTCAGCTTTTTTTCACTAAAATCTGATGCAAACTGATAAAATATTAGCTTTTAAGTATTTTTTTATCTTTAGTGATCTTGTATCCTAAACTAGGGTTTTAATAAGAAAAGGGTTAAATAAATTGAAATTGTAAAAACTGAAAGTATGGTGATTGCACTAAATTTGTATAGTGGATATAAATGCTTGCTTGGAAAACACAATAGAGTATAAAATAGATTGAGTTTATTTTAAGCACAAACTTATGTAAATTTAGAAATCAGAGGTAGTATTTTATCTATTCTTTAGCAAAGGGAAAAGGATATTTATTTCAAACAATATTATCAAGAGGGTAAAATACGATAGATGAATTCTCTTGAGACTAAAATAAAAGATAAAGCTTCCATAAAGAATCAGATAACTTGCATAACACAAAGATTCCAAAGACAAGAAAGGCAAAAACTTAAACTTTATTTTTCCCTAAAGGCTATAGCTTATAGAAAATACATTCAAAATGTAGAAACATATCGCTAACAACAAAAAGATAGATTGGGCCATGGGGTCTACCCATATTTATACAAAATATGTCTTAGAAGACATGTAGCTATCAAAAATTTAACACCCAGTAGAAGAAAGTCATGCAAACTGGAACGCCTCATGAAAAAGGGGGAGAATTCCTCTATTTCTAGTGTTTTGGACTCATGGGAGTGCCTATGCTACATGTATGAGTTGGGCTTGGTTTTTTATGTGATCTTGGCATAGCTGGAGATCTTCATATAAGGCTCCTTGGATGAAGGCTAAAAATAACACTAATGCATGAAGCAAAACCCAAAATAACTTTGGTTTTTCCAAATAAAAGATAATATTGAAAATATATTTTCAAACTTCTTTTCATGCAAACCCTAGCATGAAAAACTAAAGTGAGACTTTTTTAACATCCAATCCTTTATCACTTTTACCAAAAAGAAACCATGCCATTTGTGTTTTATGACTTTGCACCTTTTCTCATTTCACATTTATTAAAATAGAAAGTGCAATTTGCAATTTCCATATTTAAAAGATATAAAGTGAAAAGTATGTCTTTCTCTTTCTCCAAAAGAGTTATAAAAAATACACAACTGCACCTTACAATTACAAATTATAAATTATAATGTCTCCAAAATGAAAATACATATGATAGTAAAACTTGAAAATATCTAAAAGAGGGAAAAATAATCATTCTTCAGAATATCTTTAGCCTTTTTGTCATTTTTTGCTCATAGCTTATTTGAGTATGTATCAAAGGCCTTGAATATTTCCTATATTCGCTCTTCATTAGGCCCATAAGAATAAATGTTAGATACTACATATTCTACATGTACATCACATAACTCTCTTCTAAAGGTTCTTATACCCTACATTTTGGTTCTCATTTGATCAATTACCTTCTCATATTTGATAAACCTATGAATTGAACTTAAGGCAAAGGTTGTGTCTTTCATAGACTCTTTCTCAACTATTACCTTAAAATGTTCCTAGACCTATTTTGCCTAAAAATGATTATCAACATCATCCATTGGTCAGTATGACATTAATTTCATCATGTCATTAATCTCATATAGCATATCAGTAACTTTATTATGAGCCTCTTTGGCTCACTCAATAGACTCGATCAATATCCTTATCCAAAATTGGGCAGCCCTGTTTAATTCCTCATGTTTAGCAGCATTCTTTAATATATTCTTAGCAATGAGGATGTTCATATCAATTGACTTTATGGATATCAACTTAGGGTAATACATGTTCAAAGTTTGAACCTCTCCTTCATAACTACTGATCTATGATTTTAAAATTTCCTTTTTCTCCATGATGATGTCATAATGTTCTATCATCATTACAATCACCTTGTTGCCTCTTGTAATTAGTTCCTCAAAACATTCTTTTGTAGTCCTTCCCATGTGAGAAATATCTCATACCAAATCAATTATAGCTTGATCTAGATTGATTGGCTACACTACCTATGGTTGTTGTGATGTTTTACCAGGCTTTATGAATTGGTTAAGTGCTTTGGTCAATTGATCAACTTTCCTTTTAAGTTCATCCTTAGTGGATTTATCATGGTCAATTCTCTGAAAGAGAGAGTTAATTCCCAACTACACCTCATGTTTGAGCCCCTCTCTTGTCTACTGAACAAGGTGTATGTGAGAGACCTAATAATCCACTACCACAAGATCTTCCCTTGATTTGTTTAGCGAGGGAATACAATCTCAACATATCTCTCTCCCTTGTCATCCGTGAATATTATTAAGAGGGTCCTAGGAGTAGGTTTTGACTTCTTCATGAATTTAGTCATGCTAAAGTCTAAAGTGTTGGGATCAATCATTATTTTCCTCTTTTTTCTCACTAATTAAGCTAACCAACTAGGGGTATCCTTTTATGTATCTAGCACAGTCACCAAAAAATCTATCATTGATGTAGCTACACTAATTGATACTATGGCCAAGGGGACCTCTTGGGAAGATGATATTGTTGATTGCTCAAGAGGTGCCTGCAAAGGTTTATTCTCACCAATAATTTACAAACCCATTGTTGCACTAAGTGCTTGAGTTGCTTTAACCTCAATTGATGGTATGGATAAAGTAGTGGAAATGGGGGAAGTGGAAGCAATGTAAGCAAGAATCATGAATTTAGGAATTGGTTGAAGGGTGGAAGCCAAGCCAATGAATGTGTCAATTAGGTGTGTGGGGCCACTCAGGGTTGGTGAGGTGAAAATGGTAGGTTAAGGTGAATAGGGAATAATACTCACTCCAAAGGTTGAGGTGGCCAGTGGAATGGTAGTCAGGATGATTGACTTTGAGGTAATGTACTATTAAATGGTGTTAAGAATTAATGGTGATGAAATAATAAGAATTGTGAATGGAATAGAAAGTGGGAGTGGGTTGAATGGGGAAGGAGAAGTGGAAATTTGACATTCCACTATAGGGGGACCTTGAGTATCCTCTAGACTTATTTGTGTTATTTTCACTTGGCTTATTGAGGTAGGTGGAGTGGTAGATAAACTGGGGATAAGTGGGGGGAGAGGAGCTAAAACTTATGGTATAATGGGAACCTGAGGTGCTTGGGGAGTAGAGGTAGCTAGTGGAAGTGTTGAATCCTCCTTACTATATGATTAGGGGAAAGGGGGATAATAGAAATAGGAGCCAGTGATATAGGATCCAAAGTAGTAGATCCCTATGTTATTGACATTGTCTCTTCCATTCAAAGATCAATCGCTTCATGTTCAACTTATCCTCATTTGCTTGATTCTCGCTTTCTTTTTTGTCTTTGTCTTCCTCTTATTTTTTTGCTTAGGTCTTGCTAATCATTCATTAGGGCCCTTTGTTGATGGTGTAACACCCTTTTCTTTTAATTTTAGGAGCCTCTCTTTAACTCTTGTAGTTTCCCTTATGATCTACACTCCTTTACTATTTAGGTAATTAATAGTTATTTTGATGATGTGGTTTATTCTATCAAACAAGGAAAATGATTCAAGAATTGACCACCTAACTGGTGGTAGGGGTTTTAAAATGACTTGGGTGAGGTATAGTGGATCCACTTTGGAAACATCATCTTCCAACTCATTAGGGACTGGTCCCAGATCATAATCCTTTATTTTTTGTAGGGACATTCTTGAGTAGTCCCTCATTCTGACCATCTCTTCATCATCAAAATCCTCCTAATAATCTTCATATTATGTCACATGTTCATATGATGCCAACTCTAATGCATGAGTGATTTTACCATATGGGTCAAAATATGGCTTGGACTCTAGGGTCCTCAATGTTACTTGGCTCATCTCTGCCTCTGCACCTCTAACCTTCAAAAGAGTTTGGCATGTATAATGGATAATATAAATAGGGAAATAAATCCCTTCCTTATGTCTATCTGAGAGGATATTATGGGTTTCTTCTAGCTACCGCACCAACTCCAACAATGCCCATTTGTCACTTATGTATCGAGGAAGGGTGTAGGGATAGCCACTGAAGCTTGCTACCCTAATATAGGAATATGTGGGGAATTATATGAAGAATGATTCCTATTTAGTGATTTCATCCTTTGTTTCCCTTGAGAACCTCTCCCTCCTAAGTTCTGGATTGAACATGGTGATGATGTTGTAGATGAAAACATCATTAACTCTTCTAAATTGTTATTTACTATCCTAAAGGGTGAGGTCAGGGTAGTAGTTGTATACTCTTGTTATTTCATCAGGAATATCATTGAGACCTAGGAATAATCTTCCCTTAGCCAAAATATTAAAAACATATGATGTCATGCAAAACTTATTTGAGGTTTGAACCTCTAAAAACTACTGATGAAGAGAATCACTGATTAATTATGCCTAATGTATATATTGCTTATTCTCTTGGATGGTCCAAATATACTAGTACATCTAATATTCATAATACTAAGCATTAGGACTGCTAGTGACTCTATGTATAAATGTTATAACATCTCCCACATCTTCTATAAAATCAGACCTATACATTATCTTGGGAAATCTGGTGGAGGAGTGCTTAGGGGTCTTGATCCATTGCTTATTAATCATCTTTTGGCATTCATTTTTATTCTCCTCATAGAACTGTACAGACATTTGGGGAGTTATATCTAGATAACTTTTGAACTCAAGAATGGCAAACACCGATTTGATGGAGTTAGAGTCAAGATCCATAATCTTTTCTCCCTTATCGTTATACACTTGCCTCCTATCGGGGTCATAGTATTGAGCTATTATCAGGATCAATTCAAGAATTTAAATAGTTAGGGAAAAGGCTACAACTTATGGAAGTTTAGAGTCATAAATACTCTATACCTAGTAATTTTTTAACTCTACCCCTATTCTAGCCCATAAGTCTCCTAGGTCAATATGACCTAAATTTGTGTCACTAATTTCTATGAGGTTGGATTCCAAACAAGAAGTTACTTTAGGACCCTTAGATTTGAAATTCATCTCTTTGGGAGGCATGAAGATTATAGAAAAATCCTCTTAATAACCAATTGTGAAATTTGGTGAGAACTACAAGTGTATGAAGCACTTGTACCTTCTGGTGGAACTTGGAGGTGTTTAGAGCATGTCCAGTGTCCACAGTGTTTATAGCTTAGGAATCTCCAGTGAAGGTGGGATGTGCTTGGGGCAGGTCCACTCTCCATGGTGTTTGAAGGGTGTTAGGTTTTTGATAGAAATGGGAGGTGCTTGAGGCATGTCCACTTTTCATGGTGCATTGGGAATCTATAGAGGTCAAAGGTGCTTGGAACATGTCTAGTGTCCACAAGGATGCTGATGGAAATAATCTTAGAGGGAATATTCTCTTTTTAAAATGAAAGAATATGCTTTGGGACTATTCATTTTGGATTTTGAAAAGGGCTTGATTTTGAATTCAAAATCCCTGGATGAAAAATAGAGGAAGCTTTTGGGAGATTCTTTGAAAATATTTACCTCAAAATCTTAGGATACCCTAGATGTACTATCTAGTCCCTATAAAACTAAGTGCTACACTTGACACATAAACTCACAAAAATGACCTACTAACTACTATAAAACCAGACTTTGAAAGAAACCCTAAAATTGGAAAGAAAACTCTATAAGTAATGAAAAAAACTTTAAATATGGAGACCTAAAGGGAAAAAACACTAGACAAATACTACTTGACAGGCATAGGTGATGTGGTTTAGCGTAACAAACATGGCTTGAGGTCAAAAATGGTAAGGACAATAGACTAGATCTCTAAAATGTGTTTATCAAGATAAAAAATGATAATCCTTTGAAAATTGGTCCTCATTTATATAGGAAAACCCTACATTTAATGTAAGTGATGGTGGTTGGTGGTAGAAGTTAGACCTGCTTAAAGTAGGTCCACTCTCCATGAATAGAAATGGATTAGTGGGAGGCACGGTTCATCGTGCACTTTGCATATTATGAAAATGTGCAATGTGAACTTCAATCTTTTCTACCCATGGAAAGGCTTGATAGGTTTGGTAGAGGTTGGACCTATTTGAAGCAGGTACACCCTCTGCAGATGGTTTAATGGTTTAGCAAGGAGTGGAGCTTAGCATGCACTTTCCATGTAGTGAAAATGTGCAATGTGCACTTTAGGCCCCACTTCTCATGGGAAAAGGCTTAGGTGAAATGGTGGAGGTTGGACCTACATGAAGCATGTCCACTTTTCATGAGTGGGTTTCTTGGTCGATAAGATATAGAGCCCATCATGCACTTTGAACATTATGAAAATGTGCAAAGTGCATATCAAGTTTTGGATTCCACCAGATGGGTGCATGGTAGGATACAGAGCCTATCATGCATTTTTCACATTTAAGAACATGCAAAGTGCATGGTGAGTTTTATATTTTGTGGCTTTTGGGATTTGGTGCCTTGCAGGACCCGAAACCCATGAAGCAATTTGCATAGGTGCAAAATGCATCTAAAGTCCCATATTCCATGAAGTAAGGGAAAATATGGATTTTGGAGGATTAAGGGTTCTCCCTAAAAAACAAAGGTGGTCTCCTTTAGGGTTTTATATGTAATGAGATTTTTTGGGTCAAAAATCTCAATAGTTAGCATCATAACCAACTAAGTATATTACTTATTTATCATTTCCATACATAGCTTAGTTGTAATTTCCATATTTAGACTATCTCATTTTTATGAATTCAGTAAATGTTTAACCCTAAAATGATCTAATATCTTGGGGTTATCCCTAGATTTGATTAAAGGGGTATATATAAATTAAATTGCATAAGGATGATTATAGCATACATAGATACATTGTCTATTCCTATTTCAGGTGTTGGGCCTTCCCTCTACTCATGTCATGTAGACATTGGGGGCATTCATTTTCTTTGATCTTGATATACATAGGTTATATGGTTTGATGATCACATTTAATTATAATGTTTGAGCTTACATATGTAACTACACATGATTTTATCCATTATTACATCTTACATGGGTACTTGATATGTTATACACTTGATATTTTTTGTTAACACACTTGATCCATGGGATACTATGACATGTCTGTGTTGGTTTTTTATGCTTTCCTTTATGAACTTCCTTGAGTGTCTTGCCTTGTTATTGTCTTGTTTTTTTTAGCATTTGAATATGTTCCTTTGTTGGCATCCCCTGCGCCTATGTATGCTTTCTTTGACATATACGCATGTCATTATTTATTGTGTGGATATTTGAATATGTCATTATTTATTGTGTGGATATTTGAATATGTCATACTTGCATTCATGGACATTTGACAATGTCAAGTCCCTTAGATTTTGTGACATTTGAACATGCCCCTTGTTTGTAGTCTCCTTGGACTATTGTCTTTTGACTTGCTTTTGAGTGCTCTTGTGTGTGTGTTTGTTTACTTGTTGAGCTTATATTATTACTACCTAAAAGTTGCCATGATATTTATCATGCATCTTAGGCCTTCATGTGATCACATTGGTTCTATGTGCTTCAATGTTATATCTACCTATACATGTTCCCTTTTATATTTTACATGGTTACATTCTCAGATTATTTAGTTGTCTTATCCTTTTGATGTGAGGTAACTACCAATTCCTATCTTTCCCTCACCTCATAAGGGGAACATATCAATGAGGGCATGTCATAGAGGCATGTTCTCCACACTTGGAACAGTTTTCAGAGACAGTGGGGGCATGCTTGAGAGGCATGTTCCCCACACTTATTCAGTATTCTATATCTCCAATTTACATTGGAGGAATGTTTTGGAAACATGTTCTCCACATTGTTACTTATTTCATTTTTTTATATTCCTCCATAACTAATGGGGGCATGCTTTGGAAGCATGTTCTCCACACTTACATAGTTTTCTGAATTGGCCAAGCACACAGTTATATGATTCAAATCCATAGTTGTGGCAAAATTATATACATTGGTACCATTTTTATACATAGTTTCAGCATGAGATATATCTAAGGTATATATGCTATGTAACATGTGCCTAATATTGTAAAATCCAAATCAATTTCATATTTTAAATCTCTTTTATAAACTATTACCATAACACGGACTATTACGTATTTATACCCCAATCATATCTTTATAAACTATATTGAGCCAATCTATTGCAATAGTTTTTCACGTATTGGTTTTGGTTGAGGTGATAAAATCATTCAATCTTACCTAGTTTTATGTTGGACTTGATTGTATCATCTAGCCTCACTAGGTTATAAGTATCATTGGGTTGCACGATTGACCTAATCTCAATTGCCAGGTGGCAACTCACTTTTATCTAAGGTTAGGGGCATATGAATTCCAATCTCCCTCTCTCTATCTCCTTGGATATATGCACTTTCCAAATTTATCTCTATTTTTCCTAATCTCAATTTCAAAGCCTTATAATGATACATATTTTTCAAATCAACTTGCCAATAGATAAGGTCATTACATCAACACACATGTGTACTCCTAAACCTTTCTCTTTTAATTTCAATCATTTAAAGTAATTTTAAATTCTAGATTATATGCACTAGTTATAAACTATAACATGCTCGTGGTTTCATGTCAACCACTAGCAAAACACTCAAGTTGGGCACACACAAAGGCAAGGTGTGCATCCACACCTAGGTATACATTCCTTTCCTTTAAACTAGTAATTTCATTACTAGATCAAAGGGGGGCAAATGTAGAAACTACTTTATGATTATATAGCACATCAGTCTTGTACACTTGGAAAACTTAGACCTTGGTTGTTCCTCTCAGTTATAGACCTTTCCCACCTCTGCAAGTTTCACATTTACTCTATCTTGTGCCCCTTGGCCTATCTCTTAGTTTGACCAATCTTATGTTCAGGACACATACCCTCTCTCTTTTATAGAATGCTTAAAATCTATTATCTCCTACCTCTACAAATTTTGATCTTGTACCTATTCTCTTTCTCCCTAGAAACTAATGTTCAGGTAGATACTAGCATCAATGCTAGTGTTTTGACCCAATGCAAGTGCCCAGTGCCCTAAAGTCATCCAATTTGTAAATGAAACATATCCTAATGGTTAGTCTAAGTGATTAAATGCAAGTTATTACTCCAAAAGGATTTGATATAAATACAAGATCAACCCTCATTCATTCGTCACCTATCAAAAGATCATAGAGACCAAGGTAACTTATCAAAAGAACTTTATCAAGCATTTAATTAAGCAAAGCTTCCTTATTCTATCTTATTTCCATATCAATCATAGGGAAAATAGATCTATAGGTATGAAGTATTAAAGGAGTAGCCCAAGAGCCTGATTTGCCAAGTTACAAGCTAGGTCACTATTGTACTTGCTTTCTACATATTGCATGATTCACACACAAGCCAACACATAAGGGAGAACTACATTAGTTTGAGGCCCTCTTCTAGAGTACTAGCTATGTAGGAATCACCCATTGATAGTGGGGTCTTTGGGGTTAGCTCAACACCATGTGTCGACTAACCCATTTTCCCCCAAGGTCATTATGATGATGGAGAACTAGGGTTTTGCTATTTCATGAGGAGTGATAGTCCATGGCCCAGATCTAAATGCACCAGAGTGAAGGTGAAGCCAAACCTAAAAGCATCCAAGTGGTTGTATTATTTTCCAATAAGTATTGTATATAGGACACTTACGTCAAGCCTAGATAGTAACATTGATGCAACCATCCCAAGCTGACGTTAGTGTCCAAATCTCCAAAAGCATCAGATCCAAAATCCTATGACTGTTCTAGAACTCTCTTCCATCCTTCTTTCCTATTCTAGATCCATCACTATTTTAGCATCATAACTAGCTAAGTATATTACTTCCTTCTCATTTCCATACATAGCTTAGTTGTACTTTCCATATTTAGAATATCTTAGTTTTATGAATTTAACATATGCTTACATTTGAGTTTAGCGTCTAATTGATATGTTATAGATCTAATTATCACCCTTATGCAATTTCATTTCTATATACCCCTTTAATCAAATATAGGGATAACCCCAAGTTCTTAGATCATTTTAGGGTTAAACATCTACATAAAGTGAAAAAATATTTTCTCTTAGCTCTATAAATTCATTTATAGAATAAGTTTATGGTTTCCTTATGGAAAATGGATCCAATTGATGGGATCCATTTGATCTACTGATTAAGAATTAAAGTTTCATTACATCTTGGAATTTAATAGTTAATGCTTTGTTTGATTAATAAATGAGACTTAATGGCATTTTAGTATCATATTATTTTATTAATGCCATTGGCTATTTCATGCAATACTTGGGTATTTTTAATAGTTTTAGAAAATATTATTGTTAGCAAACTTAGTTTAATCTTTAAGCAAGCGAGGGCAGGACTATTTTTTACAAATTTTGAGCATTGTGCTATTTGATCATTGTTAATTCTGTAGCCACCATCTTGTGGCTTCGACCACATCCTAGTATTGGATGTGGTGAATTCTTTATAATCATGTGTAATGTGCAAATAAGAATTTTTAGTTGTGTTATGTTGTTATTACTTTTTTAAAAATAGCATTTTTTGCCCAATTGGCCTATGTTTTATTAGTGTGTGTGTGTGAATATTAAATTTTGGTATCAGAATTTAGTTACAACACTGGGAACTTTGGGATTACTATGATTTATTTTTTAGTTTTAATTTATTTTATTTTAGGGAACCTTTTGTCAATCATTTATTTCTTTCACACATAATGGATCGTGAGGTAGGACAACCATAGGCATATAGGACACAAATACCCACAATGATTAGTGGTTGAATTTAATGGTCCAAGGGTCAGAGAGATAGGGATAGAGATATAGTTATAGTATCATGACTAACTTGATGACCTACAACGTAGCCCATATGAGGCACCCATCAATTTAGGAACTTAGCTTTTACAAGTCCTCCAATAACTTGCTAGAGTGGTTTAAGAGCACCTTCCTCCTTAGGGTGAGGGAGATAATGACCATGCCACTTGTTCACAACTAGAGTTCAAGGATCTATGCATCATAAAATGGATTCTCATAGTCTCATAAGCAAAATATGGAGGATACAACAAGACATGGTTGAAAGTTATCCCAAAAGGGATGTCATATATTGAGGTTGCCTTGTGTCGAATTTCATTTATCACGATCACCCAAAGATTACCATTGGAGCTTGATATCCCCAAGGGTATATTTACATAGGTTATTATAACCTCAATGTGAGAGACATGGAGGGAGAGCTGTGACTTACCCCATTCATGAGTTCACTATATTATAACCTCATGTGTTTATTGGTTCGATCGGTGGAGTTGAGGTAGAGTCCTCATTATGGAATGTTACTAGATTGTTTAGCACATGTGGGTATTCTAGGAACATTAAAACTTCAATAATTATTGATTTATTGAGAGAATCAACATTGGCATGGTGGGAAAAGGAAAAGGTTAACAATGATTTGGATATAAAGACCCTCACTTAGAAGTAGTTCTTCCATAGTTCAAGGATAAGTATCATACCATACACTTCCAATGTTAAATGATCAATGAATTTCACACCCTTCCATAGCATGGGTGTTATTTTGTATAGTATGATACCATATTCCTTGAGCTCCCCCAATATGTTGAATTTTTACATAATGAGGAGATACTTGTGACTTGATTTATTAGAGGGATTAATGTTGATTTATAAGGTGTTACTCACCTCCTTGATGCTATGACCCTTTAGGTCATCATAGATAAGGCATTGATTATTGATGAAAATGGGAGCATGAATTTAGAGGCTCAAGAGTTCCTTAGAGGGATTATTTAAGGGAAACATGATACTAGATATTGGGGAAACACACCACCTCCTATAGGTGGCTTTAGACAACCATAACCCTAATAATAGGGCCAACAATTGAGCTAACAACATGGAAAATATTAGGGCCAATGATAGGGCCATAAGCAGATACATGGCCAATGATGTCCCCCACAAGGTTTGTAGAGGATATAATAGGGACATAATATGACCAAAAGATAGGTAAAGTGTCTTAAGTGCTAGTAGAGGCAAGGTCAAACACTTACTCAGACACAACTATTTATGTAAGGGGTGCCAATAGAGTTTAGTATACTTTTAGATATTATTTAGGGTTGATAACATGAGGTGGATTTTATGTTTTCATAGGACCACATTATGAAAATGATTGCACTTAGAGGACTATAGATACCCAAGGGCATACGGTAGCAAGTTTTGAGTAGAGAGTGGGTGATATCAGGCGGACCCACAGATTATATGTCATGGTTGATGATCTCCAAGTTGAGCATTAGGCCACAATGGTAAGGCAAAAAGTAAGATCAAATAAATTTTAGAGTCAATTCTGTTGACATTAGTGCATTAGATTATTTTATTTTGCTCTTAGAAGTAGACTGTTGCAGACTAGTGGATTCTACATAGTCAAACCCTTGGATGGTTGAGATGGTTATTAGGGATAAGAATCCCATCAACTTATTGTTCAATTATTGTATTATGGATATAGGATTATTTCCCACCTCTTTAGATCTACACATTTTACCCTTATGATCATATGGTGTAATTTTGGGCACAGACTTGTTAGAGACCCATAGAGCTTGTATTGATTATTATATTAAAACCATCCAATGTTCTGATGAATTCGTTATAGAGATGGTTATCTATGGCCTTTAAATATAAGTTTTCCTCACATGATGTCTAAAATGTAGCTTAGGGAAGACATACACAAAGGATGTTAATTACATGCCATTAGGGCGATCCAAAAAATCCAAGGATGATACTTATGTGACTACCCTAGATGTCACCCTGTTTTGAGCTTGTCCACATATGTATATCCTGATGAGTTACCTGACATGACCCCTTAGTTTGATATTGATTTTAATATTGATCTTGTGCTTGGTATGAGCTGATATCCAAGGCTCCTTATATGATGACTACACTTAGTTAAGTGAGCTCAAGATTCATTTATAGGAGAATTTAGAGAAGGGACACAATCACCCTATTTTTTTCTCTTTGAAGCACACTTGTGATCTTCATTAAAAATAAGGATGGATCTCTTTGTCTTTGCATCAACTATTGAAAGCTGAATAAAGTGACCATCAAAAATTGATATTTGTTGCCTCTTATCAATAACTTGTTTGATCAAGTTAAGAAAGCCAAGGTGTTCTCTAAATTTGATCTCAAGTCAGGTTACCATCAATTAAAGATAGTAGAAGTAGACATCCATAAGACTATCTTCAAGGCCTGGTATGGCCACTATGAGTTAGGGTGGTACCCTTCAGGCCAACCAGTGCTATGACACTCTTTATGAGCCTCATGAATGGTGTGTTCTGTCGATATCTTGACCACTTTGTTTTGATATTTTTGGATGATATTTTGATTTTCTACTTTATAGTGGAGGACCCTGTAGAGTACCATTGCACCTTAAGACATTATTGCTAGAATATAAAAATAGAAAACAACAAACATAATTATTGATTCTTTCTAAATATATAGTGATGGAATTTGGTAAAACATGTTACCTATGAAAGCCATAAAAGCTTTTCATATTGATCTTGATAAATATAATGACTAAAATAATTTTAAGTTGATCATAATGATAATATTAACCCAAACACTTGTATTTCATCCTTGCACAACGAAGAACTTTTCTCATTTGATATGTTAAATGTTGAGTTGTGGAGCTAAAAGCTTCAACTCTTTGCAAATAGAAGGAATAGAGGTTGCTGAGATCCAGGAGCACCGGCGTCGACAGCAGGACCGACGTCGATCGTGACCAGTGCAGAAGGCCATCGGTGATGGCAGGGAGTCGGCCGACGTCGACAGAACCAGACTAGCAGGGACCGACGTCGATCGCCTATGTGTTCCAGAACTGCTCGTTACACGAACAGTTAGTTAAGTGAACGAAGTGTTTACATGTAAAGGCCAGTTAGAGTCTTTGGCTGCGAGGATAATTATCTAAATTAAGAGTCTAAGTTATTGTTTAAGTTAAGGATCTATTTATAGACCCATTGGCATGTATTGTAATTGAGTATAAGATAAGGAAGGCAAGGAAGTTCCTTCTAAGTGTAAGATCTTTGAGTTGCAGGTTGTTGCAAGCTCATAGGAGATCTACATGTGTGAGTATGGTCTGTTGAATTGCAGGTTGCAGGTTCATGGGAGATCAACTTGAAGTACTATTGAGTGCTTGGTGAACTGGCAGGGTTATTACTGACTAGTTGGAGAGGTGAACACCAATTCTGTTTGTTAGTTGGTTGTTGAGACCATTTTTTGTGTAGGAGAGTGTGTGTGAGAAGAATTACTGTACACTTGAGGTGTGGCAAACCTCTGTAAGGTGAAAGAGTGTGGCAGCTCTTTGTTGTATTCTTTTCTGTAAAGTGTTAATACAAGATAGTGTATTGTCTCTCATATTCTGTGCTATTGGTGAATTCTAGCTACTTGTGTTTTTGGTTATTTCCGCATTTATAATTGCTTATATTTGGTAATCATACTGTGCTCTTTCTGAGGAGCAAGATCCTAACAAAGTGGGATCAAAACAGGTGCTGTTCTTGTGATCCCCCAACAAGTGGTATCAGAGCTGTTGGTTGGGATACTAATAGATTGGATTAGATCTGGTTAGTGTGTTTTGATTACAGGTACTCACAGGGTTTCTGCTTGAGTGGGAGTTGAGCAATGACAGAAGACAGTAAGCTATGAATGGAAAAGTTTAATGGCAAGAACTACCAATTGTGGAGGATGCAGATTGAGGATTATCTGTATCAAAAAGATTTGTACTTACTGTTGGGAGGAGTTAACTGCAAACCCTCGGATATGAAAGATGAAGAATGGGAGGTTCTTGATCGGAAGGCTCTAGGATCTATTAGATTGAGTCTTGCATCATCTGTGATTTCTAGCTTATCACAATGTAAGACAACGGTGGAGTTGATGGAATCTTTGGCAAATTTATATGAAAAACCCTCAGCTTCTTATAAGGTATTTCTTATGAAGCGTTTATTTAATTTGCAAATGTTGGAAGGTGGATCTGGTCATAGCCATCTTAGTGATTTCTATGGTTTGGTAAACCAGTTAAGTTCAGTCAATATTGTATTTGATGATGAAATTAGAGCTCTCTTAATTTTGTGTTCATTACCTGAAAGTTGGGAAGGTTTGGTAATGGCAGTTTCTAATACTGTGTCTCCTTCAAAAGTCTTAAAAGTGGATGATGTTGTGAGTGTGATCTTGAATGAAGAGATACGCAGGAATAACACAGATGAATCATCAGGAAATACTTTGAGTGTTGAAGGCAGAGGAAGGCAAAGAGAGAAGATAGAGCATGGGAGATCAAGGTCCAAGATAGGCAGAAGATCCAAGTCCAGGTATGGCAGAATAACTTGCTAGAAATGTGGAAAGCAAGGGCACTTAAAGAGAGATTGCAGATCAGGTGAAGATTAGCATGAAAGACATGAAGAAGATGCAGATGTTGCAGATTATGCTACACGGGATGCTCTGATATGTTCTTTGGATAAAGTAGAATCTTGGGTTTTAGATTCTGGTGCCTCTTTTCATGCATCCCCACATAGGGAATTTTTTCATGAGTATGTCCAGGGAGATTTTGGAAAAATTTATGTAGGGGATGGTAAGCCTTGTCAGATTATTGGCAAAGGGAAAGTGAAGCTGAAACTGCAGATAGATAACACATGGGTGTTAAAGGAGGTCATGCATGTCCCAGTTCTGGAGCGGAATTTGATTTTTGTTAAAAGTTTGGGTGATGAGGGTTGCACAGTAACTCTCACAGCGGACTCTTGGAAGGTTACCAAGGGTACACTTGTTGTAGCTAGAGGTAAAAAAGTAGGTACGCTTTATCTATCTACTTATACTACTGATTCTATTTTTGGGTTATCTACTTTAGCTGTAGGTTTAGAGATGTGGCTTGATAGGCTTGGTCACATAGATAAGAAGGAGATGCTTGTTCTTGAGTCAAAGGATATGCTTTCGGATTTGGAAGGTATGGATCGTGGTTTCTGTATGCAGAAGAAGAAGGTAACGTTTCTTGAGGAATCCGATGTTAGTGACAAGAACAGGAAAGCCTTGGTTTTCAAGGAGAAGGTGACGGATAGAGTTCAGCACAAGATGCAGAAGAATTTTGAGCAGAGCAAGGGTGTTTTGGAGAAGGATTTGATCCAAAAAGAGCTCGCGGGAAAAAGTCAGGTCTCACTAGAAAAACACAGAGACCGACGTCGACAGGAAAACCGGCGTCGGCGTCCAGACAGGGACCGATGTCGGCTATTTGCAGACCGACGTCGGTGACTCAGGGCAGATAATGACCAGTGTCGGCCAGGGGAAAATGACGTCGGCAAGGTGGCAGTTGCAGGGAACCGACATCGGTTGACTGCAGACTGAGACGTGACTGGCATCGGTTACTGAGATGAATTTTGGGTGGACATCAAGCTGTCATGGAGTCTCAAGCGCCCATATGGAGGATTGAAGATGTAAGTAAGTTCTTAAATTCGTCATTTCCCTTCTTTACACTACTTGTTGCTCACTTATGGCATAGGACCAGGAAGTTATTGAAGAAGCAGAATATGTAGATCTAGGAAACAGTGGGAGCTTGGCATGGATGAGGATGTGATTCCTTGGAGGAGAACCAAACAGTTGTTTTGAGTAGAGTTGCTAGCTGGAAGTAAGCACTGATAGACGAATGGATGTTCAGGATAAAGAAGAGCGGAAATGGATACGTGAGATGGAAGATCAGGTTATATGGTCTTGTATTAGCTGCAGGGCAATGGAGGTTTGATCATTGTGTTTCTCTTTACTAGGTTGGATAATATTAGCTACATTATCCTATTACTGTATGATGTGCTTGTTGCAGGGTTACATATACAGGGTATTGCTGAACTAAAGGTAAAGCTAGTTCAGGTATTTGTCATGGAGAATCTGGGAGCAGCAAGATTCTTTGGCATGAGTGTGTTCTAGAGACATGGTAGGTCACATGTTGACTTTGTTTCAGGATGATTGTGTGAGACCAGTTAGCACGCCGATGGTTGGACAGTTCTTAGAACAGGTGTCTTGATTCACATAATGAGGTTGAGTGCATGGTATGTACTAAACCTGAGTTTTCCCAAGCAGTGGGAGTTGTCACAAGTTGGAGCCAATCCGGGAGAGAACCATTGGAGGATAGTTCAGTGGATTCTTACAGGGACTAGCAGTAGGTGCACATGCTATGCAGGTTCAGGTTATTTTATACATGGTTTGTAGATGTGGATGTGGCAGGTGATTTGGATGACAGGTTTTGCACTACAGGTTTGTGGTGGTTGGTCTTCAAGAGTGATCTTGAGGAGGGATACAAAGCCAAGGGAACAAACTAGACTGAGTACAGGTACAGGTACAAGTTGCAGCTGTTTATCTCCAAGTGGGAGATTATTGAGTTGTGGAGCTAAAAGCTTTAACTCTTTGCAAACAGAAGGAACAAAGGTTGTTGAGATCCAGGAGCACCGGCGTCAGCAGCAGGACTGACGTCGGTCGTGACCAGTGCAAAAGGCCACCGGCGACGGCAGGGAGTCGGCCGACGTCGGCAGAACCAGACTAGCAGGGATCGGCGTCGGTCGCCTATGTGTTCCAGAACTGCTCGTTACACGGACAATTAGTTAAGTGAACGAAGTGTTTGCATGTAAAGGCCAGTTAGAGTCTTTGGCTGCGAGGATAATTGTCTAAATTAAGAGTCTAAGTTATTGTTTAAGTTAGGGATCTATTTATAGACCCATTGGCATGTATTGTAATTGAGTATAAGATAAGGAAGGCAAGGAAGTTCCTTCTAAGTGTAAGATCTTTGAGTTGCAGGTTGTTGCAAGCTCATAGGAGATCTACATGTGTGAGTATGGTCTGTTGAATTGCAGGTTGCAGGTTCATGGGAGATCAACTTGAAGTACTATTGAGTGCTTGGTGAACTGGCAGGGTTATTACTGACTAGTTGGAGAGGTGAACACCAATTCTGTTTGTGAGTTGGTTGTTGGGACCGTTTTTTGTGTAGGAGAGTGTGTGTGAGAAGAATTACTGTACACTTGAGGTGTGGCAAACCTCTGTAAGGTGAAAGAGTGTGGCGGCTCTTTGTTGTATTTTTTTCTGTAAAGTGTTAATACAAGATAGTGTATTGTCTCTCATATTCTGTGCTATTGGTGAATTCTAGCTACTTGTGTTTCTGGTTATTTCCGCATTTATAATTGCTTATATTTGGTAATCATACTGTGCTCTTTCTGAGGAGCAAGATCCTAACAAAGTGGGATCAGAACAGGTGCTGTTCTTGTGATCCCCCAACATTAAAATGGAATGAAACACGTTGCAAATTGTAAGACCAAAGATATTAAAGGTCATCGAGTTGAAATTCAAAAAATTGGCAACTTTCTCACCCCACATATATAAATCCTATTTCACATTACACACTAACAAGGTTTCCACAAAAATATATACTGAAAGGCCCATCATACTTAGCTATAAATCCAAAGGAACTTGGGTAATGCTTGTAATTACATCTCCTTGATCATGAAAAAACTTTCAAACCACTTTAGAAAAAAAAATTAGTTGATGGATTGATGACAATATTTTTAGAGCTAAATGTCTAAGGAACCTTCAAAAGTTCACATTCTGCAATTGATTATATCACCGCACTTAGGATTATCATTGAAGGGTCCCCTAACAAAAGATCTCTCTACTTATTTTGTTGATTTCATAAAAGCTTTTAACAATATTGTAAAGGGAAAATTTTGGAAATGTATGATATTACAAGGGTATGGAGGCCCCCTAATGGTTGATATTAGAACAAGAAGGATATTAAGAACCATGGGCAAGCGTTGTGTCCTAAGTGTCACTAGCGCAAAAATAACATTATATAAACTATATGAACAAGTCGTTGCCAAACTCTAGTTTAATGAAGATTGATTAGACAAAACATATTGACTGTATAGACATCTTAAGAAGGACACGATCATAGTCCCTATATTGAAAATTAGTGGGACAATTGTGAAGATAATAGAACTAAAATTACTTTCAAGACCAAAATTACCATAAACCAAATAAGCATGAAATTGAGTGTCATAATTTTAATAAGTTTTTATTTGATCAAAATCATTAATTCAATAATTTAAATGTTCATTCACATACATTTAAAAAACCGAGAACCTAAAAAACTATCATATATTTTTTGGTTGGAAAAAACATCAATCTATTAATATAAGATATAAAAAAAAACAATTTCCTTTCCTTATTACTAAAGTAATGGAGAGTTAGAAAAAAAACACCCCCTATCTAATTTGGAAACAAAATTTCGTTATCCAATCCCTCCCATGTAATTTCAAACCCAAGATTTCCTTATCCATGAAAAACGCTGTGTGGTTGAAATGAAAAACCCATTTTTTTTAATTAATAATATAACAAATTTCCCAAGGGAATATGGAATATACACGGTAACGGATAAGTAATTAACAATATCAACACAACCAAATAAAATAAAAAATTATAATTATAATAAAAATTCATTTATTTTTTCTTTCAATTATCGTATTATCCGTCAGCATTCCTCCAACCCTAGACTGTACAAATATGAGCTGAACTGTGAGCATGGTATGCTCGAGGACGCATCACACAGCTCGGGCGTTTGTAAGTTATTCGTTTCTTCCTGCATTTCCCCTTTTTTCTGCATTTCTTTTCTCATTATGAAATTTCAAATGTTAAGTTGGTATACAACCAACCACAAGCCCATCTTTGCCTGGTTGGAATCCCTTCTGTTTTTTTGGTATCATTAGTGCATTTTTTTCATTTTTTATGTTATGGGTATTTAGGATGAATGCTCTAACCAAGGGAATTCAAATCCGTTGATTCTTATAAGAGAATGAAGTATTTTTTTTTTCTTTCAAAAGGTCTATTTTCTTCTCAAAGTATTCCTAATTCCGAAAATAATGTATTGGAATAGAAAATGTACTTTTCCATGGGACCATTTTACAGGGAAGAGGTTCCTAAATTTTGTTAGCATCACTCACTCAGTCAATGCCAAATGCTTCCTCCATGGGACCACCAGTTAATCTTGTGTGACTACAAGACTGGAAGCTTCAGGTTTCTTGCTGAACGCTGCAGCTGCACAAGGCAGCTTCAAATTTCATGGGGCCCTTTGTAGGGTGAAAGTAAGAGTGGTTGTTGGAGAAAATGAGCCATACTTGAACCATAACAAGGAGCTTGAGCTCCGGTCAGCTTAAATGATATAGCACCCAAGCATGCACAAGGGAGGTCCTAGATTTGAGTCCTAGCTAGTCAATGGAAAATAACAGTAATAGCCCACTTCATGGGACTGCTTCCTTAGTATACCAGTTCGCAGGGTTTGCATCTTTCATGGGACCACCTGCACATTGAAAATAGGAGTTATACCCTTCATGGTAGCGCATCCTAAGTAGCAGTTCCAGTAAGAATGCAGTACATATTGTGGCTTTACCATTGAGGCTTGAATCCCAACCTTTTCATACCGATACAAAACTTTAGATGAAACAATCTACAACCAGTGAAATACACTGACAGGAAAGCTTATGAAAACGACCATTCTAAATCTGGAAATCATAATTCTCCACTCGACTGAGAATTATTTACCTGTGTTTCCTTTCTAAGTATAACCATAGTTTGTAAGACAATAACAATTGGGGGTGAAACTACTAAATCCATGATTTGTCATGGTTTAATTGCGGGTGAAACTACTAAATCCATGATTTGTCATGGTTTAACTGTGGTTGAAACTACTAAATCCATGATTTGTCATGGTTTAACTTTACTTTCATATGAAGGACAATATTAATTTTTAAATTGTCGCATCAAAGTGTCAAGCTCTCAGACGCCCTTCATATGAAATTTTCATTGCATATATACTTTTCTTACTCTGTCACATATAAAGTTCAGATCGGAAAATGCCTGCATGTGTTGTATGAAAAACAGATACACGGTATGCGGGGTAGAAAAAACAAATGCAAAGACTCTGTATGTGCAGTCATATTACTCATATTTGCTTCTACTGGATCTGAGAATAATAGGCTGACTGCACTGGGTTTTTTAATTGTTTCTGGTTTTACTAGAACTTTAGAAGTGCATGTTTTTCCTTAAAGTAAGCTGGCTTCAAATTTGACTAATGATTGCATGAGAGAACACTACAATTATAAGAGTTATTTTCATGTAGGTGGTTCTAGATTTGTAATTTCAGTTTTAAATTTAATGAACATGTGAACCCGTTTGCACCTTCTGCTTCAGTGATTGAGATTAATATTGAATGTTTAAAACTGCATTGTCTGACTACTATCTATATGGAATATTAACTCTTATCTTTTACTGTATTCATCTCTCTGCATGCAGGATACATACTAATTAACCAGTTGCAATGCATAAGATTAATATTGTCTCAATTTTTGCACTTTAACTAAGTTTTACTTTGTGCATGATACATAAAATCTATACAGTTTGCTACCCATGAAGGTTGCTGAGTGTTGTGTGACTCTGTTTATTATAAATTTCGTGGTTGAGATTTATTTTCCCCTTAGAGATACCTCAAAACGGTTTTTTCACGCCTTAAGTGTGAAATCTATACTTATGCAAGCATTTTTTTTGAAATGAATACCCTTTATTTTTGCAAGGTGAAGATACATTGATTGGTCAGAGATAGCTGAGAAAATGGATCTAACATTCTCATCTAGTACATCCAAATATACAAGGACTGGAGGAAAAAATTGTGTTACAGTTAATGGGGATGCAGATTCAAATGAGGTGCCACCTCACATAATGGAAACAATGAAGCTTCCACATATCTCCAAGGAGCCTCGCTTAGCTTCTACAGGATCTTCGTCTCTTTGGGCTCAAATGCCCAATAGATATCCATGGCTGGTTCTTTTTAACAGATATGGGAACTCTAGGGCATACTGCTTCTTCAGAAGAACATGGGAGAATTTCTCTGTTTCATTTCGGCACGAGGTTACTGCTGATAAAGGCATTTGGAGATATTATTATGGATCTGGAACAGGGCCACGCTTGATGAGAAAAGGGGCGCTCCGTCTTTATAATCCACTTATGAAAACATGTTCCAAGCTTCCTCCAATGAAATGTGTGCCGAAAGCCATGCCAAAAGCCATGGTGGCAGGGATTGTGGACGGAAGCAACAGAGAGACCTATAAAGTGGTTTCTGTAGGTTATGATAAGTATTCAAATACAAACAACATAGAAATGTACGATTCTGTCGAAAATTCATGGAGTATTTTGCTTGAGCTGCCTATGAATGTTTCAGTATCCCGGCAGCACAGCATGGTATTATGCAAAGATGTTCTTGTGTGTGCCATAAGACTGCCTGGTGCATATTCTATGATCTACAACCTGCAAGAGGGTAAGTCCAGCATGAGTTTAGTACCATTACCAAAGGCGATAGACAAATTGGCCAAATGGCATATGGTCACATGCGGATCCTCCATTCTACTTGTAGGAGCAGTCCTGGTGAATTCGCATGCAGGCAATTGGCATATGAAGGATGCTATTGTCTGGCTGTTGGAGAAGGAAGAGGCTTCATCTTGTAATTGGGATTGGAAGGAGATTTCAAGGATGCCTCCATCTGTGTGCCAGGATCCTAGGTGGAGATCTCCCTTTTTCTATGAATGTGAGTGCATTGGAGTAGAGAATTACTTGTGCTTGAGAAGAAAGGCAACTGGAGAAGTGTGTACATATAATTTAAGCGAAGGGTCCTGGAATTGGCTTGCAAAATGTCCTGTGGATAGACGGATATCACGGATGATAGTCTTGGAACCCAGTTTTGAGGTTAAGGTGTAAGAGCTGTATGGAACACTTGTATTTTGAACATCTCGTAATGTATCCTGTTGGAGATTTTTATGTAGCTTTTTGCATTTAATATGGATGTCAGATTTATTGGGTTGTCACTTTGTGTGACTCACACCTGTGACCCAATGGTGGCAGATACTTTTTCATTGCCAATCTATGATTGAACCACAGCCCTTAAACAATTTGTAATTTAATGATATTAAAGTATTTTCTGTTTTTCTTATAAGTAGTGTCTTAGTTGAGATCCACATTTTTTCTTTTAGCACCTTTTCATTTAGAGAGGATAAATAAACTTATATGATTTACAAGAGGAATATAGTTATTTTCAAAAGTAATAAGACTACACAGGTTTATTATATTTTCTCCTTCATTGCCAAGGAAGCATGTCAGACAGTTTTGCAGATAAGGTACTTGAAGATTTAGCATTCAAGTCACGAGTAGAAGGTTAGTATTTCAATTGGCTTCTTGTGCATATAATGGAGGGAAGGCATGTTGTAAAGTATTCTTTGAACTAGTACAATAACCAAGATTGTGCTTTGCTTAGTTGATTTGAATTTATATAATATAAACTAGCTAACTAGTAACAGGTTTTATGGAAGCGATGTTTGTTGTCGTGTTCTGACACGGGCACACTGTGGGATATAAAAGTCTCCCATTTAGCCTTGGTACAGGTTACCAAAATCTCATGAAGGTACAGAAAACTGCAATAATACTAAAAGGAATTTAATCTTAAGCTCACACCAAAATCCTATCTTAATCAATTTTGAAGTTTTAATGCAGCAAAAATTAAAATTATTTTGGTAAGATTGAGAAATCCACGAAACAAAATTATTGACCAGACACTTCAGTGGTATAGGTAAATTCCAAACTTTGAAGTACAATTTTCATGACATTTAAAGCTAATCTCATTCAATACAGAAACAATATATGCCCAAATCAATAAAAAAAAAGGTGCTATATAAAAAAATGTTTATTCCTCAAGTTAAAAAGAATGGGCTGAGATAACTCTCCGAACTGCCAATTTAAAAAATGAATTCCAATATTCTAAATCTTCAAACAATATAAGCACAAACAAAAAATTGGCATTAAAAGTCAGATTAGCAATTACATTTAATAATAGAAATGCACATCCAAAACCACATAAGCCTAAATTAAAATCAAATGCATTGCTTGAAACAAAAGATAAGCAGAGAACTGAATTTTTTAATTAACATACCATATAAACTTGTAAGTTTCCTCTTGATAAGAATTTAAACATAGTTTTCTTACATTCCTTACCAAGCTTTTACCTCTAAGTTTAGTTTAACAAATAGTGTTTCAAATAGCGAAAATCAACCGTTAACTACCAAAGCAATTACAAAGAAGACATAATTAACAGCCATTGCTCTCAACACAATCAATTAAAATTTGGTTTTGTATTTAAATTTTCTTTTTGCTGAAACCTTACAAGAATCAAATACAACCATTACGGATTACAAGTCAATAAGCATCGGCTTTTCCAACTTTGTTGGTGTGTCCAATAGCATAATTATCTAGAAAGTTTTTGATTAATTATTTAATTAAAGCCTTCAAATGACAAGTCAGTAAGCATCGGCTTTTACCAACTTTTGTGGGGCGTCCAAGAGCATAGTTATCCAGAAAGTCTTTGGTTAAAGCCTTCAAATCAATAACCTTCTGCCTTGGAGCCTTTATAGCCGTAGACGCAATTTGCTGGAATTCCTCAGTAGAAAACTACTGTCATCCGGTCGTTTAAACTTTGATACCAAGCAAGATAGAAAAAAAGAAACAAGTCTTCTCAATAAAAAATTCCACAAGGCTCCAGTACTTCCCTACTGTTTATTCACAGCAGCCATCTCATTGAAGTGATTGCCAATAATAAATCATTTGAGTTACCTGATTCAAACTTAAAAAAGTGATTAAATTAGAGATTCGTTAGGCCCCAAGTGTCTCTTTTTATCTTCATTGAAGTAAATCGTGTTTCTTTACTTTCAGTAATCTCTCATGTTTATCTTCATTATGTTTTTGAGCTTGCTCAACTTGGAGCAACTTATCGTGCAATTGTAAGAACAACACAAACAATGAATTCAATATCTCTTCTACTTTGAAGAGAACCTTCCATACAAGGACCTTCGCTGACACCATATCAACTGTGTTTGCAATTCCTTCATACTCTGCTTCAGATTTTATATTTCTTTGATGTATTCAACCTTCTCATCCTGTATGGCTGCCTGTGCATAATCACTGAGGGTTTTAACTATAGAAACCACATTTTCCTTTTTGGCATAAGTCAAGTCTGCAATTGTTTGTTCCTTGGTCGCATCGACCTCTTCCTTGCCCTTATCTTCTTCTATTTAGTTTCCCTCTTGATCTTTTTATTCTCATATTTCATAATGACCTCACGGTCCTCAACAACAAGCATGCCAATATTGTGTTTTCCTCGTTATTCTATCTCCAATTCGATTAACTATTCAAAGTGAGAGATGTAGTAACTTAGTTTAATATATTGGAGGAAATCTGAGCCTTAGCAATGCTAGGAGTGGGTAACAGAGACTGACACATACCAATAACATCGAAAGAATCTAGTACCTGATGACAGAGTGGTGCTGAATTTCCTTGGACCTGCCTTGAATTTCCGTTGCTTTCCATCAATAGATTCATGAAATGACCAGTAGTGACCATCCTTTGTTCTGAAATGTTCCAATTTGTGCGTGCAACCACTATAATTGTGTCAAAAATCACAATTTCTTCCTCATATAATACAATAGCTTGGGGTTTCCCAGCTATTGTACGAGACATAGGAGAGAAGGAAGGAGATAACAGAATTGTTGGGGCACCAAAATGGCACATAATCATGTTCCTGATATATTGAAGAAGAAGCCTCTAGTACTGACATTGTTGCTTATGTCTGCAAACTTTGATCACCTGGCAAAGACATGACATGGTCCTCATCATCTGGAGCAACTTATTTAGGAAGCTCGACCAATTTTCCTGCTTTAAGAAACTAATTAAATACCTATCTTGAATTAGCTGCATCACGGTAATACTCAGTGTCCAGATGAACTTCATGCACATAATCTATATTGGCCTTAGGTCATAAGGCTTCCAAATGCCACTAAACTCTTTTAGAGGGGTCCCATTTCCAAAAATCTACCTCATGAAACTTGTAGGCATAAAATTCAATTCATTTAATCTATAGGATATGAAGTTACTAAAATATATGGCTGCCAAGGACAATGGGTAAGTTGGGGAAAATTCCTAAGTTCTTCTCTTAACTCTAGCAATACCATTGGACAAATTGGTAACACACTTCCATAACAACTAATCGTCAGGCACTTAAATGTTTGGCTGCCAAGGACAATGGGTAACTTGGGAAAATTTTCTAAATTCCTCTCTTAATTCTAGCATACCATTGGACGATTGGTAATGCACCTCCATAACAACTAATTGGTCAGGCACATAAAATGGGAGCTCATGAAGTGCAGTTAAAGCCCCTTCAACTGTTTATTGTAGAAGAACCAACTCCCAATTGACCTTAATGATACCATCCCATGCTTAGAAATTCGATGGCATTCAATAAATACCATGGATTGCATAGTAGGCCTTAGGTATAAAGAAGTTACAAATCAGGGTATGAGAATTATAATGCCAGCACTTTACATGACAAAACACACTACATGGGTAGGGTGTTTCTGATATGGTGTCCATTGAGGAAACAAAAAGCGATTGAAAGCTAAGGAAAAACATATACAATCTATGAGAAATGAGGTCATAAAGAAATCGCCCCTTCCTTGCATTCTTGAAACTGTTTGACAAGGTTAAAAGAAATGATCGCACCCCAGTTAGGCGCTTTTCCTTTCTCTAGGATATCATGCAACAGAGGAACTCAAAGTATTTCCACGAACTCAGTTTTATTCTTTCATACAATCGATTCAGCAACACCATAGTGTATCTAATAAGAGCCCTGAACAGATGAACATGACAGAAATTTGGGTCTGCCCTGTTCTACCACCCTTTATAATTAGTTGACCAATCCTTCAACACTTAATACAGACTATTCTTTGAATGCCACTCAGTAATCCATCCAACATTAGATTAAAATTTGGGGAAGGGAAGCTTCAACATTTACCTGATAGCAAAACTCATCAATAACACTACGATCCTACTATTTGGGGCACGAAGCATGCCATTTCTCTGAGTGCTGGCATACATCAAAAAAGAGCTCCGAACGTGGAAAAATCTCTGGTGTGGAAACCGCTCTATGTAAAAGTGAGTCCATGATCTTTCATTTCTCTTGATATTTCTCATCGAAATCCTCCATGTTGTCACTTGGATTCTTTGCATCTCTGAAATAGAATAACAATTCGTTATAATTCCCGGCCACATACTTGTGGCAAGAACATTGTATCTTCAGTCTCTCTACCCACTTGAGGTTGAATTCTCTTCGGTGCAATTCAAGACAAGCTCTAATAGAATGAATCCACTAGGTCCCCATTGCAACTCGTCCATACAATATCAATGAAAATCAGAAAAAAATCCTTAAATCTTGATGAGCATGATGAAGAATACAATGATGTATTTTATGTATAAATCCAGAAACTGGTTTTTCTCTCTAGACAAGCATCACTTCGGAATTTAATATTTTTGAAATCATTTCTTTCTTCTTTATCCAAAGGCACCACTCGAGATTCATAATTGTGATTTTAATTTAAATCAATCACAACAGATAGGGTGCACATGCCAAAATAATGGTGCAAAAGTTGAACAGTATTTAGGCATGTACATAAATTTGATCCCTGCACACTAATTGTCTTCAAAATTAAGAGTGGATTTGTCAAGCTATTGGGAACTGGTAAAACGACTTATCATTTCATTTCTATGTTTTAGTCATGATCACAGCTTAATCTTACCCAGATAGAACTTGGGGATGTAGATGTGTCAGATGCTGATTTTGAAGATTCATATGATCTCAAGGAACAATCCAATATTGAAAAACTACACCTTTTCGACTTTTGCAAAGTACACACTAGCTAAATTGTATAAAAATAGAACACAACCCTATTCATGAGTTGAACTACATGGGAAAATTGATAAAAAATTGAGGAAAAAGAAATGTGCCAGTGGAGTTCCATGAAGATATTTATGTCGGAGGCGTTTCTTTAAGGAGAAGCCCCGGTTGGAGAGCGTCTGCCTTCCAGACAAACATTTTCCTGGCACTGCCTTTCTGGCATATACTTTTCGGGCACCATCATCTTCGTCAGATTTTTTCCATAGACTGCCACGTCATATTTTTCCACCATTGTTCGCATTTATTCCTTCGATACTAGGCTTTGATATCTGTTTTTCCGGCATCTATGTTTCCTGTTCGCATGCCTCAAAGAAGATGCTTCTTCACCTGCTTTGTTTCACCGGAAGGGCTCATTTGCATTGCAGGTGGACTCGACAAGTGGAGAAATTCAATACGCAGAGCAGCGGTTACCATGCAGAGGAAGACTAATATGAACACATTGCCACGCCGATGCAATGGTACTTTTGTAAGTGACAATTTTTTTTTTATAAGTGTGTTCAGGCACTAGGATTTTTCTGCTTCAAACTACTCATTTACTTCTATTTAAATAATTCTGGAGAAATTGGACTTGTGATTGCAGACATAGCAGGTGCCCAAATTCGAAAAACCCTGTGCAGATCCAAACATAGTATCTTCTGTCATATAAGGTGGTGGAGCCAGGACGTGCCTTTTTCCTCTTACACGAAGAAGGGCCAAGCCAGCAATAAGTGTTTTGCATTCAATAGAAACTTTTACTAATGTTATCTTTCTTTTCATATGATCTTGTCCTGTCTTTCAGATATTTGTCCTCAAAGAGAAAATGCATCTAAAAGCACTGCCCCTGTTTCCTTGTGTTTCTGGTAGAAATTTGTAGGGAAACTAAACATACAAAGGAAACCTACAAATAAACATTGTTTGTTCTTTGAACTCATAAAATTGAATAGAATGTCAAAGAGATAGAAAATTGATACGTGGAATCCTTGGCATTTTACATCATGTCTTTTCTATGTATCAGTAAGGATTGCTATTTTAACATACACCAGCAGACTTCTTGCCAATTTCTACATTACTGCTCTGAAGTATGCCCTCAAACCTTTAAGTGGGTTCAATTTATGTCCGCTAGAAGCTCATTTGTTGGCATATACCAGCAGACTTCTTGCCAATTTCTACATTACTGCCCTTGAGTATGCCCTCAAACGTTTAAGTGGGTTCAATTTATGTCCGCTGAAGCTCATTTGTTGGCATACACCAGCAGACTTCTTACCAATTTCTACATTACTGCTCTGGAGTATGCCCTCAAACCTTTAAGTGGATTCAATTTATGTCCACTGAAGCTCATTGGTTTTGTTATCCTCTTAAAGTGTAATTGTTAATATTAATATTAAATCATATAAAATATCAATTATTTGAACTTTTTCAAAGGGTGACAAAGATCAAGATTCACCCTATTATTTACATTGTTTACCTTGCATCAATATCTTTTATTTTTATGGAACAAACTTCGAGTCTATTATCCCTCAACTTGCTGGCCATCTAGAAATAAACTGAGAGATCAATATATAGTAGCTCTTGCTTGTCATTTTTGAAACTTCTCCTTGAGGAAGTGGAGATACTGCGTACCCTTTTCCTTAATCTCTATTTGAGTTTAAAGGCAGGTAGCATGCCTTTGCTTCTCCTATTTTTGTACAAATTCCATGTATAACTTCAGGATTCAAACTCCAAAAGAATTTTTATATAGTCAGTGTAGTTGCCTCTATAGTGCAACCAGGATGACTGAAAATTTCAGACTCTGCTTCAATTTGTTGGTTTTTAAAAAAACTGCAAAGAGGAAAAATAAGAAGATCGACCTATTGTTTTCTACAAGATACAATTCAGAAACTACAATTTAACAGGTAACTGCCAAATTTTCCAGAGACTAGATGATAACATTGCAAGTTGTCATTGCAAGATCCATTTATACATTTATAAGATATTTTGAAACTTAAATTCCTTTCCAGGAGGGATGTCAGTGTTTTATTATGTGGTGGATTGCCATGTATAGGGGAAGTGTATGTCTGCTTACTATATAAATGGAGGCAAAAATAACACAACAAATTTCCGCTAGGTAAACAAGTTTTTACAGTTTTGATTAAACAACTAGAATACACGATTCCCTAACGAGCTCAAGAAAAAACTTGGATTTATCCATCAATCAATCCAATTACTTTGTGAAAAAAACCTTTTGAATTTATAGCATATAGAACCTCATATAAAGATCTTTTCACAATTCCTAAAATTATATAAAAATTGGAGTGAACGTAGAACACGATGTCCCACTTGAAAGGCGATAATGGTCTAAATTATAATGTAAAAATATAATTCAGTATTGAAAGCTCCCTCAACCATGTTAAATGCCTAAATGGGGTATTTAGTTTTTATGAATATATAAAACCAAGAGTTCTAAACTCTCTACATTGTTATCTATTGATGACGAATGGATACACTCATTAGATGCATGGGTTTTTTTTATATAAAAATGTGGACTAATTTTTGTTTGATATTTTGGATCACCACTTTTGATTTATCGTCAGAAAGAATATATATATATATATATATATATATATATATATATATATATATAACCTAATATAAAACCTGCTAGCTTATAGTGTATCTGATGGAAGATTAGTAGTCTGCAATGTCACAGAGCTACCCTCTATACTGTACCAACTAAAATTGCATTCAAAGGATGTCACAGAGTTTGAATTTTTATCTACCAATCAATGCTAGGGCCGTCAGTTACATTAATGCTAAACGACTATTCTCGTATTTGATACTTCTAATGTGATCCATTGCATTTCTCCTTATTTAAAGAAGTTATGGTAAGTTTGAATTTTTATCTACCAATCAATGCTAGGGTCGTCAGTTACATTAATGCTAAACGACTATTCTCGTATTTGATACTTCTAATGTGATCCATTGCATTTCTCCTTATTTAAAGAAGTTATGGTATATTTACCATAACTTCTTTAAATAAGGAGAAATGCAATGGATCACATTAGAAGTATCAAATACGAGAATAGTCGTTTAGCATTAATGTAACTGACGGCCCTAGCATTGATATATTACCATAACTTCTTTAAATAAGGAGAAATGTAATGGATCGCATTAGAAGTATCAAAGACGAGAATAGTCGTTTAGCATTAATGTAATTGACGGCCCTAGCATTGATTTGTAGATAAAAATTCAAACTCTGTGACATCCTTTGAATGCAGTTTTAGTTGGTGCAGTATAGAGGGTGGCTCTGTGATGTTGCAGACTGCTAATCTTCCATTAGATACACTATAAGCTAGCAGGTTTGAACTCAAGGATCCAAACTTTATCACAAAATTAACCATTGACATGCCTCTTGGCCTACTTTACAACTCGTGCAATTGCTAATTAATTTTATTTAGATGTGAATGTCCTTAGGTAGTCAAACATGGAAAATGGGATTGTGGGAAAATACAGTTGTAAAATAATCCATAATGTGCATGGTGCATCACAAAACCCCGATGAAGAAAAAGACTACATATAAGCTAGGGTTACGACAGCTTGCACAAATGCGTAGTAGCACCAAGAATAAACAAAATAGGCAACAAGTATATTGAAGTGAAAGATAACAAGTTGACAATCCAAGGTATGATAAGGCAAACACTAAAGTGACACAAATCCCTGGATGTGGATCAATGTAGATTTGTCCAAAGAGTTTGGAATGAATCTACATTATTCTGACACTAGTTATTTGTGTTAGTGTATGCAATTTGTTATGATATTACGATGTTCCTTTTATGTTGAGTCTTGTAGAAAGTTTGAGGCCAAGCCACAAGGGACCAATAACATACAAATCTATAATTCTGTTAAAACTTCAAGGAGGGTTTCTCTTTATATACATATGATTGTTGTCATTTCCTTGCATTATCACATGTTGTTATGTAGGTATGTACTTGTTCGGATAAAAAACAAAGAAGTGCCTACTAAAATTTAGGTTTCAACATGCAAGAGGGTACATCAAATATGAGTTTACTGCCATTACCAAGGGTGATAGAAAAGGTAAAGGTTTTCTTCTATTAATATTAAACTTTGGATTTATATCATTTGCTTTATATATTTCCAATTTTTTTATCCTTGGATTTTGACCTTATAAGTTGGAAAGCAAACCAAACTTTGTCAATTCACTTGCACTTATAGTATCAAGTAGATGATTGCATCTGGGTCCTTAGTTCTATTGGGAGTCGTCAATAAATTGGAATTGCAGGGATATTTAAATGAGGCCTCCATCTTTGTGCGAGGATATTAGATGGAGACTTTTCTTATTACCTCGAGTACCCTGATATAGAGTTGTGTTTGATAAGGAAAGGGAGCCTAGACATTTGTGTGCATAGTTTAAGGTGGGTGTCCTAGAATTGGATTGAGAGAGTCGTGGGAGATGCATGTTTTCTATGCAATTCAATCATCTATGTTAAAAATTTTAAAATGGTTTGATTGAGTGACAACATTGCATAGATATTAAGTCACACATGTATAACTTCACTAACAATGATATCAAAGACCCATTTTAATTTCACTACTACCAGACACTGCTTCTATTTGTATTTGAAACATTTGTACCCATTAATATTTTTTGGAATGTTATGGAATCAATTTTTCTTCATTTGAGTGTAGGTCGAGTCTTTTAATTTTTTATTCTAATCAACAAGGCTAGAAGATGTGGATGTTTTCTCTATAATGTTTCTCCTCACAAATATAGGAGGAAAAATCGAAAAATGGCATGACTAATAGTTTTCCTACAAACTTCTGAAGTGAAAAGGTTTATGGTATTAAGTCAATGTCATTATTATGTGTTCTTAGCGCTATAGTTTAATGTTATCCTTAAGGTCATAAACCTCCTCTTCCTAGACTTGAAGTTCAAAATCCTCAACCTTCTTTGATGGAGGTTGAGTTTCTAAACCTCTTTTGAAGTTGATCGAATTTCTTAGCATCTCTTGATGTTGGTTGAGGGAAGGAATTCCTAAAGCCCTAACCACTTCTAGAGGAAAGGACTTCTGCAGCTTGCAACAAATGTATCCACACAAAATCATGTATACAAAATTATGAACCACTTGAACATTTTTTTGGTATACTAAATTCTCAACATGTAACCTCACATTAGATGCAACTTCCATCCATTCAGAAGGATGCACATTTTTATATTCTTTGAGGCAACTTCATTCAATGTTCTTTAATGTCATATAACCTCAATTTCAATAGCTTAATGGAAATGAATAACATGTGGGTAATGAAAAATGCCCTATTGAAAAACTAATTATATGAGAATATGGAAAAAAAAGTCCTTAAAGATCCTTTCTCTACCATTCTTGATTGGACCCTAGATTTGTTAGTCATTCAAAATATATTTGTGGTAAATGTTAGACATTCATCCACTATATAGATTAAATGCATTCAGTCATTAGACCACTGGACAAAATAAACTTTTAAAAATAAAAACCACTTGTAAATTTGTATGCACAACCAAACCCATCCTCACACTTGGGATGATAGATTAATGTACATCCAACATGCATACAACATTATTTTTCATAGTTATATGGGGTGAATTCTATTCCAAACATGTTATTGGTTCCATCTAATGACATCTCATGACATAACTTGCCATGCACCCACCACTCCCAAGTCAATTGCGCAAGCTAAGGAAATGGGCAAGGTAGATAATTTTTCAAAATACATTTAATGAGTGCAACATGTTCAAAATATTTTGAATCCCCAACAAAAAAAATTGTACAGAGAAATTTATGATGTTTATTGCATGCCTCACACTTTTCATATATGTGACAAAGTATGGTTGCACCTTTAAAAAGAGTGATTTTAAGGTTCTCAATAAAATATCAAACCTTTATAATTGAAGATACTAAAATTTGGTATTTGACACTTGGCAATGTCAATCTTGACCTACACTTATTCTACATGACTTGTGCATCTCCAAACAACTCTTATTAACCATTTCCACACATCCGCATGCTAGTTATGAGTCTAATCTATACTAAGTTGCTATCAATTACCTACAACAACCTCTCAGTCTATGCTAAATCAATTAAATATCATACTCAAACATTTCTAGATCACCAGATTTGCATTCATGTCACCCAAATAGTAACATCAAACTTAGGCAATAACACTGATGGAATTATCCATAGGCTTACGTTACCACCCTTCACCTAGCAACAACTATTTTTTAAAATTAAATCATTCCCATAGGTTGGCCCATTCACCTAACATGTCATTGGTGCGGTAAGTTAGAGTGCATATCAATACAAATCAAGGTCAAACATATTCATTATTTGGCACTTCTCTATCAGGGTTCTATACATTGATGCACATTGAGCAAATTAGACCTATTCTTCCCAATTTGTAAATTAGTCCCTAGAAGTACTCATTAGCCAAGACTGAAGCACACCAAGCCAAGTCAAGAGTTAACATTGTCAAGATCAAACCCATATTTCTAGGTGCATTATTATAGTGAAAGAATAGAATTGCAAAACCACACTAAGGGGAAGAACTACATGTGGCTTGAATTCCATATTTGGAATATTGGATACGTAGGAAAGGGTCAATCATCAAGGGGGTGATTGGGATCAACTTAGCCCCAATTACACTTCCTTACTTTTTATAGGTTTTTATTCTTCATAAGAGGTCACAAAGATGCAAAACATCATAGGATAATAACGTCAAACATGGTCACCTATGTCTAATGAATTCTCCCCTACCTGATGGTACTGACCTTTCATGCACAAAGACACAGTTCTAGATTTGGATGAATCACAATCGTATTTCAAGTCTACTTTCAGTCTATTTTTGTTGTCAGAACATAATCACAATCAACAAGTCAAACAAGAAGCTAAGTATCTTATCCTTTGTTGTACTTTTCATAAATAACAAATCCAATTATCAAGTCAATTCCAATATTGTACATTAAAAATTATGATTTATTTCCATACATTATAATCTGAATTAATTACTCTAGTTAATCCTATTGTGATTCACATAATCTAAAAATAGGTTAAATATATTGGTGATCCTGATGTGAATTGAACATGCAAGCAACAATTGTTTATTGACCAAGTTATTTCCAAGGAGTCTCATAGACTATGCTTTCAGATGGTTATATGACCTTCCACCTCAGTTAGTTAGTGCCTTCCTTCCTCTGGCCGATTAGTTTCTAATACATTTATCTATCAACATTGATGAGAATCTCTCTTATGCGCAAATCGCTAAACTCAAACAAGGGTCTAATAAGCCAATAAGTGAATATGTACTTCAATACATTAAGACCATGCTAGCTAAGATGGCTAATCTTATGGTAGACAATGACCTACAAGATATCTTCAAGCAAATTTTGCTTTCACCACTTCATGAGTCCATATTATTCAATAAATTCAAATATTTTGATGAGTTATGCCATACAATGAGAGATTGTGAAGTCAAGCTCCTTGAACTCAATAATATTAAGTACACCATTACTACTAATACTTCAAATGCTAAGTTTCAAAGCAAGCCAAATTATAAGGAAAAATCAAATGAGAACAAGAATGAATCCAAACTTAAAGTTAATGCAATATCACAACCTAAAAATAGGCTTCTCTTACTCCATAGAAGAGACATTTTTTACGCTTGCCTTAACCTCCTCATAAATTTATACAAAAATTATTTGAGCGAAACCTTTTTATCTCTCCCTCCACCACTAGTGGTTGATACAAGAAAATCTTTACCTAGTGGATATGATCATAATGTTTATTGTGATTATCACCAATGTGCTAGACATTCTTCAAGCAAATGCTTCAAGTTAAGCCACACGATACAAGACCTTATAGATGAGAACACCATCAAATTGGGCACACCCATAAAATATTTTGGACCACAATCAAAAGGGAACAATAACTTGAAAATATTTAATGACACATTTCCAAAGCATGAGGAAACAAAATCTAAGGATACTTCTAAATTACATCATACATACCATGCACATCATCCTCTTGATACATATAGTCATCCAAAAGATAGGATTATTGGCACACTTAGGAGTAGATTACCATAGTGGCCTATGATTACATTTGATGATGGTGATATTGTTGATGATGATTCATATTTCCATGCATTATTCATATGAGCTCACATAAATGAGCACCCTATGCATAGTGCTATGGTTGATAATGCTTCAAGAAAAAATGTTTGCACCATGATAATTCTCAATTCTCTTAGATACACACCAAAGTATATACAATATACTAAAAGAGTGGTCAAAGGGTTTAATGGACATATGCATGACACCCTCGATCATATTATAATACCTTTTTAGGTAGTCTTCGCCAAAGTGGCTACTATATTCTTAATTATACTGAGTAATGGGGTCTTTGACATGTTTTTGGGATGCCCTTAGACTCATAAGTTATATGCAATACCATCTATAGTGAATCAATGTATCAAGTATATACGTTGCAATAGGGTACTTACAGTTTTAGGCATTCTATATGAGTACCCTCTTTAGCCAGTGGTATCTCCTTCACCACCCCCACCCCCATTACAATTGGGTATTACTCATATTTAGGATCATTATATAGAGGTGGTTGTTACTCATATTCAAGACCATCATTCAAAGTATTTTATGTCACCCATCTAGGACCTATCTATACATTGAGTTCAAAGGAGATTAATTTATTATCCTAGGTGACCAAATTCATAACATTTATCACATTAGAGAGCTAATCAAGATTCCCAGAGGCCCTTATCTACTATAAAACATACCAAGTTAGTCCCACATACATTTTAGCGTATTCCACTGCAAACACAAGCACCTATGCATTCTCCTACTATAAAATGGACCCTACAGAGTCCTAAGGCTTCTAAATTTTCCAATCATACAAAGGATTTTATGATTAGTGATAATGATAGTTACATTACAACACCTGATTCCTTTTTATATTTTGATACACCTACATCTATTAATTTACATTCATGAAATATAACTCTTGAACCATATGGTACATGCACCTATAAACGATATTAATGGATTATATAGCACCTCAGTCTTGTATACTTGAAAAACTCAAACTTTGGTTGTTCTTCTCAATTTTATACCTTTGTCACTTTTATAAGTCTTGCATACACTCTATCTTGTGCCCCCTTGGCCTATCTCATGGTCTGACTAGTCTTATGTTGATGATCCAAACCTTATTTCTTGCCTAGAATGCTTAAAATATGCTTATCTTATGCCCTTGTAAGTTCTGAACATGTACCTATTTTCTAAATGCCAGAAAACAAGCATTAGTCTTAGACCCCTGCATTGATGCTAGTGTCCTACCTGATGTAGGTGTCCAATGCCCTAAAATCATCTAATTTTCAAATAAAACATATCATAATGGTCGACCTAAATGATTTAATGTGAGATATTTCTTGATAGGAGTGGTATATATTTAAAATCACTCCTTATTCATTCCTCACCTAGCATTCATACCAAATAGTATTCAAAGAGAATTCAATTGAGCAAAGCCTTCCTATTTATTTCTATTTCCATATGAGTCATAGGGACTACACATATACATGTATGAAGTACTAAAGGAGTAGCCCAAGAGCTATATTTTCTAAGTTACAAGCTAGGTCACTGTTGTGCTTGCTTTCTACGTATTACATAATTCATGCACAAGCCAACATTATAAGGGAGAAATACATAAGTCTGAGGCCCTCTTCAGAGGAGTGGATATGTAGGAAACATTCATTGACAAAAGGGGTCTTTAGAGTTAGCTCAACATTGTGATCCCACTAACCCATTTCCCCAAGGTCACTATGAATATGAAGAACTAAGTTTTTACAATTCATGAGAAGCGACAATCTATGATCCAAATCTAAATGCACCAGAGTGAAGGTGAAGACAAACCTAAAAACATCAAGGTGGTCGTATAGGACACTTGTGTCTAGTTTAGATAGTAGCATCGATGCTAATGTCCAAGGCTGATGCTAGTATTCGTAGCTCTAGAGACACTCGATCAAGAATTTGGTGACTATTCCAAAATCCTCTTCCAGTTTGCTTTTTACTTGTTCCAGATCCAGAACCGTGTTATCATCAAAACCAAGTACATTGTTTCTTTATCATTTTCATGTCTGGAATAGTTATACTTTCTATTTTAGCTTATCTCAATTTAATAAATTTAGTATATGTTGTATATGAGTTTAGCATTTAATTAGCCTGTTATAGATATGATTATCACCCTTATATATTCTTAACCTTATCTACCCAAGTAAGATCCACATCCAATTTAGGGTTAAACATTTGGTGAACCTGATTCATATGAATGCAATTTTTTTTCTAATTCCTAGTGTTTTCAGTCAGCCAGGGTTTTAGATTGTTTTAGTTTTTTATTTTTTACTTATATTATTTTGCATGCAACCTAGGTGTAGCCTTAAATTTGGAGGTGTTCCTATTGAACATATTGAGCTTCCCCTTCTACCGCCTAAGATGTTTAAATCCAATGAGAAACCTAATCATGTGGATCATGATGATACCAATGTTGAGAATGAAAAACATCATGATGAGGTTATCATAGAAGAAGATTTTGATAATGAAAACTGTGAGTCTAATGAAACTAATGAACATGATAAAATAGACCATGAGCAAGTGAAAGTAATTGCATTATTTTGTGATCGTATTTTTCAAAACCCTTAAGATCTTGATGAGATTCTCAAAACTATATTGGAAAGAAACAAATCAAAAGGTACCATTGAAACATCCCTCCCCTTGGATACTTCATTGATTCCTACATCTAGTAGAGGCACAGGGTATGTTTTTAAACCTTTGTTTTCTGAAAACCAAAATACAATTGTTACATCTACCATGGAATTATCAATTACTTCAACACAAATACTAGTTTCAATGCCTATTACTACTCAAACCATGTTCACTTCTCCATTGGTGACTAATTAACTTGCTAATTTAAACCCCAATGGGTCTACAGTTCAAACACTTGTTTAAGTTATAAGTACCTTGGAGGACAAGGTTACAAACATTGAACAAAAGGATTTAAATTCTACTCATACTATTAATTCCCAAGATGTGTTGCATAACCCTCTTGCACCAAGATATTTTTGCACACCTTACCAACCGGTTTTATTGCACCTATGTTCACATTTTATGATGGCAAGGGCAATCCTAAACATAATCTTCGATCCTTTTATGTGGCATGTCTTGACCATGCCTCCAATGATAGAATTTTAACCAACCTGAAGGACTATGTTTTGAGGTTGTTCTATGATTTACCTCTCCAATCTGTGAAAGCATTCAAACCTCTTATAAATCAATTTTTTCACACACTTCTCTATTAATATTTCCAAAAATCTTCCTATGCTCAAATTGCCAAAATCAAACAAGGAACAAATGAACCTATCAATGAATATGTATTGAGGTACAAGACAATGCTAGATAAAATGACCAATCCTATGGTAGATAAAAAACTATAAGACATCTTCAAGTAATGTTTGTTTGCTCCTTCCTTTACATGAATCCATTATTTTCAATAAGCTCAAATCTTTTGATGACTTATGCCATGTTTATGAAATGAAGTTTATTTGATTGAATAAGCTCAAGTATGTAGCGAACACACTAGTTGCATCTACATCTAATACTAAATTTACAATAAAACCAATCTATAAGGGAAAACCTCCTGAGCTTAAAAAGGAAACAACCACCATGGTTAATACAGTTTCATAGTAGCCTAATTAGCTTGATCTATCCAATGCACTAAGGAGATAATTTACATGTTTACCCAAGTTTCCCTATTCATTACTCCTATGGCTAGTGGAGTGTCATAATATATCTCTTCCTCATCTTATAAAGGTTGATATGAGTTGGCCTCCACCCAAAGGATATGATGCAAATGATTATTATGATTATCATCAGGGACCAGGGCATTCTATAAATACATTTTTTACCTTGAAGCATAAGATCCAAGACCTCATTGATGACCAAAAGATTACATTTGATGATCATCCCAAGGAATCAAGTTCAAAACCTAGTGATCACTAGAAACATAAAATATTTAACAATCTTTTGCAAGATCATTCTATGAAGGAACTTGATGCAGGAGCATCTTGAAGTTGTTTATATTTGGATTCTTTCTTAAGTTTGCTTTAGGTGTATTAGTTATGTGGGAGGTGAGTTTTCCCTCCATTAGGTTCAAATTCAAACTTGAAAATTGTAAATGGATAAATAAGGCCAAATTGAGTGTGTGAGACTAAAATAAAAAATTGAAGTCTTATCTCCATTAGTATAGGAGGTCCTCAAGATCCTTGGGCGAGTTTAGAAGTTTGTTGAACTATATTCCATTGTTGCTAAGATGTTGAAGGTTTTTAGGGTCAAGTTCTTGATTTTAGGAAGGCAATCTTACACATGCCAATGTTTGTCTAGTCAATTTTGGACTGAATTGGTCCATGAAACAACTTAACATTTTTGTAATAAGAGGATCAATATGGATAGAAGATGATAACAGTGATTTCTAATAAATTTTTTATGATTTTTCCTTTGTTTTTTGGAAGACCGTCAAACCCTCTTTGTGCAGGACAATAGGGGAAAAGTTGAAATCATGGATGAAGACCTCATAATGGTTCTATGATGAATTCAATAGTTAGAGGACTTTGAGAGGATCCCATACATTTTTTTTTTTGGTTCTTGAAACTTTGTTTTGTACCCTGTAGGTCCAATTTTGTCTTCACTATCCCTAACTAGGGCAAGCCATAAATGTTTATTGTATAGTTGAAAATTCCTAAAACTTTTTAATCTACCTTAGGTTATCTCTGTTAACTTGTATACAAAATTTCAAATCCATACCACATGTGAAAGTGTAATATCTAACATGCCCTATCTTCTATAGGCTGATTAGGCCCTAAAAACTACTATTCTTACTCTTTCTGGGTTCTCACATGCACCATAAGGTACAAAAAGGTTATTATAGGTGTAAGACAATTACATATACCTACCATAAGAGTTTGGAATCCCAATTCCTTCAAGAAGGTCCCACTGTTCTATCACAATCCTCTTTTGGAGGCCTAATTAGGTCTGCTATAGTGCTTGGAAACCCTAGTCCATACAAGACAACCCCTATCAAAAGTCATATATGTTGTCAAGCTCAATGATAGGTATCCAAATATGTTTTCACAATCCTTTTATGATCTATATATAGAAAGTTATGGTGGAAAGACAGGGTTTGAAGGGTTACAAGAGCACATACTTTATCCTCAAGGGAGAATTTGTTCAAATCACTAATTTCAACAACCTAGTCCATTGAATAGAGTTTGTTTATGTTTGTTAGGGTAGAATAACAGTGTAGGATGTGTGGGTAAGTGTGTCTAGCTAACATTCTACTTAGGGTGCACCCATAGCTTGTGTTTAGTCCTTACATCTAGTATACAACTAGTCCATTTAACATTGATTTGTACATCTTTAAGATCAACAGTAGGTAGTCTATCATTGTCCTTTATAGTCCATCATTTCAAGAGTGTAACAGTGATCAAGAGTCAGAAAAACTACACAAAAAAGATAAGTAATAATTTCATTTAGGTGATATAGGCTTTGTTTTGGGTGATTGTGTAAGGTCTTTTGATGTCTTAGTCAAATATACCTCTAAATAAGTGTTTAGGATCAATATTGGGAGCAAGAAAAGGCTACACTAGAACTAGAAGTGCAAATGGCATATAATGCACATCCTCCTCCATCACATTATGAAAACCCATTAGATGAGATTATTGGTACCTATACACAACATACACCTCCTATGGTTCAGATTAAAGGCTCCAAGAATGGGAAGTAATTATGAAAATTACATTATGATAAAATCCTTTTCACACACCAAAATTGTATTGTATTATTTCTCAAAATCAATATTTACAAAGCACGTGAAAATATTTATAGGCTTTTCACAAGTGGTTATGGATTAAAACCAACTATCCCGTGAACCAATAATTTATTTAAAATAAAGCATAAAAGTAAATTAAATACAAACTATACTAACTAAATATTAATCTAAAAAAATAAACTATGGATCATTAAATGACCCAAAAAACTCCCCCTTCATCCAAAGGGGTATAGAAAGATTGGAGAAAAGAACTATGAGTCATCCAAGTAGACTCTGCCACAAATACAACTAGTACACTATGCATCCTAGACTGATCCATACCCTGATCATTCCTGCACTATAGTAAAACATGATCATGCACTATCCAACCACATCTATCCTCACATAGAATCCATCCAACAAGTGACTATCCTCTGTATTGTGTATGGCACATCTCAAACTAATGCCCAAAAATCACCAACATCTCTCATAGGCCTTTGCTCAACACTACAATGCTAGCAACATAATTTTGACTCGTACCACACATCATCAATGACTGATCAAAAAACAAATATGAAATATCTTATCCCCTTATTAGGCAATAGGTGAGAAGCCATGCAACAAATAAACCAAGTACAAATAACTAAAATACTCCACATCAAAGATCATAAAAACACATCTATGAAAGCAAAGAACATAAGCCAAAAAATGCTACTACATCAAATCCCAATCTTGAGCCTAGCAACTCGTACAAGATGGCTGAGTCACTATCTCAAAAAATATATTAATCAGCTATGGAGCAAGAAACTTTGTAGTCATCCTATCTGTCAAAAGAATATGCAAAAGAATAGCCAGAAGAGGAACTAGAAGAATGACCAAAGTGACTGGAGTGATCAATAATGTTTGTTTTTGCCTTCTGTCGATGTCGAGAGGACCTCTTTTTGGAAGGGCACTCTGTAGAGAGATGTCCTATTCCACCACAATTGTAACATATTTTCTCACATCCACTAGAACTAGAGGAAGAACAGTGACATGAATAAGAATTCCTATGATTGTGCTTATGTCCATGTGAATGCTTGTGGTGATGCTCATGCTTTGGAGAACTAGAATGATGTCTATGTTTATGAGAGCTTGAATGATCCCTATGCCCAGAATGATGCTTATGTCTCGAAGAACAAAAATGATGCTTATGACTTGAAGTGTGCCTTTGAAAGTGTCTCTATTTCTCTTTGTTGGACTCATACAATAGATTTCCTATTTTGATATAGTATGCATCCTCAATAGGTTTATCTTTCTTCTTTGCAAATTATCACTCATGTTGAGTGAGAAAATCACAAATGGAATCAAAAGTAGATTTGTTAAGATTATCACTAAGCTGTAACATTTCCAAAAAATTCTTGTAGCTAGGGCTAAGACCATTCAAAACAATTGAAATGAGCATTTCATCATCAATTTTTCTGCCAGTGGTGCCATATTCTTGTTTCAAGTTTTTAATGCGTGACACATACTTTGAAACATCTTCATCATCAATGATTTTAGTGTTGAGAAATTGCATAAGGAGATCAATTTTCTTGTAATCAGGTTGTTTATCATACAAGTCTTTTAGATCTTTCCATGCTTTAAATTTGATAGCTTCAATGTGAATTATGACTTGTGCACTGCAAGTGGATTTTAACAATGCAAGAGCTCATCTATCCCTTTTATGAAATTATACAAGTTTTGTGGATTTAGTGGGCAATGTTGGTTGTTTTTCAACAACTTCCCACAAGTCATTGAATATTAATGTGTTTTCCATGTTCATTGACCATTCTTTATAATTCTTAAGAGTTAGTCGTTCCATGTCAGAAATGAGGCTCACAATTTTAGCCATGATGTAGAAAAGTAAGGAATGCTATTGAGGTTTTTCCTTTAACTTCAAAATATCTTCCATTTTACAAATGATCCTAGGACTTGTGATGAACTATATGTTCTCTGAGAATACGAGCATAATGAAACCAAAAAAAACTTGCATTTTGAAGGTGTTAGTTTCAATTGAAAATGCGCCTTGATACATCATTTGAAACACATTTATTTGAAAAAATTATATAAGGAAGCATAAAAAGATAATTTTTTTTATTTCAATGTATCCAAAATGTTGAAAACCATGAAGATTGCCTAGTCACATGACCACCTTCGCAGACGAGAAGATGTACAACTAGCGTTTGCAAGAATGATGACTTACACCCTTATGTCTTTGTATAAATCAAAAAAGATTCTAAAAAAAGAACATTCCTCCAAAATATTCTCTAAAAAAGAATATTCTTTCAAAAATAAATATTTGAACCCTTGACCTCCTCTTTTCAAATTAATTCACAAAATTAAGCTATCCAAGTGCTCCATGAGCATTTACAAGTTTACAAAGATAGGAATTTCTATATGAACTTGATGTTTTTGCTCTAGTAAAATAAAAAATAAATTTCTTGGGTGAGAAAAATTAATTTTCCCATGAAAGTAATTTTGAAAATAAATCCTAAATCTTTCCAAAGCTTTTTGTAGGACCCACCAAACCCTAGATATGATCAAACTATAGCATAAACTTTATAAAAAATCAAATATTTTATTTTCCACATTGTTCCAACACCATGCTAAAGTTTTTCAATGCCATGGCTGATTTGAGAAATTCTTGGTCTCCTTATGCAACCTTTAGGCCATACAAAACCAATACAAGATTGAATCTTTCACCATTAGCTAGTGTTTGAGACTTTCAGAATGAATTTTGACTGAGTAAATTTGATTTTTGATGCAGGGAGGCATCATGGAGGCCATACATATGCATATGTGGGATTTAATATTCTATTTTACAATTTTAAAAACTCTCAGATGCTTTTGTTTTTTAGAATTTGATCTTTAGGAACTCAAAATCAAATCAAATGTTGAGTAGATTTATTACCAGAGAAATGGAAGCCATTGTATTCAATCACGGATATATCCAGCATGAAAAAGCTATGCAAATTCATATGTGGGCCATACAATAGAAAATTTCATCTTAAAAATACTCTTAGAATCTTTTTAAATTGATAAATGATCCTTAGATGCTCAGAAACATGTCAGTAACTCAGTAGATGGATTGAGGGAAGTTTGAATCCATTTTTACAATTCACATAGACTTCTAGGTGAAATAAAAGTCATACAAATGCATATATATGCTGTATAACATCAGATTTTGGATAATTTGAGGCTTTACAAACAAGTTTGATCAAATAAACAACCTTCTAATCATTCCATATTGTTGAAAATGGATGATTTGAGGTCTAGAATGTCAATGGAGAGCTGTGTTAGGTGTATGGCCATACAATAGCAATAAATAGGCCTATTTTATTTTCAAATTACTAGAAAACTATTGAAAAGTTAAATATTTTAATAATTTTTTAAAATTCCAAACTTTAGATGAACCAAACAAAATTTATATAACTATCATACCATTTTTGGAATTTATCTTTCACCTTCTTGCTTTTCACCATGCTTCAAATACCATGGCTCTGATACCACTGAAGGCTCCAAGAACAAGAAGTAATTATGAAAATTACATTATGATAAAATCCTTTTCACACACCGAAATTATATTTTATTATTTCTCAAAATCAATATTTACAAAGCACGTTAAAAGCAGGCTTTTCATGGATGGTTACGGGTTTAAACCAACTTTCCCGTGAACCAACAATTTATTTAAAACAAAGCATAAAAGTAAATTAAATACAAACTATACTAACTAAATATTAATCTTACAAAATAAACTAACTTTGGATCATTAAATGACCCAACACAGATACCTTCAATTACTTTAGATGATAGTGAGGTCAAAGATGATGACTTTGATCTTCATTCTTTACTCATTCGAGCATTTATTGATCACTAGCCTATACACAATGTTATAATTGACAATGGTGAAAGCAAAACTATTTTCACCATGACATTACTTGTGCATATGGGTTATGCTCTTCATGATTTTCATCCTTCTACTAGATCAATTAAAGCATTTTATGGGACCTCCTATAAGGTTCTTGGCAAGATTGACCTACCTTTATAGGTCAGTCTTACACACATGGATACTACCTTTTCAATTATACCTTCTACGAGAATCTTTGATATATTATTGGGAAGGTCTTGGATCTATACACTTCAAGTAGTATCTTATATAGTGCATGGGTTGGTTAGATACGTTCATGCCAATCATGGAATTATAGTTTCCATAATTTCATATTAGCATCATCTTAAACAAGAAAAAAATATACCTAAAAAGCTAATTATCAAACCTACTAAGATTAATCCACCACAAAAGGGTAAGAAAAATGCAATCCCATTTATTAGGTGGCCAATAATTGAGTGACCATTACATTAGAGACATATAATGGATTCCATGAAATCCCATCTTTTATTATGTACCATATTCAAACATCTAGAACACCTAAACATGTTTCTACTATTGATTTTACAAAGAAACTATAGAACACATAGAGATGGGTTCCATGAACCCATAGTCATATTATTACTTCACGACCTCAAATCCCTATTATACATACACAGAGCATCACAAATACTACAATGAAATATATTGCACCTATACATGCTCCTTGGTAGTACCACCAATTCTGTTGGGAAATACTGGAAGCACACAATTGATTACCAAATACAAGCAACTTACATGCGGAATTAAACCAGAATCACAAGTAACTAGAATTCAGAAATAACACAGAATATGAGAGACAATACACAACTTGTATTAAAACTCATCCAGAAGGAAATACAACAAAGAAGATTGCCACAGTTCTTCTTCCTTACACACCTCTAGGGCTCCCACACCTCTAGGGCATAAACAATAAATCTTCCCTCAAAGCTCTCTCTCTTACGGTCCCAACACACAACTCAAACACATAGTTGGTGTTCACCTTCAACCAGTCAGTATCCACTACTGCCAGTACCCAAGTGCTCCACACACTCCACAAGTGCTCCACACACTCCACAAGTACACAATCATACTTCAAGTAGATCTCCCCTAAACCTGCAACAACCTGCAACTCAAACGATCTTATTTATGGAAGGATCTTCCTTGCCTTCCTCTTTGCTCTCTTTTTGAGTACACACTGTACTTCAAGTAGATCCTGCCTGATCATGCTCCCTGTTGTGTTGCTGTCCTCTCTGATCTTGCACACCTACAAATTAATCTAGTTCTGCACACCTGCAAACCTGGATCATGCACACACATACACCTATAGATCAATGATCTTACTTACCATGTAGATCTCCTAACGTATCCATGCACACCTGCTGACCAAGATCCTACATACCTGAAGAACCCTTCTGATTCTCCAAAACTAGCACCCACACTTGGCACTGCTGTGAAACTAGGAGGAACACCCTTGCTCACCTCACACACAGATGGAGCTAATATTTTGCTCAACTCAAACTAGAACACTTTTACAATACAACCCATGAGTCTATTATATAGATCTCATCCAAACAATAATTAGACACCTAATTACAATAATTAGATCCACAGCTTCTAGTCTAAATTTGGCTCTTGACATGCAAACACTTGGTTCATTAACTAACTGCCCATAAAACTTGCAGTTCTGAACCGCACAGGCGACCGATGTCGGTCCCTGTCTGCTTGGAGGTGATCGACGCTGGCCGATCCCTGACCGACGTTGGTTGCTCTTCCTGTCTAATCCTGTCGATGTCGGTTGGCCTGACCGATATCGGTGTCTGTGACACTCAACAACCTCTCTGCAACCTCCTCCTCTATTTGCATCAGTGAAGCTTTTAGCTCCACAACCTAACAATCTCCCACTTAGAGATAAATAGTTGCACTGTACCTGTACCTGTACCCCATCTAATCTATTTCCTGGCTTGTATCCCTCTTCAAGATCAATCTTGAAGACCAACCACCACACAACCCGTGGTGCACCTCCTGTCATCTGAGTACCCTGCCACATCCGAACCTACAAACCCATGTAGTGAAGTCCTGACCCTGCATAACATGAATCCTTGCTGCTGGTCCCTCTCAAATACCTGAGAACCCATTTCCCCAAATTGGCTCCTAACTCTCTGACAGCTCCCACTACTTGAGAAAACTCAGGTTTATACCAGACCTCATGTGATTTCAGACATTGAACTGTCCAACCCTTGGTGTGCTCCAGTTCTGCATCCTGCGTAATGACCCTCGCCAACACCTGATTCACATCAGCGCCCACTGGAGACAAAATCACCCTGTGATCTTCCATGTCTCTCATGCCAAAGAATTTTATTGCTCCAAATTCCTCATGACATGCCACTGAACTAACCTTACCCTTAGCTCAGCAAAACCCTATATGTACAAACCTGCTAGCTAGCATACCATCCACATACATTAACAAGATAATGTTGCAATCATCATCCACCTGGTAAGACAAATCACAGTAGTTACCCTGACATTGACTAAAGCCATGTTTTGTCATCCACCTATCAAACCTGTACCACTGTCCTGCAGCTTCCTCAATGTTTCTATTCAAAATTCGCTTTTAGATCTAAGAGAAAGAAGAAACTAAAAAAGTAATGGACAAGGCATGGGAAGTACCTGGACTAAATATTGCGCACCGTAAATCCAGACGCTTGTGAGCACTCCTCTTTGGCTGTGAAGGAATGACACCTGCAAAAGAAGAAAACTTGGACAAAAAAGCGTTAGATGGATAGGCAGTGGGTTGCCAGGCGAAAGCCTGTTCCCAGAAGTATGAGAACTTCCTTGAGGGAGGTCAACCCACTATTTTGATAAAATATAAATGACTGATAAAAAGATAGAATGCTAAAATAGACTGAAATGATAGCAAACTGAAAGAGAAAAGGAAGCAAAGGCTTACCTGGAAGAAGCGGTCGGCCTGATATAGTCACCGGCGTCGGTGGTCCTACTGGCGTCGGTTGGTCAAAGGAGGCCGACGTCGGTTAGTCTGCCGACGTCGGTCGGGGTAATGACCGGCGTCGGTCGGGGCAATAGGCTTGGATGGCGTTTAGGCAGGTTCTGGTCGAGTTTTGGACAGAGTCCGGGCCGAGCTTGGTCTGTGGACGGGTCTGTGGACGAAGGTCTGAGTCAGGTTTGAGGCAGTCAGGGGTCTGTGCAGAGCTACAGGAGAGTCAAATGGATAGAGAGGGACAGGGAGATAGAGGAAGCCAATCTAGGAGATAGGAATCCGGGTCTGGGTGACAGTCAGGTCTGAGGGGGTGCTAAATCTAGTTAAAAAGCAGATGACTAGAAAGCACAAAGAAAACAAACAGAGAACATACCTGTGCCCTGCTGAAGAAGGTGGTGATCTTGTTGCTGATGATGCTGGATGTGAAACCTGTTGCTGATGGAGAATCCCTGTTGTTCACTTGCAGAAGCTTGCTGTGCACCTGTGGGAGAGAGCCAGATTGATTGGCAGGGAGGTCAAGTGGAAGGACAGATGCAAGGGCCTGATACGAAGGTTCAAGAGTCGGGATGCCAGAGAGAGAGACGCAGAGAGCCGAGAGAAGCCAAGCGGGACTGGAGAGAGAGATAACGGTGAAGAAAACCGTTATGAAGGGTGCCGACGCTGGCAATATCACCGACGTCGGCCGAGGGCTGACCGACGTCGGTGGCTAAAAGGTCGAAAAAAGGCTAAAAATAGCCTTCTATCTGTTTCCCAGCGGCCAGGTCAAATGAATGCGAGGATGAAACGGTCGACGGGGGTTAAATGGGTGAGAGGAGAGGTTGGAAAGGGAGTCTAAGGCATTAAATGGCCATGTGGGGAATGAAGAGGATCCAAGGAGGGTATCCTAGGGTGGCAAGGTGGCAAGGAGAGGAAAAAGGGGCCTTATTTAATTAAAAATAGATGTTTATTTTCAATTAATAAGACTTAGATAGGTTAGGGATAGTCGAAGTGGCAAGGGACCAAGGGGAGAGAGGAAGACCAAGGGTTAGACACTTTTTAAGTGTCTACATTTGCCCCTTTTTGTCTTGTTGATTGTTCTGAATGAACTGCAAGACAAAAACAGGGAGGTGGTTGCCCCAGGTGAAGGATGATGTGGATTGCCCCGAAGTAAGGATGAGGTATTCCCCCTCAAAGCAGGAGTCGAGGGAAGGAACCTGATGTCGGGTGCTGATTTGACAAAAGGTGGATGAGAAAGAGAGAGGTGAGTGAGAGCGCTGCAAAAAGCCATGATTGCGCGCATACCACTGCACAAGATGGTCAGGTCAAATTGTCGCATGTCGAGGGTCAAGGAGTGCCAAAATTGAAGTAACTGGGCCCCAACATTTAGTCGTCTGCTGATCGGGTCACTCAATTTAAGCTGAAGCTCCAAATGGTCGTCGTGTTCCAGGTATCCAGGGCTCAGGAAGTGCTCCCAGAAACATGAAAAAGCCACAAGTAGTAGGGATCAATTGGCTCGCGATCCTATACTTGCGAAGGGTCAAAAATAGTCTGCGGACAATTCTACTAACCAGCCGTGAGGTAGCACACACGCAAAAACAACCAAGGCAACATTGTCTTGGAAGTGGTCGAAGGTCGAAGGATGGTCGTTGGGCAAGAGGATGGATGGACGAAAGGATGCAGCCGAGCTAACCTCAGAAGACCCCATGTCAACTGAGTGCTGCCTACATAGCCCCTATCGTAGGGGCCTCAGGCCGATGTAGTTCTCCCTAAAAGGGAGGGAGGGTCAGAGGGATTGATTGGTCTTGGACAAAGAAAATGATTGGTCTTGGTCAAAGAGAATGATTGGTCTTGGTCCAGGTCAAGGTCGCAGAAGAGAAGGTTTGTCCATCAAGGAGACGAACAAACGGGGGTGGTCGAGCTAACCTCAGAAGATGTGTTATCTGAGTGCTGCCTACATAGCCCTGGTCATAGGGCCTCAGACCAATGTAGTTCAGACGAATTGAGAAGATTGGTCGATGATGAGATTGGTCATGTGTTGCAATGACGAGGGTAAGATGAGGATAAAATGATGCTACAGATGGTGTATTCTGTAGAATTGGTCGAGAGTCTTTCATCCCTAGCAAGTTTCCATAGTCGCGATGGATGTATGCTAAGAATGAATAGAAGTCTATTTATGCTTTAGCAAGTATTGGTTTATGCTTAACATAAATTGGGTCTAGTCGGTAGTTTCCATGTGTACTGGTGTCCATAAAAACTATGCGAAATGGTCCAGGATGATGTCAGTTGAAAATGATGAAAATGGTTGGGTTTGAGACAATTGATGTGGTTAAATGTGACCAAAGCGAAGAGAAAAGATGAAAGGCAAATCGCTCTTTCATTGACAAAGACCAGAAAGGAAGCATAGATAGGGGTTATTAGAACAAAAGCCCCGTTCATGCATTACGTCGTTGACCAGTGTTGAGTTAGAACGGTAATCGAATCACTTTGACATTAAAGTGAGCTCGAAGTCCCTTGGGCAGGTAATAGGAGGAGGATAGGGTAACCCAGTCTAAGAGCAGGAATAACCTTGCCCCTTTTATAGGAGACCCTGAGACAACTACAAGCCAAGTCCATGACCCGTTTTTTTTTTTTTTTTTTTTTGCACAGGCTGATCGATGCGGGAAGCCTACATAGAGATGTCTTTTGATGTAGTGGTCATGTTGCGAAGCTGATCAATGCGGGAAGATTCTAAGAAAGGTTGTTGTTTGATAGCCATCCTTTGAGGGAGTGGTCTATATTTTTGCTTAATAATGTTTGATAAGTTGGCCTAGCTGTCCTTCGAGGGATCAGTCTAGTAATATAGCAATGATAGTACAGCTGTCCTTCGAGGGAGCAGTCTGTCTTTTTGATTTGACTTGATTTTGTGACCATGGATATGTTTTGACATTTTGATATTGATTTTTTGATTTAGAGTCATGGACAAGGCTGTAGAAGTTCAAGGACACCCCTTTTATTAGGACAAAGCATCCATGCATCATAAAAGGGTTGTAGAAGACTTGTTAAAGGGGAATAGGGTTGAAAGGGATGAGGATTAAGAGGACGAGGATTGCTCAAGGGACGAGCTCAAGTAAAACGTCAAGTGATGGAGCACTCGACTAGCAGAAGAATGGTCGAAGACGCAAGACACAAAAAGGGGGTTTAAGGTCTAATAAGACCCTGGGCCATGCTAGTGTGTTAAGGTCCGAGTCAATTGGGAGCAAACCTGCCCCATTTGGCTCTTTCCAGATTGGTCAGGTGTTGATTGATGGATGTGAAGTTGGTTGACATTGTCGTTGGTTGGTTGAGAAAGGTTGAATGCTTGGTCGAGAGGTCAGGGTGATTGATATTTGGTTGAAGTTTGGTTGAGACTAGTCGAATAATTGGTCGGGGGTTGGGTCGGTGGATACTTGGTCGGGTTTTAAGATAAAATGAGTGATTGATATGTGGTAGAGACTGAGTTGAAAAGTTGGTCGAGGTTTGAATAAAGGATGAATTCCCCCAGCGGGTAGAGAGAATGTTTGAAAGGTTGGTTAAGGTCGGTTGAGGTTTAGTGGTCAGATGGACGGTGTTAATGTCGAATAAGGGGGTCAAAGGCGGCAAAGGGACCACAGTCGGGCGTGGAGATCCCGATTTAGGTGATGAGATTGGAGAGGCATGAGTCGAGGTTGATGTTTTGTCGAAAAGGTGGTCAAGAGGACCCTTGATAAGAAGAGAATCCTTTTTTCGTTGCCGACGAATGACAGCTTTAAGAGCCCAACAAAGCTCAGTGTCATGTCCCGGAGTGTGATGATAATGGCAGAATGCGGAGTTGTCGAACCAAGATGGTCTTAATCCGAGAGTTGATGAGTGGGGTGGTGTTGAGGGTTTGTTGATAACGTGGTCGAGAAGAAGGGTGTCATTCCCAAGACATTGGCGAATGGCGACCTTGAGGGCATGACAATGCTCCGTGTCGTGCCCAGGCGTGCGATGATACGCACAAATGCGAGTGTCATCGAACCATGGTGGTTTAAGTCCGAGAGATTGATATTGGCGAAGAGGCGGGAGGTCGATACGAGACGACTGCAACAAGTGCTGTAAGAGCAAGACATATGAATCTGCTAACGGGTCTGGATGCTTTATTGCAGTGAGAGTTGATGACATTGGTTTGGGAGGTGAAAGAGGCATAGTTCGAAGGTTTGGATGAGATGTATGTCTGATGGGATGAGGAAGTAATGGAGGCGATGTGCCTCTGTGAAGGATGAGAGTGGGAAGCACTCCTATTAAAGTGGACGGATGCGGGCCCAAGATTGAAGGTAATGACGAAGGTGGGGGAGAAGTTCTCCGATGTGGTCTAGTAGCTTTCATGTGTTTGGGTCGAGGGCCACCGTTGTGCAAAGCGAGGTTAGATGTGGGTTTGGGTTTGGATGTGGATGAAGGTGAGTGAGATGTAACAATCTCAGGCAAAGGACAAGAGGAAATTGCGACTGGGTCTTCCTCGATTGAAACGGGTGGAGAGACTGGTTCTTCTCTTGGTGGAGAAGAAATAAGAGAGTCTGACTCCTCAAGTGGGCAGAAGGCATGGATGATCGTGCCTTCTACTTATAGTTGAGGAGTAGGTAAGGTAGGGTCTTCGGATGAAGGTGAGCTTAATGGCGTTGATGTGGTCAAAGCGTCCTCCGATACAAGAGGGGTAGATGGAGGACTAGTAGGAGAAGGAGGTTCCTCATCCTTTAATGGAAGAGGTTGGTCAAGGACAAGAGGCAAGATAGTGCTAATCGTGTGAATGTCATGGTCTTGAGGGTCATTGGTCAAAGTCTAGACGTTGTTTTGAGTAGGCGGATGATTCAGAAATGGTTGTTTGAAGATGTCAATATGTTGGTTAGGTGGGGCGTTCGGGTTATCTAAAATAAGATTCCCCTTGTCGATCATGTCTTGGACGATGTTTTTGAAAGTTTGGCAGTTGTCGATGTCATGGCCTTAGACGCGATGAAAGGGACAGAAGTCGGCCTCCCTATACCATGTAGGGATGGCCTTTGAAGGGTCAAATTGAGGTGGTCGGATTGGAGGGAGATTGAGGACCCCCTGCTTGAGAAGTTTTTCCAAGACAGAAGCGTATGGTTCTCCAAGTGGAGTGTAAGAACGCTGAATGTACCGTTGTTGGAATTGTTTGGTGATGCTGGAAGATGTCGAAGGTTGAGAGTAATTCGTTGTTGAGGATGGTGATCTAACGACCACAGTGTTGGCCACTCCTTTGGACTTGGAGTTGGCAGAAGAAGAAGGTCTGGAAGAAGGATGGTTAGTAGATTTTGCGTTGGTATTACGCAATTTGACCTTATCTTCTTCAAGGGCACGGAGTTCAAGCTTTCGAGCCATGATGAAAGCTTCGTCAAAAGTGCAAAATGTCTGAATCCGCAAGGTAGAAGAGATGTGTCTGGCACATGCTCGAGAGAAGAGCTCGATGAGCTCGGGTTGAGGTAAAGAGAAGGAGAGCTGGTTAATCAGACCTCTCCAACGAGCGACAAAGTCGAGAACAGATTCGTCATCAAATTGCCTGATGGAATAAAGGTCTGTGATTGAGACTTGTTTGGTGATGTTAATTGAGAAATGGTCAAGAAATAGTTGGGCGAGTTGGATGAATGAAAAGATAGAGTGTCTGGCAAGAGAACTATACCAGTCAAGGGTAGGGCCAGAAAGGGACATAGGGAACGTGCGTAGAAGTAACGCATCGTCGTGGGCGATAAGATAACAGGCATGTCTAAATGCTCGCAGATGTTGTTGTGGGTCTTCCTTACTCTGAAAGCGAGTGAATTTAGGAAGCTCCCAATGGTTGGGATATGGTCGAATAGGGACGGAAGGATGGATGGGCTCGTTGCAAATTTGTTCATATGACAAAGTATTGCTTGAACCGGAAATGGAGGCTTCGAGACTGGACATTTTATCCATCAGTATCTTGATAAGATCTGCTGACGGATTGGCGGGTTGAGCGCCCCCTAAGTTGTAAGGCGCTTGGAAGAGGTTAGAGGAGGCGTGCGACATAGTCGGTTGTACAATGTACGGATGACTAGTCGCAGGGGCGGAAGTGGAGGCTAGAGGTGGTTGCGTTACGAAGGTTGAAGGTATAAGTTGACTAGGCACCGCCAAAGGTGGTTGAATGGCGGCACTGGTAGAAAGACAGGTTGGCACTCCTACATTTGTGGGCGCAAGAGTGTAAGGGGTCGAGGCAATCAAGTTCTGATATGATGTAGAACTTGGTTGAATTGCAGGTAGTTGAGGGGGTAATGGAACCCCGATGGAGGTCGGTCTAAAAATAGACGGGGAAGCCAAACTTTGCGTATTGGCCATGGTTGGGTTAATAGTCGAGACGAAAGACTGAGTCATAAAGGGTTGGGTGGCGAATGGTGTGGATGTCGTCGCCATGTCACCCGAAAGGTCTCGCGTGGGGTTTCTCGCGAGATAGTTTTGGAGGGCTGCGGTATTGAGGTCCAAGAATCTCTCAAAATCTTGGTCCCCTTCAGGGACGATGGGAATTTGAGTCGGGGTCGGGATCGGGGTCGGTCCTGTAGGAGTTCTTTCAGTCTCTGAGTGGAACTCCATGATAGGACTGGTTAGAGACAGGATAGACGGAAGCGGCTGTTGGCTAAAGTGGTTAAGAAGAGGGTCCTGGTTCCAGAAACTGTGTTTTTGCAGTCTCAAAAAACCATAATGGAGTTTTTGACAGAGGAGGGACAGGTTTCAGGCTGCTGGTTTTGAAGAAAAAGGATAGTGACAGAGACCGACGTCGGTTTAAAAACCGATGTCGGTAATAAATGTGGTCGATGTCGGTTAGATAACCGATGCTGGTAACAAATGAAGCCGACGTCGGTAGCAGAACCGATGCCGGTGACAGGGGAAGGCCGATGTCGGTGGCAGAATCGATGTCGGTGACTGTGTCTTCCAGAGAACCAAAAGGTTCTTGGAAAATAATGAAGAAAGCGTCCTCACACACTCAAACAAACAGATGAGGAGAGGAAAACAGAGAGAGACAGACAAGCCTAAGCGATAAATCCTAGGAATTAACCTTAGAAATTGTGGCTTATGCCTTAGATGAATGTTTGGGGAGATTGGCTGAAAAATGGGTCCTAAAAGAAGGCGGTCTAAAGATGGTTTCAGGTGTTGTTTTAGGTGCTCAAAGATCTGTGTTAGGGTCTGGTACGTGGCCTGGTGCTAAGGAGCAAGCTCCCCTCACTTCACGATTCCAGTGGTTAGCTGGTTTCGCTTAGCCAAGATATACCTCACCTAGAGTTTAGACTCCGCCAGAGAACGGAGTGGGCTTCCCCCTTGGTGATGAAATCCAAGTAGGGTCACCGGGATGGGTAAGGTATCCGCTGGGGGATGAAATCCCAGTCGGGCCTTGTCTCAAGTAAGTTTTATTGTTTGTTTAGTGCATGTGGTTCGGTAGTGTAACATCAAGTGTCTACGGTTCATTCAATATGCGTCTAAGTTACTAGATGTGGACTAATGCAAGCACAAGCAGAAATGAAAGTGCAACACGTTTTAATGCCCAAGTCAAAATGTGATGTTGTGATGAAGACAAGTTTTGAGAAAGGGTCAAGAGTATGATGTTTAGACTAGTCTAGAATGCAAGGAAGAAAGATTCGTTTTAGTCCTGCTTATAGTGTCATTGAGAAGAAGAGAAAGAGGAGAAAAGGTAAGAACCTAATGCTCCTAAATGAATGAAGAAGAAAAAGGAACCCAGGAGGAACCTAGGGTCCCACCGGGCGTGCCAGAAATGTTTCTATTCAAAATTCGCTTTTAGATCTAAGAGAAAGAAGAAACTAAAAAAGTAATGGACAAGGCATGGGAAGTACCTGGACTAAAGATTGCGCACCGTAAATCCAGACGCTTGTGAGCACTCCTCTTTGGCTGTGGAGGAATGACACCTGCAAAAGAAGAAAATTTGGACAAAAAGGTGTTAGATGGATAGGCGGTGGGTTGCCAGGCGAAAGCCTGTTCCCAGAAGTATGAGAACTTCCTTGAGGGAGGTCAACCCACTATTTTGATAAAATATAAATGACTGATAAAAAGACAGAATGCTAAAATAGACTGAAATGATAGCAAACTGAAAGAGAAAAGGAAGCAAAGGCTTACCTGGAAGAAGCGGTCGGCCTGATACAGTCACCGGCGTCGGTGGTCCTACCGGCGTCGGTTGGTCAAAGGAGGCCGACGTCGATTAGTCTGCCGACGTCGGTCGGGGTAATGACCGACGTCGGTCGGGGCAATAGGCTTGGATGGCATTTAGGCAGGTTCTGGTCGAGTTTTGGACAGAGTCCGGGCCGAGCTTGGTCTGTGGACGGGTCTGTGGACGAAGGTCTGAGTCAGGTTTGAGGCAGTCAGGGGTCTGTGCAGAGCTACAGGAGAGTCAAATGGATAGAGAGGGACAGGGAGATAGAGGAAGCCAATCTGGGAGATAGGAATCCAGGTCTAGGTGACAGTCAGGTCTGAGGGGGTGCTAAATCTAGTTAAAAAGCAGATGACTAGAAAGCACAAAGAAAACAAACAGAGAACATACCTGTGCCCTGTTGAAGAAGGTGGTGATCTTGTTGCTGATGATGCTGGATGTGAAACCTGTTGCTGATGGAGAATCCCGGTTGTTCACTTGCAGAAGCTTGCTGTGCACCTGTGGGAGAGAGCCAGATTGATTGGCAGGGAGGTCAAGTGGAAGGACGGATGCAAGGGCCTGATACGAAGGTTCAAGAGTCGGGATGCTAGAGAGAGAGATGCAGAGAGCCGAGAGAAGCCAAGCGGGACCGGAGAGAGAGATAACGGTGAAGAAAACCGTTATGAAGGGTGCCGACGCCGGCAATATCGTCGACGTCGGCCGAGGGCTGACCGACGTCGGCGGCTAAAAGGCCGGAAAAAGGCTAAAAATAGCCTTCTATCCGTTTCCCAGCGGCCAGGTCAAATGAATGCGAGGATGAAACGGTCGATGGGGGTTAAATGGGCGAGAGGAGAGGTTGGAAAGGGAGTCTAAGGCATTAAATGGCCATGTGGGGAATGAAGAGGATCCAAGGAGGGTATCCTAGGGTGGCGAGGTGGCAAGGAGAGGAAAAAGGGGCCTTATTTAATTAAAAATAGATGTTTATTTCCAATTAATAAGACTTAGGTAGGTTAGGGATAGTCGAAGTGGCAAGGGACCAAGGGGAGAGAGGAAGACCAAGGGTTAGACACTTTTTAGGTGTCTACACTCAAGACCATATGACCTGGCCTTCCATCTCACGTGTCCATTCTCTCTATTCTTCAACTAAGGAATACATTCGTCTCATAGTGCTTTCTTCCAACTGGCAACCCTACCAAATCTCCTGCTTGGTTCTGCATTCTCATCATGCCATGCTCCCACTGTTTCCTGGATCCTTCTTGCTCTACAGTGAGCAACGAGTATAAAGAAGAGGAACAATGAATTTGAGGCTTACTTACCACCTTCAATCCTCCATATGGGCATTTGAGACTCCTTGATAGCTTGCTATCTGTCCAAAATTCATTACAGTGACCGACCTCGGTCACCACACAGTCTGCATCTAACCGACGTCAGTTTTCATGCACCTGTCTTGACTACCAACTCTACTGACGTCGGTGTCCCTATTGCCAATGTTGGTCCTCCTGACTGATGTCAGTCTTACCTATTGCCGACGTCAGTCCTCTTGATCGACGTCGGTCTTACCCTGCCTGACATCACCAGCTTCGATCTGCACATGACCGACATCGGCACCTATCTGTTCGACACCGGTTCCTCCTGACTGATGCTGGTACCTGTGTTCACCTATGAGTGATGACTTTTTACTTGTGAGCTCCTTTGAATCAAAACCCATGTCCAAACTGCCCTGCTCAAAAGTATCCAACCCCATCCACTGGTCTCTATCTGTCATCTCCTCTAAGAACACCAAGGCTTTCCAGTTCTTAAGTCTATCAAACACATCTGTCTTTTGCTTAAGAACATGCATCTCTTTCTTGCTCATGTGACCAAGCCTACAAATCCACGTCTCCACAATAGAAGAAGAATCAGTAATATAAGCAAGTAGATAAAGAGTACTTGCTTTCTTACCACCAGCTAATTCAAGTGCATCCACTGTGAGAGTTTTGTTGCATCTCTCATCACCCAAATTTTTTGAAGAAATTAGCCATATCTTCAACACTAGGACCTGCATGACCTCCTTCAACACCCATGTGTTGGCTGCCTACAATTTCAGCTTCACTTCCCCTTTGCCAATTCTTTGGCGAGGCACACCAACCCTTAAATAAATCTTTTCAAAGTCTCCAAAGACCTTACCATGAAAAGATACTCTATTTTGGACTGCATGGAAAGAGGTAATAGAATCTATAAAACAAGATTCTACTTTATCCAAGAAACATACCAGAGCATCCTGTGCCACATCACTTGCAACATCTGCTTCTTCAGTTCCTTCATGCTGATCTTCCACAAACCAATAATTTTTCTTTACCTGCTCTTTCTTTCCATAACACCGTAAGTGATCATCTATGCTTTTCAATTCCTCCATTCTTAGCTTACTTTCTTCTACCATTGCTATACTTCCACTCAATTAGAAACCCCTGAGAGTGACCTGTAACCAAACACAAAACCTGCTCCCTACAACCTTAGCTCTGATACCACTTGTTGGGAAATACCAGAAGCACACAATTGATTACCAAATACAAGCAACTTACATGCAGAATTAAACCAGAATCACAAGTAACTAGAATTTAGAAGCAACACAGAATATGAGAGACAATACACAAATTGTATTAAAACTCATCCAGAAGGAAATACAACAAAGAAGATTGCCACAGTTCTTCTTCCTTACACACCTCTAGGGCTCCCACACCTCAAGGGCATAAACAGTAAATCTTCCCTCAAAGCTCTCTCTCTTACGGTACCAACACACAACTCAAACACAAAATTGGTGTTCACCTCCAACCAGTCAGTATCTACTACTGCCAGTACCCAAGTGCTCCATGCACTCCACAAGTGCTCCACGCACTCCACAAGTACACAATCATACTTCAAGTAGATCTCCCCTGAACCTGCAACAACTTGCAACTCAAACGATCTTACTTATGGAAGGATCTTCCTTGCCTTCCTCTTTGCTCTCTTTCTGAGTACACACTGTACTCCAAGTAGATCCTGCCTGATCCTGCTCCCTATTGCGTTGTTGTCCTCCCTGATCTTGCACACCTGTAAATCAATCTAGTTCTGCACGCCTGCAAACCTAGATCATGCACACACATACACCTACAGATCAATGATCTTACTTACCATGCAGATCTCCTAACGTAGCCATGCACACCTGCTGACCAAGATCCTACATACCTGAAGAACCCTTTTGATTCTCCAAAACTAGCACCCATACTTGGCACTACTGTGGAACTAGGAGGAACACCCTTGCTCACCTCACACACAGATGGAGCTAATATTTTGCTCAACTCAAACTAGAACACTTTTACAATACAGCCCATGAGTCTATTATATAGATCTCATCCAAACAATAATTAGACACCTAATTACAATAATTAGATCCACAGCTTCTAGTCTAAATTTGGCTCTTGACATGCAAACACATGGTTCCTTAACTAACTGCCCGTAAAACTTACAATTCTGAACCGCACAGGTGACCAACGTCGGTCCCTGTCTACCTGGAGGTGACTGATGCTGGCCGATCCCTGACTGACGTCGGTTGCTCTTCCTGTCTAATTCTATCGACATCGGTTGGCCTGACCGATGTCGGTGTTTGTGACACTCAGCAACCTCTCTGCAACCTCCTCCTCTGTTTGCATCAGTGAAGCTTTTAGCTCCACAACCTAACAAATTCCTTACATAGGTTCCAAGTGGGGAGATACCTATGACCATCTTTTGGATGAGATCATAGGACAATATTTCCTCTTCATATATTCCAAAATACCAAAAAAATAAAAAAAACATTAAAAAATCCAAAAATATTTTCAGCACTTACATATTCTATTAGCTCCTTGGCATCTATGTGTTAGTTCCATGTTGATGGATGAAATATTAGTTACTTCTACATACACGTGTGTCATGCTTCTACTTGAGTGTGATACAAGCATACACAAATACATGATCTATTCCTATTTTGGATGTTGGAATTTACCTCTACTCATGTCATGTGGACATTAGGGGCATTTGTTTCTTTGATCTTGATACTCACAGGTTATATGGTTCGATGATCATCTTTCATGATCATGTTTGAGTTTATATGTACTTATACATGCCTTTATCCATGATTATATATTTCACAGGGTACTTGATATGCTATGCACTTGACATTTTTTTCTAACATATTTGATCTATTAGATACTATGATATACTTATGTTGGTTGCTTATGCTTTCATTTATGTACTTCCTTAAGTGTCTTGCCTTGATATTGTCTTGCTCATTCGAACATTTGAATAAGTTCCTTTGTTTGTAGCTCCTATGCCTATGTGTGCTTTTTTTTTGACATTTGAATATGTCATTGTTTATTGTATGGATATTTTAATATGTCATTATTACTTTTGTGGACATTTGACTAAGTCACGTCCCTTTGATTATATGACATTTGAACATGCCCCTTATTTGTGGTGTCCTAGGACCATTGTATGTTGACTTATTTTTGAGTGCTCTTGTGTGTGTGCTTGTTTACTTTTTGAGCTTGTCCTATTTCTATCCAGATGTTGCAATGATCTTTATCATTCATCTTAGGCCTTCATGTGATCACATTATTCTATGCACTTCAATGATACATTTACCTAAACATGTTTTTCTATATGCTACATGGTTCAATTCATGTATTATATAGTTGTCTTATCCTTTTGAGGTGAGGTAACTACTAGTTTCTATTCTTCCCTCACCTTAAGGAGGGGCATATCAGTGGAGGCATGTCATCGAGACATGTTCTCCACATTTGACACAATTTTTAGATTCAGTGGATGCATGCTTTGGAAACATGTTCTCCATAGTTATTCAATATTCAACATACTTAGATTCAATGGGGGCATGCTTTGGAAGCATGCTCTCTAAACTTATTCAGCATTTGACACACCTAGATTCAGTGGGGGCATGTTTGGAAACATGTCCTCCACATTGGCACTTATATCAAATTTTAGATTTCTCCATATATAGTGGGGGCATGTTATGGTAACATGCTACCCACACTTGTTCAAAATTACAAATTGGCCAAATCACATATTTATATAATTCACATTCATAGTTGTGAAAAAATTCTATACATTGGTACCATTGTTATACACAGTTTCAGTATGAAACATATCTAAGGTGCATATAATATACAATGTGCACATAATATTACAAAATAAAACTAGTTTTAGATTTCAGAACTCTTCTATAAACTTTCATGACTCACCAAGTCATATTTTTTGAACTATATTGAGCCAATATACTGTAGTAATTGGTTCACTTTTGGTATGGTTAAGGTGATTAAATCACTCAATCTTGCCAACCTTATAGGTTGAACTTTATTACATCATCCAACCTCACCAAATATATGGTATGGGTTCACTATGTTCACTCATGCTCACCAGGTTATAAGTATGATTGGGTTGCATAGTTGAGCTAATATCAACTGTCGGGTGGAAACTCACCTTTTATCTAAGATTAGAGGCATGTGCCTTCCAATCTCTTTCTATCCTTCTATATATATGTCCTAATCTCAATTATAGAGCTTTACAATGATACGTATTTTCAAATCAACTTGCCAATAGGCAAGGTGGTTGCATCAATACACATGTGTCCTCATAAACCTTACTATTTCAATTTCAATAAATTTTAAATGCTTTCAATTTTAGATTATATGCAGTGATTATATACTGTAACATGCTCTTGGTTTTAAGCCATTCACCAAAAAAGCACTCAAGTTGGGGCTCATGTAAAGGCAAGGTGTGTTATACACACCTAGGTACACATATTTTTCTTTAAACTAACAATTTCATTACTAGATTAAAGGCGGGGTATGTAGATTATATGTATGAATTATATAACACCTTAGTCTTTTATACTTGTAAAACTAGACCTTGGATGTTCCTCTCAGTTCTGGACCTTTCTCACTTTCAAAAGTCTCACATCTACTCTATCTTATGATCTTTGGCATATATCTTGGTTAGACCAATATTATGTTGATGATCCAAACCTTCTATCTTTCCTAGACTACTTAAAATATGCTTATCTTATCCCCTACAAGTTTGAGCTTGTACCTATTTTATAACTACCATGGAACAAACATCAGTCTTAGATCCCTACGTCGATGCTAGTGTCCTACCCTAATGTAGGTGTCTAGTGCCCTAAATTCATGTAATTTACAAATTAAACATATCCTAATGGTTAGCCTAAGTAATTTAATGCAAGATATTTCCTTATAGGAGTGGTATACATTCACAATCACTCTTTATTCATTTAGCACTTAGCATTCAACTAAAGAGCATTCAAAGAACATTCAATTGAGAAAATATTCTCTATTTATTCCTATTTCCATATCATTCATAGGGACTGCACATCTATAGGTATGAAGTACTGAAAGAGTAACCCAAGAGATATATTTTATAAGTTACAAGTTAAGTCACTATTATACTTGCTTTCCACATATTGCATGATTTATACACAAGCCAACACATTAGGGGAGAACTACATTAATCCGAGGCCCTATTCAAAGTAGTGGCTATGTAGGAAACACTAATTGACAAAGGGGTCTTTGGGGTTAACTCGATACCATGATCCCTCTAACCCATTTTTCCTAAGGGTCACTATGAATATTAAGAACTAGGATTTTTCAATTTCATGAGGAGCAATAATCCATGACCCAAATTTAAATGCATTGGAATTAAGGTAAAGACAAACTCAAAAACATCCAGGGGGTCATATCATTTTCCAATAGTTATTTAGTATATGACACCTATGTCTAGTTCATATAATAACATCGATGTTAACATCCAAGGTTGATGCTAGTCTTTATGGCTCTAGAAGAACTCAATCAAGAATTTGGTGACTATTTCAAAATCCTCTTATAGTATGCTTCCTACCTATTCTAGATCTAAAACTGTGTTATCATCATAACTATCTAATTACATTGTTTCTCTATCATTTTCATGTCTATCATAGTTATAATTTCTATTTTTAACATATCTTAGTTTAATAAATTCAGCATATGCTATATCTGAGTTTAGCATTTAGTTGGCCTATTGTAGATCTAATTATCACCCTTATACATTGTCATTTCTATATTCTTAACCCTATCTACTCAAGTAGGATCTGCATCTAATTTTGGGTTAAACAACACCCCCAATGACTCTCATTGATGGGATAATTGGTTATCACTTTTACACATTCAAATAACTTCAAAAATAAAATAAAAATAAAAATCAAGAAAATACAAAAAATCTCAAATACTCCAAAAAATAAAAAATTAGGACATGATCATGACATGAGTTGATAATACATTATTTACATATGTCATTTATCACTTGTTTTGTAGATGGCATTTTATTTTATACAAATATGCATTTAATGAGGTAAATGACTATAATGTAGGACGTACATATTAGACATGGACACATAGATGTTGGACCTTTCCTATACCCAGAGGTCATGCCAATGTTAAGACAATCTACTTCCATAGGTTACATTATCATAGGTTAAATATTTTTATGACCTCTTTACCATGTTGAACTACACAAATTGCTTAAATATCTTGCTAGTTACTCATTTCTTACACAATTTTACATTGAATATGTTATTTTACTATGATGTGATACTAACATATATGGATAATTTAAAATAGTTTTCACTTTTTTAATGCTTCATTAATGTTATTACTTTTTCATGATATGCTAGTTATTATTGTCCATTGTGTGTGGCCCCTTGGCTTTGTTTGTGGCTCCTTAGTCTTGTTGGTTAGCAATATTTTTATGTCCCTTGTTTAAGACCCCTTGGCTTATGTGTGACATTATATGATATTACATGACATCACATGTTAGTATTTTTATCTTGTGTGATTATGATGTTTACGGGTGTCATGATCCATATCATACTCCTTCCTCTTTGTGTGTTTTACCATGATTTACATCATGTGCTTCCTTATTGCATAGTCTTATTTTGTGATAGTTAGTATTTCATGCTTCATTGATACATCCATATTTATATACCACTTTTATGCATTGATGCTATATATATTACTATGATGACATATTTTCCAATGTTGACATGATTTTATATGGTATTATATTTATATATGACATGTTATAGTTTAATTCTCTCTTAAGATGAGTGACTTGTAGGATTTATCTCTCACATCAAAATGGGGGAATATTAGTGGCCTTTATCATAGAGACTAAAGTGTCCATGAGTAGATTTGAGTATAATATATAGATTTCAAAGTTTAGTGTGATTCATATATCAAATTGGGAAAATTTATTTTTAGTTTTTAGACATATTTTGGGGGCTTATGTACTCCATTTTACAATCCACGAGTGAAATATTTCATATTGATATAAATACATATACATTTGGGGGCATGTGTAGGGCATGTGTACTCCATTTTATAGGAAAAATTCAGTTGGGTATGATACTAGTTTATGCACATATACACTATTTTAGATTTTAATGGGGTATGATATAGGTTCATGTACTTTATGACAATTCACAAGTGGCACTAATTCAGTGAGGTATGATGCTAGTTCATGCACATTCATACATTTTCACCTTGACAATTATTTATCAAGTATTTTCAAGTGTAGAGCAATACTGAATCTATAAGCCCATCTACAATAGTTGATTCATTTTTAAATAAATAATGTGGTTGAAATTATTCATTGCTCAATGGCCTGGAAATTAATCCATGATCCCATTGTGTGGCTCCTTTATTATATATTGGGGTTATGATATTAGTTTTGGATTAGTTACATATTAACTACGGGAATTTCTCTTCAAATCCATGGACCTTCCATTGGTTAAATTTAAAATTGGTGATTGATCACTCTCAACTTTTGCCATGTTATTCAAGATCTTTAATGAGGAAGCATAATTATCCAATGCTTAGACAAGGAAACATCTCCAACAAGTTACAAGGTAACATAATTTACTCACATACAAGTGTGTTCCTTCCTTGATCTTTCAAATTTTAAGTTTAAGGTATAGTTCAAATTTCAAATTTTATTTTATGGACATTGATTACTACATTTTCATTATAGGTTTTACTTGGAGCAACTTGCACATTTAGATACTTATCCCAAAGACAAAGTGTTTTATACACATTCAAGTATATATTTATCCTTATACTCTAGTATTTTAATTGCATATAATAATATAATACAAGGTGGATATTTTTAGATACTAAAATATGGTATTTGACACTTGGAAATGTCATTATTGACTTACACTTGTCCTATGTGACTTATGCATCTTAAAATAGCCCTTATTCTCCACTCCTGCACATCCACATGCTAGTTATGAGCCTGATCTATCCTAAGTTGCTATAATTCACCTACATAAACCTCTCAACTTGTGCTAAATTATTTAAATATCCCACTCACACATTTACAAATCATTACATTTTCATTCCTGTTAAATAGTAACATCGACAAAAGTATATTGATGATGATGTTACCATTTTTCACCTAACAATGGCTATTTTTTTAGAATCAAATAATTCTCATAGATCAACACATTGACATAAAATGTCAGCAGCATGGGAAATTACATAATTGAGCACATATAAATACAAATCAAGGCCAAGCATATTCATCATATAGATTTTATCTATAAAATACTATACATTGAGAAAATATTCCTTATTTCCCTCGTATTTGAAATTTGTCATTACGAGTAGTCATCATCTAAGTTTGAAGCACACAAGGATAGGTCAATTATAATTTTGCTCTTCTACATGCTCAAAATCAACAAACATGCAATCTAACAAGCCAGTGTAGTATGAATATTTTGACCCTTAACATAATCAATGAGATACAAAAAAATAGTTTATTTTATATGCTCTTTCACAAATCCTCCAATTTTACCTTAGGTATGAGGGCATTTCTCTAAACAATGCAATTCTACTTTTACACTTCAATAGATGGCATATTAGTTTTTAATCTCCATCTCCATAAATGCATCAATGCACTCATGTGTTTATAAACTAATTGAACTCAATTTGGGATCCTATTAACACACAAGGCCAACACACAAAAGGTAGGAAAGCCAACAAAATGGGTTACAAACACTAAAAAAATGAAATTAGGGGCTAAGGGACCTACAAAGGAAAAGGGGACCAATAGTGTACTACACTCTTGGCATAAACCCAAGATTAAAGAAACCAAAGGGGGAATATAAGGAAATGGATCCAGAGAGAAAATAATCCAGAGAGAGAAAAATAGAGGAAGAGATAGGATCCATGCACAATATAGAATATTAGGAGAGCATAAGTGTTACAATAGAGAAGGAAAAATAATAAAATATGCTAATAAGATCCTAATCTTACTAATAATCCAAAAGTAATGTATAAACACAATAATACCATAGGAAATAACTAGTTAGGTACCAAAATTAGGTGTCTAAATAATTCCCCAATTTGATGTGCATGTGTGTGTGTGTGTGAATACACATAAAAGTAAACAAACAAATGTACTTTATATGGATTGACAAATAAGTTATGGTCAAAATGTGTAATAGTTCTCAAATTCTATGCTAGATATGCTAATGATCTAAAAATCAAAAGGTGGAGAGAGGTTACATTATAACAGATTCTAGCTTATGTGACCCACAAAATAAAATAAATCATATCTCCTCATAATCTAAATAAACATATTAATTTCCACTGAGGATTTTGGAAAAAAAATCTATGCTCATAGTTTTGGATGTGAAAAACATGGGGTACCTAAAAAAATAAGGGAAACATTTACAATTTGACCAATATCTATATTAATCAATAATCAAGAAGTTTCTAAAATCAATGAGTAAAACAAAAAGTAGGAACAAATCTGTCTCTATAGAATCCATGTTATTTATGAATGCATATTTTGTATATTTTTGGTGTATGACTCTAATATAGAAGCACGTGGAAGAATGTCTAGTGACTACCTCCAAATATGTGGAGGTAATTAGAAGAATTCCTGATGGTTGCCTCTAAATATTTGGGGAAGTATTTATAGTTTGCTTGTCATGTATCTTCATGTAGATAAAGATACAATAGGAAGATCACATTCCCCCCTTTTGAAGTGTGCAATGTTCCTGTATATCACACATCACAAAAGTAATGGATTACATGTACCATGTGTAAAATAGGAACCATAAAATTCTTTATCTATAATCATAATATGGTTGCATTTAAAGCTCATTTATCACACATTTGAATACAATAATAGAGATATGGTAATTATCATTGAAGCACATACATTAAATAAAGGACATTTACCTATGTGTATGTATGTATAAGCTATGTAAGTATATAAACACTTAATTTTGGTATAAGCCATGTTGCCACCATGTATTTTTCATGTTTTCATGCACTTGGTCCATGTGCATATATTTGTATCTTTTGAGTACACTTTCCCCTTGTGTTGGACCTCGTAATGTCTTCCACTGACTTAGATTTTCCTTAAAAATTTAATTTCTATTCAATTTATGTCAATGATAATGCCTCCATTTAATTTGAAATGTTTTCTAACCTACAAATTGAATATTTATTTGCCCTTATATGACCCAAAATACTCTTGAAATGTCCAAAAAATTATATTATGATTTTTCTTGGGTTATAATTGACCCACAATTCTATCTCAAGTTATAATTAGAAAATCCATGATTTTTCCCCTTAATTTTTAGGTCCTTTATGCTACTTTCCATGTTTCTCATGCATTGGTTGTTGAATTTCACTATTTTCTACGATTAGCCGATATGCGAGTGTGTCCTTGTGAAGCCTATATATAAAAATTTAATCTAATCCATTTAATTATCTATTCATATCATCCATATATTTTACAATCCAAGTCTCTCATGCACATTTTTCAAGTCTTATCAAGAGGTTTGCACATTTTTTCATGAATCCTACACATTGATTTAATTATGCCCTCATCTATCTTGTGCCAACACACTTGTACCAAAAGAAAGTCATAATGAAATAAATATTTGTATTTGATTGTGTAGGGATAGGACATGAAGTCCTTTCTCTCATTTTTGGTTGGGATCATTCAAAATCTCTAAAAATACATTGAACCTTGATTCATATCATGAGAGATATGTAACTGCAACCCTCAAGAGGGTTCTTGGGCCACTAACTTCAAACAAATTTATATGTTTATGACATTATGGGGAATTAGGGTTTTTTAAAATAAGAGTTGATTCATAAGATCTTGCACATCAGTTCCTCAAAGTGAAACTAGATTTCTAGTCTTCTGTCTCAACTGAAGCAACCCATAAAGTTTTAGATCCTAAAAATAAGCACGAGACATAATTGTAGTAGTTGGTCATAATCATGGGAAAAGGGTCAAAATCAAGTGCATTATTTTGACCTACATCACAATCAGTACTAAAATTTTGACCTTCTTACAGAAACATTTTAGTCATCAAACAATTTTTGGTTTTTGTTTGTCTTATTGTCTAGACCTATTTTTCACTATTTTTAGCCTTTGACTGTGCACAAGTAATAAATTAGGTATTTATATACGAAACTCCTTGGCCAATCCTATAATATGTAAATATATATTTTGAAACATTTAAAATTTATATTTATTTTATTTATGTATATTTTCATTGTGTCATAGTTTAACTTAATTATGCATAGTGTAATTCCCATTGTGTGCTGAATTAGGAAAATATTTGGGTGAACCCCTTTGATTTTCAAAACTATTAACCTTAGGGTTTCATGATCTATTTCCATCCAATATTTTTTCTTGTGGATGTTTTAAATTTGATTTATTTAAGGCTCTTTCTTATTACAATATCATTATCCATATCCTTTTATGTGTATTTTTCATAATCTAGTGTACATGTGATGGATCATTCTTTTGATGTAATATTTCAAGATGGCACAAATACTTCTCTTCATTATGTTGTAGATGATAGTAATTTTAATTATTATTATAGTGAGGATGAAAATATATGGAAACTTAACTTAAACCCTATAAAATAATTAAATAATGAAATTAATATGAATGCCATAGGTGTGGGTTGTATTTTATTGACCCCTCATGAGTATGGAATGCCAAATTTTATGCAAAAATCAAATGACAAGGAAAGATGTGTTAGTATTAAACAAATTTTAATAGATAAATTTGGTTTTAAACCTTAATGTATGTAATAATGTTGATTCTTGTATCAAACCTAATGTGAATGAAATATTTGAAAATGATTGTGTTCTTATTCTTTCTTTGAATGAAAATATTGAAAATGATGCCAATGATGAAAATGATTATATTCATACACTTTCATTAGATTAAAATGTTGAAATTACTTATGTTCTAACTCTGCATCAAAATACAAATGTTAAAAATGTTTGTCTTCCTCTCTTGAATGCAAATGTTGAAAATTTGAATATAGATGTAAAAAATGATTCCTTGGATGCTCATAATTATGAATTTATTAAATTTTTAAAGAATAGTGTCTTGATATATCCTTATTCCTTTTCTCAGGTTATGAAAATGATGAAAGAAATAACAAGTGTCTTTTATTCTTGTGTGATTGATGATGCTCATATGCTGGTTAATGGTTGTTTTATTTTTACTTCCACCTCTAGTCCCCTATTTCTCTTATGTTTGAAACCACTAATAATATTATACATTTGAATGAACCAATTCATAGTTTAGTTGTGCCAAAAAATGAGATTGTTACTATGATGCATGCAATGAGAAAACTACAAAAACAAGTACACTCTTTATCTCTAGAGTTTGTTGTATCCTAATTTTGGATTGATTACAATGTTATATACGGAAACCTATAATACATAAGATTATTTATTCTCCTCTTCCACATGGTTTTAAAATGCCTAAATTTATTATTTTATGGTTTTGGAGATTATTACTAACATATTAAGTACTCTTGTGCTTCTCTCACAAAATATGGTGTTAATAATATAACATTTCTCAAGACATTTTGTAGAAGATTAATAGGGCATGATTTATTTTGGATTTACACTCTACCTAGTAAAACCTTACGTACATTATTTAACTTGGAATAATATTTCCTATTAAATATTATCAATAACAAGGTCCCACGTGATACATTTTAGCATAATATAGGCCTTCATCAAGGTCAATCTAAGCTTATATATTCTTAGATTGAATATTATCATGGATTGTTTAATATATCAACCAACAGATCTAGAGAAATAATATATCTATAGTAGAGGTTTATTTCCTCATCTTAAGGATAAAATGCCTTTCCATACTATTCGGTTTTTATTATTAATATGCTTTGGGTGATTAATTTATCCCCAATGAGCTAGCACATTGGATCTCTCACACAAGATTATGGTCTTATGCACTCACTCAAAGCACACAACTAGAGACCAATTCTCACAAGTTATGTTGTGCAGTAACATTAAATAGTTATATTCTTTGGGTTAAACATATATCTAATTAGATATCACATAGATAACAATATAAACTACTTGGATCCTTCTATTACTAAGCTCAGCCACCATTACTACACAAATTAATACCATTGTAGTTTAGATTTATTACTTAGAAAAGGCAAAAGTTAGCATAGATTTCATATTAAGAACCAAAAACAAGTGCTCAACTTGAACCTACCAAAGATATACACTAATAACTCAACCATAATCATGGAAATTAGAATGGTTATAAATATGCAATTCATATATTATGCTTTAACAAATGTTATCCAAAATCCATCATCACAATGATTTGCAATAGGGGTATTTATACTTATTTATCCATAACCAAGTATTTATAACATTAGAGATAGGAGAGACATGGATAAATAACTCTCTATGAATTGAGAGTCATGGTGATCTATAAACTAATGTCTCCTAAAGACCTGAGCCTTTATGCCCCTTATATACTTGATCTATACTAGATCCTTACTACCATGTGTTTATCTCCTTGTAGGCCTTTACAAAACTCTGATGGATAAGGTTTGGGTGACCCTCAAGAATCACTCCTTAACCATCTCCCACTTCCTATGCACTTCCCAAGTCTTTTGATGCTATTTTGAGTCCTATGATCTCATGTTCCTCATGGTTAATTCTCCTTTTTGACTAGGTCCTTTCATGCTAGGGTATCTGTGCCCACATCCTTTCCTGCCCTATGGGTTCTATGCCATGGTGCTTTTGCACCATTTGAGTTCCACACCATAGAATTTTTATGCTATGATATTTTCATGCTGTGTTGGTTCTATGCCAAAATATCAAAACACTTATCCAAAATTTGGGGTTCAACATCACCCCACACTACACTCTTAGTTTGTCTTAGACTAAGTATCGCTAGTGACCTTCACCAAAAATTCAAGGCCCATCTACTCAATCTCCTTCTTAACATCATCCCAATGTGACAATGTGTCAAAAAACTTAGCAATTATTAATTTAATGGCCTCTTTGGACTTCTTCATACCCTTGAGTTGGTCAGATGTCTCATTAGCCTTCTTGACCAAGTCATCTAGGGACATGCTAGAATTCTTATAGATGTCTTTTAGTGTTGAGACTTCTTTGAAAACCTATCCTTGGAGGGACACAAAATTTGAATTCAATTATTGGTGATGTACATTGATATTTTCTTCCATTATTTACACATCCTTGAATGCATTAGCATGCTCAGTGTGATCCCTTATTAAAAGGGAAACATCAGCCATTTTATACCTCTAAGCTTCTTTTGCTTGGATCTGAGTCTCTAAGATCTTATTTGGGCATGCTAACCACTCAAAAATCTCATCTAGGATGGGGATGAATTCCCCAACTCTTTCTAGGGCATGCTTACATACTTTGACTACCTCGATGAATTGCTCTACTATTTCCAGTCCCTCATTCCTAAGCATAGGATGCTCCTTGTAACACTTCAAAAGGAGGTTCACTAGGGTATATATTTTATCTATGGCATCCCCATCGAGAGGCACCCCATTTTCCAATGCTGAATCCTAGTCTAAAATTTTCTTGAAAAAATTTAATGTTTTTACTTTAGCCTCCATGCCCTACCTTACCTACTGGTTCAAAGCAACCACTTTTTCAGTGAGCACCTTCTTGGTGACAACTTCCTTCTCATACATACCCACCACCTACGAATGTTTATTCTCTACATCATGTGCATTAGAGTCTGAAAAAACATTTTGGCACATGACTTCCAAGGCCATCTTCAAGAATGCTACACTGGCTTGTAGAGGGGTGATCTTTTGGGGATCAACCCATAGTGGTTTGGGAAGTGTAAGAGTATCAAGACCTAGAAGAATGTTTTCTTGAGGGATATCAAAGGCACACTCCTCATTATATATTTCCAATAACAAGGACACATACCAACTTATTTCTAGAGTTATCAAGGAAGGATGTGCGGCCATAGATACAACATCCTGTCAGGGATGTTTGATTGATATCATTCATGCAAAATGGTAGATGCATCAATGGTAGGTTTTTATATGGACATGAATGAATCCTTTCCTTTATTTGGGTCACATTCTAATACCTCAACCTTTGCATTGGTAGTTAAAGTGATACCAATGGCCATTTTGCTCATCTCTTGTTCTTCATCATCCCCCTCTTTGCCATATAGGTACTTAATGTGAAAATGAAAGTCTTCAAATGTGGATTCATCCTCTCATGTTGGGGTGGGTGTCTTATTGGAATCAAAGTTCAAATCTTCCTTTTGTACTACAAGGAATTCCTACTTAGGCTCTTAATCCATGACTCATTGTGGTCTAATCCCTAATGATGAAACTTTTGAGGGGTATGCCTATAGATTTTTCTTATGGGGTGAAGGTGGAGTTGGAAGAATGTGTGGATAAGAAGGTAGATGTGGAGGGACCTATGAAGGTGTAACTTTGGGTGGATATGGTTGGGGAGGAGAAGGGTGAGGTGGAGAAGGACAAGGAGGAGAAGGGCGAGGTGGAAAAGGTTGAGGAAGAGAAGGGCATGGTGGAGAAGGTCAGAGAGGTCAGGGTCTTGGTGGTGAGGGGATTATCTATAGTGATTGGGCAGTGCTTTTCCATTTTTGAGGAACTTACTAAGTGCTTATGCTGACATCATGCCTAGCCTACTTCTTCTTCAAAGGAGGTACTCCAATAGAGGGAGGTTTTTTATCTTATGTTCTATGCCCTTTGAGTCCTTATTATTGGGCCACATCATATAAACTAGGTTGTGTACCTATTCTACCACTAGTATGGTGTTGACATTTATGTATATATATTTCATCTATTTCTTCTCCCTATATACCTTCTTACTTGGATAGACATACATCTTGCAGAGAGTGTGAATCTCTAAGTTGATCTTATCTGCCTCTAAAGCAATAGGCTGTGCATCATAAATTCAGTTCACATAGTTGATAAAGTACCACACTAAAAAGACATATGATAACTTTAGACATGTAAAGAGTTATCTAGAAGGGACCCTCCTAATTCACACTAGAGAGAAGTGCTACTTCACAATGAACTATGTTTGCTCACTAGCCAAGGTGGGCAAATCCTTTGGGATGCGCCATTCATTCATGAATGCCTCATTCATCCCATCAAACCAAGACTTATTTTTTATTTTGTAAGAGGGGGTAATATGCCCTGGGCATGTGAATGTATGATAACACTCAATAGGGGACTTTTTCTCATGTAGGTATGCCCACTTTAGTGCCCCATAATGTAATCTGGTACACTGATCTCATAAAAAACCATTAAAAGTAAAAATACACTCCATGGAAACCTATGGATGGGTATTATCTACATCCTCAATAATTTTGTGGATAAAATACATAACCCAATTATATTTTAAGCCTTGATTAATTTGGTGAGTGATATAGAGTTGAGCCATGTCTACCTCCTTCCAATGATCGGTCTCACTGATCTTGGTTATGATGATCTATGTCAAAACCTAAAGGGTAAGATCCTGTAAGTTATTAATATGCATGGTGTGGCCCTACTTCTAATACATTAGTGTCATGGCTATCTTTTGGACCTCATTAGTATCCCCCAAGTCATAGGCCACATCCAACCCTAAACACAACAATCTTGATACCTTACTTATTCTCTCAAGTGTGATCTTCATGCTACACCCAATGAAGTAGAGATAATCTTCATAGATATGCAAGAGTAAGAACTTGATGGCCTCCATGGATTTTACAAATAAAGGAAAATTAAATAGTTGGAATAACCCTACAACATCCAAGGCATTGAATATATTAAGATCATACACCAACTAGTTCTTGGTGTTCGAGCGCTCGACTCGATAATCATTTTGCAATTTAACCTCATTCCTAGGTTGATGATGGTTGTAATAAAAAATAGTACATGTGGTTACATTAGAGACACAATTATCCATGCATAACACCATCTCATGATACAACATTTTTTCAATCATTAGTGGCATGGGTGGAGATGATTGAGTCTTACTATCCTATCATGCTATACTAGATTTTCCCCTTTTCATGCATTATACATGCTCTTCTGGTGTCTCTACTCTAATGAATACTGCTTCTCCTCCAAGTAATTCCTATTATTTTGGTATCACCAATAAAAAATTAGTCCTTAGGGCCTTTTTCTTAGGATGCATCAACCTCTGAGGAGCTTGAAGGTTGAGATGTGGCCTTCCAACATTCCTAAAGGAATGCATGATTATTGTCGATGACTTCAAATTTTCAAGATTCACTACCCTTTAATGGTGAACTTACCTTGCAACCTATAAATTTTTCTTATCATGGTTGTCTCAAAGTTACCCTATGTTTTGTTTATGTAGATTATTGCTTGGCTCAATACCTATATATAGACTCACAATGCTTCGTATATCTCACTGTGGAATCAAACTTACTTTCTTTATTCTTGGCTTTGGTATTTATTTGCTTTTAGCTCTATAATCTCAAATAAATGTAAAGGTAAACTGTAAAAATGAGTTAACTTGTCTTTTTATAGGTTCAAGGGGGTTAACCATATTTTCTATCCCCTTTTAGCTCATCCATCACTTCTTATCATTAATGCAATTTTAGCAGCCATCATTCTTCGACCATCACTTCTCTCCATAAATGCATTTAATGGTTATGTATTGTCATGATGTTGGCACATTTATCTTAACCAATATTCTTTCATATTAATGACATGTACCATCTTGTACCTTACTTTGAAGTGGAAGACAACTATATACCACACTTTTCTTAAAGTAGAAGATAGCTGTTCTATTTATTTTGAATTTTCAAATGATATGTTAGGAACATAGTTATGTAGTTTGCATGTCTTAAATGACTTACATGCCTTAAGTAACTTTCATGACCTGAATACCTTTCACACCTTAAGTATGTTATGTGCCCTAAAAACCTTTCATTCCCTAAGTATCTTGCACACCTATCTTTCACCACACACTAAAAATGAGTCATGGTCTTCCACAAAAAACAAGTACAAAACTTAAAGATAAATACATGAAATAAATGTTACATGCAATAAAGGAAACACTTTTATTGAAAATAAGATATCTTAAACTAATGGCATAAGCCTTATTGTTTATAATACTTTAGCTATTTAGAAGTGAAATATAGATAGAACCAGATTCTATTGTAATGCTCAAGAAGGAACTGACCATCCAACCTTTGTAATTGACAAGCTCTAGTAGGTCAAATGCTATGAATGATAAAAGGATCATCCCAATGAATTCAAAGTTTTTCAGAATGGTGCATGAAATTAGAGTCATATAATAAGACCTTCATTCCTAGAGTAAAGGTTTTATGCTTGATGCGTTGCTCATGCCATGCTTTTTATTTGCACTTCTCCAAATCCTGACTCCAATGAGAAAGAATCGAGTTTCATCTAGTTGTAACAAGGTATATATGCATCTCTTCAAGGATGAATATTCATACAATTGTCCCACACACATAATATGATGAGATATTATCAAAAATTCAACTAGAAGGAATGCCTCCTTTCCATATACCAAATTAATGGTATGATCTTGTTTAGGTGCTTATAGGTTGTTTGGTAAGCCCACACTACTACAGACACTATATCATCCTAATCAGTTCAACCAATATTACAAATTTTTGTTAGTGTGGTGCCTAGGATTTTATTAAAGGCCTCTAAAGTTTCATTGGCTTATGGATGATATGGTGTTATTTTGTGATGAACAATCATGAATTCTGCAAGTAAGATGTGCATAGTTTCATTCAGGAAGTGGGTGCCACAATCACTAATAAAACTTAGTGGGCATCCAAACCAAGTTATGATATGTTCCCAAATCAAGAACATATTAATATCAATAATACAATCCCTCATGGGTGTAGATTCAACCTAGCACATGAGATAATTAGTTACCATGATGATATACTATGAACCTATTTGTCATCCAGCTAGAGTGATGGGGCCAAAAAAATTAATGGCCCACTTTTTAAATGGTTCTTGAGAGAAGATTGGGCATAAGGGCATGGCATCTCATTGATTAGGTTTTCCTACATGTTGAAAAATGTTATACTTCCTAACATATGTATCAACATCTTGAAAAAGAGTAGGCCACCATAATCCAACCAATGGAACTTTATGTGTGGTAGCCTCTCCAATGTAGTGTCCACCTGTAATACCTTCATGAACTTCTTGAAGTAATTCATAATTCTCATGTTTCATGACACATCACCAAAGAATTTTGTCATGGCCATGCTTGTAAATATTTCCTCTTATGATTTGAAAGGGTACGACATGGACCATGAGTTATTTCTTGGCCTACAAAGTGAGATAGTTGGGTGTTGAGTCAGTGGTTAAAAAGGCTGTAATAACTTCCAAATCCTTAGGTATATGAGTAACATGGAAGAGATAAACATCAATCAAGTCATCTTCAATAGCATGCATTGGTTCTCTAGACTTAATTTGAGATAGATGGTCAAGGCCACAATTAGATTTTCCATGTTTGACCATGATGGAGAACTAAAACTCTTGGAATAACACTATCCAACAATGGATTCATCCATGTAGCACATGTTTGTTTACTAGGTATTTTAAGGCCTTATGATTTATATAGAATATAAAAAGAGTTGCCAAGAAGTACTATCAAAATTTATGTAAAGCATAGACCATTGGTAATGCTTCACACTCTATGGTGGTGTAATTCCTCTCATCTAGAGTGGGTTTCCTACTAGTAAAGTAAATTGGGTGATCAAGATGACCAACCCGTAATTGTGCAAGGATTGCACCAACTACCATTATAAATGCATCAACATGGACATGGAATGTTCTTGTCCAATCAAGGAACTAAAGGATTAGAGTAGTGACTAGCATATATTTTAAGGCCTCAAAGGCTTCTTGATAGGAGCAAGTCCATATGAAGTGCTCATAATTTTTTAAGAGTTCCTACAGAGGTGTGATAATATTTGCATATCCATAGATGAATTTCCTATAATAACCTGTATGGCCCAAGAAGGCATGGACCTCACACTAATACTTGAGCATTTGGAGGTGAAGAATAACATATACCTTCATTGGGTCTACCAAAAGTTCATCCTTACAAATAATATGTCCTAGAAGGTTACCAAAAGGTGTAGTAAATAGGCAATTCTTTAAGTTTAGTGATATCGATAAGACTCAATGGTTCTCAAGCATGAGCCTTAGGGTAGATCAATGGTCCTTGACCAAGCCATAGACTATCTAATCATCCAAGTATAATTGAATAAACTTATGGATGAAATCCTTAAAGTCTTCAACATCTATCCGTGAGAACACAATTGGTGCATTCTTCAACCTAAAAGGAAAGATAGTATACACGAAAGATCCCCATTCAGTAGTGAACATCTTTGATTGATCATCCTCAATGATCTAGACCTAATGGTATCTCAAAAATATATTTGTGAAAGTATATATCTCACACCCAGCTACAAGTTAAAGTATTTCCTATATGAAAGGTGTTGGAAAGGGATTTGTGACACAAGATGCATAAAGTACCCAGTAATCAACACAAATTTTGAAGCATCCATATTTATTTATACTAATCACCATGGGAATGGCCCACTCATATTCATCAAAAGGGGTGATTACTCTAGTGCATAGCATACTCTCAATTTATTCCTTTAGATGCACTCATAGATTAAGATTCATCCTATATGGCCTTTTTCTGATTGATCGAGCACCGTCAACTAGTTTGATATCCATCTTTCTTAGGGATGGATGACATCCTTTCATCTCACTATATATTCATAGAAAGACATATTGAAATTACTTTAATAGCTTTATTATCTTTGAAATTTTAGTGTCATTCTAGTAGTCACCTACAGTAGCCATTTTTTGTTCTTATCCACATGTTGATGTTGCACTGGATAGTTTAAATTGGCCTAGAGTAGGGGTGGTTTGTATCGACACCAGTATCATGAAAAAATCATGTGCCATAGTCCATAGGAACATCCAAATGATTTTATAAAGGGTCAAGTGGATTAGATCTTTCATCTTCTTTTACCTAAAACATTAGCTTCTATTTTCCTAGATGCATCTCTTTTCATTGATCCTGATAAGGACTGGTTCTGGCATGAAAAAAAGTTATGTCAATGGTTCAATAAAGATAATTATACATTATTTAAGTACATAATGGATATTTATTAGGAAATATTTAATGGGACTCAAGTCATCTACAAATACTTCACACATGGTCTGGAGAGTGAGGCCCAATCCATCCTTAAAGAGGAATAAGATAGTGTTGAGTTCATGTTCTCCTTTAATAGATGCCAAAATTGGGTACCCATGTGTCGATATTTATGAACATACCATACTCATGTATAGGTACATAAATTTACGTAGAATGGATGCACACACAAGTACTCTAGTAAGTAATATTTTTCATCTCTTCATATTAATTCACAAGCCTCTATATGGGGTTCAGGTGCTTGTACTCCACTATCGCTGATTATTCCCCTAACCTTGTTGTCATGATGGAACCAGTGATGCAAGGTAGAGCATACTTGATCCCACTAGAGAAGTCACTCATGATGGGTTTAACACCATATTATAGCTATACCATTAAAAAGATGAACTAAGGATCAAATACGATCAATATTAGTGTAATAAAATTCCTCAAGGTATTGGATAAAGTCATGAGCTTCTATTTGTCCATGAAATCATGGGGCCTCATTGAGTCTTTATAAAGGTGCATCTATCATTGGTCCCATCATGACTTGTCTAGTAATAAGGTGGATAAATCTATGGAATTTATTAAACTAGCATGAAATGTTCTCCTAAATTTTAATGCCATTACACACTCTTCCAGTGAGGTCATAATCACCATGCACCCAATAATTAAAAGTATTACTTATGGTGTCAAAAAGGGAATGAGTGTCCATCCATCAGAGGATGCCATCAGGAGTAAGATCATCATCTCTGGTAGTGACATTATAGATGTAGTTTATTTCTTCTTCCACATTAACATGTTCTATATATGGGGCCCCATGTGTTTGATCTAGGGGAATAACAACACATTGGTCAAAATTCTCAAAACTAATGTATCACTTTTTTAAAACTTATATTTTCATTGTTTTCATAACACTAGGGTCATCCCAATAGAGCTGGAAAGTCATCTTCCTCAGCTAACTCAAGAACCTCAAAATAATATTTGAAAGGTACTCCAAGTATATCAACCATTGCGTTCTTGAGGACACCAATCAATAAAGCATGAGTTTTATTCACCATAAATAACACATGTGGTGAAGGCTATAGTGCAAAAATAGCCATTTTTCACCATGTGTCCTTGGTGAGTATGTTAACTTCAGTGCCAATGTCAACTAGGATGTCCTAAATTACCCAACCATCAATAGAAGCATTCACTAGTATTTCTTTGTCTTTTGGAGGTGTAAGAGGAATAGGGGTATCTTACCTCTGAGTATGATTCAAATGATGATCCTTAGTCTATAAATTTATTTGATGTTGAGCTTCAATTGGTGCTTATACCTGATTCTTAAGCCATATTCTTAGTTTTAGAACAATGTTTTTGTCTAGCATGTGCCTACAAAGCTCTTGGAAGTCATCTCATACCATGTTTTAAGGCTATATCGCATTCTACATATCAACATGTTACATTGCTTCTTTATCCTTTAAAAATTGAATTTCTCCTTGGAGTTCTCATAATAATTTCATAGTGTCTTTGAGCACATCCTTCTATCACTGGGAATCAGGATACTTCCTTACTTGAGGCTCTTCATGTTGTACCTTCTTAGTAAGAGTGGATGTGGATTGAGATTGTCCTCCACTACATGTAGTGATATTCATTTGTTGAGATGTTAGGGTGGTTGAACATGCATGCCCATGTGGTTTCTTAATTTGAATCATACTGACACCCTTTTCATTTCTCTCCTTAGTGATAGTTGTGTATAAGTCAGGACACTTTTCCAATCGATGGTCCCTTTTATAGAAAGCACATGTAGGGTAAACTGGACAATCTCTTTGATAGTGTTCCAAGGATCCATAATTGTAACATGTTCTTGATGGGAAATAACTGCCTCCTCATCCTCATCCTCTACCTTGACCATGATAGCCACCATTATCCTAATTTTTGGCCACAAAGGTTTGGTGCATACTTCATGCACATGATTCATGGATGTCACTAATCAACTAGAAATCAATAGTGTCATAGGTGTAGGCATCACATATTTTACAATAATTAAAAACTTTTGAGTGTGCAACTTGTTGCAAAAGGGGACAAGAGTATACACCATGCTCCTCATGGAATATTTCACATGATTACTTTAGTACAACATGGATGTTCCTACATGGGAAGTTACTTTAGGTATGTCCTTCAGACTCATAATCAGTGCACTAAAATCCACTATGAGTATAATGTGCATTGTTTGTAGTTAATTTCTCTAGCTATGATACCATTGAATATATCTAGGCTTCCATGAAAGGATTGATCCTAGTATCAATACTACCAGCTGCTTTAGTTTAGAAGGTAGCTTCTAAAGTTTTTCATGGGCTAGTGAATGTCTTTTGGGACACCATTCATTGAAAGGGAAGTAACAAAACTCCCACAAACCACTTTTCATGCTGAGTAACATTAATTTCAAATGATAGATTTGACAACAATGTTTTAAACCTTACATCATACTCTTGCACACTTTCAATAAGTTCATACTTTATGTCCTTCAGTATGACTATGCTTTGTTATTAAAATTTAGGAATATCAAATTCTTGAAGGAATGACATTTTAAGTTGATCATAATCAACCACCACTTGTTGAGGTTCAAAAATTTTATACCATTTATGCACTTGCTCCAAAAGTGAAGTTGTGAACTAGGTGGCCTTTTGCTCAAAAGAAGTGATGCCTCACACCATCCAAATAAATGGATGTGTTAAACTTCATTCTCCATGCCTTGATACTCAAGTAAGTGAAGTGTCATTTTGTAATATACCATTGGTGGCATAGGTTCTTGAACTAGTGGTTGTTGAGAACCTCCAGATTCTACCTCTTGAGGGGGGAGTCCACCACTTCCTCCCATCCCACCTCCTAGTCTACCTCCAGTGCCTCTAGTAGCAATGCCCATGCTATGGGGTGTGGTAGCTAGTTGATTAATCATAGTTGGACCCATTTTATGTCCACTCTAAATGCCAGGTCTACCAAGCATTCTAAATTGAGCCATGTAATTCCATTAAAGAGGGAAAGAAAGTGACAAGTCTATTTGATTTACAATTGTCTCAATTCTAATATATTTTAAAAGACCAGTATCTAATTCATGCTATCTATATCCCAATTATGTATACATATTTTATCTGATTCAAAAACATGAACGTGCACTATGGTTGGGGATCCTGGTTAGTTCAGACTTGGTTCTTCAATTTCTTGATGTCTGACTAGTTTCTCCCTCATATGATAAAATTGGCATGGGGTATAGTTTGAAAGTGATGGGGTCCTCCTTATGTGTTTCTAATTCCCTATAGATCCTAACATCACTTCTTAAGTTCTCTCAATTCCTTCTTGCATTATTTATTCTTATGATCCTCTATCGAGCTTTATCATATTTCCACTTCTATAATGCCTGCTGATTGGCTACCATTTCAAACCTAAAATATTTTACCAACTCTTTTCTACTCCCATTCCAAATGTGTGGCTCATGCAAAGTGGGATTTAGTTCTCTATTCGCATAGTCTAAAGTCCATAGTCAATAAATAACTTCTTGATTTCTAATGAGAAATGTCTAATGTAGTGACCACATGGTTCTCTAAGGAATTAGAACTTGTCTCCTTTAGGAGATGAATAGGTAGTTACAACATACTCTATAATGTAGCTATTCAATACTCCTCTCCACCAGATGTTAATGGCTCATGTCCATGATGTTCCAAGTCATGATAAATCTCTTTATCATTCTAATGTCCAATTATGTTTTCTCCAAAGGCTTCATGATCATCCTTGAGCATACATAGATAAACAAGTGTGCAAATAAACTGGGATCTCAACAAAGAAAGTTTCATATAATTCACTATAGATATTCTGTTCCACCCACTATCATGTGAAAACTCTTGGTTTATGTTAGGGAACCATAAATTTATCTTCAACTCTAGTAATCCATTGCTCAATACTCTTAAAGGTGATACACTCAAAACATATTCCATTACAATGCAACAAATGCTATGGGTCCTGATAATGGAACCAAAATTTTGCATTTTTATTCTTAATAATGCTTCAAGCACTAAAGTTAGCCTCAACGAGCTAGAGCACTGGCCCTCTCATGCAAGCCTATGGTCTTGTGTGCTCACCTGAAGCATGAAACTAGAGATTAATTCCCACAGGTTATGTTGTGTAGTAATATTACCTAGTAATGTTATTTGGGTTAAACATATATTTAATTAGATATTACATAGAGAAAAATATAAACTACTTGGATCCTAGGATTACTAAGCTCATCCATCATTATTATACAAATTAATGCCATTGTAATTTATATTTATTACTTAGAAAAGGCAAAAGTTAGCATAGAATTCATATTAAGAACCAAAAATAAGTGCTGAACTTGAACCTACCAAAGATATACACTACTAACTCAACCATAATCATGAACATCAGAATGGTTATAAATTTATAATTCATTTATTATGCTTTAACAAATGTTATCCAAAATCCATCATCACAATGTTTTACAATAGGGGTATTTATACTTGTTCATCCCTAAGTATTTACAACATTAATGAAGGAGAGACATGGACAATCAACTCTCTATGAACTAAGATTCATGGTGGTCTATAAATTAATGTCTCCTAAGGACCTAGGCCTTTTCTCCCCCTATATACTTGCTCTATGCTAGATCCTTGATGACATGTGTTTATATCCTTGTAGGTTAGTGTAAAAATTTGATGGATAAGGTCTGGGTGACCCTTGAGAATCACTCCTTAACCATATCCTTCTTCCCATGTTATTCCCAAGTCTTCCATTTCTATTCTGAGTCCTATGCTCTCAGGTTCCTCATGGTTAATTCTCCTCTTTGACTGGGTCCTCTCGCACTGGTGTATCTACGCCCTCATCCTTTCATGCCCTATGGGTTAAATAACACAATTCTTCTATGCCATTTGAGTTCCATGCCATATAATTTATATGATATGCTCCTTCTATGCCATGTCGATTCTATGCCAAAATATCAAAACACTTAGCCAAAATTTGGGGTCTAACACATACTTAAATATTTTGATTATATTTTCTATGAGTTTATGCCGCTTAAAGATGTTTTTTTATGATAAAATATAATTAAATTTTAGATGCATGATTTAAATTATGTTTCTATTCATCTTAATACACTTTTAAACACTATCCATGTGATAATAAGTAAGAATCATAAACCATTGGCTAATCTTAGAGTGATACCTATAACAAGCCCTACATTATCCCTTAAGGGATCATTCTAATCTTTAAAGTTCAAGGATAGTCAAAGTGTAATATTCAATAGGTTACTTGCTAATAACATGATTATTTTACCTTATATTATACATTATAACCATAATAATTTTCCATGAACATATGATTCAAACTCCTATTGTGATTATCATAGAATCATTGGTCATGCAACCGACAAGTGCTTTGCCTTGAAACATAAAATCTAAATTTTTATGCTAGTGCTGACATTGACATTAACACACCTAAAAAAAATCAATTTTCAATCACATTTTAAAATGTAGAATGGCCTATACAAAATGATGTTTCATCTTATAAAGTATAAAACCTAGGTCAAATCACCTAATCATGACAATGTACCGATATTGGTTTTCAATGATCATATATAGACTTCTATTTCACAAGGAAAACCTTTGGTTATTAATGTTTATATGGAATAAAAATATTTAAAAGTAATTATGATAGATGACAAATCTCATTTCAATATATATAGCCTCTATTTACTTAAGGCACTTGTATATGATATCAAATTATAATTGAAATATCACCTTCTTTGATTGAACATATAATAGAGGGATGTATTAGATTTCTTGTATCTATTGGTTCCCAAACATGTCATACATTATTTTATGGTATGTCATCCTTGTTTGAGTACAATGATATATTGGGAACCTTAGGGTTAAAAATGATGATGTAACACTTGATAATAAAAATGAACATATTATATTGTATAAACACTTAAAGTTTGGTAAAAGAACCTTTTTCATTATGTCTTATCCTATTTTATCACACTTGGTCTACTTGTATATAATTAGATATTTTTGAACACATTTTAGTGCACATTAGACTATATTTGGCCCTATTTCATCTAGATATCCTCATATGTTTTAAGCTTCAAGATCAAAGTTATCCACTTTACAATCATCCTCATCGATATTTTGAGTATTTATTATGCTTGTTACAAATTTGATGACACATTGATTTTACCCCATAAGGATTTAAGGGTTTACTGAATCCACCCCCTGTGCTTTTTTGGGTCCTTTTTCCTTGGCCTAATTTCATGAACCTTTGATTTTTATTATTGCATTTTTCCATGGTTAGCCATTACATGTATTGTCATAGAGAACCCTATAGATACAAATCATATTAACAAAACTAGAGGTTTCAAAGACATAATATGAATAAAATGGAGTAATTATTATTGATATTTCAAGGCCTTATTATAAAATTGATTTCTCCTAAAAATATGGAGTCAAGACTTACAATAATATCTTTCTCTAATCCCTATTCTTACTCCCACACCCTTATCTCTACAAGTTGTGCATTACAACTATTTTGCACACTCATGTATTATTTAAATATTAAATAATACTAATATTCTAATGTTCACATTATGAACATATTTTATCTAATAGTCACCCCCTTAGTGTGAACATGGGGTAAGCTTTATCTTGTACCTACTCATGTTTTACATGGTTTTCTTGGCTAACCAACAACCACTCTGTAGATGGTTTTCTAAGAGAACCAAAAACTCCAAAAAATGGTTTTTTAGTGGAACTACCAACCACTCTATAGATGGTTTTCTAAGAGAACCAATAAATCAAAAAAATGGTTTTCCATTTGAACCACCAACCACTCCATAACAACGTACATGTTTGCCCACTGATTTTTACAAAAGGTAACAATATAGAAAATTATGTTCCTAACTATGAATAGGGAAATAAATTTGTTCTTATTACCACACATGCAGAAATAAAAAGCATAAAAGATAGATGATCACCATTACAATAAAACAATCTCATTGTTGGTGACTAACAAGAGATGCTATTTGTCCTCCATCCTTCTTTTGTCTCCATCCTCCATGAGTCACTACTCAGTATAGGAAGTCTTCTTCATCTTCCTCCTTTTTAGGTTCTTCTTCAGTGCCCCCCTTAGCAATTACATTGGCCTCATCCATTTTAATCTTTCCTTTAATAATGTCCTTGGCATGAGTAATACAGAAAGAATATTTATGTCCTTTTTTCTTGAAATAAAAGAATTATAATTCATATTTGTTGTTTGAAAAATAATTATGCCTCTTTTTTACATAAAGGATAGTTTTTACTTCACTGTCTTCTTTTGTTCGTTTATCCTCAGTTAGGAGTGCAAATATCATACCTTCAAGTGATTGTGTTAACATTTGTTTGAGAGTAAACACCACATTACTATATTTTGGAGGTAGGCTATTTAATAATAATGATTTTGCATCTTCATCATCCAATTGAGCTTTAAATTCTATTAATTATCTCAGAAGAGACCTGATTTCATTAATGTGGCTTGACATTGTTACACTATCATTCATTCTCAATTTAAATAACTGTAATTTTAGTGTGAATTTAGCATTCACAGCCTTAACACCAAATGTTTGACTTAGTAGCTTGTATATATCTTTAGAATTATTTTCCAATTCAACATAATGCAACTTAGTATCAAATAAATCAAGTCTAAAAATGGATTTTGCTTTGTCATCCCTAGTTTTCCATTCAAGTAATTTTGTAGCATCAGTTGGTTCTTTTTCTTTTCCACTCACAATCCCCTAAAGGTTCTTGTTCATTAGTTGCATTTGTATTTTCACCTTCCATGTGTAAAAATCTAATCCATTGAACTTATCTAATGTAATTTCCATTATGGGTGTCAAACTTAGTCGAAAATGCACCCTTACAATATCACTCAACTTTTAATTTTGACAACAAAGGACTTATAGACTCTTTGGAAGTTTTTGACAATTTTGACTCTATGACATAAAAAAAAACTTATATATTATTCCAAATTTGAAGGACCATAATTAATATTAAATTAAAACTATTAAACTAACCTATACCAAGTGAAAATACAATATATCAGATATAAATAGTGAATCAAATGTTTGATGAACCCAGTGATAGAGGTACCTTTATTGTGCACATCTAAGGGTTGAAATTATAAAATGTGTGGTTTACATGCACTATCGATATTGATTTTGATACAAGAGTGATATTTTAATGGTGACCAAATCAAGTGTGGATCATGGTTGAAGCTTTCCAAAAGGATGTTGGGACTCATAATTATTGACAACATCCACATAAAGGATTACTGTTGAGATGAAGCTCCATGATAACATAATATTTGTGCTTAGACTAGGCGATGAATCATAAGGAGATTGACAAATGTGTGATAGTTAAAAAAAATAGCTGAGTCGATCCAAAAAATGCAAAATCCATATAATATAGTGTCATTGATGATAAATGTTCAAATTGATACTTATTATGGAGATCAAAGATGCCACCTATGAGAATTAGGTCTGATAGATTTGAACACATGATTTTGATGATGCATATATGAATCACATTAATGACCTAATTACTGCATCTCTAGTGACCATGACACTGTAGTCTTTAGACTTAAATTTCTCTTAAAATTTTCACAAGACTCTCATTATAACAGGGTTTGATACCACATATTACCCAAACTAGAGGTTGTAGAGACACAATATGAATAAAATGGAGTAATTCTTATTGATATTTCAAGGCCTTATTATATAATTGCTTTCTCCTATAAATATGGAGTCAAGACTTATGACAATATCTTTCTTTAATCCCTAGTCTTACTCCCATACCCTTATCTCTATGAGTTGTGCATTACAACTATTTTGCACACTCATGTATTATTTAAATATTAAATAATAATAATGTTCTAATGTTCACACTTTGAACATATTTTCCATAACAAAAGAATCCCTAGTCATTTGAACAAGTTTCGAAGAGATGTCAAAAAATTATAAGGGAATATTATCTATTCAATTTTGAGCCACACATTGATCATATTTATTGCTAAAATTTCCATGGAGATTTCACATTGAACCAACATTATTTATACACCATCTTCAAGTCTCGTGCCATCATCAAATTTTACAAAAAAGGGTATTGGAAAATATTCATGTAGTTACATTGATTTTAATGGGGAAAGAAGGTGGTGCCTTTCTCTCAATTACATTTCATTCACATACACAAGATAACTACATTGATTTTGATTCTAAGCATGTGAGATATATGGATACAACTCCTTAAGGGGTAGCCCAAGTCAACTAACCTTGCCCACACTTATTTTGTTGCTAATTTTGAGGGCTAGGTCAAGAATTTAAATGAAAAAAATCAGCGCTTTATTTACTTCATTTCTACACAATGATCACACAACGTTGGCATATGATATTACACTCATCCAAAAACTTTCAAAAATTGAAATCAAGTAGAGTATGAATTTGACATCTAGGTATAGATTCAATGGCAATAGGTGGTACAGATTCAATGACCTATTGAATATGACATGTATTAATTTTTAGTAGTGCTTATTCTAACCCTTTATAGTTACATAATTAAATTTCACATAGAGAAAAATAATCACTTGTATAACCTAGATCTAGACTCATATTTTATACATATAATTTTGGTGTATTAGATTCTAGCCTAATTTTTATTTTCACCATTCTTGCTAGTTTTAGTTATTTGATTGTTCCATTTTTCATGTTTTTAGTGTATGAGATAGGTCTGATTACTGCTTTAGATTGTTATATCATATATCTCCTTTATGCCACTATTTTAGCACTTTTCCTTGGTTAATTACACTTGTGCACTAAAAAATTAAAACATTTTGGTGAACCTATCTATTCTTCAAATACTTACACCTTATAATGTTCCCCTAGGATTTGATTTTTAATTTTACAATTTTAGATATGAATTTACATGTTATTTTAATTTGGATATAACCCTATCCTAGTTTTTCAATTTAAATTTAATATCTACTCCCCATATTTACATCATATTTTCAAATTTATATAAATGTAATCCTAACTATGATGCAACCTAGGGTTTCAAAACCTTCATTTCTTAGGGTCTAATTTCTCCCCTTTTTTTTCAATTTTTGATTTGCTTTAAGGGTTTCATTAAAACCCTCTCTTTGTGTGTGCCTTATCATTATGCTTCCTATTAGATTAAATCATGCTAGATTTATTTATTTTTGGTTCACTTTTCTATGGGTTTTTATGATTAGGCTTGTGTTTCTTCTCTTTTCTCATCGGTAGATTATATTTTCATATTTGTATCACTTATGAAATGGCATGGGGGGAGTGTTTAGTTTTTACATGTTCATAGGATTTGTCATATGGTTAGTATACAAATTATTATTAATGTTTTCATGTTTATCCTCACATTTATTATAGAATATTAACTTATGGATTGAGCCATGATAGTGTTGTTTATGATGTTTTAGGTGATAATACCCTTATACTTGATAGTTTTTATTTCCCTCCTTTTAGTAATGGCCCTTTAATTTTCTATTATGTGATGATTCATTATGAGGTAGATTTTTTAACAATTTAAAAGGGTAAGCTACATATTATTACTATTACTTCTCCTTCAAGGTGGGGTTAACCAAAACACCCCTCCTCAAGCCTCTAATCTCCCCCTCATGTCCAAGTGTATACACATAATATTTTTCACTTTGCCAATTACTAAAGATTTCTCTTGAAATAAATTATTAAGTGTTAATATCCCTAAGTTCATGCTTTAAAGGGTGCACTGAAAGGGGGTGGGAAGGCTTGTGGTGTTTTTTAAGAGATATTGATATTATATCATGATTAAACCTTTCTTATCATCAGTTTTGCTTCTTTAGATTGTTTTGCCAATTAATTCCTTCCATCCTATCTCATTTAATTATGCCAATTTTCATTATATTCTATGATATCACCTTGGTTGATAGCATCTATTTAGTGACTTTTCCCTTCCTTTACTATATTGAACAACCTGATGTACTCTTGAGCATGTCTTCTAAAATATGTATTATATTAGCTTGGATGATACCATTATCAAGTGACATATTTTAATTGTATTGACTTGGGTGATACCACTGACTTAGTGTTTAGAGTTGGTTTTGGGTATTGGATCAGTATTGATCCACATCCCTTCTCACGCCAAAAGCTCTGGAGTGATCTGGGTCCTCTTCCAGACCCCTATATGGCTAGCCACTGAAGCACTTGAGGTGATTCTTAGTCAAACATGTGGCATGCGATGATCACCTTAGTGGGGAGACGTATCCCTGAGAAGGGATGTGGATCATGCCCACCAAATTCCATGGGTCTTGACCTCGAGACCTAGCTCTGATACCAATAGAGGACTGGCCATCACACCAAAAACTTTAGAGTGATCTGGGTCCTCTTCTAGATCCCTATATGGCCAGCCAGGAAGCACTCGAGGTGATTCCCGATCAGACATGTGGCATGTAATGATTGCCTTAGTGGGGAGACATATCCCTAAGAAGGGATGTGGATCATGCCCACTAGCTTATGTGGGTCTCAACCTTGAGACCTAACTCTGATACCAATAGAAGGACTGGTCATCATGCCAAAAGCTCCAAAGTGAACTGGGTCCTCTTTTAGATCCCTATATGGCCAACCACCGTAGCAACTAAGGTGATTCCTAGTCAGACATGTGGCAAGCATTGACCAACTCTGGAGGTGTATCACTGAGAAGGGATGTGGATCATGCCCACTAGCTTCTAGGGGTCTCAACCTTGAGACCTAGCTTTGATACCATAAAAGGATTGGCCGTCATGCCAAAAGATCTAGAGTGAGCTGGGTCCTCTTCAAAATCCCTATATGGCTACCCACCATAGCATAATAGGCAAACTCAGTTGGACACATGGCGGTAGTGATTATCCCTGAGGAGGGATGTATCCTTGAGAAGGGATGTGGATCATGCCCACCAGCTTCCATGGGTCTCAACCCTAAGACCTAGCTCTGATACCAATAGAGGATTGGCCATCATGCCAAAAGCTCCAGAGTGATCTAGGTCCTCTTTCAGACCCCTATATGGCTAGCCACCAAAGCACCCAAGGTGATTCCTGGTCAAACACGTGGCATGCGATGATCACCTCAGTGTGGAGATGTATCCCTGAGAAGGGATGTGGATCATGCCCACCAACTTCCATGGGTCTCAACCTCAAGACCTAGCTCTAAAACCGATAGAAGGATTGGCCACCATGCCAAAAGCTTTAGAGTGATCTGGGTCCTTTTCCAGACCCCTATATGGCCAGCCACTGAAGCACTCGAGGTGAACCCAATCAGACACGTGGCAGTAGTGATTATCCCTGAGGAGGGATGTATCCCTGAGAAGGGATGTGGATCATGTATATATAGGGATCATATTTCATTCTAACAATATCATATACACTATTCACTTTGATTTTGCTCATAGTTATAGCCTAAGTCATATTTGGATGAATTAGGTCTACGACCTTATCTTGAAGAAGCTTTTCTTGTGGTAGTCCTTGGATATTCAATAGGAGGAGTCATTAGAAGTCCCTAGATGAGGATATCTTAGGTATTTTACCAATAATTTATTGTCTTAAACCCACAACATTTATTGCAAATATCCACTTGATCTAAGGGGGAGATTAATGTTCGATGGTTCACTCCAAGGTAAATATCTATAACCCTATACTCTTGTTTATTTACTTAGTAAATTAGATGTTTCTTGTTGTTAAGTGAATGAATGTGTGTTTATCCTTATTTGGGTTATCTCTACACATAATACTGGTGTGAATATAAGATTTCTTAAACTTTCCATAGTCCACTTTAGTTTGCCTAGTCCCCCATTTTTTATCATGAAACCTTACCAATTACAACCAATATAGCCCTTCCCCTTTAGTTTAGTTTACTTTCATACCTACAACCTTTTACTTTAATTGCATAACTACTTACATTTCTTCCTTGAAATTAATTACTTTCATAATAAGTAAAGTGAGAGTTACATATTTATGTCATAGGATTAGGATTTGGACTCTTCCTCTTGATGTATAGTTTATACATTACCCTCTGCTATATCTATGTATTTCATTGGTCATTACCCAAACACGATAAGTATCATAGGATTTATTTAATCAACCTTATCTAAGTTTGAGTCTATTAAGATAGGATAATTGTAGGAAAATAATATCTCGTACATGCACTCTGGTGAACTTGATGTGAATCTTAATCTTACATTCATTCTTTCAGCAAACTATATTGGCATCCTAATATAATCATATTCTAGTTTTTATCTTCATAGAATTACATCGACCAACTTGATAAGATTTTATTCCTATTTACAAATGGGATTAGCCAACCTGAGTCTATTTTATGTTGGCATAGACTATATCATCTAGCCCCATATAGTTATGCTCTATGTTTGCAACCATACTGACTATCCCAATATAGTTTTATTTGTTTCATTTAAACATAATTTAAATTCTAATTGCATCATCCATTTTGATACCATTTTATACCTATTTATTTTGATTCATTAAATGATTTATGTTAATTTTTGACATTGACTTTCAAACCTTATTTTATATTTGTTTTGTTTTTATTTAGAAATTGTGTTTTAGTATTTTTTAAAAATACATAGAGAGATATATTTTTTGGCTAATGAGTGACCTATTTTATTGGTACCATGAAGTGATGGACATTATCCCAATACACAGGCCATAGATAATGTTATAAATAAACTTTAATTTCCATATACCTCATGGTATATTGGAAAATCCTAATATTCACTTTTTATTTAACCTTAGGAAACCAACCATATATTTGATTTTGTGGTGCATCTAAGAGGAGCATATCACCTAGGTAAGTTACTCTCACCATATCCTCAGAAATAGGGTTAGTGGGATACATGCATGGTTTAACATTTATAATTAGTGCCATAAAACATGAGTCAAAAGTAGTCAATGAAAAAGTAATTATATTTAAGAGCCCACACTATCAATCAAATCCTTTTAATATATCTACCTAATCTTATTTATAAAAGTTAGTTAGATTTAAGTTTTTTCCTAAATTGATTGTTATATTGCAGGTTGTATCAACCTACTCGATACCATTATGTGATGTGTCATAAATGCATTGACCAACATGATATAATTATCTATATGTTCTAACTACATCAACAAGACAAATACAACTACCTATGTTAGTCTCATTGATTACATTAGCTACACTGATATTGACTAATATTTATCATCGTCCAACCAATTGTATCGACTAACTCGATATAATTTCTTTTTGTTAGCTTGACTACATCAGATAGCCTAATAAAATTTTACTTACCCAATATTCATCTTATTTCATCTACCAATATGATACAATCAGTTTTTAAAAACCAATAGTTACCCCACTTTTCTCCCTACATTACATTGGCCAACCTGATACAATCATTTTTCCCAGACCCAAAAACTAACTACATTAGCTGGCCCGATACCATTTATTTTATGTAGTTATTCACTTTTTCCTATCAAATCTACAACCTATTTAGCATCATGATGTCAACCCTTAAGATATTTATTTCCAACCTCAACACTTTAGATTCTACATGGGTTGTTCCTTTATTCCCACCTTGTCCACCATTGAAGATAATTATTCATGGTGCATGTTTTCCCAAAATCACTCTAGATATATTGAATGTAATATAGTTGAAATAAATTGAGTTAAAGATATAGATGATTCAAAACTCTTTAAGAATATTGATGATAACATTGTTTACACTCCAAACAAGAATGGTGGTCTTCATACGCTTCCTTCATCTTCTATGATAATTGGGGCAATTAACATTAGGAATCCACTTCCCACTTTTAATGTTGAAAATCCCTTCTTAATATTTATAATCAAAATCCACCTTTAGATATAACTCAATTCCTTACATGAATGTTCCCACAAATAAACCTTATGCAAGCTTATAATAACTCTCAAATATTCCAAATGTAAAACCACATTTTACAAATGGCTAGCCAACCTCAAGTCATCATTACTCAACTAAATCATATGTTTATTCATTCTTTTAGAGATTCCAATGGGAATATTGTCCCTCAACCTCCTATGCTTAAACAAATGCTTCATCATATTCATAATGAACCTTTAACTCCCTACATTGTGTCCATATAAATATGAAATATCTCTCTAACTATCATATATGATGAGACTAAATATCCTTTTTTAATTTCTTACAACCTTTGGAAACCTATGAAAGGAATGAATTCAAACTATTTCCTTTTTTACCACTAATCTCCTAGCCAAAACCTTTGCTAAATATACACTTGAATGGTACAATCAACTTCCTAAGCATTCCATTACACAACTAAATGATTTAATTAATGTTCTATTTAAGGAATTCCAACATAAAAATCTCTATAAAAATAACATTAACCATTTCATCAATGATAAAAAACTTCCTAATGAATATACTCACACTTTCATCAAACTAAGGAAGTATTTATCTCATAAAGAAGACCATAACATGAGTGATGATAATATTTTCAAACTCTTTGTTACTATTCTTAAATATCCTCTTCAATACAAGGTTAATATCTTCTCTCCTCAAAACTTAGATGAGGCATTCAATCAAGAAAAAAGGTGAGAATTACTTAAAACTCAATTTGAACCTTCTTAAATTCCTAAATCTTTCCAAATAACCAATACCATCATCAATACAATCCTCAAACCAAAGCAAGATTATCTAAATTAGATAACCAACTTCCATCCCATCCACCATTAAGTGTGTAGGAAATAAAAAAGTTATTATCTCCTTCTAAACCTTTTTTTATACTGATATTACCTCTGCACCATGTTATGATCCTCATAATTTTTGTTGGTTCCATGCCAACATTGGTCACTCTTATGAAACATGTCGTAACCTTCAAAAAATTGTAGTCGCCATCTTGTTTGGAGAAAAATTTAATCATGATGCTCTCATTAAAGAGTGCCATAATGAACATATTAAGGCTTCTCAAAATAAATTTTATAATTCAAAATATATAAACATAAAATCTCAAAAATCCTCTCAATCGTTGGATCTCAATAAATAACACAGCAACAAACATGTTTATGTTATTGATGTCTACAATGAACACTATTATACTAATTTCAAATATGTGAATGTGAAAAATGTCAACTAACATTATAATCCTAATAAAAAATATCCTATCACCAAAACTAATAAGCCTTCTGCCTAAGAACAAATTATTAATGATACTACTACCAATACTACTTCATCTTTAGATCTGAAAACTAGTGCGATCATATAAATTTGATAATAGAGAGGAGGTTGGTCTTATGTTAGTCCATAAACCAATGAAATGAACACACTAACATGATAACATCTCTAAGCCTAGATCATAGGGGGAGATTAATAAACAAAACCAAATGAAAATCACAACTAAAATGTAAAAGATAAATAATATCTTACCTTCCTTAAAAGATCCAAATGATTTGTTGTGTGGTTTGCTTGATTTGTGCTCAAAGAGTCTTTGAAAATGGAATTTTATTTGATCCTTCTCTCCTTGACACCATTGTGACTTGTGGTGGCTTATGATTGTGATGGCTTGGCTCAATATTTGGGCATTATAACATTATGATATGAATCTTATAATAAAACTTGCATTATAACTCTACAATTTCTAAGCTCTCTTTTCAATAGGCAATGGCTTGTATTTATAGGCTTATGAATAACCCCAACTCAAGGTGAGTTAAGGTGTATTTTAAACATGGAATGGGTTCAAAACTAACCTAAATGAGTCAATTAACCTTAGTAGAGTTAAAAGGTGTCAATAAATAATGATTTTCAATGAATAGGCATGAGTGAAATATTTTGAGATATTTGCAAAGGTTTGATAACTCACAAAAGGTAATCATGAAAAGCTACAATATTTCATATTTTTGAATTTCATTTTTTAGTAATTCATTAATTCCACATGGATAATTCAACTAGGAATTTAATTTGGTTTATCTTATTAATTAATTTTGATTAGCCATTTAGAATTTGTAATATTTGATTTATGTGTACACTTGCCCCACTTAATAAGTCTATAGGCCAAATTACTTGTTGTGATGCCACATGATGTTTAGAGATGAATCCATAAGAGGTTATAATTGATTACGATAAGATTCCTCAATTAGGGATGTCTCAACTTGATTCTGAGCTTTGACAAATTATGCACAAGTAAATTTGGGACGTTCAGTGGTTCCTAGGCTTAATTTGCAAAGGTTGGTAGGAATCAATCTGAAGTCTGATCAAAGGCCATTGCTGGCCAGTTTTAGGTGTTTATAGTTTACCCTTATTTGGAAAGGCATTGTAAGCTGTAAGCATAATAAGGTATTTTTAAAGAATGAAAATGTCTTGTATGATTATGACTTCAACGATAATGGATAAACTATAGGTGCAACATTGAGGGAACAATTAGCAAAGGAGTTAGCAATCGGTCCCTTAAAGGAAGGAAACAAGTGGACCAAAAAGATGAAATGGGATAAAAGGGATTGATTTGCCCATAGGTGGTTATAATTAGTGGCATATAGAGCTACCCTAGTTAGGGCAGGTAAACAAGATGATTTGCATATAGGAGGTTATAATCATTGGCATAGGTGGGATGTAAAAATTAATGATTTGCCTATAGGAGGTTATAATCATTGGCATAGGTGGGATGCAAAAATTAATGATTTGCCCAAAGGTAGTTATAATCATTGAAAAAGGCTTAGGATAACAAGAAACTGATTTGCCCAAAGGTAGTTATAATCATGAAAGGGAAAAAATGATTTTCCCATATGTGGTTAGAATCATTGGTAGGATAAAAACATGCTCCAGTTGGGCAGATAGAGATAATGGTTTTTTGAAAGGTGGTTATAAGAATTGCCACAATTAAAACATGCCCCAAATGGGTGGAAGAAAGAAAATGATTTTTGATAAGGCAGTTATAATCATCAACCTTCAAATGTATGGAAACACAATGATTTACCCAAAGGTAGTTAGAATCATTAGTAATGTAAGTGGGATAGTATACAATGATTTGACCAGAGGTAGTTATAATCATTGGTAGCCTGATTATGGAAAATATGATATGGAAGATGATGGAAAATTGGTAAAGAGGTGAAAGGTGAATTTGGGCAACCTACGAGTAGGAAGATGTTTTTTCTAAACTAGAAAGGGAGGAAATTATTTCATTGTTTAATTACTATGTATGGGATATGATTTGGATTAGGCTAGGAATATTATTGGTGTCCAGGAGATATATCATTGCTTCAATGCCATGTAGACTCTCAAAGCTGATTTTTGTTGTAGTATGATGATAGGCATCATGATAGAACACCATGATAACTTAGCTGACATATGTATAAGGACTAACATGCAATCTAATACTCAATTAAAAATAATGTACCAGTGACAAAAACCATGATGATAATGTTGATGCATGAATATGGATGGATTCTATAATAATGTGCAAGGGATCAGCCAATGAATGTACATAGACTAAATCAAGACCCAATAAGAAATCAAATAAATAGGAAAATAAGTAAATAAATAAACAAAACACTTAAGAAAATAAAGAAAAATAAAATAAAAAGACTTGAAACAAAAATAAATCATGGTTAATCACAATGTTAGTATAAACAACATGACATAAATAAGATGATGAACATTATTGCTAGACAATAAGAGACAACGTAACAAATAAACAACATGGGGGGAATAGAAGAAAAGGAAGGGGTGGCCAAGCTATCTCTAGATGAACTAGGCAAGCAAATACTTCCTACATGGTCCCATGGATGTAATATCCAATAAAAATTTTAGGCCAAATATAGTTCTCCCAAGAAATGGGATAGAAGAAAATGATGATTGAGAAAAATATGATTGTGTGATAGAAGAATGTGGGAATGGTCTTGTAAAATGGCAAGAGAATGGGACAAGGGGATAATAAGGATGGGAAAACTAAATGACAAGTGGTTTCTTATGACTTAGTGAGGGTTCCCATAATCTTTAAGGTAAATAAGTGGTCAATGTTTTTTGATTTTCTAAAGCGATTTTACAAATGTTTTTAGAATTTTCTAGGTATCTCAATTCAATAGAGAATGATGGGATACTAAATGGTCAAAGATCACAAAATGGAGAGATCATTCAACCTAAAGAGTGCTCTTGAAATGATGAGAGCATGGCTTAGGTTACTGCAAAATGATGAGAGCAAGGCTTAGGTTGCTTACAAAATGGTAAGAGTGTGTCTTAGGGGTGACTGAACTGATTTCAATGTGAATCGAGTACTACCTACATAGTCACAAAACAGGACCTCAAGTCACTATATTTCTAACTTATAATGGAATAATCTAGCTAGTGTAACAACCAATTTAAATAAAATAGGTATAGTTAGCAAAATGACACAGTACGACATAGGGATGACAAGGTAATACTTCAAGGCATGATAAACAAGTGTTGCCCCTAATTTGCCCATAGGCGATTATAATTAGGAAATAATGACATAGGTCAATGATACTAATTTTCTCATAGGTGGTTATAAGTAGTAACACAACTATGAAACACTGATTTACCCAAAGGTGATTATAATCATGAACACTTGGTATATAATGGAATAAGAAATAAATGATGCAACTGCCAAACCACTGTCATATCGATCCAAAAATATGACCTCTATCTAAAATGATGGAAATAATTGCTAAAACTTGATCCAAATCTTCATGCTAAAAGTGGCCATGGAAGCAAGGTCAATGGGTTGGGTAGGGATGGTGAAATTAACTCAATTGATAGAAAAGGTATGGTGGAATGAAATGGAAGAATGAGAAAGTGATAGAATGGTATGGTACAAAAAAGAAAGTTGATATTATGTTACAAGTAAAATATGCCTCATAGACAATAGACCAAGTCACTCGAGTAAAGTAACACTTGAGGTGTTTAATGTTCATCGGATCATCAAGTTCATCCCCGTCTAATGTAGTAAGCTTGTATGCTCTAGCACCATAGTTTTCTATAATGATGAAAGGACCTATCTAGTTAGGTTTGAACTTGCCATTGTGTTTCTTCTCAACCATGGTATTCTATTAGTTTTATTTTAAAAAAAGATCACTAAGCTCAAATTATCTATGTCTAATACACTGATTATAGTGGACATGAATTTGATTCTGGTATGATTGAAGATTATTGATTGTGGCTATGCATTTATCATCAAGTAACTCTAGCTCTTGCAAGTGAACTACTCGATAGTCTTCCTCATTCATGACATGATTCAAAGAGATACACAAAGAAGGCAACTTGAGCTCAATGGGAAGAATAGATTTGGTGCCATAAATAAGTGAATATGGAGTGGCTCCTGTTGGAGTATGGTGATTGGTACATTATTCCTAGAGGGCACATAATATTTGGAGGTGCCAATCATAGTTGACATCATTAGAAATATTTTTAAGGATGTTGACAATGGTTTTTTTAGATGCTTCTACCTAGTCATTACCTTGTAGGTAATAAATGGTACAAAAGTGTTGAATAATCATGTACTCAAAACATAATGATTTGACATCCTTATTTTTGAATGATCTGCCATTATCAAATATAATGTTGGAGGGGATACCATAATGGCAAATGAGATGGTTGAATATGAATTTAGAAATTTTCTTTTCAGTCATATAAGTGAGGGGTATAGCTTCAACCCACTTAGTGAAATATTCTATGGTGATAAGGATATGTTTATAGCCATTAGATGAGGTGGGGTTTATCTTCCCAATGAGATTGAGGCCAAATGTAGTAAATGACTATGGTGTAAGCATTGGTTTCAAAGTCTTGGCTAGGGCATAAATTAAATTGGCATACCATTGACATTTATCACACCTTTTGACATACATAACTACATCTACATCTATCATTAGCCAATAGTACCTAGTACATAGGAGATTTTTGGAAAAGATGGCCCTAATTATGTTGGATCCACATAATCCTTCATGAACTTCCCATAATGCTAATGTAGATTCTACTGAAGTTAAATAATGAAGCAAAGTTCCATCAAAATTGTAGTAGTAAAGGGTTGATTTGAGTATGGTATAACATGTGGCATGGTGGATAAATGACTTGGATTGTTTGTGGGATAAGTCTAGTGGTATAATTTGGTCATGAAGATAGGCATATAGGTCAGAATACCAGATAGCAATGGGACCTATAATATCATAGATGATTGTGATGGTTGAAGGTTCATGGGCTGGTAATAGCAAATTTTCAATGAGAAATTAGTATTTTTTGGTTGTGTTTATATGTCAAATCAAAGATCTAATGGTGGCCATGGCATCTAATATTCTATTACTAGCCCTTGGTATATGATCAAACTATACATCATCAATTTGTTATTTGAGAGTGTCAACCATGGCCTTGTACAACACTAGCTTGTCATCCTTGGTCTGAAAATGGTTGGTAACTTAATTGATGATTAACTGAGAATCACCATAAACATTTAGATGTTGTATGTTCCATTGTACTTATTTTCAAATCTATATAACAAGTGATACATATTTGGCCATGTTATTGGTATAAGGAAAGCTGGTCTAGAATGACTTAGGGATTAGATCCCCTTATGGTGTAATGACTAAAGGCCTACCCTCAATCCATGTGCTGTGAATGATCCATCAAAATACAATTTTTAGTGCTACTCTTCAAGAGGTGTTTTAATGATGGTCATAATGGATACATCTAAGAATTGGAATGTTAATTGTTTTGTATTTACAAGGGGTGCTTTGAAAAGTTGATTTGCAAAAACTTATCCCTTGATGGATTTTTGGTTGACATATTCTATCTCAAACTCACTTAATAGCATGATTCATTTGGCCATGTGACATTGTAAATCTATTTTAGATAGTATATACTTGATCAGATCTACTTTGGAAATGACCATGGTCTTGTTCAACATGTAATGACATAGTTTCTGACCTATGAAGACCATAACTAAACAAGATTTTTTGATGGGCATATAATTGTGCTCATATGTGACTAGTGTAAAGCTTAAATAGTACATGACATACTCCTTTACATTATCATCATGTTGAGCTAGAATCACCCCTAGGGCTTTATCTATGAATGATAGGTATAGTAAAAATGGCTTTCATGTCATTAGAGGCAATAAAATAGGCAGATTTACTAGATAGTCCTTTATTTGTTGAAAAGCTTTTCGGCATTTGTCATCCCAATGAAATGTCACACCCTTCTTCAGTAGATATGTAAATGTATGGCACTTATCTACCAACTGAGATATGAATCATATGATGGATTAGATCTTGCCTTGAAAACTATAGAGCTGCTTCAAATTGGTTGGTGGTGCCATGTTTTTAATGGCTCATACTTTGGATGGATCTACTTCAATGCCTCTACAAGATACAATGAAGCCAAAAAATTTACCTGAAGTAAAACCAAAAACACACTTTTTAGGATTGAGCTTGAATTTTTATTCATGTAGTCACTCAAATATCCTTCATATTGTTGCTAGATGATTGGCCCTAGTCTTTGATTTACCTACTATGTCATTGATGTAGTCTTCGACAATGTCATGCATCATATCATGAAATATGATGGTCATGGCTCTTTGGTAGGTGGCCCAAACATTTTAGAGACCAAATGGTATAACTTGATAATAGAATGTTCCCCATAGAGTGGTGAATGCTATTTTATGTTGGTCTTTTAGTGTAATCCAGATCTAGTTGTAGCCTGAAAATCCATCCATTAGTGAAAGCATTTCATAACTTGTTGTGTAGTCAACTATCATGTCAATGTTTGATAGAGGAAAGTCATCCTTGGGGTAGGCCTTATTTATGTCTATTAAATTAATACATATTCTGATTTGTTCTAACTTATTGCTAACTAGCATGACATTCAAGATCCACATTGAGTAGTTGATCAATCGAATACATCTCACTTCTAATAGATTTTCCAACTTTGTTTTTACTAATACAAAAATATGAGGATGCATCTTGTGCAATTTTTGTTTTACAAGTTTGACATGAGGATGTACCAAAAGATGGTGTACAACCAAGATGGGGTTCAAATAAGGTATGTCAAAGTAGGCCCATGAAAATATAGCAACAAATTCCCTCAAAAGGGCTATAAAGACTTCACATTCCTCCTCAGTGAGGGAGGTGCGTAATTTGATCCATTTTGGTTCATCTGAAGTCTCAATGTTAACTTCTATAGTGTCTTCCATAAAAAGGGTCAAATCATCTTATAGAATGGTCAACAAAGATTTGAATTGGACTACAATGTTAGAGTCCTTGGTTAGGACTGGCTCTTCAAGTTCTCCTAGGCACGATGAATCAAAATCCCCCAATGGTAGGGATGCCCATGTCATAAATAATATTATAAAATATTGGATGCTTTGATCAAAATCTTGATATTCTTCAATATTGAACTCAAAATCGTAGAAAAGTTTGTCATTGGTGGTCTCTTGAGTTATGTTTGAATAAGGTTAAACATCCCCATCTAATGATGATTGAAACAAGTTTTCACCACTAGAGTGGCCTTTCTCTTTACTATTTCCATGGTTTGAAAGCACCTCAAAGAGTTTTTCACTTTGGGACCTCAATGTTTTATTTAATTTTTTATGAATAAGGGTGTTCATGTATTTTCCAAAATAGGTTGTAGGATCTAGTTTGATTGAGAACCCTTGTTTATGGTCTTCCAACAAAACATTGTCTCTTAGGCCTAAAAAATCATAGAAAGTCTCATCATTCTAAAACTCATTGACCAACACTTTTGATTCTTATTGGCCCTAGTCTATCAATTAAGGGTAATATAAAAGAAGTGGATTATAGTGAATAAATTGTTAAAAGGTACAAATGGCATTAGTGTCAAGAAAATTGGTATTGACTAGGTCATCAAAAGGGCTATGATCATATTGTGTTTCACTGTCAGTATCCTCATCACTAGTCATTGAAATTAGAACACAAATAAGGTACATGGGGTCAATCTCAAGCAATTTAAATATGAGTCTATAGGTTCTTTTATACCGAGTATCATAAATTAGCTCAAGCAGACCCTGTTGATTTAGCCTAAGGCCTCCTCTTTCATAGGCATGCTTCTTCATGATTTTGTTTGAAATGGGATACTTGGAATTTTGGTAATATTAAACCAATTTCTCATTATACAACCAAAATTAATCATCTACAAGTGGGTCTTATGTTAGGACTTGTTCCAAAGTCTTAACGTTAGGTTAGATTTTTGGTAGATAATTAATAATTATTGTAAATGGGGCATGCATCTTTTAGTAAAGACACCCCCATAAAATAAACTTACTTAGTTTAATTATTAGGTATTTTTAATGTTTTATATTTATTAATTAGAATTGCTTTACGGGTTGTTTTCCCATATTTAGTTGGTTATAGGATTAGTTATTTTTACCGGTCATTGGTAAAAACTATATAAATCCATGTTTGCATTGTAAAAGGGTTAACAGAGTAAAGGCACCCTTATGTACTTTATTTTTTTGAACTATTAATAAAATACTTGTGCACTCACACTAAGCGGGGACAAGGTTCAACCTATTTTGATTCTAGAGTTATCAGTGGTATCAGAGCATGGTTATTTTAGGAGCACGGTGAATTCGAAGAAGCAAGGTGAAAAATCAATTCACGTGATATCTTTTGGCATGAAATAAGGTATGCCATATAGTCTTGGTTTAAATATTTAGAAAAATTATTAAATTATTTTAATTTTTCAAATATTCTTTATATTTAAACCTGTATATTTCCATATACCACAGTCTGATATTTTTTGATCATTCATACTCTATTTTCCTGTGTTAAACCTCCTCATTTGGCATAAAAAATGAATTTTTATCATTTAATGTTATTAAATTCATTATTTTTGGGCCAAAACCAGATTTGTATAGCCTATTTATTTGAGAAAAACATCTGAATATTTTCATTCATGGTTGCCATTGTGATTTGCATTCATTTCAGCTCTTTTTAAATCCAAAACATCTGCAAACCCTGATCAAATGGCATTAAAACCTCTATTTTTTGCATTTTAAATGAAAAATCTAGAAAAATCTGAGTTGTACGGCCTGTTGTACGGCCTTCCAATGCCCAACTTCATTTTCAACTCATTCCCTGCATAAAATACTTTGAAAATTTACCATAACTCAGTCAAAATTTGTTTTAGCATGCCTGTACAGATTTGTATGGCCTGTAGGTGAGAGAACAGGTAAAAAATTAATTCCCAGAGCTGCCATGGCGCCCCAAGGAAGAATGGTGCTGGAATAAAATTCAGATTTTTTTTTTTAATGTTTCTAAAGTTTTGTTTCAAATATTTGCCTTAGTGGGTCCCATAGGAGGAAGATTGGAAGAGAGGCTGTAAAAAGGGGAAAAATTTGAATTTATTTACTCATATGTAATTTTTTTTCCCTCATACACAAAGTCTGGAATAAGTATAAATTTCTGAGTGCAATGTTTTGCAAATGCTCTTAGAGCAATTGGTTAAGCTTATTTTGTTAAAAGCTTGCAAAGGAGGAGGTCAAGGGTTCAAATCCCTTCTTTTTGGAGAAAGTTATTTTTGCCTTGGAATATGCTTTTAAAAAAAATAATATTCCCTTTTTTAAATCAGAATATTTTAAAACACATACTTATTGTATTGTGTTATTTAATTTTTGAGAAAGGGGCGGAATTCAATCATTTTTCTTTTGCATTGTTGTGGTGAGATAAGGGTGTAATTGGTGGAATAAGGTTGTAATTTAGTGAAATAAGGGTGTAATCATTGATTTTTGGTGTGGTTAAGTGCAAAACCCATCAAAAGTATTTGTTTTTTTCTTTTACGCTCTATGCGGAGGTTAAGTGCAAAACCCTGTAGAAGCAATGTCTTGTGCAGTGAGTGTGATATTTGTTTCATTTCTTTTGCATTTTGTCGCACGTTTCTCTACTGCACTTACTTTCAGTTCAAAATTTTGAAAATTCAAAATTTGCTTTCAGATGGTGATAGATTAACAATTTCCAATTATTCAGATTGGAAATGATTGATGGAGGCTTCACTAGTGTTTAATGAGTTATGGGATATTGTTAAGAATGAAAATCCCACATTGCCAACAGAGCAGGCTAAATTAGATATTTTCAATTTGCATTATTCTAAGGCCTTAGCTCTCATTAAATGTTGTTGTACTCATGATACGTATGTTCATATTGAAAATTCTCCTCATAGTTACACTGCATGGAAAATATTGTCAGATTTGTACGATAAGAAACCTAAGCATAAGAAGATAGATATTCATATGCAGTTGTTTACTTTGTCATTAGATGAAGATGGGGATATGGGAGAATATATGTCTAAGTTGAAAAATATCACTACTGAGTACACTAAGGCTGGTTTTGGAAAACTAGATGATGACCTCATAGTTACTACTGCTTTGAAAGGACTACCAGGGTCCTATAGGAATTTTGTTGAAATGTTGCATGTCTCTGACAAGATCATAGGCATCACCTTTGATAAGTTGGCTGAGTTGTTCATCCAACATGACCTCTCTCTACCCAAGAAATCCAAGAAAACCAAAGAAGCCCATGTTTTAGAGTCAAAGCCTAGTTCATCTTCATCTGGGCATCAAAACAATAGAGGAAATAGTTATGGAGGGGGTCAAGGTTACAGAGGAGGCAGATATCAAAACAGAGGTAGGGGTCATTCAAATAATCAACAATCTAATCAATCACATTCACGTGAAACAAGTGATTGAGGACATGGTCACAATTCATATAGGGGCAGATGTCGAGGTAGATCAGACATTCAATGTCATAGATGTCAAAAATTTGGTCACATTGCCTCACAATGTAGGATTCCTTTTGATAAAATTTAGAGGCCACAAAAAGTGACTAAAACTAACTCTGCTCAGTATGCTGATCATGACTATGATGAATCTAGTAATGTTGCCCATGAATTTGCATTTACTACTTTGGGGCGCAATGATTATATTGAATATGAGGCTAGAGATGAGCTCACAGATGTATGGGTTTTAGACACAGGAGCAACCAAACACCTGACATTTAGGAGAGATTTCTTTTGGTCTTATAAGGAAGCTTCTCTCTCTCATGTTGCCTTAGCAGATAAGTCTATGCATACACCACTAGGACGTGGTTCTATTCGAATTCTTCTTCCTAATGGGTCTATAAAATACTTGGAGGATGTTTGGTATGTTCCCACATTGAAGAAACACTTACTTTCTTTGGTAACTATTTGAAAGAAAGGTTATCAAATTGTGCTTGAAAATGGGCTCATTTACATCAATTCAGTGAAGGATAATTATAAAATAATGTATACAGGATATGAAGATGGAAACTTGGTTAGATTGCAATGTAAGGTGCTTCCTCCCAATATAGAACTTGCAGCAGTTGTTGACACAGGTACAAGTACTATGTCTACACAACGGTTATGGCATCTCCACTATGGACATTTGAATATCCACTCTTTAGTGGATTTGCATAGATATGGTATGGTGAATGGGTTGCCCACTTTTCACAAAGATAGTATTCTTTGTGAGTCATGTGTTTTGGGCAAACAAAATCAAGAAAAATTTCCTAAACAGTCATCTTGGAGAGCTAACAGATGTTTACAGTTAGTTCATAGTGATGTATGTGACATGAAAAAGTATCCATTGGTGGGTGTAGATACTTTGTCTTGTTTATTGATGACTTTTCTAGGATGACTTGGGTATTCTTTATGAAAAACAAATCTGAAGTTTTTGCTAAGTTTGTTGATTGGTTACACTTAGTCGAAAAAGAAACAGGTTCACATTTGGCCACTCTTCGTTCAGATAATGGAGGTGAGTATACCTCTAATGAATTTTTAGACTATTGTCGAGATCATGGAATTCATTGACAATATAGTAATGCTTATACTCCACAATAAAATGGAGTATCTGGACGAATGAATAGAACTTTAGAGTGCACAACACGTGCCATGTTGCACTATAAACAACTTGATGATAAATTTTGGGCTGAAGCTATTGGTACTGCAATGTATTTGAGAAACAAATCCCCCACAGTTGCACTTTTGGGACAAACTCCATATAAGGCATGGTATGGGTTTAAACCCAAAGTTAAACACTTGAAAGTGTTTGGATGTCTTTGTTTTGCTTTGGTTCCTATTAAACACAGAACTAAATTGGAACCATGAAGTCAAAAATGCATCTTTCTTGGTTATTCTGAAGATAAAAAGGGTTTTCATTTGCTTGCACAGGATTCAGGGAAATTCATTGTGAGTCGAGATGTAATATTTGATGAGTTTGGGACTATGAACACTGGAGAGATTGATTCTCAACTTGATAGATTAGAAAGGAAAAATACAAAAAGAGATAAGGGTTTGAATAATGGGGATAACTCTTCAAAGTTATGGTATGAGACTCAAATTCCTTCACTTTCCTCTCCTTCATCTACAAGTTCACAGGTTGAAGACTTAGAAATTGTTGAAAATTCTCTAAGTCCCCCATCGAATATTGCACCTAATGAGAATTCTAGAGTCCCTAATTTGAATAATTTGTCTAAGTATCCAAAATGGGCTCAAAGTACTTTTTCTGACTTGACAGTAGATGAAGTTGGTTTAACAGGGCCCAAGAATTCTCAAAAACCGGTGAACTATGCTATGGTTGTTACTACTTCTTCCACTAAGCCATCCACTTTTGAGGAGGCATCTACTAAACATGTTTGGCAACAAGTAATGAAATGTGAGTATGATTCCATACTTAACAATAATACATGGGTTTTAGTTGATCCTCCTCCACATGTTAAACCCATCGGATGTAAATGGGTTTATAGGACTAAGTATAAATCAGATGGTTCCATTGATAAACATAAGGCACAACTTGTTGCCAAAGGATATGCGCAACAAGAAGGTATTGACTATGAGGAAACATTTGCACTAACTTCCAAATGGCACACTATTCGTATGGTACTTGCCTTAGCAGCACAAAATGGTTGGAAAGTAAATCAGTTGGATGTTAAAAGTGCTTTTTTAAATGGTGATTTACAGGAAGAAGTCTATATGAAACAACCTCAGGGTTTTGAACAGGTGGGTGTTGAACACAAAGTGTGTAAATTGACAAAAGCTTTGTATGGGCTCAAACAGGCACCCAGGGCTTGGTATGAGAAAATGGATTCATACTTGAAATCCATTGGTTTTCATCGCAGTGAATCAGATGATACTCTCTATTTTTGAGTGCAGGGTAAGAAAATGGTGATACTAGTTCTCTATGTTGATGACTTGTTTATTACAGGTAATGATGAAAACCATAACAAGTCTGTGAAGAAGGAATTAAAAGATGGGTTTGAGATGACAGATCTTGGACTTCTTCACTACTATCTAGGCATAGAGGTAAATCAGAAAGAGCATAGTATTTTCATTTCACAAACTAAGTATATTTTTGAGTTATTAGAGATCAGTAACTCCCTCACTCCCATGGAAAGTAACTTGAAATTGTCTAAGGATGCTAGCAGTGCCTTTTTTGATGGCACCACATATAGACAATTGGTGGGAGGTTTGATATACTTGATGACTACCAAGCCCAATATTTCATTTTTAGTTGGAATTTTATCTAGGTTTATGCATGAGCCTAGAGAAATTCATTGGCATGCAGCAAAATGAGTACTTTGTTACCTTCAGGGAATGAAAACATATGGCCTTGAATACCGCTGCAATAAGAACTTCAAACTTGTTGGATATTGTGATGTAGATTTTGGTAGATGTGTGGATGATAGAGTGTCAACCACAGGATACACTATGCATATGGGTTCAGCTGCCATTGCTTGGTGTTGTAAGAAGCAAGATACAGTGGCAAATTCATCAATAGAATCAGAGTATATTGTAGCATGGGATGCTTCTAGAGAAATTGTTTACCTTCGTTGTATTCTTGAAAATCTTCAAGTTTCTCAGTTTGCTCCTACATAGTTATACATTGATAATCAGAGTGCAATCAAGATGTCCAAGAATCCAGTGTTTCATGCCAAAACAAAACATATGGATGTCAAATACCATTATCTGTGAATGCTAGTGGCAAAGAAAACTCTTGATCCAATATATTGCCCAACTGCCGATTAGACAGCTGATATCTTCACAAAACCCCTTGACAGAATCAAATTTGAAAAATTTAGAAAAATGCTTGGTATGTGTCCCAAGACCTGAATTTGGATCATAGGGGGGTTTGTTAGGACTTGTTCCAAAGTCTTAACGTTAGGTTAGATTTTTGGTAGGTAATTAATAATTATTGTAAATGGGGCATGCGTATTTTAGTAAAGACACCCCCATAAAATAAACTTACTTAGTTTAATTATTAGGTAGTTTTAATGTTTTATATTTATTAATTAGAATTGCTTTACGGGTTGTTTTCCCATATTTAGTTGGTTATAGGATTAGTTGTTTTTACCGGTCATTGGTAAAAACTATATAAATCCATGTTTGCATTGTAAAAGGGTTAACGGAGTAAAGGCACTCTTATGTACTTGATTTTTTTGAATTATTAATAAAGTACTTGTGCACTCGCACTAAGCGGGGACAAGGTTCAACCTATTTTGATTCTGGAGTTATCATCTGATTTTTGACGAGTGGCTGGTATGAAAATGATAGGTGTTGAACTATGTAGTTTGGCTTTGCCCTTTATTTGCCATTCCATGCATGGTGGTTTGGATTTAGTTCCTCCATAAGACTTGGGGTTTTATGGAATATTATAAATGTGGAATGTATCATGGGTCAAATATTCTCTTGGTACATTAGTCAAGATAGTATAATGATTAGACATTTTAGGAGGTAGCATGTGGGAAAGTGAATCAAGGATATCAAGGTCAATGTAGTTGGCCTCTAGGGAATCAAGTATTTATTTTCCCTTGTCATTCTTGAGAATTGGATTCAATCCAAATGGTAGTTATATATTTATTACTTAGCCTCTATATGCTTCTAATGTTTATATGGATATAAATCTCCATGGATAGTAACCTCTATACCTGAATGGGAGAACTTGATACACTAGTGCAATGTTGAAGGGATTCCACAAATATCATGTATCTAAAGTCTAACCAAAAGCATATTATATGATAATTCAAGGTATAACACATGGCATAGAGTATCATGGGTCAAGGGCCCAATGATAATTATCAAGTTGATGGTGCCTTATGATTCTCATTCTTCATTGTCATAGGCTTTGATGGCAATCATTTATGGCTAGAGATCAACCATGGTGTACCTGAGAATATTGATGAGATTTAGAGACACAATATTTAGACCCAATCCATTGTATATGAGGACACATTTCACTTTGTACCACATTATGACAACTTCTATGTATAATGGATTATTATGTAGAGGGCCAAGGGATGACATATTGCTTTGGTCAAAGATTAATTGTTGGCCTAGAGCTAGATGTCCAACCAAAGCTTGAAATTTGTCTAGAGATATGTCATTGAGAACTTAGGATTGGCCAAGAAACTCTATCAAGATGTTATTATGTATGGTGGACATATTCAACAAATCCAAAATGGAAATTTGTGTAGGCATCTTTTGTAATTATTCCATAATATAAAATGTCTTGTCTTACAAAATGGTAAATGGATTGTTTTGAGCCAGAATGGTTGGTTGAATGGGTGTAATGGAAGATGGATATTGTTTTAGAATGTTATTCATCACCTATTATGGTGGAGTAACATTTGTCACATTTTGTTGAGGCATGACACTAGTCATTGCTTGACTACTTAATCCTTGAGGTTGGGTGCTTGAAGAAGTATTTGGTTGAGGATTAGAGGTAAATGTTTGTGATTGGGAGGTAAAAGTTCCCACCCCATGAATTATTGAACCGCTCATGGTGTTAACTAAAGGCACATTTTGTTTTGGACTAGTTATTTGTGAATTTACACCACTTTGGTATGGATTGGATGATACTTCCATATTATTCACTATGTTTGGTTCATTATTTTACATAGAAGCAGAAACACTTCTTCAATGGTGGGGGTATTGAACATGTCTCCAAATTAATTAATTTTCATGAAAGGGTCTATATCTTGATTTTATTGGCCTATCAATTCAATTAAGACTCCTATTGAAGGAGCTAAATCAAAATGAGGAGCATTTGACATGGTCATATTATTGAAGTTGCATGCTAAGTTTAGATAGGTTTGGTATGCTATCTTCATCTGTATGAAGTGTTCCTCCATGAGGCCCTTTCCTATGACAAGCATACAAGGGTCTTGATATGGAATCAACATTATAGCTTGAGGATTGATAGAAGAGGCTTGTTCGATGTTTTGATTATAAGGCATGTTATAAGGCACTCTTCTTAGACTTGGAAAGTTTTCATGGGGAAAGTTTTCTAGAAATTTAGCCCCTACCTCCATGGATCTAACTAGCAAGTGACAATAAAAAAATAAGGGTCATAGGCCAATGTCATTGTAATGTAATACAGTTGCTATTGGACTTGTTCTATAATCAAAGGTATGCTAGCTAGGTATTATGCCATTTGATCTTGGTCCTACTTTGAGTATGGAGGCATGTTGACCAAATAATGGGCCAAAGGATCTTGGATTTTTTCCCCCATTTGAGTGTTGTAAGGTGGATAAGGATCCATCTCACAAACAAAATCATCTCCATAGTGGTCTTGAAAAGATTCTTCTTGTGCGACCACATTACTATGTTAGAGGTACAATCATTGAGGGGGGCTGAATCAATGGTGTTAGATAATATAATTTAATTCCCAACTCTTAAACATTCAACACATAAAATCATGATGCATAAAAATTAACCATTGAAATTAACAAGGAAGATATAAAAAGATCAAACACATAACACATGATATATGTGGGAAACCCTCTTGGGGATAAAACCCAATGAACCCTACAAGATGGAATACAATCCTATAAAGATAAGATTCAATATTTAGACCAGCACCAACTGATCAAAGAATACCCATCCCTTAATTTAGTGAGACACCCATCCCATAAGGAAGTACCAACCCCCTAGGTAACCAAGCACCAACCCATCTACCTTAATTTGATCTCTACTTCTGATTTGATGTCTTCTACACCTCATTATGGACTTCTCTTAATTTCTCTCTTTCCATTTTACACTGTCACAAACTTGCACACACAAGCAATGCATCCAAAACACCTTTATGGATCACTCTTCACTTCTTAGCACATACAAAATTAGAAAAATTGTAAAAAATATATCACAACATCAACAACATGATCTATAGGTCATGTACACAATCCTCTACTTGTATTTATCTTAAATCCATCCACTAAGTACACTCACTCAATTAGCTTCCAGGGCTTACTCACTAAATCTACCTCTTTTAAGCTCATTAGGTCCAATTACCTATGTGTTCACCTTCATCACCTTTATTAAACAATCATAACTAATCCTATTCACTCTCTATTGGTTATTAATGACATGTACCTTCCTTTTAAAAGGTTCTCTCCTTCACTTAGCTCAACACACTCTCAACTAACACAAATAGGCCAAATAAACCTTATAGTTATACCACTCTCTTGGTCTAACCCATCTTGGTCGGCCAAGAAGCTTAACATACTTCTTATACCTTTTAATTAGGTCCTCATACATTTTAAATGTAAGAAACACACACTCCTTGTCCGGTCATTACCTCATTAGCCCCAAACCACCATTAGGTCTTGGTGAGACCTAAAACAATTAGGCCTACTCACCCACACATTACAAATTCAAATATTTGGGCCACATTAAGATTTAATAAATGATTAGAACACATAAATATTATATAAAATAGACATTTCATTAATCTCACATAAGTCCATGCTACCTGGAACACCAACTCAACACTTGAACCTACCAATTAGGTCTCCTCACTCTTTAGGTTTTCATACACAGAAAACACAATCTCAAAATTATGAAGCGAACACTAAAGTATTTCATATATCCATATTATTATATCATATGTTTTAAACCTTTAAGACATTAGATACACCTCCATGTACTTTAGACACTTCAAAACAGGCTCTAAGCACTCAAATCAACTTTCTCAAAATGACCATTTAGACTGGTCATAGACAGTCAAAATATAGTCAAGCTATTTTAACTAGCAGTATATGATAAGGGGCATATCATGATATAAAATACTTTCTCATAATACTCATAGACTTATAGAACATCTTCATACTCATTTTATTCCTTACCTTTGCTCAGAACACCTTCAACTTACTCTTGCAACATGGTCACTCAATCTGCCAGTGCATTCAACAAATACAGTCAAATTATAAGTAATTATTCAAAATTAATATGGATTTTTAAAACCTATGAAATAAAAAAAATATTCCTCATGTATTCTATAACACTCTTTAATAGTTATTTCATCTTGAAACATCAAAATACCATCATGAACAACTCAATTATCCTTCTTGGGTCACTTACAGAACATGGTCAAACACATAGTCAACTTTGAATCTCAATATATTTGATTGTATGAACATTCAAATCTTATAATAAACTTATCTAGATGTGTCTTGAAGTATTCTTCAACTTTTCATTTTACACCATCAATAAATTCTGCCTATATCAAAAGTTATAGCTCAAAGAATGCATACTAGTTTTTCCTTTGTTAATTTGAATATTCAAATTCCAATGGTCACTGTGTAAATACTAAACATAGAAAACTTTTACATCATCTCATTCATCCTAAATTTTTCAAATAAATACAAACCATAAATATCCTCATTAATATCTTGGTCTTTACCTTTAATCACTCATCGTTGATCGTAGATCCTAGCTTTTGAGATAAAGCCACTTGGCACTCTCGCATGCTATTTGAGCATATTGACTATTTGAATTAAACTGCATCATCGATCTCCATCTATACAAACACTTTTGAACCATTTATATTTTATCAAATCATCAATATTGAGACACTTTTCACTATCACATGTAATCTCAAGAACCTTTGACAAATTGACTTCACATGTGTTGTTGATCTCTGATCCTCACTTTCATTATCGTGCCACTTGGCACCCTAGCATGCCTTAAGAGTGATCTTTGAAATATTGAATAAATAAACACTATGAGATCACTAATGATGATATTAAATTCTCTATTATATCCTTATTTTTTCATATTAAATTCTCTTTGTTAGATCTATGATTTAATTAAATGCTCACCGTAGATCTTTGATAATGCAAATTTGTCTAAATATGGGAACTTAGTGAACTCTACTTGAGAAGCCAACTTTTCACCTTTATAAAATTTTCTATGCTCAATCTCATGTCCTAAAATTTGAACCACATGATAAAATTTCATAGGGTAATCTATCCATGTATCAAACTATTCTTGAAACCTTCACACGTGTCAAACATTATGTCATTAAACTGCTTACTCAACCTTGTCTATCAAGATGACTACTTGAACCTAGACACTCATATGACTGATCTGATTAATTTAATTAACTTTAAGAATCACTCTAAGAAATCATGATAACCAATAGGGTATTTTAAACATGTCCATACCATCAATATCATCCATCAATTACCTCACTAAGTCAAACACTGAAGAACCATGTAGGACACCTAGAAACTTCCATCCCCTAATTGCAAACCTTGCACACATAGTTTCATTCTTCACCTATTTTGACCAAATAAACCATCCTTCAAAGATTGACTGAAAATTTGACTTTAGGACCACTATCCTTGAATATATCTTTTGAATCATTCCATCACATCACTTTGGAGAAGATTCATAAAACTCATTTCTCCCTCTTAACCAAGCACATCTTCAGGCCATTGAACTTATACATGTCCTTACACAATAAGCCAACACATCTTCTCATGACCTTTATTATCCTATAACATCAACCAATTCTTAACTGACATCCACCATGCTTCATCTTTCTTGTCAAATGTCTCCTTGAAACCTAGATAGAGACACACCTTTGTCATAGTGAGACTAAAAGTCCAAAAACTTAGGAGACTCCCGTATCTCCATACTCTCATTTGAATTGTAGTCCTTCCTCATCACAAAATTGAATTTGAATGGATCTTTGATTTCATTATTTTCTTTAGACTTATCAACAAATGTAGACAACATAAATTCTTGACTTTTCTTCATGTCTATCATGGCAAACAAACCATATTTGGTCTCAATCTAATCTCTCTTAATAGGCTCAGGTTTTCATAACAATTTATGACATCTTCCTTGCACACTAGGAGATATATACATCTTATTTTGCTTTGAGAACTTATTCAACATGTTCTTGCAATACATAGCAATGTGACCAACTCTATGACATCTGAAACAAACAATATCATTCATACCTTTTACTTGATGATGATTGTGATCTTTCTTTGACTAATTTCTTCTCCTCTTACATTGTCTAACAATATGTCAAAACTAATTGCATGTATAATAATGATTCTAGGATGAATATATTATTGCATTGATTTGTTTAGCTTGTCCTCTTTCTTATACTCTAGGAGCATGATTTAACTTATCTTGACTTGATGGTCTTTGCTTACAAAACCTAACAATGTGATCAACTCTTTGACAACTGTAGCAAACAATGTCTTCCATACCTTTTGTTTGAATGACATTTATCTCACTTTGAGTGATTGTTTCTTCTTACACAATCCTTTGCCTTATGACCAACAATATGACAAATGAAACAATGGCCCATAAAATATTTGGCATACCTTGAAGCATCTAGTTATTTGATTGGATTATTCATTTTGCCTTTAACCTAATTTGACTTGTTATCTTTCATGTTACCATACTCTTTGCCTTATTCTGATCTCTTTTGTTCTTCTTCAATGTTGCGTATATTTGTTATGACCTTTTCATGTTCTTTTTTTATGGAAACAAGATTAGCCTTCAATTAAACATATTCATCTTCGTTAGCTCTCATGCTTGAACTTGCATCTTATAATTGACTTCTGAGATATTTGATGATCTTCTTATCCTCCTTAGCTTCTTTGGTCATGTCATCCTTTAATCTACATGTTTTCTCTTCCATAGACTTTATCAGTTCTTGATTCTCCTGTTACTCTATCATGGACTTATCTAACAAAATCCCTTCAAGAGAAATGACTTGTGCTTAAAGACCTTTGATCATATTCCTCATTTTATGATTCCTCTTTTTTTTCTCCTTCTATTCACCAATTGCACCCATGAGCTCGGCTTCTATATCAACTTCTTCTTTCTCGCTATCATAGAACACTTCTTCTTCCCCACTGTCATGGCAAACTTCTTCATCACACATGATGTTTTATTCTTTTGAATAACTTTCCTCTTTAGCCAAGAGTAAAACATGATTTTTATTATAGTCATCATCCTTTGAGACATTATTAAAAAAAAATTCAAATGAATACAACTGACCTCCAAGATCCAATCTCATTTCTCTTGCATACTCTGCTTGTTTTAATAAAACTTCATCATCATCACTTTCATTACCACAAATAGAAAAATCTCTTTGCACTTCAAAAATAGCCATATTGTACATTGGATCACCTTTAAGTGGTTAAAATTGTATATAAGGTCTTGCTCTGATACCAATTATTAGAGGTACAATCACTAAGAGAGGGGGGGGGTGAATCAGTGATGCTAGATAATCCAATTCAATTCCAAATTCTTAAACATTTAGCACATATAATCATGATGCATACAAATTAACCATTGCAATGAAAAAGAAAGATATAACAAGATCAAACAAATAATACGTGATATATGTGGGAAAACCTCTTGTGGAATAAAACCCATTGAACCCTACAAGATGGACTATAGTCCTATAAAGACAAGATTCAACATTTATACTAGTACCAATTGATCAAGGAACACCCATCCCTTAATTTGGTGAGACACCCATCCCACAAGGAGGTACCAACCCTTAAGAAACCAAGCACCAACCCAAATAACTTAATATGATCTCCACTTTTGGTTTGATATCTTTTACACCTGATGACATACTTCTCTTACTTGCTCTCTTTCCCTTTTACATTCTCACAAACTTGTACACACAACCAATGCAATCAAAACACCATTTTGGATCACTCTTCACTTATTAGCACATAAAAAATCATAAAAACTATAATAAATATATAAAAACATCAAAAAAATTATATTTAGGTCATGCACACAATCCTCAACCTACTTTGATCTTCAATCCATCCACTAATTACATTCACTCAATCAACCTCTAGGGTTTGCTCGCTCAATTTGCCTCTTCTAGGCTCATTAAGTTCAATGACCTATGTGTTCACCTTCATCACCTTGATTAGAAAATCATGAATAATATTATTCAATTTATATTTGTCCTCAATGACCTACACCTTCCTTTTCAAAGGTTTTCTCCTTTGTTTAGCTCAACACACTCTCAACTAGCACAAATAGGCCAAATAGATCTTGTACTTATACAACTCTCTTGGTCTAACCCATCTTGGTCAAAAAATATGATTAACATAATTATTATACCTTTAAAATATGTCCTCATACACATTACATGTAATAAATACACACTCCTTAAGTTGGCCATTACCTCATTATCCCCAAACCACCGTTAGGTCTTGGTGAGACCTAAACCAATTAGGCCTACTCACCCACACATTAAAACTTAAAATATTTGGACCACTTTAAGATTTAATAAATTATTATAAAACATAAATATTATCTAAAATATACCCTTAATTACTCCCACATATGTCCATGCTACCTAGAACACCAATTCAACACTTGAACCTACCAATTAGGTCTCCTCATTTTTTAGGCCTTCATACATAAAAAATACAATATCAAACCCATAAAGCAAACACTAAAGTATTTAACATATCCATATGATTATATCACATTTATTAAACCTTAAATAACTCATCTAAACCTCCATGTGCTTTAGACACTTCAACATAGGCTCTAAGCACACAAATCAACTCTATCAAAATGACCACTCAAACTAGTCATATACATTCAAAATACAATCAGGCTATTTTGGATGTCCATATCTAATCAGGGGAACATAATGATATAAAATAATTTATCATAAGCCTTAGGTACTTATGTAACATTTACATACTTATTTTCTTTCTTAACTCTGCTCAGAACACCTTCAACTTACTCTTGCAACATGGTTACTCAATCTGCCAATGCGTTCAACAAACACAGTCAATTTATAAGATTTTTTTCACACTAAAAATGGATTGGTAAAACCTAAAAAATACAAATATACAGTCCTAATGGATTATATATCACTCTCCAATAGTTATTTCATCTTTAAACATAAAAATACCATCAATAACAACTCAATTACCTTCTCGGGTCACTTGCAAAACATTGTCAAATACATAGTCAACTTTGAAGCTCAATATATTTGATTATAAAAATATTTAAATCTTATAATCAAATTTTATAGATGAATATTGAAGTTATATTCAACGTTACCTTTTACACCATCAACAAATTCTGCCTATATCAAAATTTATGACTCAAACAATGCAGACAAGTTTTTCCTTTGTTAATTTGAATATTCAAATTCCAACAGTCATTATGTAAATACTAAACATCAAAAAATTTGATATCATCTCTTGCATCCTATAAAATTTGAATAAATACGTACCTTAAATCCTCTTAGGAGTATAATTTTATTTACCTTGCATCGCTCACCATTGATCTTAAATCCTAGATTTTGAGATCAAGCCACTTGGCACTCTCACGTGCCTTCTAAACACATTGACTATTTGACTCAAACTGCATTATTGATGTCCATCTATATGAAAACCCATGAGCCATTTATATTCTATAAAATCACCAATATTAATGCAATTTTCACTAGCATGTGAAATCTTAAGAACCTTTGACAAATTGACTTCACATGCACTGTTGATCTTTGATCCTCACTTCTGAGATCATGCCACTTGGCACCCTCATGTGCCTTCTGAGCAATATTTGACATAATGAATAAATACATACTGTTAGATAAATAATGAAAAAATTACACACTCTTTTAGATCCTTATATGGTCAGATTAAATGCTCATCATTAGATCTATGATCTGATAAATGCTCAACGTAGATCTTTGATAATGCAAATTTGGCTAAGTATGGGAACTTAGTGAACTTTACTTGAGAATCTAACTTTTCACCTTAATAAATTTTTCTATGCTCAACCTCATGTCTTTAAATTTGAACCACAAGATTATATTTCATAGGAGAATTCATCCATGTATCAAACTACTCCTAAAACCTTCACACATGTGAAATATGATGTCATTAAACTGCTTACTTAGCCTTGTCTGTCAAGATGACTACTTGAACCTAGAAACTCATATGAATTCTATAATGAATTTTTTTCACTTCCATAAGCACTCCAAGTACTCATAACACCCTATAGGGTCTCTGCAACATGTCCATACCATCAATTGCCTCACTAAGTTAAACACTGAAGAACCATGTAGGAACACTGAAGCACTTTGAAGCACACTTTGTCATTATCATTCTAGCACACATGACACCTCATCAACATCCTTGGTCACCTTGGATACATAATTGACAAACCTCCAACATACTATACCCTAGATTGTACATAAATCCACTACGTGTATAGTGAGACATGTTCAAATCAATAGTGATTTTTTCATGATAAAAGGGGTTAGAGTTTTACAAACTCTAAAAAATAATGTCTAAAAAAGATAAAAGGTTCAAACTTGATATAACTTGGTCAAAGGATGGATCTGTATCTCCAAAAAGGGTCTATGCTAAGACTTGGTAAAAACAATCTAACATCAAATGTTTAACATTAAATGTTTCACACAAAAAAGGTCAAGTGGATGAACTAAAAATAGAATGCCAAACTCTAGGTTCAAAGTGTTCCAAATAGGTCTACTCTAGGAAAATAAAGGTTTATAGGTCGTTTGGTCAAATGTAGCATCAAAATCTAGGATAAAACAAGGCATGTGCTAGGAATTTTGGCCAAGCACGGTGTCAAAGTCTAGAAGTAAAAAAAGGGGGCATTTAATTTAGCAAATTTCAAAATTTTTAGCATAGACTAGGCACTTGAATTTAGACATGAACTTGATAAAAATGGCATATGGAATGAAATAAAAGGAACTTGGAGATAGACTATTTTTTCCCAAATAAAAATACAAACAAATAGTTTTTGAATTTGGGTAAATAATTAACCTAAGTTACGCAACCCAAAAGTGAAAGATCGGTGTCTAAGCCCTAATAACACATGTTATGTTGTGGATCCTATTTCCACATTACAATGTATTTAAAATATTTTAAATTTAAAATGTATTGTACACTCTTAATGTATTCTCTCCAAGGTTTGGGGTTGGGCCAGGCATCGAGCAGGGGTTTAGGGGTGGCACCCCCCAAAATGTTTTTTGGACCTCCTTTTTTCGAGAGTATAGATATGTTTTTTATCTATACTTGTATATGTGTGGTGTCATCACCCATGATTAATGGGTAACTATTATGGGTTGACTTGGCCCATGGTTTTGGTATCCATTATTTTGTAAAATAGTTATGTTGGTTACCTATTGATGTATTATAGATGGACATACATTAGGTAATACATGGTATGAATTAAGTTTGAGAAGGTGAATAGAGTGTGTGAATTTGGGAGATTTTGTAAAGCACAACTTCAAACAATATTTGTGCATTGTAATTGTGAGAAGATTGATCTGAGAGTGGATTTTACTCTTGTTGGCTTGTAATAAAATTTGAGTAAGTGTTTCTTAATGTATGTAGTCCACATTGGGTGAATCACGTTAAATCCTGTCTTCTTATTGTGCATTTTAATTTCTATTCTTTATATATCTTTGTTCATAGATATTTTTATTACGATTCTATTGAAATTATTCTACATTAATTTCTGATTTATTCCTAACAATTGGTATAAGAGCTTCAAGTTATATTTGCTGAAGTGTTGAATTGCAGGAAGGGTTATTAGTTTAAGTGGGATCTATGGATGATGATAGTATATCAAAGGTTGAAAATTTAAATGGGTATAACTTTGATCTATGGAAGATGAATATGGAGGATTTCCTCTATCAAAAGGACCTCCATGATTTACTAGGAGGAAAAGTAAAGCAACCATTGGGTACATCAAATGGGGCTTGGGAAATGCTTGATAGGAAAGCACTTGGGGCCATTTGGTTATGCCTTACATCTTTGGTTGCATTTAAGATATCATATGAGAATACCAAAAAAGGTCTCATGAATGCATTAGGGAAGTTATATAAGAAACCCTCTACTTATAATAAAAAAATTTAATGAAAAATTTATTTAATATGAAGATGTCTAAAAATGGTTCAATTGTTGATCATTTGAATTAATTTAATATGGTTGTGAGTATGTTTAACTCTATAAAAATTGAATTTGATGATGAAGTCAAGGCTCTACTTATTTTGTGTTCCTTACTAGAGAGTTGAAATAGCTTGGTAATGGATATAAGCCCAAGTAAATCAGAGGGTAGCTTCAGCTAGTTGGATTTCCTAGCGGGCTATAGCTTGGGATGAAAGGATGGATATAGTGGATGTGGGGCTAGTGGATGGATATGATGCCTAGTGGGATAAAATAAAGTAGTGATATTGATTATTATATAGTAGAGACCAAAGACCTTAAAGGAGTGGATATAGGGGATTAGGATGAATTTACCATGAAGGAGACAACAGAGGAGAGTGAGGATAAAGAGAAGCAGGGAGTTCAAAGGAGACAAGGATGGGGGTTGACAAGGAGGTGGTTCCCTAGTAAAAGTTATAATAGGAGGAGATGGAGGTCAGTAGGGAGGTATCTCTCCTATGTAGATACAAGTAAGAGGGGATGAAAGATATGGCAGTGGGGTTGAAGTGAGTATTTTTATACCAGTGATGGTGGTGACAGGGGAGACAGAGTAGGGATGTCTTAGTTGAGATGGGTAGAGGAGCTTATATAGATTCTCCATCTAAAGATATCAAATTGAGAGATGTAGATAGTAGGCCTAAGGAGTGGTGTGGTTAGACACTAGACACATATGGTAGCACATGATGCAAAGGTTTCATGATTATCATCGAAGGTAACATAGTTGACCATAGAGGTGACACGATAGACTAGAGAGGCACAAAGACTTTGGAGAGAGTGAGATAGAAAGACTGAGTACCATGAGGGATTCAACATATTATTGGTATTTATATGAGTGAGTTGTGTTGATGGATCAAAGATCACCATCATATGTGGAGTGTTCTATCCAACATATAATGGCATCCTCAGTGTAGATGACACCATTGGTGTGGTTAGTTGGAGTTACTCCTAAGATGATTCTACCACCTAGGAGCTCACTTACAAAGGGCCACAAAGAGAGCAAATCTTTTGATTTTGTGCATATGATTTTGAGATGGATATGTATATGGATACAAGTAGTTATTTTGATGATTACGGATATTGTAAATAAATATATATATATATATATATATATATATATATATATATATGTATATATATATATATATATATGTATATATATATATATATATATATATATATATATATATGTATATATATATATGTATTATTTTGAGTTATATTAATAGTATCACGTATTTATTATGATGTGATGGTATTTGGTTATATGTGTATGTTTAATTTGATGTTATAGATGTGATGTATATATATTGAATGTTTTGTAAATGATTAGACGATAAGATGATATGTGAGTTTTTGATGGGTTTAACGCTCCTTTTATTTTTGTGATGCACACTTAGTCATGTTACATAGATAGTGATGGATATCAAGGTGACACAATCGACTGGAGAGGTGCAGAGACTTTGGAGAGAGTGAGATATAATTTTATTTATTTTTACCTCATAGGGTCTAACGAAGGCCCTTTTTGGTACACTTGAGTGTGATGAGGGAGGAAATATATTATTGATAGTTGTACAAATAAGTTATGTCTATAGATCAAAGAAAACCATCATACATGGAGTGTTCCATCTAATGTATAATGGCATCCTTAGCATAGATGATACCATCAATGTGATTAGTGGGAGCTCCTTCTAGGAGGATTCCACCACCTATGAGCTTACTTGTAAAGGGACATAATGAGAGCTAAACTCCTGATTTTGTGCATATGATTTTGAGATGGATTTGTATATGGATACTAATAATTAGTATAATGATTATGGATATTGTGTGTGTGTGTGTGTGTGTGTGTGTGTGTGTGTGTGTGTGTGTGTGTGTGTGTGTGTGTGTGTGTGTGTGTGTGTGTGTGTGTGTGTGTGTGTGTGTGTGTGTGTGTGTGTGTGTGTGTGTGTGTGTGTGTGTGTGTGTGTGTGTGTGTGATGATTTTATTTTGAATTATCTTAATAGTCTCATGTATTTATTATGATGTGATGGTATTTGGTTATATGTGTATGTTTAATTTGATGTTATGGATGTGATGTATATGTATTAATTATTTTGTAGATGATTAGATGATAGGATGGTATGTGATTTTGTGATGTGTTTAACAGTCTTCCTTTTATTTTTTTGATTTGCACTTAGTCATGTTACATAGATAGTGATGGATAGTTAACTATGAATAGTGTGATAGGATGGTATGTATAGATGATGATGAAGAAGATAAAATGATACCAATCTTGTATGAATTTATACTTGTTTGAGCAACTTGATGTTTGATATAACACACAAAAATATGCACCATGGTATATAAGGCCTTGATGACCTTGATGTAATATGTTGTTTAACTGAAATAGACATAATAAACAATTAAATACACAAACATGTAAACAAAACACACAAGCTTGTAAAAATAAATAAATAAACAAACAAGATGTTGTGTCCCAAACCAAATGAAAATCTTAAGGTGAGGAGAAATGATACTAATAGATTCACTATTCCCCAAAAAATGATATATGAATGGGAAGGGGTGTGATTTGGAATGATATATCCCTTTTTGTAAGGATAAGACAAAATGGTTTTTTTGGATTTTGTCATTTTCTAGTATTTTTTGATTTTTGGATTTTCTAACTTTTTGGATTTTTGACTATTGATGAAGACTAATAGAAAAATAAAATTTATTCTATCAATGGGGATGGAAGAAATATGGGATGGATAGATGGAATAATTCAATAGGAGCTCTCTAAGGACTACATTTTGTGTTTGATTACTTGTATGATATATTAATTCCTTGTTATCGATAATCTTACATCCTAAAGTACTACCACAACATGTTCTCAAAATTTCCTCCATGTCCTCATCAAGGTAAAAATGGGAAGGAATATAAGGATGATGGGATAGACACTGGGATGGTTGAATATGGCTAAGGTGGGATGGAATAGGATGTCAAATGGAGAATGAATTGAATCTATCCCCATGTGTAGAAACATTTCAGGTGCATGATGTTCATGGGTTCATTAAGCTCTTTCCCATTGATTTAAATATTTTGGGAATAATGGAGTTTTATTCCTATTTTAATTAAAGGTCTATATTAATAAATCAATAAATAATATTGTAATAATTTTAGTCTTGATTTGTATAATTTATTTGTATTTTTTACATTTTTAAAAATAACAATAAATAAGGAGAAAATATAACTTATCTTGAAATAGGTTGAGATGGCTGATACAAGGTCTAAAACTAGCTATACAAGACTAGGATAGTGTCACAAATTAGAATCTAGCTTTTGTTTGGTGAAAGGACAAGAGCACCAAAAATAGGACACTTCAAGGTCCGATACTATAGTCCACTCTTTCCGCTATTGTCCAAACTGGTCACAAAGATCCAAGATTTTTAGGTTCTTTACGGGAGCCTACTTATGAAATCTTGAGTGTTGAATGTCGATATATCTCATTGTAGAGATGATTTATTTTTCAAACCCTAATCCTCCATCATGCTTGAGAAATGAGATTTGAATTACTTGAAGGGGGGTTAGTGTGTGTAAGATGCACTGAATGTGTGATCCACACCCCTTGTGTCGGTATGTTGTCTACATACCAATACTCTAAAGAGGGATTAAGCCATATGCAGTTCTCCTACCTAATGTGATTTGTGAAATAGTGTGATGTAGATGCAAAAATGCTAATTCTAGATTACTTGAGGTGGCTAGGGACTGGTATGAGGGTTTGAATGTGTTTGCAGCTATGTTGGGTTATTGTATGCCGAGAATAGGTAAATTTGCTTTAGTGATTTATTTGTATTCTTGCTTATTTTGTAAGATTTATCACCTCCTTTGTAAATGAGTTTTGGATGGGTTTTTATAGGGAACAATTGATCATGGGTTAAATGTATTCATGCTAGGCCAACATAATAAAGGATAGGAATTAGATGAAAATGACCATTTGGGATCAAAATACAAAGGGACAAGAACATAAAAAATGAGACACCCTAGGGTTAAATGCTATAGTCCAGGTATGGCGCTCCTATCCTATAGGCTCGAGACTTAGGGGATAGGATTGGCCTAGGAAATACAACCTAGTTGAGGTAGAATGACCATTTGAAAGGCTATTATTGATTGGAAATGAGAAAAAAGGTGTGTCTAAGGGCCACTAGAGCATGCAATAAGGACCAATAGATTGGGTGTCACAAGCCACACTCAAACTACCAATTTGGATATTATATATAATTACATTTCCCCCCTTTATTCTAGTGATGTAGCAAAGTGAAATACTAGGATAAAGGAAAAGTAAAAAGCATACCTAAACTTACCTACAAGGGTGAAACCCATGAAGATATGTGATGCTGAGTGATGTTGAGTGATGATGAGTGATGATGAGCAATGTTGGGTATGTATTGTACCAAAAGTAATATCGTGAACAGAGCTAAGTGCTCAATTCCTCGAGAGTGGCTCAAGAATACAAAGGTTGGCCCTTTAGCTCCATCATCACCCACTAAGTGAAGCTAGGTGGTCATGTGTGTAATAATAAATGTTTGGATTGTGTGTATAATCCCTCTAAGTAGGTGGCTCAAGAATACAAAGGCTAACTAGTCCTTTGGCTCTATCACTGCCCACCAAGTGAAGCTTTGAACTAATACCGGTATGAATGTGTGTCATATGAGATGGATCCTAAATCCCATGAATGATTTATAATATGATAATGTAACATGTATAGTTGAATGTATACTAAGAACTAGGCCAATCTTGGCCACTCTGAAAGGTGGAGATCAGGCTTGTATGAAAGCCACTCCAAAAATGGAAGCTAGGCTTATATGAAAGTCAATCTGAAAGGTGGAGGTTAGGCTTGTATTAAATCCACTTTGAAATGATGCCAACCACCTATAGATGGAATAAGGCACACAACCATTAAGAATACTTGGGTAATGTAATGAACTAACAATAAAAAAGCAAATGTGCCATACACATTGCCCCCAATCACTAGTGTTTGTAACATGGGTTCTGATCTGGAAGTTGTACCAACTGCCCAATCTAAAAATGGAAGTGACAGCCATCATGCCATGCATGATGCCCCCTATATCTAGATTTTTTGAGAAAAAATGTATTGAAATTAATGATTCTAAACTATATTATAGCTGAAAAAATTGTAACTAAACTTACCTTCCTATTTGTTTCTAGAAAATCTAAGTTTTTGGTTATTTAGATAGAAGCTCCAAAAATAAGACACTTTGTTGTCTGAAACTGTAGTCCAAGTATGAAACTATTGTCCTTTGCTATTTTTTATCACTATTATATATTCATCACTGTGTTTCTGGTATGTTCTTCCTAGTTTGGGTTCTAGTTGCTATTTTGAGTGTTCTAAAAACTAATTTTTGATTAATAGAAGGCTCTGATCTTTATGACAAAACCCCTATTTATTGCCCTCTTCTCAGGGTAAGAATGAAGACCCTACAATGAATGCCCTCAAAATAAAAAGACCTACAAGTGTGTTATGTTATGAATATACATGATATAACAATGATAATAAAAAGATATCTCAAGATATAGCATAATTTGTATTGGATATTGTTAGATCAGTAAGGATATGCCTAGATAAATGTAATAATGTAGTAGCATGTGAAATATACTGAATTAAAATTAAAAATGTTAGTTTTTAGTTATTTAAGAAGGGATGGATAATGATGTCCATCATGGCATCCAAGAAAACAAGATAATACATGATGTCGATCATGGCATTACAAACAATTGAGAAGCAAAACAAGCAATAAACACACAAGGCAAGAAGCACATAAAAGTGGCCAAGGGTCCAAACAAAGGGACATGGGCACATCTCACTCAAATTGGGAAATCAAGCATGCACGACATGTTCAAATACCCATATACACATACAATTAAAAATAATCAAAGTTGTCATGAGGGCCACAAACACATAAAAGAGTATAAACAAAGGACATTGGCAAATGTCCTAAGGCACATATAAGAGATAAAACACAAACTGAGAAATGCAATCACATCTAGTTAATCAAATCAAGAAAGGAAAGCATGTAAAATCTAAAAATATTATTACATATAACTAATCAAATCAAGAAGTGAAAGTATGCAAAATATGGAGTACAAGACTAGGTATATGCTAAGTAAATCATAAGTGATATATACTAGTGAATGCCGATAGAGTAATCTACGTAAGCTAGTAATTAATGTACATCATAATGATAAATAGAGTGTTTGGTGTAGGAATCAAATAACCTGGATGGTGTAGTCATGTAGAAGATGTCCCTGGTGAGTAGATATGTCGATGTGTGTCTTGAATGTAAAAATAGGATGCCTCTTAAATGGGTAGAGTGAAGTAATCAAGGATTTGTGTATCACTGCACACACTCAAAGAAGATCAAGTGAAGTATGGTAATGTATATAAATTGACAAATAATAACATATAATATCAAAATGTAAGTCTAGCATGGTAGTAGAAATGTAAAGCATGGATAATGCATATAGTTGAAATGTTTTTGGTGTTTTGAATTATTTCAATGTTTTTCTATTTTGAAATAAGCTATTAATAACTAATATGAGTAAATCAATATGTACACAATGACATAAAATACTAAGCTGGAGGGGGTAGAGGGTTCAAGGATAGAACCCGCTAGGGACAAAGATGGAAGAAAGGATCACAACCATCATAAAATGCCTCAAGATCATGTATGCCATAGAATATGTATACATGGTGATTATCTCCTCAAGTGTCTGTAAGATTTGTGATCTTTGTGTATTCAGAGATCTATCACTCATAGTGGTGTCATCCTATCGAAGGCAAACTTAAGGTTGATCTGGTGGTGAAGATGTTGATTCTCCTTTGGAATGTTTAGCTCTGGTAGTAAATAGTTTTGGTGAAAGTGGTGGAGCCGATGCTGGTGGTGATGTAATCTGAATAGTACCCTAAACCTGTATTTTATTTAATCTCTATTGTAAAGTTGTACATGATTTTGTATTATGGCCAGCTTTACAATAACAAAATAGGTGACCATCTTGCCATGATACCCTGATAATGGATCTATGTCATAATAAAGGTAGTGTGATCAATCCATGATCAAGTAACATCTGTAGCATAATTCATGGTTAATGTTGTGTGTTACTTGCTAAAATCTAAATGAATAGCTCTATATCCATAGAGGTAGCCATGTGAACTATATTTTCCAAGTGATCTATCTATGGTCATGAATGTGTACTATATCTTAAGAGTGTAGTGCAAAATGATAAGAGTGATGCAAGTTGTGTGATGAGGGCTCTAGAGGCATCTCGGTACTCTCTTGGGCTAACTGGTGTAAAGCTTAATCTAAACAAATAGTCATCTATGAGTGTAGTGTCGTATCATCATCTAAAGTAGCTTGGGAATTTGTATCAACATCATGCACATATGGTAACTCAAAATTTACCATAAGGGGTAACTGTGATATGGGACTCTCATCAACTATAGTATTACAAGATGATGGTGCTATGAGAGTATCTATAACTGATGAAGTAACTATGACTACTGAAGGAACTATATCTATAGAATCAACTGATATCCTATAACTACTATTAGTGATTATGTAATTGTAACAGGTGTAGGAACTGTGACTGATGAAGTAGCTAGAATGGCTGAAGTTGTTATAACTAGTTGAGTATATGGTAATGAGAAAACAACTATAAGTGGAGGAGTAAGAGATGTGCTAGTCTCTCCTACCTCATATATATGTATCTGGTCAATAGAAATGTGATTAGGTGATGCTTGAACTGTTATATGAGGTGTCCCATTTGGAAAAATAGTCAAAGATGACTCTGTAATTCTACAATATCTGAATGGATGGTTATCTGTTGGGCATGTGTATAGGTATCCTTTATGGAGAAACTTAACATATTGATGAAGAGTAGAAGGAACTTCCCTCGTAGCATGTATCCAAGGTCATCCAAGTAAAAGGTTATAATGAAGAAGACCTGACATGACCTAGAACTATGGAGAGAGGGTTTTAGGCCCTACCATGATATCCAAAGCAATGGTGCCTAATGTTTGTTATAATATATCATCAAACCCTCTAATGTTATTATATGAATTTTACATGGATGCCATATCTATGCCCATGGTCTGTAAAAATGTAATATTACATATATTAAGTTTGGAACCACTATCAATTATAACTCTCTTAACTGCACTAGTTTTGACTTGAGCTTGTATGAATATTGGTAAATTTTGATCAATAACTATCTGAGAAGGCATGTCCTCACAATTTAAAAAAAAAACATCTTCTATAGTTTTTAATGTGTTGACCACTAATGCAAAATAAGAAGGATCTAAATTGATAGGCATAGAAGTTTGAGTGAGTGCCTGATAAAGAATGTCCTTAAACACATTTTCTTTTTGGAGCAATTCTAACACAGAAATCTTAGCTAATGTGTTTCTCAACTAATAAATAATATCATATGCCTTGTGTGGATATGCCTATGTAGGTGGGTTGGGCCTAGGATGGGAAGTAATAGGAGGGTTGTGGGGTTCTTGACTAGGTGGGGGAGGCATGGTGGTATGTCGAGTAACAAATCTAACCACATTATCTACTAGCTGTATAGGATTAGTAGTAGCTATGAAAGGAGAGCAAAGATAATCATTAGGTCAAAGTGGTGGAGGGACAAAGGGTGTCAACTGGGCTCTTTGGTGATAGGTGGTGACCTGGGGGAGATTATAATGGACCATGCAACGTGACTCAACATGGGATAGAGGATCTAAGGGAGGTGATGTAAGAGGTATTTTAATATGTTTATCGATAATTTTTTTAATATCATCCCATATTATGAAAATTAAGCATGAAAGGGAAAGAATGAAGCTTTGCATTAACATATAGTAAACTTCATCATTCATATACATGATAGGACTGAGTATGGACTCATTATTTGCAAGAAATATTTTGAAATAATTGAGATCCTTTTTATTTTTTAATGTGAAATTTGATTTATGTGTAAGGTGATACCTCGAAAAGCAAAGGGACCTAGTAAGTTCAACTAGGGTTTGAAAGAAATATAAATTTTAAAAGTTAAATGTGAAATTCTGATTTAAATATGTAGGAAAAAATCAAAAAAATGCTAGAAAAATTAGCAAGGAATTTTCCCTAGGGTTTATAGGGTTTTTGGGAGAAGTAAGTCTGATTTAACTATTTTGGGAATAATAGAGTTTTATTCCTATTTTAGTTAAGGGTCTGGATTAATAAATAAATAATATTACAATAATTACAGTCCTAATTTGTATAATTTATGTCTTTTTTACCTTTCTAAAAATAACAATAAATAAAGAAAAAATATAACTTATCTTGAAATAGGCTGAGATGGTTAATACAGGGTCTAAAAATGGCTATACAAGACTAGGATAGTATTGCAAATTAGAATATGGCTTTCATTTAATGAAAGGATAGGAGCACCAAAAATAGGACACTTTGGGGTTCGACACTATAGTCCACTCCTGCTGTTATTATCCAAACTGCTTGTAGAGACTTGGGCTTTTTGGGTTCTTTGTGTTATTCCTATGTGAGCCTGCCTATGAAATATTGAGTGTTGAATGTCGATGGAGCTCTTTGTAGAGATGATTTAATCTTCAAACCCTAACCCTCCATCATGCTTAATAAACATGATTTGAATTACTTGAAAAGGGGGGTTAGTGTGTGTAAGATGCACTAAACATGTGATCTACACCTCTTGTGTGGGCATGCTACCTACATACGAATACTCTAAAGAGGGATCAAGCCATATGTAGTTCTCCCACCTAATGTGATTTGTGCAAGAGTGTGATGCATATGCAAAAATACTAATTTAAGAGTGTTTTAGGTGTCTAGGGACTAGTATGAGGGTTTGAATGTATTTGTAGATGTGTTGGGTGACTGTATGCAAAGAATAATGAAGTTTTCTTAGTTCTTTGTTTGTATTCTTGCTTGCTTTGTAAGATTTATCACCTCCCTTGTAAATGAGCTTTGGATGGGTTTTTATAGGGAATAATTGATCATGGGTTAGATGTATTCGTGCTAAGTTGACATAATGAAGGATGGGAATTGGATGAAAATGATCATTTGGGCTCAAAATGCAAAGGGATAGGAGCATCAAAAATGGGACACCCTAGGGTCTGATGCTATAGTCCAGGTATGACACTCCTTCCCTATAGGCTCGAGACCTAGGGGGATAGGATTAACCTCGGAAATACAGCCTAGCTGAGGTGAAATGACCATTTGGAAGGCTATAGATGACTAACAATGAGTGAAAAGCTATGTTAAAGGGTCAATAGATCATGCAAAAAGGACCAATGGATTGGGTGTCACAAGCCACACTCAAACTACAAATTTGGACATTTTATATGACTACACCCATCTTATGTGGCTAGTTTGTAGGCTCCTAAACCAAACTTGTCAATAATTACATGTATCCTTTGTAGTTCCTACATAGGTTGTGGCCAAGAACTACATAGTGATTCAATCCAATCCCCACATGAAATTTCAAATTCCCTAGATCTGATGCACCTATTATAATTCCTATGAAGCCTATTCTGATATGCCTTTAAATGGTCAAGTGCATTGAGCTTGTTCTCATCAAGAAGTTTTAGCTCATGAAGCCATGTGAATTTTTAGTTCCCATCACTAATGAAATTCTACAAATATATGCACAAAGAGGGTAACTCGATATCAATGGGAAATATATTGGTGAAAGAAAAGTTGATTCTAAAATCTTTAGGGAAGGGATTCCATTATGGTGTAAGGAATATAATACTTGCCCCCAAACTATGGGCGATGGAGGATCCATCAAAGTAAAGTTTCCATTCTAGTGACTTGTCAAGAGACAATATTGATTCATTAGGAAATCCAATGACCAAAGGTTTATTATCTAAAAATGGTCTTATGCTACTTGATCTGTGAGGACTTGTCCTTAAACAACTTTTTTATTTGCATATTTGATGTCAAACTCAATAAGAAACATGACCCACTTAGCCATTCTTCTTGTAAAATCTGATTTTGACAAAAGATATTTGAGAGGATTGACTTTGGTAGTAAGTTTAGTTATGTTTTTGAGCATGTAGTGTTGTAAATTTTGATTAGCAAATATGATAGCTAGGCATGCCTTCTTGATGAGAGTGTAGTTCAGTTCATATGCCACCAAAGTCCTATTTAAGTAATATATAACCCTTTCCATCCTATGGTCACCATGTTGGGCCAAGAGGGCCCATAAGGTGAACTAAGTTACAAAGATGTAAATTAGTAGTGGTTTTCCTAGAGTAGGTGGAATTATCATTGGTAGATTAGCAAGATATTGCTTGAGCTATTCAAAAACATGTTGACATTCAATGTTCCAATGGAATTCAATGTCTTTTTTTGTATGTTTGTGAATGGATGACACTTATCAATGAACTATGAGATAAACCATTTGATTTCCTAGCTTTTACCCTATAGACTGCATAATTATTTAAGATTAGATGGAGGGGGCATTTCAATGATGGCCTTGACTTTCACTAGGTCAAGTTCAATACATATCTTTCCTTATGACACCAAATATTCATTTCTTAAGATTGTGGTGTACCTTGTATTCTCCGAGTCTCATAAAGATTATGTGTTAAACCTTGAGATGTTATGCTCTAGTTTTTTATTTACTCAATATGTCAGCCACTTAGTCTTTGATGATGCCATGCATCATGTCATGGAAGATGACTGTCATGGCTTGTGGAAGTCTCACTTGAATTATTCAAGCCAAAAGGCATGAATTGATATCAAAAGGTTCCCCAAGGTGTGGAGAATGTTGTTTTGTGTTGATCTTTAAGTGCAATTTTGATTTGACTATAATTGAAGAAAGCATCCATTAGTGATAGATTCTTGTGTTCCATTGTTGAATCAATTATCATTCTGATATTGGGTAAATTTAAAAATCATATTTGGGATACGCTTTGTTGATGTCACAAAAATATGTACAAACTTTGATCCCTATTCATTTCTTGCTAACAGGAACATTGTTAGATATCCATTTTGAATAATCAATTAATTATATGAATCCAACATCTAAGAACTTTTAAAGCTCTTCATTGATGAGGAGAGATATCTTGGGATGCATTTTCTTAAGTTTATGTTTAATGGGTTTAGCATCTCTATGTAAAACAATATGATGCAACACAAGTGATGGATTCAACCTGAGCATATCAACATATAATCAAGTGAAGATGTTGATAAATTCCTTAAAAAGTGTAATAATAATTTCTCATTCCCCCTGAGTGAGTGTAGCCCCAAAGCTTGATGATCCTAGGGTTTTCCTCGATGCCTATGTTGACATCGACAATTTTCTCAATAAGCAATGTTGAATTATCTTGTAAATGTACTGGCATAAATGGATGATCTTGGGAAAGGTTGAGTTCCTCGTCTAATAGTGACTCAATTTTTTTTCACCAATAAACACATATTTATTTTTATTTTTATTTTAATTGTATTATAGGGTCTTAGAGGTTTTCACTAGAGGCATTTATTTTTTCTTTTTTCAACTAAAAAATTCTTACTGATCCCTAAAATATGCCAATGTATAAAGGTTTATTTTGAATCCCTTCTTGCGATCCCTTAACAGTATGTAATCATAAATTCCCATGAATTTCTTAATAACTTCACCATTTTGAAATGGGTCTGATGATACATGATCTTTTTGACCCCCAAATATGAGATCAAAGTATTTGAGATTAAGTTCATAATACATAGGAACTTGTTTTTTATAAAATTAGAAGCTTACATTATCATGTTGAATTTGGATAACCCTGATAGATTTTTATGATATATTTAGACATAGTAACATACCTACATCACCATGGTCATGAAGAGAGATTTACATGGTACGGGGGAAGGTATTGGTTATCCAAGAATCATCCTTTCTATTTAATTTGTGCACAAAATCATTGTGATTGATCAAAACTATGGCTTGTTTAAAAAAATTTACCGTAACATACTGATATTAAATAATCTCATGATCTTTATCTTTTATATTTATATAAAATACCAATATAAAATATTACACTAACATCACGAAATTTTATATCAGGTAATGTTGTATAGTGAATATAAAATGATGCATAAACCTAAAATATTGATAAATAAAACGTCCTGAGCTTTTAGATTTAAAATCTGACTGGCAGCACCCAATTTAATTTGTTCGTTATCTTTCATCTGCGGCGAACCATGACATGCAGACCATATTTCATGGACAACGCTATTGTAAATTTGGGAACCACAGGCGGATGTTTATCCGCCATCGTTACCTGATAACGAATGAGAATAGAAGCCGCAGCCCACTTCATCTGCCAGTACCCAAATTCTCTTCCCGTACACTGCCGAGGCCCTCCGTTGAACACACAAAACTTGAAAACCGATTCCCTCTGAAACCGATCGTTCTTCAGCCACCTTTCTGGCTTGAATTCCAGGCAATCTTGGCCCCACACGCTCTCCAACCTGGCGGACGAGTAAATCAGATAATTCAGCAGCGTACCCTTTTCCACGGCAGTGCCGTCGGGCAGAACGTCATCTTCTGCGGCCTCTGAGAACTCCGCGGGAATGGGCGGGTACAGCCGCAGAGACTCCGACAGCGCTGCGTGTAAGTAATCCATCTGCTTCACTTCTTCAAAACTGAAAGGACGCGGATCCTCCTCCTCCGGCTCCTCCTCCTCCCTCTGGTTTAGAATCCCTCGCAGCTCTGCTAAAACCTTGGCTTCAACATGGGGATGCCGTGCAAGGAGCCAGAAAAAATAGGTAAGCCCAGCGGAAACCGTGTCCTTGCCCGCCATAAGCAGACTCACCATCGACGAACGGACGGTGTTGTGGGAATATTCCCGTCCGCTTTCCCGCTCCAACCGAACCAAGATCCACAAGATTTCGGAACATTGAGGCGAATAATGATCATGGCCGGCCGCAGCCAGGCGAGTTAGAACTTGGTCTACAAAATCGTATACGGTCTCTCGACCGGACCGAAACCGGCGCTCCCATCCGAGGTTGAAGTACTTCATAGTTTTCCACCAAAACGGACCCATTGCCATCCTAAACCACAGCGCCTCTAACGCCTCATCAAAGGCCTTCAACAACGGAACCCTCGATAAATCCAGGTTAAGCGACCCTGGGTCGTCCCCAAACCCCACGGTACACACGTTGTCAAATGCAAGGCGTACAAATACTTCCTGCAAATCGATGGCAGTATTTTTCTCGGCCGCATTGTAGAAAAAGGGAAGAAGCTTTTGGTGCACCGCCTCCGTTATGGTAGCTACAGCTTTATTCCGGAATGCAGGCAACGCGAATGCCCTACTCACCGACTTATTCATTTGAGTGAATTGCTCTCCGTCTAGCACCAATATGGAATCGCCAAAGAGGTCGCGAAATGCGTCCTTGTAACCGTCCCCTTTGCCGAAATTATGGTACCTCGTTTTCACAAGGTACTCCATGTTTGCTGGGTGGGCAGTGAAAATCCTGCTTCTCCAGGTGCCAGAGAGCCGGAAGGTTCCACCGTTTAGAACGAGGAGATGAGTAAACCAGTCGTAAAGGCGCCCGTGATGAATAAGCAACGAGGGAATGAGGCCCAGAATTGGCCAAACTAAAGCTCCCTTACAATGTTCTTGCATCTTCCACTGCCAGAGGAGGATGATGATGCTTATTATGGCAACGAATGAGACTTGAAACAGTGTCATGCCATTCACTTCCACCATTTTTTCTTCGACTGTCATCGTTCCGTTGCTTTTATATAATAAAAATGAAGCAGAAGCTTATTCCTGTGGGCTTCTTATCCTGAGTTTGAATTGCATTTGAACACGCGCCATTTATGGTAAGTGTTAGGATGCCCTCATACTGGTATTGAGACTTAAGACAGTTTGGTAGGTGCATCTTAATTTTCTCACCTCATAAGTATATTCCATGGATATTAATTGATGTATTAATAATGTTTATTAGAAAGTTTAAGTGGTCAGAAAGTTTCGATTTTGAGGGAGGATATTTTAGAAAGGTTAAGATCTGAAATTTGAAAATTTTGAGAGAATTTTTTCGTTTTGTTAGGATTTGTTTATGTTTTGTATCGAGAGTTATTATTTTTTTATTGTTGGACCTCCCTACCATATCATGTTCTCATGGGATATTAGCATTGATTGAGTTTTAAAAGCTTCACTTTCTGGGTCAACTATTTAATGGCCTCCCCACTTTTATATCCGGTTATTGAAGTCATGATGGTCGAAAGAGGAGTGCTCAACAATGGTCCCGCCAAACAAGAGACCGAAGAAATTTATTCCGAAAGTTTATCATGAGGTAAGAATTCTCCTTCTGATGTTGTTCTTTATCAGCTTGCATTCGATTCTGCGTGTCAGTGACTAGAACAGTTGTGCGTGTCAGTGACTAGAACAGTTCTGCCTAATAGTCTACTTTGTTGGCCACATTCCTTCTAAAAGCATGCTCAAGTCTTGGGTTTAATCTGCCTAAGCTGCCCATGGCATTAAGCTTGAAAGTGTTCAAAACATGACCAAAGGATTTTTTCTATTAAAATTTACCAACCCCACCCATGGAGGTATCATATTAAACAAGTCAACTATCTGGTATGTCTGAAACTCCCTCCTAGTGCTATCCCCTTGGAATAGAGACTTTGTTATCTCAGAACAAATTACTCTGAAAGTCCTTGTATGGGTTGAGTTCCCAGGTTTGCCCTTGCCTTGATGGCCATTCTTGGACTAAATAACTAGCTCTATAGGCTAGATTATCACTCACGAATCCTAGAGATTCTACTCGACCTGGCTACAAAGGAGGGTATGTGTGGAAGTTGATCTTTCTAAGGACCAGGAATATGTCAAAATACATGTCAGTTATTCCTGGTACTCTCAGAGAATTTTTTATAACAACCTGCCTAACATGCTTCGGCTACCATGACACATACCACAATATTAAGGACTGCCCATTGTACCTCCCCCACAATACGGTCCTCCCCAAGATGGCGACTGTGTCTCCTAAGAATACCTAGGAAGACAGATGGTAAATTATTGGGGGGAAGAACAATAGCAACAAGTGACCTACTCAAACAAGTAATGGGAATATTAACAATATTTTTTCTAGTTTTGTGCCTCGTGGAATTAAACCCTCAACTCTGTCAAATAAGGAAGTGCCTCGTAACACCCTTCTAGTCAAAGAACCAATGGCTATAGAAGTAGCGTCAGCTCAACCTTGTTTTCAAAGCATGCCCATGGCAGTAAATGTCTTTTTTTAGTTTTCAAGTTTCATCAGATGTCTTTACGGATGGTCTAGCTTTTTCGTCACACTTCACTCAGACCAGCATTGGTAAGCACTCATGCAGCCCCTCTCAAAACTCTCTAAATTGATCTCAAATCCCATTTCATCGGGATGTTTATGAGGATTCAGAATATGTGATCTAGAATTTTCCCAATAGCCAAAATTTCCCCTGTTGTTTGAGATTTCAAAAGTAAGTTTGCATATTTAGACATTTTTTGCGTTCAAAAAGTGAAGGTAACGAGTTTCCTTCTCACAACTGTTCCTAGAGTTATCTAACCTAACAATTTAATGTTTTCCAGTGAACACGAGGCAAGGCATAGTAGTGTTATGACATTTATTGTGCCCATATGGCAACTTCATTTTGTGATGTCTAGCAAGGACTTGGTGCACTCAATATATTCAATTATTAAATCACCCAATGTATTGAAAATTTCCAATTGAAACAATTGATCTATAAAATCAATAAATTAAATCCTCCAATGAAATCTAATGTATTCCTTTCTTTTATTCTATTCCTAAATAGGAATATTGTGCTGAAATATTTACTCAATCATAGATACCACAACCATGTACATATACCTCTATTCAAAGTGGCGCTGAATACTGCATAGACATCAATCTTCTTTCCATTAATACTCAGTAGAATTAAAAACAAAAACTCTAATTAAAATTTGTTTGCAATGGATCGATCCCAATCCACATTACAACACACACATGTATATATACTCACTCAGATCGTTCCACTTCTACGATTTGAAATCGAACAACAAAAACAATCAAGCGTTCCATATTATACTTGAAAACTGCGTGGATCCAATTTCGGCAATTTATAAATAGAAATCAAAGGATTTTTCTTTATAAGTCGATCCAACTTCCAATTACAATGCCCTCACTCAAGACGTCGTGGACTGAAGTAACCAAACCGTTCAATGCCCATGCACCTGATCTTGAACGGAAGAAAACAAATTAGAATATATATAATATGTATCAATTTCCGTACCTCCTTCCTTTAGCGCTTCCGTGGTGTAATTTGACGCCACCGTATATTGTTATTTATAAGATTTCCAGAATTATCAAAGACGCATGCAAATTGACTCACTACTGGTTGTTTGCGCAATTGTCTTTATTGAGATTAAAACTAATAAAATAACAAACAGTTAAACAATAGCGCACCACTGGTCTTAGGCCATGCAAATAACAAATCCGTCGTAACCAAATACATTAGCTATCCATCACTTCAAGTTGAGTTCTCCAAAAATATAATAAATAGATAATTTTATTGTCTTCATAAAGTGGGCGCTAAAACAATGTTTAAGAATTAAAAAGAACTCCTTATGACATCACCTGGCTTTTTCTTAAACAAATGAGATCGTCTTCCTTTTTCCTTTTGTCACTCGTGATTGATTTTGATTCGCTAGAATTTGAGGCATTGTTTATTCCCTGAAATCAACCCTGAACTCATGCAAATGCATTTCCACACAATGTTTGTTTTTATTAAACAAATATCTCAAACATGTTAAATTTTCTAAGCACGCCAAGCCGTGTGAAATAAAACATTTTTTATTTATATTGATTGCTTACCTTTTTTGCCCATAGCAGAACTCATCTGTTCGTTGAGAGAAACTATCAACCAATTATTAATCTCAGATTTCCTTATATGACCCATCGCAGATTATTGATAATCTTTACTAACAACTTTCTTACTGTTGCCAACCTGTCTAACCCCTGATTAACTTCTATTTCTACCTTTTTTAACTTTAACACACATAAATAAATTTAAATTTTTAAAAAGTACGGGAAATGAAAGTAATTTGATAAAACTCTTGCCACCATAATTGAATGCACTTGCATCAGTTCCCCTCCCACGATGTCATATGGGCCCTCTTCAATATTGAGAATCATTCATTTAGTATTATTAATCTTTATGCTTCCAATGACACTCATGAGCGTACAATTTTATGGCGATGGATTGTTGATTCTCTTCCTAACGCTCATTGGGTTGTTTGTGGGGATTTTAATATGGTTGAACAATCCACTGACAAGATTGGTAATCAACTTATGAGACGGGTCATTGATAAAAGGGATGCGTGGTTACACAAGTGAAATAAATTGGGCCTTCATGACCCTAATTCAAGCAACACCCCATTCAAAAACCTTGGTACACTTGGACCAATCTTCAATGTGGGTCTAATAGGGTCCTTAAACGGCTTGATTGTGCCATGATTTCTTCTCAATCATACTTCTTTGATAGCATGTTCTTGTTGATAGTGGAAGCCCTACCAGATTTTACTTTATCTAACCACTTTTCGATCAGGTTTCATATTACTTAGCTATTCAAAAAACCTAAATTTCACAAGATCTAATTCATTTTTAATATGGCTCTTCTGGATCATGGGCCCACCATGAGACACATCAAGCAGGTCTGGAATCTTATTCCTAGACCTAATCAGCAACCAGGGTGGACCCAATGGTGGGTGGATGCTCTCAATCGGATGGCTAGATTTTTATGCATCTACAGGTGCCAATTAGCCAAGATTGACAACGTTCCTACTCTACCACCTCTTTCGAACTAAGTTAGGCAGTGGCCTCGCTAGAGCAACACTCATTCAGTGAAGCCTTCTAGATGTCGGTGGATGAATTACACCACTAAATCCAAATAACTAATCAGTACAATTCTTATGGTGCTCAAAATTGAGCTCGTATACATTGCCTCAAAGTGGACGATCAGGTATCCAAGGGATTCTTCCACATGTGCAAGGCCAAATCCACCACCTAACAAATGGTAACCCTTTAGGATAATGGGCATCGATTGACAAATACACTTCAGATGGTCAAGGCTTTTGCCAAGCATTATCAACAAGTGTTTTCTACCCAACTGTCATCCATAGAAAGCCAACAAGCCCTAAACCAATGCCTCTTAGTGGTTCTCACTAAGGTTAACTCCACTTGTGATATGCTCCTCTCTCTAGAGGACCTATTCAAAGCCGTGATGTAAATGGCCAATGACAAAGCCCTGGGATGTGATGGCTTCCCTTGTAAATTTTACAAGAAAATGTGGGATACTGTGGGGCTTAACCTTTACTAGGTCTACCTCGAAGCATTCCACTCACGGACTTAGGGTTCAACCATTAACAAAGGGCATATTAAATTCATATTAAATTTTGGTGACCCTGAACTCATTTATAATTGGTGTCCTATTACTTTACTTAACATCTATTACAAAATCATGGCCAAGGCTTTAGCTCTTCACATTAGACATATGTTGCCTTCGATCATCAGCCTGAAAGATGGGCTTCATTCAAGACTGGTATATTCTGGATAATATCATAGTGGTGTGGGAAGGAATAGAATGGGCTCGCCAGTCATATAAAATGGCTTTGTTCATCAAAATAGATTTTGAGAAAGCCTATGACCACATTGAGTGGTCATTTATCCTTGCTATGCTACAAGCTCTGGGTTTTGGTCCCACTCTCATTCAGTTTGTGTGCATACTTTTTTTTTATGCTTTGACATACCTCTTTGTTAATGGAGTCACTTTCAAACCTTTCAACCTATTCAGATCCATTAGACAAGGTTACCCCTTGGCCCCAACATTGTATGTTTTTTTAGTAGAAGGCTTTGGATATCTCTTGGCTAATGCTCAATCACAAGGCTTGGTGTGTGGTATTGCCCTTCCTTTGGAAGAACCCTAGAAAATTTTCAATGGAAACTTCATTGATGATTCTTTTCTTATGGTCATCAAGAAAGAGGATGTTGTGGCCAATGTAATGCATTGCTTGGAGGTCTTTTGTCTCACTTCCTGCTTTGTCATTCAATGGCATAAAACGTAGTGCTATAGGCAATTCTATCTTCCATAACATGCCTGGATGGCACAATAAAATTGGCATTGGATTTAGCATAGTGAGATATTTAAAATTTTGGGGATCCCATTTGCCTTTCAGGCTTCTCCCTCTTGGCTTTGGAAATACGTGGTTGATCATGTTGAGAAAAAACTCTTGTATTGGATCACTAAGCCATTTCCTTAGCTGACAAATTCCAAATCTGCTCCAAATTGCTTTCCACCACCCATGTGTAGAACTCCTCATGCTAGGTGCCCATTAAATAGGCTGCCAACAAGCTCAAGAAGTTGTTGAGGGACTTCATCTGGGCCAATCCCTCCTCGATAATATTTTTCACAGATTTGCTTGGGATTATTGTTATCTCCCATGGGAGGTTGGTGGTATGGGCCTCATTGATATCTCTTGACAAGCCTCTACTCTATGCACTAAATGGGTTATTCACATAATGGATAGAAAATAAGCCTAGAAGATCTTATCAAGAATTGCAATGCTCAAGGGTCCCCCTATGGCTACACAACTTAGAAAGGGCTTGGTTTTCCAAATCTCCTTACTCCAGTTAGCCCTATCAAAGTGGTGGGAACCTTTTTTATTAAGAGTATCTAGAAAGCCTGGAAAAAAATCAAACCTTGGTTGTTATGGAATGATTCAGGCTTTAGGGATGGTCTATCCATCAACCAACAATTACTTTGGTGGTCATTGATTATAAACATGTAAGTGGTGCCTTTGGCAAAAGTACTTTGGATTCATGCACTTATATTTGATTGTAGAGGTATCCACGCTATGCAAGACCTTTTATGTAAATAAACCCAATTTTAGATCCCTTGGAATGCCTTCTAAGATAAATACAAACTTTCTTTGGCTGATAAAGAGTCTTATGATGATATTGTGGTAGCAGTGCCAATGGAGATCCTTCACAAGATCTCCATCAACTCTGTTTACCCTTGGTGGAAGGATTGGAAATGGTACAAAGATACTCCTTTCTAAAATTATGCTATCATAAAAGGTTATGAATGTGTACCTCCACACATGCTTATGGTGGATAAACTCAACTAGAGGTGGAATATACATTCCTCCACTTCTCTCTGAGAGAAATGATTTTGGACTATTTGGTCTGCTTGTACTGAGCCCAAAATTGTTCACTTTAATTGGTGTTTGATTTATCAATGCCTATCTATTGGCAGAAGGTTGGTATGATTGAAGATTTCTCTTCCTAAATGCCCCTTATGTGGTGACCTTGAAACAATAATGCACCTTAACTGGCATTGCCTGAAGGCCCAATGTGCCTAGTTATGGATTCATGTTTTTTCAGCCATTTCGCTCCATTCCCTTCAGCCGGTGCCATATTATATTTAGGGATAACCCGAGTTTGTCTCCTTAGTTCACCCAAGTTTGACATGCTTTCAGAATGGAAATTTTATTTTAGCTATGGAAAGAACGTAATTCAATAATATTTTTTAATAATTTAGCTGATTCTCTATTTACTACTTATAACAAAGCTACCATTATCTCTAATGTGATTTTACAGATACAAGTGCAAATAAACAAAGTGGCTATGGAACTTGATTACCTGTAGTGTCTCCTCCATTACTGGGGTGATGTGCCTTGCACCATTGCTCATGTGCCACCTTCCCCATACAGGGACACCCCACCTCATGACAGGGGTGGATCTAATCACAGTTGGCCTCGCCATCATTCTTGGGCTTCTAGTTCCTCACAACAACATCACTCTCCCCCTCTAGTGTAGCAGGATAGCTTGGGTTCTCCCTCTTGATTGACATGCTGGCTAGGGATCTTTGCTTCTACCACATCAACATAGTCAAAGGTAAGGATCCCTGCCTCCAGTGGCGTAGCCCTGAGGAAGGTTACAATCATGCATTCTTGTTGGCCAAATTTGGCCTACATACCAAAATTTTCTAGATCTAGGATTGAAGCTAAGCAGGTTCCCCTTAAAGAGTGATCCCATGGAAGAAGGAGCAGATAAAATTAAAATGAAGAACATAAGTTGTTTACAAAGATTTTGAAACACTTTAAGCCAACTTAAAGTGTGAATTTGGTAGTGTCAAGGGACCAGACTATCATGGCACGTCTTGAAGGAATGAGCAGAGCAATCTGGTCATGCATTTAATAATTACATTTGAGGAGTCTATCAGAGTGGAGGAATTATATGAGCATGACGTAATTTGTCCTAAGATCATCCCCTATAAATTTGGTGGCTTAATGAGTCATTTATTTCATGATACAAGTCTTCAAAGTTGAGCTAGCAGAATGGGACGGGCACAGAGACGTCAAGATGAAGCTACGATAAATAGCTATTTGAATTCAAATGTTCCTAGGTTAAATGTAGATCTGATAGGTGTCAAGATCTTGGGAGCTCGAGTAGAAGATATACGGTGTGCAAGCAGTCAAAAAGTCAAAAGGTCCTTGGAAGTAGATCAACGGTCCACATTCAATCCCATCAAAGATCCAATGACAAGTGGTAACCTGATAGAGTCAATGGTTCTCAAAGATCCAACAGAGCATGTTTAATCATGCACCTAATATCAACGATAAGCATCAAGTCAAAAATTCAGAGGATCTTAAGATTAAATGCAATGGTGTCAAGTGCCATGATCATAGTGACCAAGAAAATCAATGGTGCATGTTCGATCAAGTGGAAGGAGATCGACAGAATGCATTCAATCACTTCATGGACATCGATGATGCACATTAGGTCAAGAAGTCAATACGCTCATCATGAATGCGAGGCCACCATGTGGTGCAGGCATAGAGGCAGATGGAGCTTACAACAGGATCCTAAGAATAAATGAAGAGATGCTAGGTGGCACACTTTGAGAAACTCAGATTAAGATCAAGGGCTAAAATTAAAAGTCAAAATCCAAGGACTTCATAGAGATCAAATACAACTTGAGGTTGAATCAGAGAAGATTTTTAAAAGGGAGGCCATGTAGGCAGATGTGTCAATTTCAAAGGGTTCATGGCCAAAGCCAACAACATGATTATGACCCTTTTCTCCACTTTCACATGCTAAAAATGAACCAGAAGGGAGTAATCCACACTGAAACAAGATTATAATAGATTGATCCAACTGTTGTAACTGCTTCGATGCTAGAACTTAGCTTTCAAACAACTTGATCCCACCATTATAAGTATAAGGAGCATCAATGCAAGCTAGAAATAGATTGATATGGTTGTTATGGCTACCTTCCTGAATTAGTCATAGGCATTATGATATTTTCTAATGGCATCAATGTCAGATGATTGGAAATCTTGGTCATTATGCTCCCTTCTCCATCCTTTTATGCATGATCTCTGTCTCTCTCATCCCAGTCTGCTATAAATACAGGCTTCTAAGCCTTGAAGATCTCTCTCTCTCTCTCTCTCTCTCTCTGGCATGACTAGATGCTACCAAGAGTGTATTGTAACACCTATTTGATGCAATAAAAGATTGAATTCCTCCATTTGCAATCCGAATCAAAGTATGTTTCATGAGTTCATTGATGTGGTTAAGTGAATATATATTTTCCTTGCCTTTGACTGATTTTTCTCAACTTCATAAAGTATTTTGGTAGTTCTCACAGGGTATTTTAAGTGCATAAATAGTCTGTTGGTCAGTTTGGAAGTGGACAACTGCCCTCTCATGCCAAGGCAATAGCTAGTCCATGCCTTTCTGTGAAATACTTATGTGAGGGTTGATCAAAAAGTGAGTGAAGTGATCTTCTGCAGTCTTGAATGCATCTTATAGTGTGTCTTGTGCAAGTATAAGCATCAAAACATTTGGTGCATCACCTCCATTTTACATGTTTTCATGCATTATTGTTAATATTTCTCCATTTTCCTATCAAGGGTTTAGTTTAGTCTTAGCATAGGTGATAGATCCAAAAGGAAGTTATCCTTCTCCAAAGGTCTAACCCAAGATTAAGTGACCCACAGCTTAGGGTTAGTCCCATGTTGGACTAGGTTTGAACAAGAGGACCCGAACAATCCCCTTCTCAGCTAGGGTGCAATCTAGACCACCAATCATTCCCAAGATGGTTATTTTTAGCCTTTTGATAAAATTTTAATGTGGGTTAATCTAGCCATTTCTTCCTTGCATGTTACTAAAGAAAAAGATAATATTAATCAAGTGGACACTGATGCTGCATGAGACCTAGTGGATGATAGGAAAGATCTTCCAAGCTCCAGGTGGGGTGGTCCTCCTGACAATAACCCATCCCGAGCTAATTTATTTGCTATTTTTGTTTAAGTTTCCCTCTTTTTTGATGTACTAGAGCTTTCTCTAGATGTGGCCTAGTTTGTTTGCTACTTTTGTAACCTTGGACCTCGTGTTTCCTAATCGTGGCCTAGCGTGCCTTTGGTGGTATGCCCTCTACCGTTTTTTTTGTAAATAGTCTTGTACACATTTTATTTATAACAAAATTATAAACTCTATTTCATCAAAAAAAATTCTCATTTTTTTAGAGTAATATATTAAATATAAAGAAAGTGAAAAATATATTAAAAAAATTTGTGAATAATACATATATATTAAATATTTTATATTTTTGAAAATGATATGACATTATATGATCGTTGCTATATATTATTATTTATTTAGAATTATACAATAGCATAAAAATTATATACCTACTTTTAATTTATTTAAAATAAATATTAATTTATTTATTCTCATATATCTCTCATAGATTACATTAGGATCAATTTTTCAGCCCTCTATAATTGCCGCCAACATTCTTAAGAGCGGTGGCATCGTAACGTCAATATCAATAAGCCCTCTCCCTTAATTACGCTGAAAGCAACATCTTCCTTCCTCGCATTGTTAAATTTTTTATCAGGAATCCTATATATATCATTATAACTATAATGATATAGTTTATAGTTTCAATAGTGGTTCGTGAATAGTTTTCTTCAACTGTCATTCCTCCCTTGCTTTTATATAATAAAAATGAAGCAGAAGCTTATTCTTGTAGGCTTCTTATTTCAGAGGTTCAATTGCATTTATGGAGAAGTGTTAAGACAGTTTGGGAGTGCGTCTTAACTTTCTCACTGAACAGTTGATATATAATTAATGCCATTTATGAAAAGAGTGTCAAGACAGTTTGAAAGTGCACCTTAACTTTCTCATCGAACAGTTGATATATAATTAATGTCATTCATAGAAAAGACAGTTAGAGAATACATCTTAACTTTCTCACCGAATAGTTGATATATAATTAATGTTTATTTGAAAGTTTTTTTTTAAGAAAAGCTTAAAATATATGAAAAACAAAATTCTGATCCATACATATATGGAATATGTTATATTTGTGAAAGTGATGTTGAGTAATTACTATACATATATTATGATTTAAATTAAAACTGTACAGTCACATATAAATAAACCCTCTTCCTTAATTGCCGTCAACATTCGTAGGAGCGGTGGCATGTTAGCGTCAATATCAACAAGCCTTCTCCCTTAATTACCGGAAACATGGCCCATTATGCTGAAAGCAACATCTTGCTTATCGGAAATTTCCATATATATCATTATAACTATATATTTTATAGTTTCAATATTAGTTGGTGAATAGTTTCATGAAATTAAAGATTACCGAATATAATTTGAGGATGACAGTTTCATTTCTTTACAGAGATCTATCAGACAAGGATGCTTCTTAGCTCCTTTCCTTTATATCCTAACAACTGATCTTTTGGGTTATCTCCTTCAATATGCCAATTAAAGGAAACTCATCTCAGAAATCTTTATTCCTCATAATGCTGTTGTAATTAATTCACACTATGCTGATGACAGCTTATTATTCCTTCAAAATTCTGAAAAGACATTAATAATATGATAGCTATTTTAGATATCTATTATTCAGTCTCAGGATCTAAGCTTGCTCATGATAAAACATAATTTTTAATAATCCAATCAGGGTCTGTTCCTCAATGGATACCTCATGAATGGAAATAGATTAAACATAGCAAGATTACAAGGTATCTTGGAATCCCTTTTGGTCTTGCAGTTTCTCTTTCTGATATGTGGAACTGGCACCTTAATAGAGTTAAGAACAAACTTTTTAGTTGGGGGAGTAAATTCCTCTTTTTGGCAGGTAAGATCCAAGAGGCTAACAATTTTTTTCTTGCCACACATTATTACTCATCTCGCTGGATGCCTTCAAAGAAAGGTTATGAGGACTTAATTAAAATTATTTGAGGATTTCTCTGGGTTAAATGGGATGGTAATGCTGGTTTTATATCCACATCATGGACATATTGTATTCAGCCTAAAAGCAAAGGTGGTTTGGGGCTAATAGATCCAAAAACACAAGGGGTTTGTTTAGCGGCCAAATGGGTTGTTAGAGCAGTTAGAGGTGATAAACCATGGAAAATTCTTATACGAAATAGAATTAGCCTTGTTGCAGTGAAAGACAAATGGCAATTAGTAGGATGGTTGGACAAAATTCTCCATACTTCATTCTTCTTTGTGAAAGCTTCACCGCCCTTACAATCTATTTGGAAGGCTTGGCAATATACTTGTCACTTCTTAAAATGGAAGGATGCTTCTTTGCTACATGGATTCAACTTTTCCACCTCTTCTATTTGGTGGAACAAACATATTCGTTATCAGGGCCAGCCCCTTGCATTAAATTGTCCTAAACAATCTTATTTTCTATTTAACAAGGGAATTCATTATTTTGAAGATCTTTGGGATTTCACTACTTTGAATTGGTTACCATGGCAGTTTATTAAAACTCGATTTGGCTTGCGTAATAATTATAAATCATACCTGATTTTTCTATAGTCTTTGGTACCTGTAGAATTATCTATGAAGTTGTGTACCCCTGTCCATTGTAATTTTTTCAAAGATTGGTCATGGCTGGCTTCTTGTCCTTTTCTCTTTTTTCCTCTAAAGAAGATATACATACAATTGCTTCCTAAATTGCCATTAAAGACCCGTTCGAACAACAAATGGAACTACAGGTTTAGTGAAACATATTGGATAAAATTAACTGCTAAATTTTGGAAATCAAAAGCTAATTTTGATGCTCAATTGATGGCTTAGAAGATACTACATTGCAAAATACCCATTGAGGATAGGTTAAAATGTATTATGATCCAACCTGTCAACTGTCCGTTTTGTCATCAACATGAAAGCATGAAACATATCTTCTGGGGATGCCCGTATGTCAAAAAACAATAGAATTCAGTGTTTTATGCCTTACCTAAAATTTTTGGACATAGCTTAACTGGAAAGAAGCTTTATTAGGGTTTAGATTACATTATAATGTTATAGCTGATGGTGTTAGACATGTTATTTTGATGCACCTATGGAGGAATAGATGTAAATCAATTTTTGATCATAATGATCACCAAGTATTTGTAGTTCTAATGCTTTACTCTAATACTATTTTTTGTCTTGCTTCTTATTTCTCTCAATGTCAGGCAGAATCGAAGAAGAATATGATGGTAGCTTACTAGATTCTACAAATTAAATGCCAAGTGAACCAACTGCTAAGTAATAAGAAGTTTTGCATCACCTAGGAATTGAAGACTATTTTGCATAACAATTGATAGGTTTTCCTATGGCTATTCTGTTGACATGTTATTATATTGTACTATTTTAGTTATTTCTATTTGCTGCCAGCTATGTATTATTTTGCTTTCTAGAGTTTAAAGGTTGGCAAAAGTCTATCTATTTCAAGTGCTCTTATAAGCATAATATTATTTTTGTATACTGCATATATTTCAATAGAAAAAAGTATAAAACTCACGTACTTTACCTTTAAACTATTTTAAATTAAAAATTTATTAAAATTTTTATCAAATTTTGAAATATTATATTACATTAAAAATAAGTGGTGGTATCGTCCCATACAATTTTTAAAAAAAAATGTTATTATTTTAATATTTTTTTTAACAAAAAAATGTTATAATTTTTTTACATTACTCAATTACATACATACATACATACATACATACATACATACATATAGAAACATATCATTGTTTTTGCTGATCAAAAAATATAAAATATATCAAATCTAATAAAAAGGTGGTGGATTGGTATACATAATTTGAAAGCATCTAAGCAATTAACACAAAATTTAAGAGCCACATTAGACACAAGTGAAGGGATTCTTTAAAGATGGGGATGGGGCAACCCATCTATTTTGACTATCTTATACAACAAAAGAACAAGAACTCCCCATCTAGGCACCAAGGGAAAAACAACACCTCTATCCACAAAATATTGTGATGGATACACACACCTTGAAAGCCCAATAGTGCTCTTCCTATGATTAGGTGCGATCGTATCTCTAAAGAAGTGACTATGAGAGTAGTTTCATCATTGTTACAATGTTAGTGGAGGAAAACCTTGAGGCATGATATCTATAGTATTTTTTTCCATGGTACAGTGAACACTCCACTAGTGATTGAGCAAGTCCTAAGGGTGTTGAAACTCCAATTACACCTTCTCTAACTATGCATGGATCAAAAATAATATAGAGTTGAGCACATAAACTTTTTAATTTATTGAAAATTACTTTCAAACATCCTCATTGTTAAAAATAATAGTCTTTAGACTTTTATAGCTAAAAATAATGATACCTTTGAAGAAATTCCACATAAGAGCAATATATATGGGAACTGAGCCAAAATCCCCATTCATAGCAAGTCTTCAAGAAATGGGATCAAGATAGTAAGGCATAAAATGCCTATGGATCCACTTCCAAGCACTTTAAGCATAAGGGAAATTCCAGAATAAGTCTTGAATGTCTCTAGTATATTATAGGTAGGGCACATAGGGTGAGGAATCCCAATATGAATCCTTTCACCCAAAGGAAATCATTTATTACCAAACACTATATAAATGTGGAAGCTTAGGCTCAAGCTTAACTTGCCATATTTGATTGAACTTATAGATCTAAGTCTAGGGCGAGGCAACCCTCACTATCTATTTAACTTATGGAGAGCCAAGGAGAAGGAAGTAAGAATTATGTACAAAACCCTATAAGTGTGATTTTTGAAAGGTGTATCATAGTTCCAACATGAATATTTCCACCAAAAAATTGATGCTTGAGGACCCAACTTATGCATCATAACATCAGACATGAGCTCTTAAATATGAATAATATAAGTAAAATCAAAGTTAAGAAGCTTAAACTTCCTTTGTAAGTATATGCATCCAAAGTTAGAGCCAAGCATCTAGAAACTCAAAATGACATCAAATTCCTACTCTAATCAAGTAAGATACCTCTAATTGCGATTTTCAAAGGAGAGAAATGCACCTCTACTTACCATGAAGATCCCTTTGTTGTGTTGATTTGATCTGTTTGAAGATGATTAAAGTGGCTCAATTGGATGCATGAAAGTATTCTGATAACATGTCCTCTTAGAGTGATGGTGACTTCTTGATGATATTGATGGTTAAACTCACACAATAGTAAAATATCCTTAGGCTCACTTGGCTTATTGGAAATGAAGGAGAGGGGCTCAATTTCTAGATTTTTGATGGGGTAAATGAACTATTGGATTTGATTTGAAATAAAGAGGGATAGATTTGAGTCAACATCCTCATTCAATGAATGGGGTTGACTATTAAATGAGGAAGGTTGTGGATGTAAGGATTTGAATACTATAAGGAGTGGCCTTGATTTATCTTGTATCATGTCTTTAATTTTTGGGATTTGATGACTTTATTTGAGATTTTATTTAATTGATTTAATGTTATTTTAAAATTTGGATTTTAGATTTTACATGGATTTTATTATTAAGACTAATCAGCTAATTAATGTGATTAATTAGCTGATTAATTTAAAAATTATTTTATTTGGATTGGGTAAGGTCATGATAGGAACATGATAGTGTGATTAGTTGACTGGGTGTGATGAAAGTGTTAGAACAGATTGGCTAGGGACATATTAACAATGAGGTTAGAGTAGCATTAGGGTTATGGCAATAGAATTAGGGTTAAGTTATATTATATTTTTAGGATATTAGTGCAGGATAGTGAATTAGGAAACTATTGTCACTTTGAGTTGCACCTTTTAAGGAGGTTTTCAAGCCTCCTCACCCAATTGACATAATGGGAATGCTTTAAGGTTGTGGGTGACCTATGGTTGAAGTGAATCTCCAAAGAGGGATAGCTCCCCTAGTGTATCACCTAATTTTAATATACTCTACTATTGCTACAAAGAAAATGGATAGGATAACAACATACAAAGTAATTGAAACTAAAAATGGAGTCGATGCACCATAAATTATTTGACTCTTCTATTTGCTTGATTATGCACAATGATTTTGAAGAGAATAAAATCATAGACAACTCACAATTACAAATTTGCATAAGTATTTTGTAGGAAGGCATAGAGATTGTGACAACACTTAGAAGGGAATGAAAATGGAAAATCCACAACTAAACATTACATAAACTCCTTATCACACAACCTACAACCTGCAAATTAGAAATTTATTACATAAAGGTGAGAGAATTGGACAACATATCAAGGAGAAAAATAACTTCATCACATAATAAGATCAATAATCCATGGATACACATAAAATACAAGTAGTGAAAAGGAAATAATCAATTTTTTCTTCTTCAAAGATTTTTACAAGTGTTAAGGCTTCAAATCCAACACTTCAATAAATATTGCTTTTCAAAAGGAGAAAACGTCCTTTTATAGAATTTTACACACACACACACACACTCTCTCTCTCTCTCTCTATATATATATATATATATATATATATATATATATATATATATATAGAGAGAGAGAGAGAGAGAGAGAGAGAGAGAGAGAGAGAGAGTAAAATTATATAAAAGGACGTTTTCTCCTTTTGAAAATCAATATTTATTGAAGTTTTGGATTTGAAGCCTTAACACTTGTAAAACTCTTTGAAGAAGAAAAAATTGATTTTTTCCTTTTCACTACTTGTATTTTATGTGTATCCATGGATTATTGATACTCTCTCTCTCTCTCTCTCTCTCTATATATATATATATATATATATATATATATATATATATATATATATATATATATATATATATGTAAAATTATATAAAAGGACGTTTTCTCCTTTTGAAAATCAATATTTATTGAAGTTTTGGATTTGAAGCCTTAACACTTGTAAAACTCTTTGAAGAAGAAAAAATTGATTTTTTCCTTTTCACTACTTGTATTTTATGTGTATCCATGGATTATTGATACACACTCTCTCTCTCTCTCTCTCTCTCTCTATATATATATATATATATATATATATATATATATATATATATATATATATATATATATATATATATAGAGAGAGAGAGAGAGAGAGAGAGAGAGAGAGAGAGAGAGAGAGAGAAGGGAATCTCCATGGAAAATAACGTTGTGCCATTTTCACCATTCATGAATAATGACCACATTGGATCCTAGGTCAATAAAGTGGATCTCCACTTTAGACAAGATGAATCACTTTCATGTGATTCCATATTTAATGCCTCACTTTCAAATGTGTGAGCCTAATTAGCAATAATAACTTCTTATCTTCTTCACAAGATTCCAAGACAAATTGCAATCAACTTTTGACCATTTAAAAGACAAGAAAACCATAGATTCATCCAAAAAAATGCACCCCACCTTCATACATGTGAACTTTTCCTCATAAAATATACCTTGTGGGCCATGACACATAACATAGACTCCACTTCATCACTATGCCACATCATATGCCTAATCATTGGCAACTCACCATAGTGAATACTGATAGTGAATAGTGTCTATGTGAATAGTGCATGTGAATAACGTTCTCACTCCCAATAGTAAGTAGTGTGTGATCTCATGATGATCCAAAAAACCTTGTAATCCATACTACAACTAAATTCCAATTGGAAATAGTTAACATTACTGCTGACCTCTGTAAATTACTTTCCTACAAAGCAAAGACCAATAGACTTATGTTGTCCATTGGGCATGGAGTCATGAAAATCATCACCAAATCTTATTTTAACATGGTAAACACTACTATACTTTCCTCATGTAAAACTGAAATTAGACAATGCATCCTCAAGGCAACAACAATACATGTGCAAGATCACTTAGGGAATTAAAAACTACTACAACCACAACCAAACATGTGCATACAAAACCTTGGAGGAAAGAAGAATAAAAACAACCAAAACTATGTATGTATCACTTGGAGGAATGAAAAACTTCTAATACTACTATGTACAAGATGACATTTCATCTCACTTAGCCTGGATCAAAACAAAAACTACTGGAATCCTCTTGACTCCATGTGAACATATCTCCATATGAGTGACAATAATCCATGAAATATTATGTTTGGGATAGAAAACATTAATTACCAAGATTTATTAATATCCTTAAGTCCTTGTTTCTGATTTGATTATCAATGTGGATTAGACCTTGATTGATTGGAAGAGCTATTTTCAATGACCCATTGGAACTAGAAATGAAAGTGATGATGCCTTGAGGATTGATAATAGCCTCAAATTATTTAAAAAGAGTGTAGTTTTGATTCCAAGTGTCTTCAATACCTTATTCATGCTCATACATTATTGAATCTACAACATTGCATTTATTGTGTTTAACAAGGTCTAAAACAATGCTATCTTCTTCATACAATAAATAGTTTCCTAAAACAACCTTTCCAAGAAACTTGCTAGAACCAACTTTTGGAAATTCATCAACATCTTCATGAATAATATAAGTTCCCAAACCTATTTCCTCTATTATTTTATAAGGATAAAATTCATGAAGTTCAACCCCACATTCATCAAGAAAAATATTAGTAATACCTTCAAGAAGAGTGGTTGGGTCTCAATCACTTGGATGCTTCTCATCATCAAGTATAGTACAATTCACATTGCATGGCATGTAAGGATCTATATGAAATTTAGAAATATGTTATGAATTTATATTGACCTTAGTACCATACCTTGTTCTAAAAAATAAATATGACCAATCTAAAGAAACACACCCTCCAATATTTGTTGTGAAATCTCTTGACAAGCATAATGTAAAATAAGGTGGCAAATCAATTACCACAACATCTTGAAGAATAGAAAGGCTTAGGAAAGAATTCAAAGTCAAATATAAACCTTTGATCATTCCCACTATCTTGGTATCTATCCCATATAGTTGTAACACTCTTTTTATGTCTGGTTCATATTTCAAACCAAGCTTATCTACTATCTATTTTGGCATAATTGTGTTATTAACACCACTATCAACCATACAATTACGAACTAGATTATTTACAATTATCAAAGAGAGGTATAAGGGAGGTGGTTTACCATATTTACTTATTTTTAATTTATCCTTTATCAGATTTACCTTCTATTTAATGGGATTCACTTATTGCTTGGCAGGTTGTCCAGAATTGGTGAGAACCACACCTTCCTTCTTTGCTGGTCCAACTGAGATATGGAGATTAGAGAGATCTTATTGGAAAATATATTTTTGTCTTGGAATAAATAAAGTGTCCAAAATTTATATAATCACATGTGCCTTCTTCATTTGGTCTATTATGTTGAAATAAGAACCACTAACCCTTGGTTGCCCCTTTCGAACAACAATGCTCCCTTGACTATGATAAATTTGAGACACTACATTGCCTCCAACAATCTATTTTTTATAATTTTACTACACTTTTGGGGATGAAATAGACTCATTAATCCTTTTATAAGATGAATAAGACAAATTAGGATTTTGTTCTACCTCTTATGCATCATCTATTGATCTACTTTTAGCTCTTGTGATCACTTCTACCCTGTTTGCATCCATTTATTGATTAATGGAAAAATGGTCTCCCTCTTTCCAAATCACAAATGTGGGATCAACATTCCTTTGAACATAATTTATCTCTCCTTTAGATGGTATTTTAATTTGTGACAATTGAGGCATCACACTTTTTTTCACAACTATAGCTTGATTCAACACTCCATTTGGACAAGAAGATTCACTATGGGGTTGATTACATGGAGTAAACCATTCATATTCTTGCACCAATTTATTTAGGATGGGAACAAGGGTATTTAAGGTACTATAAGCATTGGGATTATGGCTATGATAATGCATAACATGAGTAATTTGGCCTTATGCTTGAGTATTGGCTTGATAGGGTTGTCTATTAGGCTAGAGGGGTTGATTGTAATGTTGGTAAGGATTGACATTCTACTCTTGTTGCCTCTCCAAAGCAACCAAATTATTTCCAAAATTTTGAAATAGTGACTTCACCTCATGTAGCTCATTGGGAGGGGTCGTAAAAGTGACTTGTGGGTTTATTGCCATTGGAATAGGTGTCAAAGTAGGCTAAATGTGTGGAATTATAGATTGTGTAGAGGGTGGAAATTTGGAAAAAGTGGCAAGGGAGGTTTTAGGGAAATTTTTATCCTCATATTTTATTTCAAAATGACATTATACTTATTCTAGCATATCTTGAAGATGAAAGGAGGTTCAGACATTTTTGATGAGTTGATCAACTCTCAAAATCCACTAAAAGAGAAATCTGTTCTTGGTTTTGAAAAAGGAAAAAGTCCCATTACTAGTACATCTGCAAACTTATGTGACAACTTCAAAGCAAAAGGATAACCATGAACAAAGAATGAAAAAGCTTGCATGAATGCCTCCAAAGATACAAAGACAAATAGTAGCTCTCTTGATGCAAATGGTTACATAAGGGTAAGAGACTTGAAGAAGCCATATTTGAGAAAACTTCCTCATCTTGCAAAAATAAATGTTATGACCTGGTATTCCACATTTTTATATGGTTATATTTATACCTGTAATTAGTTTGTTCATAGGGCTAGTGAATGTAAGGTTATACCTAAAAAAGGAACAAACTTTATAAGAAGAAATTCATTTGTACCTTTGTTAGATACAAATTTAATATGCTATAATTATAATAATTTTGGTCACACAACTAAATAATGTAGAACAAACTTTTTAAGACCAAAGATACAAAGTAAGAAGAAAGGCATGTCTCCCAGTGTGAACAAAGGTTCACAAGTCTCTGAAATGAAGAAAAATAAGCCAAATAAGAGACCTAAGGATGTGTGGAAAGTGAAAGACCAATCTATGATTTCTCAAACTACACTCCATGCCAAGGAATATAATTTGTGAGTAATATAAAGTGGTTGCTCAAAACACATGACTGGTGATAAGAGCAAGTTCACTAAATTGAGCAAATGTAAGGAAGGATTTGTTAGCTTGGGAGATAATACTGTAGTAAATATCTGAGGTAAAGTAACCTTGAACATACATTAAAAATTTCCTACACATGATGTCCTTTATGTTGAAGGATTGAAACATAATCTACTAAGTTTTAGTTAAATGTGTGATTATGGATATAAGATCACATTTAATGCAGAAGGTTGTAAGATAAAGAAATCTAGAAGAGTATTTATTGAAGAGAAAAGAACTGAAAGAAACATTTATAATCTTAGTGAAGTGAATGGAAATAGCTATCTAATAGGAAAGACTGACGAGAGATGGCTATGGCATAGAAGAATGGACCATGTCAACTTTGGAAACCTAGTAAAAGTAAGCTCAAATAAGTGCGTTAGACACATGCCTAAGAAAACCAAAACTGCAAACACTACTTGTAAGGAATGTCAACAAGGCAAGCAAACAAGGGATAGATTTAAAACAAAGGAGTATGCAACTACAAATCCTTTAGAATTAGTTCATACTGATCTTTGTGGTCCTACTAAGACAAGAGGATCTAAAGGAAAAAGATACTTCATGTTATCTGTATATGATTACTCAAGAATGACATGGGTAACCTATTTGAAGGATAAGTCTCAGGCATTTGAAAGATTCAAGATATTTAGAGCCATGGTAGAGAATGATAATGGATGAAAAATCAAATGCTTAAGATCTGATAAAGGTGGTGAGTTCACCTCAAATGAGTACATAGAGTACTATGAGAAACATGAAATCAAAAGGCATTACTATGCGGTAAGGACTCCACAACATAATGGAGTTGTTGAAATAAAGAATAGGACAATCAAGGAGATGGACATAACAATACTAAAATAGGCCAAGTTACCTGATGGATACTGGAGAGAATTAGTAAAAAAAATAATATATATCTTGGACACAGATCAATTGAGGGTAAATAGTGATAAAAACCCCAATGAACTATGGTATGGAAAACTTGCCTCTGTTAAGTATTTTAGAGTGTTTGGTAGCAAATTCTACATTAGGAGAAAAGAGGAAAACTTGGGAAGATTTGAATCCAGATGTGATGAAGGAATATTTCTTGGTTATTCCACCAAAAGTAAATCCTACATATGCTACAATAAAAGGCTACATTAAATTGTAGAGTATCAATGTCAAGGTTGAAGAAAGATTGAAACATGTTAAATCTGATAGAGAAATTTGTAAAGAAGAGTCATATTTTGAAGAGGAAATAGCTTATGAAGAATCTAAGGAAGTGAATGAGAAGCCACCTACAAGATTTGTTCAAAAAGATCATCCTATAGAGTAGATCATTGGCAATAATAATGAAGGAGTTTAGATAAGGAGAAGAGTTACATAAAATAAGGAGCAAAAAAGTTTTTCTCTAATGTCTGAAATTGAGCCCAAGAACTATGTTGAAGCCAACAAGGATGAGAATTGGCTAAAATCCATGGATGAATAACTAAGCCAATTTGAGAAGAAAAAAATTGGGAATTAGTTCCAAGACCTTCAAATAAGAATGTAATAGGTACAAAGTGGGTCTTTAGAAACAAATTCAATGAGGATGGAACTATCATAAGGAATAAGTCTAGATTGGTGTGAAAAAGATATGCACATGTTGAAGGCATATATTTGGAAGAAACATTTGCTCCAGTTGCTAGATTGGAAGCCATAAGAATATTTCTAGCGTTATGTAATTATAAAAAATTTAAAGTCTATCAAATGGATGTCAAGTCTAATTTATTAAATGGGAACCTATAAGAGGAAGTCTACATAGAACAACCTAAAGGTTATCAGTTGTCAAAAAAAGAAGATTATGTTTGCAAACTAAAGAAAGATTTGTATGGTCTAAAACAATCACCTAGAGCATGGTATTCAAGATTAGACCGGTACTTGCAACAAGGATTTAATAAAGGTTATGCAGATATCAATTTGTACATCAAATCATAAGGTGAGCGTATGTTAATTATTTTTGTATATATAGATGATATCATTTATGGCGGTAGCAATAATAGATTGTGCAAAGAATTTTCTCCTCAAATGCAAAATGATTTTGAAATGTCTATGCTTGGAGAACTTTATTTCTTCATAGGTCTATAGATAACACAAACTAATGAAGGGATATTTATATCCCAAACCAAGTATGCTAAATAAATTCTCAATAAGTTTGGAATGGAAGATAACAAACCAGTAGGTACTTCCATGATAATTGGATGTAAGTTGAGAAAAAAGGATGAGTCCCTTGATGCAAATCAGACTATGTATAGATCAATGATAGATAACTTATTATACCTAACTACATCAATAATTGATATCATGCAAGCAATGTGCATGCTTGCTAGATTTCAAGTTACTCTTAAAGAGTCACATGCCCATGTAGTGAAAAAAAATCTTTAGATATATCAAAAGTACAATTGACTATGGGCTATAGTATCCTAAAAGTGAAGATTTCACTTTGACAACATATACATATGTTGATTGGGCAGGAAGTGTGGATGATAGAAGAAGCACTAGTGGTGGTGCATTTTCACTTGAAAATAAACTTGTTTCATGGATGAGTAAAAAGCAAGAGTCAGTTACTCTTTCAACAATAGAAGCAGAGTATGTGGTAGCAGTGACATATTGCACTCAAGTCTTATGGATGAAGAAAACATTGAAAGACATCAAGGTAGAGTATAAATCACCTATGTCTATTCTTTGTGATAATTCAAGTATTATTAATATATCAAAGGATCCAGTGATGCATCACATAACTAAACATATATCAATCAAGTATCACTTCTTAACAAAAAAGGTTGCAGATCAAGAGGTCAAAATGGAATATGTGCCAACTTAAGATCAAGTTATAGACATATTCACCAAAACTCTTCCCAAGGAAAAATTTGAGTATCTAAGATATAAATTGGGAGTGGTGGATCCTATATCACATCAATAGATCCTAGTGATAGGGTATGAGTCTATGGGGAGGATCATAAACACTTTGTTAATCCTTGGAAGAATAGAGAAAAGGTAACTTAGGTATGCCTATTTTTACAAATTTATAATGAGTTGATGGTTGAATATTCTTGGAAAAAATCTTTTAAATGATAAAGGGGGAGAAAATTTTGGATAAATGGTGAGAAAATTGGAGTCCCTTTGCCATTGACGTCAAAGGGGAAGAAAAAGTGCAAATGCTCTCTGTAAAAGTTTGGAGAAAAAATGAAAATTCTCTCTATGAAAGTTAAATAAGAACAAAGAATGTGTCCAAGTTGAGTTTTGGAAAATGTGTCATTGCCTAAGGGGGAGCAAGTTTGGTATGAGTAGATTCAGTTCACATTCATTAGAAGCCAATGCAAGTAATGCTAGAGAAGGAATAGAGTATTAGAAGATCAGAGCATTTAGTTTGCCATCAATGCCAAAGGGGGAATTATTGGCAATATGATTATCATTGATGTCAAAATGAAGATTATGAATGTAATTAATGTCAAAGGATCAGATATAATTCATGAAGAAAAAATCATGTTTTACATTTGCACTGTGCAAAGTTGTCATGTTTTTACATATACCATTTTTAGATCATTTGAAGAGCAATTGATATAAGATCTGTTATGGGTTTTTCAAGTGCATCTCATATATATGGTCTATAAGTTTAGATGAAGATAAATGAGCCTATAAATTATTTATTTTATCTATTGAAGATTATAGGGTTTCTCAGTTAAACCCTAAGGGGTTAAGTCATGGTGTTCATAGGCATGTTCTATTTTTATGTTGATTGGATATAGGCAGGAATCGGTTACTTAATATATATCTTAATCCCTTTTCATTGTTATAAAACTAACCCCTTCAACCTAATAATTACTAGATCAAAGTAGTGATCAAAGAGTTTAATATTTCCCAAGTCCTCGACTTAAGATTTGTCCAAGCTTGATCAACTGTTAGTGCTTAATCATATGTTGAAGATTTAATGATGCACAAAAAAGTCAATATGTGAAAGGTACCTGAGAATGAATGTGCTAGTAACATGTGTCATAATCATGGAGCTTGAACAATAAATATATGGTATGGCTCAAAGTTAATTAGTCCATAATCAATGCAAGAATGCCAAGTGTCTCAATAGTCAAAATTGACAGTAATGTGAAAAATGAACACGATAATGCTAAGTTTCATATTCTTGAGAGCTTGTTAGAGATAAAGATTGACCTTCTTCTAAGGATCAATGGTGAGCTTGTGATAATGTGACGAAGATATAACAGAGCGAGTAGACTCAATGGGATCAAGTGATCGATGTTTAATGACACAAAGGTGAGTTAAATACCAAGCTATTTTGATGAGATCCATGAAGCGTAAGTATTTCAAAGTCTTAAGAAGTAATGAGATTAGATCAAGTGATCGATGTTTAATAATAGATAAAGGTAAAGTTCATGCTAATTTGAAGATATAATGGCATGTGGAAGCTCAGATCAAAAGATCAACAAATGCATTCTAAAGTTGAAACATTAAATTTTAGAAGCGTACACAGATCTAATGGAATGCGTGACCCTGTCAGAGCTTGATCTAACATGCATGTTTTAAAGTTGAACAAATTAAATGAAGATCATCAGATCATGGTGTGAAACTTAATATTTATGGTCAAGATTTAAAGATATGTACATCCCAATAGTCAAGTGGTAGAACATGCAGGAAAGATGCATTATATGACACAAATACTAATATAGATTATTATGATCAATAAAAATCAATCAAAATCATATATGTATCAAAACTAGAGCGTGATATATGCTAAATATAGTAAAAGATAGAGAATCATGGTGATGGCATGTGAAGTCAAGAAGCGAGAAACTTATTGTTAAAGATATTCCAATAGATAGAAGCGTGATGTGTTAATGAACAAGTGTGAACACAAAGAAAAAGCTAGACCTAGATATATATATATATATATATATGTATGTATATATATATATATATGTATATATATATATATATGTATGTATATCTATATATATATGTATATATGTATATATATATGTATATGTATGTATATATATATATATGTATATATGTATATATGTATATATATATGTATATATGTATGTATATATGTATATATGTATGTATATATGTATATATGTATATATGTATATATATGTATATATGTATATATATATATATGTATGTATACATATATATATATATATACACACACACACACACACACACACATATATATATATATATATACATACATACATACACACACACACACACACACACACACACACACACACACACACACACACACACACACACACACACACACACACACACACACACACACACACACATGTTATCTAGGATAAAGAAAATGCTGTTGGAATTGTGTCAAATAGAAAATATAGAGACACAAAGGTAGAGGGGTAGAGAGGAAGAGAGGCGGAGAGATGTGAAGAGTATGAGCAGTTATATAATAGACTTATAACAGAGAATTGGATTCATTTGAATCAATTTGTACACATGAGTTGTAGCTCCATAGTTGTTAATATAGATTTGATTGGTGGGTGCCATCATAAGCTATGAGTTGGTTCTTAGTTAAGGAGTGGGTACTTCCTTAGAGTAGGTGCTATTAAATTAGGGGATTGGTGTCTCCTTAGGGTTAGTGCCCTTAAACATTATAACCAATGAGGTTTTGATTGTGAGATTGGATTATAATGATACATTCTAGTAGTTGTTTCTCATCATGGTTTTTCCCATATTGAGTTTTCCATGTACATTGAGTGTTATGTCTATGTGTGTGTGTGATCTCTGCATATGCTTATTAATCTACATTAAAAGTATTAAAGGACTAAGTTTAATCAATCTACTGATTCACCCCCCTGCCCTCTTAGTAGATAGTTGTGTTCCAACATAGGAATGTAGTCCTCTTGTAAGGTTTAGTGGGTTTTATCCCCTAAGTGGGTTTTATCCCCTAAGAGGGTTTACCACATATATTTTGTGTTATGTACTTGATCTCGCTATATATTCCTTGTTCATTGTAATGGTTAATTTTTATGCATCATAATTATATGTGTTGAATATATAAGAGTTGGGAATTAAATTGGATTATCTTGCATCACTGATTCACCCCCCTTCTCAGTGATTGTACCTTTAGTAATTTGTATTAGAGCAGGACCTTCTGTGCAAGTTTAACCACTTGAAGGTGATCCAAGGTACAAATATGACTAAGTAGTTGAGGAAAGAATATCTTGAGTTGAGATCAATGGTCAAAATTATTGAAGAACAGATTAATCATATTGAGATTGGGAAGATTAATTTTAATTCCAAGGATGATGAACATGAGATGATGCTTGAGGAACTTAATGAACAAATCATGAAACGTAGTGAAATGATAAGTCATCTTCAAACCAAGTTTGGGAGATTAAATGAAATAGTCAAATAAGACAAGATGACCATACATGATATTGAGGATAAATTAAGAGTTAAAAAGACTAATCTAAGTTCAAAAGAGGAAAAATACAAACATCTCAAAACTTAGTTAGAAGAGACAAATGCCAAGTTGAGTTCAAATTAAGGTGAGCATGATGAGTTAAATTCCAATCTTGATTCTATAAATATTATTGAAGAGAAAGCATGTCTAATGAAGGATGACATGGCCAAAGAAGTTAAGAGGGATAAAGAGATTATCCAAGTTCTCAGAATTCAATTAGAGGTTGCAAGTTCAGGTATGAGAGCTAAAGAGGATGAGAGCATTCAATTGAAAACCAATCTATATTCATCAAAGGATGAGCATGAGCAATTTTTTTATCAAAGTAAACAAGGATGAAAAATATAAAGATAAGTTAGCTCAAGACAAGAAGGATGCAAGTACCAAGTGCAACATGAGAATATTTATTAGGTAACCAAACACTATAAGGTATGAAAGTTCATTTCATGGTCACTAATTTGCATGTAATCTTTTTGGTCATAAGGCAGTAAAATGTAGAAGGAAGAGCAGATAGTTAACTATAGGTATGGATAATGTAGTCTACTATAATTATCATGACATTGGACATATTACTAGATTCTACCCTAGAATGCATAGGAAAAGACTAACCTAGGTATGGAAACCTAAGATAGTCAAGCTTGAGCATAATGAACCTAAGAGAAAAGATGGTATGTTTTTTGAGATTCATAATATTCATTATGAAGAAGGTATGAATGATGTTATTTATTTCAGTTGTCATCAAGTTGGTCATATTGCAAGATATTGCAAAAGCAAGATTTCAAGTCATAAAAAGGTGCATGGGCATCTTAGAGTGCTCAAGAAAGGTTAATCCTTGGTATGGAAACCTAAGGAAGTGAAAACCAAGAAAATAAATTTAGTTGAGTTAAAATATAAATGTGGATTTCTTACTAAAGCAAAAGAGGAATCATATATGAAGAAGGTTCAAGAATGCTAAGAGAATGTGTCATCTATCCATATAGAAAGGAAAATCAAAAGTTAGTTCAAGTCAAGCTCAAGGAAAAGACCAAAGTGCTAATTGAGGCTAGTTATGAGGTATGTATGGATCCAAGAAAATATCGTATTGTTTTTGAGAAATTTTTATGCAAAGAACATCAAGTGTCAATGCCCATTGATGAGGTTCTTTCTTTAGTAAAAAAGGTATGTCATGAATCTTTGTTGTCTCCATATGTTTTCAATCCAGTATTAGAAGAAAAGGAGTATATTTTATTGGATGAGCATGTTGATTCTAAGCCTAAGAAGAAGAAGAACTATCAATATCTGATGACCAAGGAGGAGACAAAATATGAAGATTTATGGGCAACTCCTAGTTTCACATTGTTTAAAAACATATAGGGTCAGGGTATCTCTATCTAGGATTCAAGGAGACACTTAAAAATAAAGAGGAAGGATGGTCAATATAAGTTGATATTTAGCTGATATTGTAGGATAAGAATATCATTTGAAGATGTGTTTGGCTAAGTGGGAGCTAACTCAGTTAGCTTGACTGGATAGAAGAAGATGTGCATGATGTGAGGGGGAACATATGTGAAGATGATTCAATCATGATAGAAGAGTGAAGATGTCTACTATAGTTTTGAATTAAATAATATTGATATGATGACTTGATCAAACCAAGTCGTGTTTTGACAAGGTATTGAATCTTCATGCATAAGCAAAGAGAGCTTGTGAGTTTTATATAAACAAGTCTACGGATCAAAGAAGTCCAATTTAAGATTGGTGTATGCCAAAGAACATATAACATGATATGGATCTTGATGTTAGGGGGATCTTTCTAAGTTCTATGAGTATTTTGTCAGGTCCAAGGATCAGAGAAGTCCAAGTTCAAATTAGTGCATGTCAAAAGGGGAGTAATTGAATCATATGCTTGAAAGTATGTAAATATCCTAAGCATATTAAATAGTATTTAAATGCACATATGATGTTGAGGAATGAGTGTTTTCATATTTAGGAAGATATCTTTTTTCATTAATGTCAAAAGGGGAGAAAGATCAGAATGAAGGAGTTCAAATGAGTAAGAAGTCATTCTGAGGGTGTTTTTTCATCAATGATAAAGAGGGAGATTATTGAGCATGGTCATTGATGTTAGGTTTTCATTGAATATGATTTTGTGCTTTAGGTGTAATATTTTTATGAATGTCAACATATAATCAATGCACTTCTTCACTCTAGGTCATCTAGTAAACTAGGCCTAATCATGCCTTGAATCAATATAAAAATAATTTATTAACTTCAACACCAGTATATGATATTTATGACATGTTAAACATTTTATTTTGATGATTTTAATTCTTTCACACACTTATTAAAACCCTCATACCATTTGATTCACTCCCCAGTGCTTTAACTAGCATAATTAGGCCAAATAAACAAAATATGCCTAATAGCGTTGAAACAAATCTTCTTACTTGCTCATGACCAAAATCAAATAATGTTAGACCCTTGTCACATATTAAAAATTAATTTATTATGGTTTTAATTTGATCGCAAACTTATGAAAATCTCATCTAATTCACTTCATTCCTTAATTATCAGAAACACTTGTACCAGGTCACCAAAAGAAAATAGGTCTAATAGCCTTGAAACAAATCTTCTTCCTTGCTCATGACATGAAAAAAATAATGTTAGACCCTTGTACCATATTAAAAATTATTTTATGATGTTTTTAATGGCATCTTAGCCTTCTTAAAATTCAAATATAATTCGTTTCATGTACCAAATCTCTAACTAACACAATGAGGCCAAAATTGCCTTCTATATATGCATTATTCTTTATCCAATCAATCTTGGTCAAAAAAAGCACTTTCCTTAACACTTAAGGAATCTATCCCACTTGGATAAACAATAATATATGTTTTATTACATGTTACATACAATGTTAATCAACTCATTAGGTCGGCCATGCTTCAAATTGATCAAAACAACACACTAGGCTTAAGCAAGACCTAAGCAATTAGCCCTCCATTAGGCTACACGTTAAACTTAGATGCCAATAGCCACTAACCAATGATGGAACCTTTTTAATTTTTTTTTTAAAATTTACTCCAAACCATATTTATGTTTAACAAGTCATAAAACACTTTCAAGTCACTTACTCACCTTATGAAACCTCTTTTAGCCCTCAAGCCTTCAATGGGTCCCATGAAGACCTAATTTACCTTCATGTAGCACTTTAAGCTACTATGTTCCATATGGACCTTACCAATGACCAAAAAAACTTAAATAAATTTACTTTAATTCTCTATGATCCTTATTAATTCTCAATAAACATCAAATCATTCGCTCATACTCTAAAACCTCCATTAGGTCTTAAAGACCTATTAGGCTTAACTAGCCCAAAAACATTGTCTTCACAAATCAGGCTCAAACTACCCGAATATAAACTTTCCATATACAATCCACATATAGATGGAAATATTAGGACCTAAAGAACATCATAAAATCCATAATAAACCTTCATTAATCTTCCAAATGCTCATAAACACCACTTAAAGAAGCTTAATCAAACTTGCAATAATTACAGTCAACAACAGTCAAATTTGACCTGAAATAATTTCACCTGTACAAACAGTAAAAATCCAAAATTTTTTTAGGATGATATATATTGATTATAATTAATTTTTTATTTTTATACCAACAATATTTGATCAATACTTTGTCCTTTACAATCAATTCTTTGCACCTTAGTTTATTTAGAAAAAGCACAATCAACAATAGTAAAATCTCATGAGCAATAAATGCAATTGTATAACTAGTCAAACCTCCTAATAAATTTTATTGGATATACATTTAAGTACCATACCAATTTTATCTTTACACCATCATAATATTCACCCATTAACAAAATTTATAAATATAAAACCATAGACTAGATTTCCTTTGGTCACTTCTTAATGCAAATTTGACTATGGAAAACAAAGAAACATACCTGGGAGACCAAATTTGCACTTCCATAACATTTGATAGACGCCATGTCAAGACCTTAAATTTTAAATAAATTATCTAAGAACAAATATTAATAAACCCATGTGACCGCTTTCTTTTTAAACCTTCACATGTGTGAATTTTAATGTCATCAATCTGCTTCCTCAGGAAGTTCTACCCAGATGACTAGGATCACCTAGACCTTCACAAGACAATTCCAATGGATTATTTTCACTTTCATAAGTTAAAAAATCACTATTTACACCTAATATGACCCCTAAAAACATGTTCAAACACCTTAAATACCTGCACACTTGATATGCATTATCAAATCCACTTGGTCCACTTGGAACCTATCACTTTGTCATTAATGCATTATGTATTAAGATCACCTTGACATCGATGAAAATCAACTCATCTCAATAAAATGTCCAAAAATATCACCATTTTTCATTTATGGAATATAAATATCAAAATTCTCTCTCCCAAAGTGAACAACACCTTCATTTTGAACTTTCTCCCCCTTTGACATTAATGACAAAGGGTCTCTTCCTCAACATGCTAACTTGATCCTTGGACCTGAAAAACTAATCATAGAGCTTATAAATCTCCCCCTAAGATCATGATAATATAATATAACTTGTTATGAAATCATACTCAATAATACAAGCTCCTGGAAATTGAAACGTTTCACATATGCTCCCCCTCATAATATGCATACCTTGCATTTTATCAATTGAAGAGAACATACCTCTATCTGAATTGCTCCTTGATTTTTAGCATATAGAAAAAATTAACAAAATTCACATACTCTTTAATAAACCTTATTTATCTCCCCCTAACTCCATATTCCATCTTGAACAAAACCAAAATATTGCAAACATACACAAGAAAACTCTCTTACAAGAACATACCTTGAATGGAGCCATCTTTATCCACACATAGGCTACCACAACTATCCAAACATCCTTCATGAGACAACTGAGCCAAATGCTAATCTTATTGGGACCAAATGACCTATTTCAAAGGTATAAACACCTTCTCATATGAATCAAGCAACGAAAACTAATCTGAACAAAAATAACATGCGAAAAACAACATAAACAACCTGAACAAGCTACCATGAATCCATGCTTATAAGAGCTCTTTAAGATACCAACATGAACAAGTTGCCTCATTAGGCCATCTATGGATGAAATCTAATTTAATTCATAAATTAATTTTACTTTAATCTGAACTTACCTTCCCAATATTGGCCCTTCAAGGACCTCTATTTTGCACAAGAAAAGATACTCCTCTCTTAGGTCACTTCAAAGAGATATATTGCAAACAAAGATACATAACTTGAAATTCTCATACCTTTGCACCAAGGGACTGACTATAGCATACCATAAAATCATTTAACACTTTAATATAGACATTTTACAATTGATCACCATGTTTTTTTACCTAACTCATTATACAACCCGAGATTCACCATGTCAAGGGTTTCTTGCATTAGAACCCTTATGCCAACCGAGGACACTCATAGTAAGATCTTCTTCCATAAACAAATTCAAATCTTAAAATATCTTCTCATATATCTTAAAAGGTGATATACATCTTTTAAAATCTTTAAATCAATTTAAATAATCCATACTCAATTATATGCATATCAAGACAAAGAACATACCTTGACTCAATGACTAGTTTCTCACTTATCGACCTTGCAACACCATTCCATGATGATTCAAATGATTGAGTAATGCCTCTGTGAAGCCTAATAAATACACCTCACCTTCCAAGGCACTTAAAACACCTAAAACTTAGGATATTTCCAAGTCTCCATACTCTCACTAGTTTGCTTGTCTTTCCTAAGCCTCCTCATAGGCTTAATTGGCTCATCCATCTTCTCTTTGACTTCTTTGTCAATATGCCCTGATAAATAGTATTCTTGTCTTGCCTTCATATCTACCATATAAAATAAACCATCTTGAATGATACTATCATCAACCAATTGATCTTTGGTCTCAATATGATATTTCTTAATAGTCTTAGGTCTCCATATCCATGTATGACTCTTCCTTGCACACTAGGAGCTCCGTACACCTTATTTTGCCTTGAGAACTCATTCAACCTGTTTTTAAAATATTTTGAAAATATGAAAAACTCTATGACATATAAAACAGATAATATCATTCATACCTTTTTCTTTATGATGGTTTTTATCTTATTTTGACCAGTTACCTCTCCTTTTGTAATCTCTTACAATGTGACCAAACTATTTGCAAGCATACCATTGAATATGAGATGAATTGACAAACCTCATGGCATTGGGATGCCTTATTGATACTCTCACATTTTTTTTCATGATATCATCCTTATTGACTTGATTCAGTTCCTCTTGCTTCACCTTTCTCATTTTGACCACTAGCTTCTCATGCTCAACCTTGCTCATTTTGAACACTAGTTTTTCATGCTCAAACTTCAAGGAGCCTAGCTTGGTTTTCAATTGATCACACTCAGACTTATTTGACCTCAAACTTGAATTTTCAGCATCTAACTAATTTTTAATATCATTAATAGTCATCTTATCTTATTTTATTGTTTCTATCATTATCTCAAACTTGGTTTGAAGACGACTCACCTTTCCTTCACATTCCATAAAGGACTTGACCTGTTCTCTAATTTTTTTGATGATATCTTCATATTCAAATTCTTGGAGTTAGAGTTACTCCACCTTATATAAAAATAACTAATATTATATGTAAGACATTTTTCTATCAATCTCAATTCTTGATTCTCTTTCCTCAATTCCTTAACCATATTTTGCTTCAAGGACCACCTTCTAACTGTCAAGCCTTCTTGAAGGACCTGCTCTAATACCAATTATTGGAAGCATAATCATTGAGAGGGGGGTGAATCAATTATGTAATAAAATCAAATTTAATTCCAATTGTTCAAAATCTTAACCATTCAAAAAAATCATTCATGAAGCATATAAACCATTCATTTCAATGAACAAAGAAAATAATGCAAGATCAAAGCACACAACACATGAATTATGTGGGAAACCCTCATGGGGGAGAAAACCCATTTGAAAAAATATTTGGAATACTATCCTATATATATCTATTTAATTTATATCATCATCAACTGATAAAGGATCACCCACCCCTTAATGTAGTCAAGCACCCATTTGACCTTCATCTAGCACCAACTAGCAAAGAGGCTACAACCCCCTAAATGATCAAGCACCAACTCAATCACCTCCAAACTAATCTCCACCTTTGATCTAATGTATTAAACACTTGGTGATGGTATTATATTGTTCTCAAACCTTAAAACCTACCTAATTATCTCATATAAGTGATGGTAGTTGATATAAACATAAATCTACCTCTTACATAGGCATACAACAACTCTTTCTCTTCTTTACCCCTCATACGCATGCTCATGACCTTGAGGCCATTCCTCCTTCCCACTCTCATACTATTAGATGTAAATAGAGTATTTTACCATCATAAATATAATTTATACACAACCTATGAATTAATCTTTCAACATATAATCAATGCACTTATTCACTCTCTGTCATCTAGAAAACTAGGCCTAATCATGCCTTGAATCAATACAAAACTTATTGATTACCTTCAGCACTATTATTTGATATTTATGAAATTTTCAACATTTTATTCTGATTCTTTTCATTCCTTCACACAATTTTGAAAACCCTCATACCATTCGCTTCAATCCCCAATGCTTTAACTAGAACAATTAGGCCAACTAAGCAAAATATGCCTAATAGCCTTGAAACAAATCTTATTACTTGATCATGACCTGAAACAAATAATGTTATACCCTTGTCACATATTCAACATGATTTGCTGATGGTTTTCATTCCCTTAAACACTTATTCAAAGTCTCATATCATTGTTTTCATTCTTTTATTATTGAAAACCCTTACACTAGGTCACCAAAGCAAAATAGGCCTAATAGCCTTGAAACAAATCTTCTTCCTTGCTCATGACATGAAAAAAATAATGTTATACCCTTGTATAATATTCAAAATTATTTTATAATATTTTTTATGGCCCTTTTCCCTTCTTTAAATTCAAATATAATTCGTTTCATGCAGCAAATCTCTAACCAACACAATGAGGCTAGAATTGCGTTCTATATATGCATTATTCTTTCTCCAATCAATCTTGGTTGGACAAAACACTTTAATTAAACCTTAAGGCATCTCTTCCACTTGGATAAAAATAAATATATGTTTTAGGACACATTACATACAATTTTCATCAACTCATTAGGTCGTTCATGCTTCAAATGGCTCAAAACAACACACTAGACTTAAACAAGACCTAAGCAATTAGCCTTATATTAGGCTACATGTTACACTTAGATGCCAATAGCCCCTAACTAGTGATGAAATTTTTTTAAACACTTTACGACAGTGTCCTCCATTCCATATTTATGTTTAAGAAGTCATAAAACACTTTTAACTCACTTGCTTGCCTTATGAAACCTCTTTTAGCCCTCAAGCCTTCAATAGGTCCCATCAAGACCTAATTCACCTTCATGTAACACTTTAATCCACTATGTTCCATATGGACCTTAACAATGACCAAAAACACTTAAATAAATTTAACTTAATTATCTATGATCCTTGTGTATTCTCAATAAGCATCAAATCATTCACTCATACTCTAAAACATCTAGTAGGTCTTAAAGACCTATTAGGCTTAACTAGCCCAAAAACATTGTCTTCACAAATGAGGATCAAACTACCTGAACATAAAATTTCCATGAACAATAAACATGTGGATGTAAATATCAGGACCTTAGGAACAACATCCAATCCATAATAAAACTTAATTAAGCATCCAAAGGATCATAAACACCATTTAAAGAAGCCTACTCAAACCTGTAATAATTACAGTCAACAACAGTCAAATTTGACATGCAATAACTTAAATTGTATGGATAGACAAAAATACAAATCACTTTGAGGATAATCTATATGTATTTTAATTAATTTTTTATTTTTATACCAATAATATTTTATCAATACTTTTTCCTCTACAATCAATTATTTTCACCCTGGTTTATTCAGAAAAAGCACAGTCAACAACAATCAAATCTCATGAGTAATAAATGTAATTGTATGAACATTCAAACCTCCTAATAAATTTTCATGGATATAAATTTAAGTCATATACCACTTTTATTTTGACACCATCATCAAATTCATCCATTAACAAAAGTAATAAACACAAAACGACATATTAGTTTTCCTTTGGTCACTTCTTAATGCAAATTTGACCATGGAAAACAGAGAAATATGCCTGGGAGAACAAATTTTCACTTCCATAACTTTTGATACAAACCATGCCAATACCTAAAATTTGAACCTCATGAACTAGTAATAACTATTAATAAACACATGTGGCCACTTTCTTCTAAAACCTTCACACGTGTGAATGCTGATGTTATCAATCTGCTTACTCAGGAAGTTTTACCAAGATGACTAGGAGATGACTAGGATCACCTAGACCTTCACAAGACAATTATAATGGATTAATTTCACTTCCACAAGTGCCCCAGTAACTCTTAACACCTCATATGACCCCTACAAACATGGTTAAACACCTTAAATACTTGCACACATGATATTCACTCTAAAATCTTCTTGGTCCACTTTGAGCCTATCACTTTATCACTAATGCATTATATACTAAGATCACCTTGACATCAATGAAAATCAATGCATCTCAAGAAAATATCCAATAATTTTTTGACTCCATGTTTTCTTTATGAGGAGTTTTAGGTGTTTATTTCCTTTTTTTGTGACCACGAGTGTTAAGCCTTGCATTGCACAAACCTTAGGAGGGTTGTGACTTGAAAAAAATGTAGCAGAAGATTATACAATTGAGATTGCCTCATCAAAATGAATCTAATGACTAATAATGTGCACAAGGGTGAAATATTTAAGCCTGAAAAAGTGTACTAGTATAATATACTATTATGATCATCTTGAAGAGATGAATCCAATGACTGCTAATTTTCACAAGATAAAAAAATTTCCATATTTTTTTAACTCAAATTTTTTTATTTGGTGTAAAAAACCTCATGAAAAAAATTACGGTGATGAAAAAAAAATTCCCCCCAGATCACAATTTATGTTTATTCAACCTTTTAGTGCTCAGGACACTAAACCAAAAAAACATTATGCTATAGAAACTTTCCTAAATTAAAGCTCTAATACCACTTGTAATGAAATTAATTAGATGATTCACAATAATAGAATTATATATCACATAATTAAGATTAGAATTAATAGATCCACCAAAACAATTGGTGAAAGAGAAAATGATTGAATATTATGATTGAGCCACTTCAAGGGGGAAACCTCCACAACAATGCAATAAGAATTTTTTTTGTAATATGTGATAAAATAATAACCAATACCTTCTATATACATAATCTACTTAGCCAAGGTTATTCCATAGGCTGACCATACTAAGAACATAGATAAATGTAACAAGATAATATGAAGGTGTGTAAACCACAAGTTGGTGACATATATCCCTATATGCATTATAGATTAAGGGTGTAGTAGATATTCCAACACCTAAAAATTGGAAGTTTGACTGGGTTGACTATTAAGAACTATATTTAGGTGTTAGAAACGACCCTAGACAATAGCATAGTCCCCTTTACCAATAACATGGTACGCTATAATTCAAGGGTAGTGTGATATAGTCTCACTCATATTCTTTGCAAACACTTTCTATGTTTTTTAGATCTAGTCATGTTCTAATTATGGTATGAATTTGAAGTCTGTATGATCAATACTTTTTCTTATATCTCTATTTTCCTCTGAAAACCCTAGGTTTTCATGCTTTTAAGGGTTTAAATGAATACCATGAGAAAAATGGGTTAGTGGGTCTGATGTGTTGGACATGTGATCCACACTCCTATGTGGGCATGCTGCCTACATACCAATACCCCAAGGAGGGATCAAGCTTGGTGTAGTTCTTATGCCTATGTGATATGTGTGAATGTCTTTGAATTCTAGAATGCATGAGAGGATGCCTTGGTGGCCACTTGAGATCTGGATACTTGCATTAGGGATGGATTATTAAATGTATGGGTTGAATAAATACAATATTGGAAGAATTGGGAGCTTTCACTCAATATAAAATGTTACTTTTGTGTGCTTCTTTGTGATAATTTCCACCTAGTGTGTAAGAGTGTGAAAGTAGTGTTTATATAGTGTTTTCATAAAAATGACTTGGGAGGGTGACATTATAATAGGTCTAGGCCAACCCTAATCCTCTTAGGGATATGTAAATTTACTTTTTGGAGGGTGTAGGGACCTAAATTATGAAGGGATTTTGCCATTATGGGTCTCATATGGTGTTTTATAGGCTTGGGTGCTATTTGCAACTACCATGTGACTAAAGGTGGATCAAAAGGGCCCCTAAGATGGGTCTAGTGGTATACTAAGGGTAAAATGACCTCAAGTGGACATCCAAGGCATAAATTGTTAATATTAATGATTATAATAGTCTATAACACTTTATATTATAATATTTAAAACTAATAATAGAGCATAATGACTATGCATAAACAAAAAAATACAACCCCTCCAACCATAGAAAATGAATCCTTTTGTAAGGCCTCCATGTAATTTTCTTGAGACTCAACTCATCTATCACCCACCTACAATACCTCACATCACCTAGTTGATGGTGATGCTTGCTGGTGACAACACCCAAACTATAATCCGATAACTTATTCCTAGCTCTCTATCACTATGTCATCACTAGATGTTCCAGATTTATGTGCTCCCATTCCTATACCTATAATAAATTATAATCCATAATGTTCTTTCCATAATTGTATATAACCAAGTGCATATCCTTGTATAACTATGAAAACATGCATGGACCCCAAGCGAATATAATTATGTCCTCCACCATATCTATAATCATATATGCTAAGCCCATATGAAAAATCACCCAATCTTTTCAAGAATTAATATGTCATTGAAAATGGCCATCAAGACTAGGGGTAACCACTCTATCAATCCCCTTGTCAAGAAAACATCAATGTATATCACCAATATATAATCTATCCTTGTATGAATATCCATAGGATCCTCTATATGTCCTTTAAGGTCAACATCATCTCACCTATCGACAGGTGAAAGGTATTGTTCTCAAAATGTCATCATTCTACCAAGGTTGTTAATGTGGCCCTATCAACATTGATCTCAAGCATCCTCATAGCATAGTATAGGCCGATGACCTCCATTCCAAATCATCTACATTGAGATGACTCACTTGATTCAACCCCACTTACCAATGCTCTCATGGTATGATCATCAAAATATACAAAAATAAACACACACTCATTTTCCTCATTTTTCATCAAAATGCTGCTAACAAAGACAAGAATATTCCATTACACAAATGTCATAACATATGCATAAATGTCATGATGTTTGCATAGATGTCAAAGTTATGTAGATGAAATGAAATTTAACATAGACACCAAACTTAAGGGTGAAAACACCATTTAAGCAGGCATAGATGCCACGAGGAAAATATTCCTCTTAGCATCTACATTTTACACAATTTTTCACCCTTATTAATAACCTCTTAAGCTTAAAATCAAATATCAATTCATGACTTACTAGTGGCCTGCTCCCCTGTAGATGTTAGTGGTCCTTCACTTGCTCGTTATGGTGCTCATTTAAAGGAATACGATCTATTTTCTCACAAAGTCTTGCATAAATCTAGAATTCAATTCTCTCATGAGGCTAAGGCATAAATGACTTGTTTCCCCCATCTCTTAATAATTCCTTCCCACCCCTCCATTTTCCCCTCTATTTTCACATTTTAGCCCTAATTAACCTTAATTCTTTAAAGTTTAGCCCTAATTCACCCTCTTCCTTCCATTTTGGGCCCTTTTCCTCATTTCAAGATTCCATTCATGTTTATTCATGCCCTCTAGAGGGGTATCACAATATTATTTAACTTTCATTATGCATTACTAGGGGCATGTTAATGCACCCATATTTGTTCTTCTACATTCTTTGAAAAGTCATTACTTCATCTAGTATCTAGTCGCAACACCCTTTCAAAGAGGGATAAAATGTAGATATCCCAATTCTACCACTTTGGTGGCATTACTATTCATTATTTCCTAATTCACAATCTTGCACTAATATTCTAAAAATATAATATCACTTAACCATAATTGTATTACCATAACCCTAATACTACTCTAATCTCATCGTTAATACATCCCGAGCCAATCTACTCTAACACTTTCATCACACCCAGTCAATTAATCACACTATCATGTTCGTATCATGACCTTACCTAATCTCAATAGAATCATTTTTGAATTAATCACATTAATTATCTGATTAGTCTTAATAATAAAATCCATGCACAATCTAAAATCCAAATTTTAAAATAGCATTAAATTAATTAAATCAAATCTCAAATCAAGTCATCAAATCCCAAAAATTCAAGACACAATTCAAGATCAATCAAGCTCACTCCTCATAGAATTCAAATCCTTACATCCTTAACCTCCCTCATTCAATAGTCAACCCCCTTCATTGAATGAGGGTGTTGACTTAAATCTAGCCCTCCTGATTTCAAATCAAATCCAACCATCCATTTACCCCATCAAAAATCTATAAATTGAACCCCTCTCCTTCATTTATAACAAGCCAAGTGAGCCTAAGGAGATTATACCATTGTGAGAGTTTAGTCATCAATATCATCAAGTAATCATCATCACTCTAAAAGGACATGATGTCAGAATTCTTGCACACATCCAATTGAGCCACTACAATCATCTTCAATCCAAGCAAATCAACACAACAAGAGGATCTTAATGTTAAGTGGAGGTGTTTTTCTCTCCTTTCAAAATCTCAATCAGAGGTATCTTGCTTGATTAGAGTACGAATTTGATGTCATTTTGAGTTTCTATATGCTTGCCTCTAGCTTTAGATGCATATACTTACAAAGGAAGTTTAATCTTCTTAACTTTGATTTTACTTCTATTATTCATATTTAAGAGCTCATGCCTGATGTTATGATGCATAAGTTGGGTCCTCGACCACCAATAATTTGGTGAAAATAGTGGTGTTGGATACCTTTTAAGAATTACACTTATAGGGTTTTGTACATAATTTTTAGTTCCTTCTCCTTGGCTCTCCATAAGTTAAATAGCTAGTGAGGGTTGAACTCCTCACCCCATACTTGGATCTATCGATTCAATTGGATATATCAAGCTAAGCTCAAGACTAAGCTTCTAGATTTTTATTGTGTTTGGTAATCAATAATTTCCTTTGTGTGAAAGGCTTCATATTGGGATTCCTTACCTTATGTGTTTTGCCAATAATATACTAGAAACATTCAAGAACTTATAGAAGTCTAAAGACTATTAAGGGTTAATAGACATTTTGTACCTTACTATCTTGAGCACATATATTGAATATTTTCTATGTTTTGAGATTTTGCTTAGAACCCATACTATATTGCTCTTATTTGGAATTTCTCTAGAGGTATTATTACTTTTATCTATAGAAGTCTAAAGACTATTATTTTTAATAATGAGGGTATTTGAAATTATTTTTTTATAAATTAAAAGGTTTATGTGCTTGCCTCTATATTATTTTAGATCCATATATAGTTAGAGAAGATGTAATTGGAGTTTCAACACCTTTAAGACTTATTCAATCACTAGGGGAGTGCTCATTGTATCATGAAAAAAATTCTTTAGATACCCTACCTCAAGGACCTCCTCCACTAGCATTGCAATAATGATGAAACTACTTTTATAGTCATTTATTTAGAGGTACGAGCCCACTTGATAATGGGAAGAACTATTGGGCCTTCAAGGTGCGTGCATCCATCACAATATTTTGTGGACATAGGTGTTGTTTTTCCCTTGATGCCTGGATGGAGAGTTCTTATTCCTTTTGTTGTATAGGATAGTGAGGATTGATGGGTTACCCCATCCCCATCTTTGGAGAATTCCTCCACTTGTGTTTAGTGTGGCTCTTGGATTTTATGTGTTAATTGTTTAGATGCTTTCAAATTATATATACTAATCCACCACGTTTTTATTGCATTTGATATATAATATATTTTTAGATCAATAAAAATATATAAATATTTTTATAATATATATATATAAATTGAATAATGAATTATGCCTTCTTTTACTCATGGAATTTATAACATTTCCTTGTTAAAACAATAAAATAATAACATTTTTTATTTTTTTAAAAATTTGTATGGGACAATACGATCACCTATTTTTAATGTAATGTGATATCTCAAAATTTGATTAAAATTTTAATAACTTTCTAATTTAAAATAATTTAAAGATAAAGTGTGTGAGTTTTTAAGCTGGAGGCTTATACAGCAGGCAAAGTTTATAGATTCATCTCACAAAGAGACAAAATGACATATTCCAATGTAAACAACTTAGTTTGAATTGTGGCGATTTGGGAGAGGTGGTAGTGGAGAGTGGTTTGGTAGCATAGGACACCATTTACGTCGGTCCATCCTGGCAATCTGGGGTTGTGCAACTCGATGAGGTAGATGGAGATTTGAAGGTTCAAATTGGTTTCTATCAATGTAGTAGCTACAACATTGGGGTAAGCAATAAGAGATGTAATGCCATCACCACATGTTGTTGTTGTACTACAGAAGAATAGAAGAGAAAGTGGATGGGAGTATAGTGATAGAAAAGGTAATAGGATCCATCAGTTACATAGAGATAAATGCATATTTGTAATATGTTGAAAGCGTAGAGGGGCTTTGTGAGTCTATTGAAATCTTTAACTGAAATAGAATATGGTTCTGCTTGAATTGAAATAGCTGAGATAAAAATAATGGTGGTGGTGTTGATTTTGCACTGAGTTAAAGAAAAGAAAAGAATAGAGGTTGATATGGCAGCAATGTTAATTCTATTGGATGAAAAGGCTACTTTGGGAGGTTCAGCTGGACATGGTGATAACAAGGATTGCATAAGATTGTAGGGGCAAAAGAAGTGACTACGGGAAGATACGACAATGGTGGTAGCAACTGCATCTATGAATAATAATATGGCATATTCTAAAATTTATATTAAAAAAATTATAAAGTAAAAATAATTTAATTTATTGTTCCAAAAAATAAAAAGAATTTAAAATTTAATTTATTGTTCTATAATTTTTAATTTAAATTAACAATCAAATAAAATGATTTATTATTCTAAAATTTATAATTGAACAATTATAAAGTATAAAGTAAAAATAATTTCTCTTAATATATATATTATTATTTATTAATTATTTTGATTTCTTATGGATTTATTATTATTTAGTGTAGATATATGGTGTGACTTCATAATATTGTGTTTTATATTAGGTTCAAAATAGTTCTCTACAATATAATGAATCTCTATATTATATCGTGAAAGCAAATTTCTTTGATTTCATCATGAGTTTCATTATATGTTGGTCAATGCATATTTGATTTTACATTATTGTTGATTGATGGGAAAGGTAAATCAAGACCTACATTTAATTAATATAATTTATGATTGGTTTTGGTGTCTCTATTTGGGAATTAAATAGAAGGGTTAAAATCTTGAAAAGGGGTGACTGACAACATTTACTGTCACTTTGACAACTCATGGATGGTTTCTTTCATCCTTCCAATTGGTTGTTTTGATGGGATCTTTACAACCATGTTTAGTCTTTGTTTATTGATCTAATCAATCTCCCATTAGCCTTTAGTTAGGATACATTAGAATTATAAACATAAATTTGATATATTAGTTATTTTAAATAATTTTATTTAAATTGAGTATTTCTTTTTTTATTTTAATGATGTCAATAAAATATTTGTTTTAATTATTTAGTTTATTACGTCAAGAGATGTAACTTAGAGTGACAATCAAGGAGTGTAATGGTGTGAGTGGATAAATTTTACTTTTGTTTGAACCAACATATCAAAAAATATATAATCGGTCGATAAAAAGACACATTCCCACTAACCAAACTAATTCAAAATAATTTTCATCTTTTAGGTGATCAGATTCCAAGCCTAAATGTGTTCTCATGATTTGTATAAATGGGGATGATGAATTATTGAAAATGAGAGGTTTTATTATTGAATTTGAAATATCCATGCATGGAAGTAAAAATATATTACAGTTTATGTTCTTTTATGTAATTACTAAATTTTATTATGAGTTTCAATTAGAGCAGACAAATTCGATGTGGCACTGTGCAGAGTGTGGTGTCCATATCTTGCAATCCCCTTTCTATTATTTTTTGATGTACATCCAGACCAATAATGTGGATAACACTTAAGAGACCATGAAATATGATTTGGACATCATTCATCTCATCCATCTCAGCTTTACAGTCTCTAACCAAATTGGTAATCTGTTAGACTCTATCACAAATAATTATTGTGATTAGAAATTCAATTTCAAGCAAACTAATCCTATGTACAACATATGCAATCCCAATTCCCTTAATCTATTATAATAAGACAACATTAATTAAACAAAGATCCATATTAACCATAAATGAAAAGAAAACACTCATTCCTCCCAGTGTAACTTGCACCTTTAGTGTAACTATTAGTAATAACTTAACATCCAACCATTTTCATGATTTATGCTGTACAGTGATTGTGGCTACATCTTTGTGCTTAATCTTAGTTTGAAATCAAAATTTTTATAATTGTTATGAGTTATAATTCTTATTACATAAATTTTCATAATTTAAATGCTTAATTCTTCTACAATTATAAGGTCATTACCATTCATACGATTATATATATTTGATATATTATATATTAATACATACTAGATATAATTGCAAAACAAAAATATACAATTCCTTCGGCTCTCTTCACATCTTTAGGGTAATTTATAGTCTACTTACGGACTCAAATTATATTTGGTAATATTTAATTTCATATAACTATTCACCACCTAATGTTGTAACTATAAAATATATAGTTATACTTATAATGATATATATGGAATTCCCGATAATTTTTTTTAACAATGAGAGGAAGGAAGATGTTGATTTCAATGTAATGGATGATGTTGTCAAGGGTAATTAAGGGAGAGGATTCTTGATATAGACGTTACGATGCCACTACGCTTTAGAATGTTGGCAAAAATTAAGGAGGAGGGCTTATAAATTGATCCCAATGGAATATATGAGAATAAATAAATTAAAAGTAGGTATATATAATTTATATATGATTGTATAATTCTAACTAAATAATAATATATAGTAGTGATCATATGATGTTATATCATTTTTACAAATATAAAATATTTAATATATATGCATTAGTTAGTTTTTTTTTAATATATTTTACATTCTCTCTACATTTAAATATATTATTTTAAAAAATGAGACTTTTTTTCTTGATAAAATAGAGTTTATTATTTTATTATAAATAAAACATGTACAAAACTATTCACAAAAAAAAGGCGGTAGAGGACATGCCACCAAAGTCACACTAGGTCATGCCTAGGAAACAAAAGGCCCAAGGCCACAAAAGTAACAAACAAAATAGGCCACATCTAGAGAAAGATTTAGTACATCAAAATAGAGGGCAACTTAAACAATACTAACAAATAAACTGGATGGGGGTGGGTCATTATCAGGAAAACCACCCCACCCAAAGCCTAGTAGATCTTTCCCGTCATCCACTAGGTCCCATCGAACATTAGTGTCTACCTGATCAATATTATCTTTTTCTTCAGTAGCATGTAGGGGAGAAATAGATAGATTAAGTGATAAGAGATTTTTATCAAAAGATTGAAAATAACCATCATGAAAACTGCCATATTGCAACCTCCCTTAGGGCTAGGCCACTAGAGGCGGGGATCCCCACCTCTGACTATGCCAAGGTGGTGGAGGTGGAGAGCCCTAACTAGCATGTCGATTAACAGGGGAGGAACCCCAACCATCTTGTTGCACCAAATGGGGAGAGTGGTACTACTACAAGGAACCAAAAGTTTAGGAATGTTGGTGAGGCCAGATGCAGTGAGAGCCACCCCTAGGAAGACCACCCCTACTGCAAGGCAACATGTCCCTAGGTGGGGAAGGTGACACACAAGAAATGGTTCAAGGTGCATCACCCCAATAATGGAGGAGCCACTGCAGGTAATCAAGTTCCATAGCCACATTGTTTGCTTGCACTTTCATCTATAGAATCACATTAGAGACAATGGTAGCTTTGTCATAAGTAACAAACAAAGAGTGAGCTGAATTATTAGAAAATGTCTTTGAATTACATTCTTTCCATAACCAAGATAAAATTTCCATTCTAAAAGTATGTCAAACTTGGATGAACTAAGGAGGCAAACTCAAGTTATCCCTAAAGATAAATGTCACCAACTAAAGGGAAAGGAGTGAAGTGGGTAAAAAAATCATGAATCCATAACCATGCACATTGTGCCTTTGAGAAGTGACAAAAAAGGTGCATTATGGTTTCAAGGTGGCCATAAAAGGGACATTTGGGAAGAGAAATCTCCAATTAGACTAGCCTTCCACCAATAGGTAGGCCTTGATAAAGAAAACACCAATTAAAGTAATTAATTTTGAGCTCAATACAAGCAGACCAGATAGTGCAAAATCATTTCTCCCAGAGAGAAGTGCAAGAATGTATACTCCATCTCTAGTTGATTTTATCCACCATAGGCATGTCTGGAGAGAGCCATTCATATATTTTTATAGTAGCATAATTTTGGAAATGAGTCTCTTTGTACAATTTCCAATCCTTCCACCAAGGGCCGACAGAGTTGATGGAGATCTTGTAAAGGAACTCTAGTGGAACTACTACCATAATCTCATCATAAGACTCTTGTTGGTTAGAGAAAGTTTGTATTTAACGTGAAAGGCATTCTAGGGGATCCAAAATTGAGTTTCTTTGTAAAAAAAGTCTTGCACAGTGCAGATACCTTTGCAATGAAATATAAGTGTATGAATCTAACACACTTCTATCAGAGGCACTGGTTACATGTTTATAATCAATGACCACCAAAGCGGTTGCTAGTTGATGGATAAACCATCCCTAAATCCTGAACCATTCCATAACAACAAATATTTGATTTTTTCCTAGGATTTCTAGATACTCTTAATAGAAAATGTTCCCACCACTTTGACAGGGGAAACTAGAGCAAGGAGATTGGATAAAGCAATTACTTTCCAAGTTGCACGATCATAGGGGGACCTTTGAGCAATGCAATTCCTGACAAGATTATTCTAAGATTCTTTTCCCTTCACTACATGAACAATCCACTTAGTGCATATATCAAAGGCTTATCAAGAGATATCAATGAGGCCCATACCACCAGTCTCCCATTAGAGACAACAATAATCCTAATTAACTCTGTGGAAACTCTTATCGGAGGAGGGATTAGTACAAATGAAGTCCATTAGAAACTTTTTGATCTTGTTGATGGATTGTTTGGTGGGCACCCATCATAACCTCTGAGTAATACACATGGGTGGCTACAAGCACTTTAGAGCAGATTTGGAATTTGCCAGCAAAGGAAAGTGGCTTGGTGATCCAATACAAGATTTTTTTCTAACCACAATCGACCATGTACAACTAAAGCTGAGAGGGGGAGACCTAAAAGGCAAAGGGGATCCACAAAAATTTAAATATCTCATCATGTTGAAGCTAGTGCTAATTATACTACATCATCTAGGCATGCTATGGAAGATATGATTAGCTATAACACTACATATAATGCCATTGAATGATAGAGCTAGAGGTGAGATAAAAAACCTCTAATAAATGCATTGCATTAGCCACAATATCCTCTTCCTTGATGATGATAAGAAAATATTCATCAGTGAAGTGTCAATTTAGAAGTTTCTAGGGTTATTTCAAAGGAAGGGATATACCACACACTAGGCTATGTGAATGAGCATTATCCAAGATATATCCAAAATGTTTTGATATAAAAACATACAATGTTGGGGCCAAGGAGAAACCATGTCTGATGGATTTGAATAGGTCAAAAGGTTCAAAAGAGACTCCAATAACAGAGAGATATGTTGAAGTAAAAAAAAAAATCACACACACATATTGAATGAGATTGGGACCAAAACCCAAAGCTTGTAGCATAACAAGGATAAATGGCCACTCAATATAGTCATATGATTTCTCAAAATATATTTTGATGAACAAGCCCTTTTGGCGTGATTGGCAAGCCCATTCCATGCCTTCCCATACTACTAGGACATTATCTAAAATATATTGGCCTTGAATGAAGCTCGTTTATTCAGGGTAAATGATCAAAGACAACATATGCCTAAGGCAAAGAGCCAAAGCCTTGGTGAATATTTTGTAAGATATGTTTAGCAAAGTGATAGGACACTAATTAAAAATGAGTTCAAGGTCACCAAATTTCAAGATGAATTTGATATGCCCTTTGTTGATGGTTGAGCCCAAAGTTTGTGAGTGGAAGGCTTCAAGGTAGACCTAGTAAAGGTCGACCCCCATAATATCTCACATTTTATTGTAAAATTCATAGGGGAAGTCATCATAGCTTTGGGCTTTATCATTGGTCATTTGCATCAAGGCTTCAAATAGGTCCTCCAAAGAAAGGAGCCTATCACAGGCAACCCTTTGGGTGGAGGTAACTTTAGTGGGAACCATTGAGAAGCACTGGTTTAGGGCCTATTGGCTTTCCATGGATGATAGTTAGGCAAAAAACACTTGTTGATAATGCTTGTCAAAAGCCTTAACCATCTTAGGTTCTCCATCAATCGTTACCCATTATCCTAAAGGGATACCATTTGTTGGGTGGTGGATTTGGCCTTGAACATGTGCAAGAATTCCTTAGATACCTAGTCGTCCACTTTGAGCCAATGCCTATGAGCTTGAAATTGAGTACCACTGACATTGTACTAATCAATAATTTAGATTTTGTGGTGTAATCTAACCACACAAAGATGGAAGACTTCATTAAATAGGTGTTTCTCTAGCAAGGCCACTACCTGACTTAGCTCGAAAGAGGTGGTAGAGTAGGAACGTCATTGAATTTTGGCTAATTGGTGCTAGTAGATGTGCAAAAATCTAGCCATCTGATTGAGAGTGTCTGCCCACCACCAGGTCCACTCGGGTTGTTGAGTAGGCCTAGGAACAAGATTCTAGACCCACTTGATGTGTGCCATAATGGGCCCATGATCCAGGAAGGCCATATTAAGAAAGAATTATCTTATGTAATTTAGGTTTTTTGAACGGCTAAGTAATACGAAACTTGATCAAAAAGTAGTCGAATAAAGTAAAATCCGATAGGGATTCCATCATTAGTGAGAACATGCTATCAAAAGAGAATTACGACTAAGAATAAATCATGGCATGATTAAGCCATTTAAGGACCCTATCATAACCACCTTGAAGATTGGTCCAAGTGTACCAAGCTTTTTGAGTGGGGTGTTGCCTTGAATTAGGGTCATGAAGGCCAAATTTATTTCACAAGTATAACCACACCTCTGTTTTGCTGGTAACCCATCTCATAGGTTGATTATCGATATTGTCAATTGATTATTTAACCATATTAGAATCCCCACGAATAACCCAATGGGTGTCAAGAAGAGAATCAATAATCCATCACCCTAAAGTTGTATGCTCATGGGCATCATTCAAGGCATAAAAAATAATAATGCCAAATGAATGATTCTCAATATTGAAGAGGCCCAATATGACATAGTGGGAGGGGTCCTTTCCAAACATCACAAAATGAGGCCACCATTTGGGTGCAATAAATGTCATAATGCCATCACAACCTACCTCATGTTCATTGGAAAGCACTAAACTGTTAGGCCAGATAACTCTGGCAGCATCCATGAGAAGGAAACCCATCACCTTCACTTCTTGAAGGTAGAGAATGTCTAAATCTAAAAACTTACTTCTAAAATCTTCAACAACCTACTTATAGACTGAGTTTGTCAGACCCTAAAAATTCTATGAGAAAAAATTCATAAGTTACGAGTGTCGAAAGACATATCCTTTGCATCTATCCCTTCAAGGGATTCATATCTATTCTTTAATAAATGCTCTGAGTTGACTAAGAGAAATTCTAGCTATTGAGTGAATTTTATCACATACTCCAAATCCTCAGAAACATCCCAATGAATGGGGCTTTGAGATCAATTCATAGAGTTCTGGGAGAGGCTGCATGAATGCTTACTAGCACTAGTTCAAGTGAAGTGTGATGAAAAAGATAGACCATCTATAGAGATGTCTAATGAAACATGAGAACTAGAAAAAAACATTCACCACCATGGGCGTGCTTTGAAAATGAGGTTGAGATGGTGTTACTTCTGCAGCCACTTATTCCTTGATGAGAAGCGTGCTATGAGGCACTTATTTATTTGGTGGAGTCGAGGGTTTAAGCACATGAGGCATGGAACTAGAGTAAGGCTTGTTAATATTCCCATTACTTGTCTGATTAGGTCCCTTGTTACGATTGTTCTTCCCCCCAATAGTTTTCCATCCATCTTCTTGGGTATTCTTAGGAAAAATAGTCACCATCTTTGCAGGGGTCATGTTGTGGGGAGGCATAATGGGCAATCCTTAATCTTATGGTCTATGGCTTGGTAGTAGAAGCATGTGTTAGGTAGGTGTATATACAAAATTCTCTGAGAGTATTGGGAATTGCTGACTTGTATTTCGACAAATTCCTTGAGGTCCTTATAAAGTTCAACTTCCACACATACCCTCCTTTATAGCTGGGCCAAGTAGAATCTATGGGATTCGTGAGTGAAAATCCAGTCTATAGAGCTTGTTATTTGGTCCAAAAATGGCGAGCAAGGCTAGGGAAAACTTAAGAACTCAACCATACAAAGACTTTTAGAGTAGCTTGCTTTGAGATAACAAAGTCTCTATTTTAAGGGGATAGCAATAGGAGGGAGTTTCAGACACACCATGTGGCTAAGTTATTTAATATGACACCTCTATGGGTAGGGTTGACAAATTTTGATAGAAAAAAGCCTTTGGTCATGTTTTGGATTCTTTCAAGCTTAATGCCTGTAATGAGCCAAACTCAAAACTGCCAATAATTTCACTTAAATGTTGATTGTAATTTCATCAAATGGTTCATATGCAACCTTGTAGGTTGCTGAAGTAGTGTTTTAGTTGAAATAGGTTGATAGCAACGAATGCTAGGACTGATTTTTAAACCCTTACAATGCTTACATGTAGATATGCAATTCTTTTTGGACTTTTTGTCATGCAAATATATGGACACTAGGTATGTAAAAATTAGTTACAACAAATAGACATTTTTGTAAAACATTTACCATGCATCATATCATTAACCAATCTATTTGCAAGAGTATTCTTTGAACAAGTCAGCGACTTATATCTCCTTTAATATGAATATTTCAATACAAGCAAATGACAAACAACCAAGACTCTTGGCTAACACATATAAACTAATATCAGCCACCTACAGCCGTACCAATCTCTTATGCAACTAAATGCTATCTAAAATGCATAAGATTTCAAAATGAATCTGGTTGGAGACGCCTTGCTGTCCCAATAAAAAAATAATAAAAATTTTGGAAATTGGTGACCCAATATAGCCCACACGAATTTTGAGGAAGTCACCCCTGCCCAAATCTGGGAAGAAATATAATAATTTAACAGCTTCCAAGTCTCCAAAAAAAACTCCTGACGCCTTCAGCAGGACCCTAGGAATGATGCGCCCCACTCTCCAATGGAAATTGCTGCTTGTATGAATTTTGGCGAATGGGAAAAAGGCTTAGTTACTTCAGACTTGGCGTCAAAAATTTTAGGGTCTTTTGGTCAATTCGCTGACTTCTTCAATAAGATTACTCCAAGGTTAATCGACCCTGATATAAAGATCCCAAAAATTGGTCTTAAACCACAAATTCTGCCCAAACGAAGTGACTAGAATATCACTTCCAACTGCAATAATTTAGGTGATATTGCACACCCTCAAAATCGCTATCAATGGGATTTTTCATTCCCAATGATAATCTGGTTATCTGCAGACCACTCGGCTCCACAAATACTCAAGAAATTCACCAACACAACAATTCAACAAATCTGGATGCCCAAATGGTGAGACTTCAAGGTCTATTTAAGCTTTTCCTCGAGAGGTTGTCCTCAATAAAATAATATTAAAAATATTAAATTATAAAATAAGGTTTTTCCATAATTAAAAATAATAATGAAATATAGTGGAAAACCTTACTCTAATCAAAACTGAGCCAAGTAATCACCAAGTGACTACAAAAATGACTCTCTCACCATGCCCCATTAGCCTACGAGAGCCAGGAATAGGGTAAACCCTCTAAGAAACTGATGCTCATGAAAATGGGGACATTACAGTCTGCCCTCCCTAAAATTGCATGTCCCCAAGCAATCTTAGCTACCAAGAAAACTCTACTCCACCTGGATCCCAAATGACTCTGTAGAGTTCCCAAAAGGATACTGAATCATGTTCAGCACTGTTATGAACCACTATCATGACTAAAAGCAATCAATCATACAAAATGATCCCTGTATCCCAATACAATCTGTACTCACATTCATCTACCAAATCCTCCTAATCATCAATATAAGTAGATTGTATCTCATATAAATCTCCTAATTTTACAGACACAGGTGATGACACTATAGATGATTCTTGTTTCATATCAGTAACAGTTGATAGGTGTATAAATGAAACATCATCTGAGAGAAGCATTTGGGGAGGAGCAAAAATCTCTTGTTCTTGGAGAGTCTTGCTATATTGGATGCATGAAAATGTACCACTCAGCTTTCTCTGACATTTATTTGCCCAGAATCTTGTAGCTTCTCTTGCTAATCGCCATCACTCACGTGCTTACATGCTCTCCCTAGCAGACCTAGCTATTGATTTCCTGGCTTTGGCTCTTCTTTTTTCATGAATGATAAGCACTTGGTCAGAATAGTTGTAGATGAGCAAAATTAGGGTTGTTATTGCAACAATAAGCATTATTTTGTAAGCTCGAATGTTTTAGTTAGCTACATATGGCTTGCAAGATGTCAATTGATAGCATCTTCTCTCTGAAGTCGAGCCTAGTCTACAATAATGTCCATCGCTGCACTCTAATTTTCCTGCGCTTTGAACTCTGCTTTTTTTCTCAGGCAAAATTTTTATTGATAATTACAATTCCAAACATCACAAAGATTCCCCAAATTTTCCTTCACCTTCTCACTATTCTTGTTCTCATCCGGTTCAAAACCAGAGAACTGCAGAATATTATTTTTGATATGAAGGACCTTGACACGCCTTCCATAAATAACTGTGTGAAGCAATTTCAAGATTTGGCCTGATGAAGGTCTGATAGCAGCAAATTGAAGGCAAACAGAATGCATGGCTGTAGATGTTAAATTTACTGATGTTGCACCAAAACAACTTACAACAGAACAAACATCCACAAAACTGTCAAAAAGAAGAATAAAGTATTGTGAATGTTTTATTACTGCTTTTGTCGTAGATGGATTGCGTTTACCTACATTGTATAGTGATCTAAGCTTGGGAAGTTGTTTGGTTTGTCTGTATGGAGTGATTATGACCAGCTTGGCACCCACCTCCCACTTGATGATATGCTTAATCTTTAACTCCTGGATATCAGGATGGTACTCTAGTTTCTGTTGTTCCCCTAGGTTAGGCATCAACACACCTTCTGCTGCCCACTCTTCCATATCTAGCCTTGCCATTCTCCCGAAAGAGATCATCCTGAAACTAAAGTCTTGTATTACCTTAAGGACATGAGTCTTTTCATCAACCTGAAAAGACATCTCCAACTCTCTAAGATCAAGGGTGAATTTCCCAATCTCATGTAACCATCTCATGCCAAGCACCATGTCAATATCACCCATGTTCACTACATAAAAGTCCGTCTTGAACTCATAGTTGTTCAATCATATGGGCAAGTCTAAAATTCCCTTCTCACATTTGAGGGTATAGCCATCTGCAACCTTAACCCTTATCCCTTCAAATTCCTCTATTTTGATGCCTCTCCTATCAGCCAAACGAGCATCAATGAAGTTGTGAGTTGCCCCTGTGTCAAGAAGAATGATTATCTTTTGCCCTGCTAAAACCTCATGCATCCTAAATGAACCTTCCTGTTGGATGCGAGTGATGTGTGCATCAAGTTGCCTCATTGATCCTTCATGTTTTTCTTCTTCATGTTCTACTTTTGAGTCTTTAGAATCATATTCATAATATGCCCACATTATTCTATTAGCCTTTCCTTTTGTTCTCAAGAGACAATCATGATTTGCATCATAAGGCCCCTTACAATAAAAACACTTCTTCTTTTTCCTTAATTCATTGAGTGTGCCACGATCCAAAGGAGGTGCTGATTTGTCCTTGAGATCTAGATCGTTCTTATTAGAGGAAGATTTATTATCTTGATTCAAAGAAGATCCCTTTGATACAAACTTATTATGTGGTGTTGACAGTTCCATACTCCTGGCCTTCTTCATAGCCTCTTGAAGAGTAGGAGGATCAAAGGCTTTTATCCATCCCCTGATAGGCTCCATTAATCCTTCAATAAATAGGACCACCAACCATCTCTCTGAGATGTTAGGAACCATCACTGATAATTTCTAATAATCTCCAATGTAACTCTCCCAACTTCCAACTTGTTTGAGTTGGGCCAAATCCCTGAAGTAGGATTCTAGATCTTTCCTATCAAAACATTCCACAAGTCTGTCCACAAACTCTTGATAAGATGTAATCTGATTATGCTGTAATGTTACCAATCCATGATACCACCATTTGTGTGCTGCTCCTTCCAAGTGCAATGTGGCAAATTTGATGGCTTCTTCTTCTGTCATGGGTTGTAGAGCCAGGAAGGTGTCTAACTTATGAATCCATGATTGTGCAGTGATCTTGCCACTGCCATCAAACATGGACAATGTGAGCTTATTAGTAGCTTGTTTAAGGTCCCTATTCTAATTTTGAGGCCTCCTCTCCTGACGAGACCTGTAGTATTCCATCCTTATTTATACAAAATGATCAAAATGCATAAGCTCTTGTGCTTCTGGTGTCAATAGTAGCCATTCATCATGAGCAGCCATATATGCATCAGTGAAGGTAGGCTCTTCAGCATCTTCAACATTCTCTTCTACTGCCTGTTCTTCCCTCAAGAAAGTGGGTCATGTAGGTCTATCTGCTGGGCAGGAAGATGCTCTCAGTATTCTCCTTGTACTAGCTATGCTCCTTTCATCATCATGATCTTGGGGCTGCCTTCTTGGTAAGTCCAATTGCTGTAGAGCATTTTCAAGCCGCTCAAGTATCCCAGATATCTGTTGTTGTCCCTCCCTTAAACTCCTAAAAGTATCAAGTATCTCTCTATCATCATTTCTTCTTCCATTTCTAGGAGGACTTCCTTCTCTTCTTTCTTCCATAGGGCCACCAATCACTATATCCCCTGCTACTAATAATGTGTCTTGTCTCTATTTCCTTTCTTCTCTAGATGTATATCTCTTTGTTCTGTCACTTTGGTGCATAAATGAAGATGATTTTTGACCCAAAAGATGATAGGAAACAACTCTGATACCATTGTAATGAGCTGAACTCAAAACTGTCCACAATTTCACTTAAATGCTGATTGTAATTTCGTCAAATGGTTCATATGCAACCTTGTAGCTTGCTGAAGTAGTGTTTTAGTTGAAATAGGTTGATAGCAATGAATGCTAGGACTGATTTTTAAACCCTTACAATGCTTACATGCAGATATGCAATTCTTTTTGGACTTTTTGTCATGCAAATATATGGACACTAGGTATGTAAAAATTAGTTATAGAAAATAGACATTTTTGTAAAACATTTACCATGCATCATATCATTAACCAATCTATTTGCAAGAGTATTCTTTGAACAAGTCAGCGACTTATATCTCCTTTAATATGAATATTTCAATACAAGCAAATGTCAAACAACCAAGACTCTTGGTTAACACATATAAACTAATATCAGCCACCTACATCCGTACCAATCTCTTATGCAACTAAATGCTATCTAAAATGCATAAGATTTCAAAATGAACTTGGTTGGAGACGCCTTGCTGTCCCAATAAAAAAATAATAAATTTTTTGGAAATTAGCGACCCAATACAACGCACACAAATTTTGAGGAAATCGCCCCTACCCAAATCTGGAAAGAAATATAATAATTTCACAGCTTCCAAGTCTACAAAAAAAACTCCTGACGCCTTCAGCAGGACCCTAGGAATGATGCACCCCACTCTCCAATGGAAATTGTAGCTTGTATGAATTTTGGCAAATGGGAAAAAGATTCAATTACTTCAAACTTGGCATTAGAAATTTTAGGGTCTTCTGGTCAATTCTGTTAAGATGTGGAGCCTAAAAGCTTCACCAAGGAGCACTTTGCAAGGTTGCAGAAGTTACACAGTCACCGACGTCGGTCATGAGCGATCGACGTCGGTCAAGTGCAGTTCAGAAGACGCTGGCATCGACAGAGATCGGCCGACGTTGATCACAGGCAAGCAGGAAGGAACCAACATCGGTTACCTGTGCGTCTAGAGAGCTATTTTCGTGGACAAAACCAAGTGTTTGCATGATGAGATTAAGTCATAGCCTTAAGTTCGCGTCTCTATTATTAGTTAGACTAGTTTTAGAGCCCTTGTTTAAGAGGCATAACTGTTGGTTGTAAATGCATGCTCAAGTTTCCTAATTCTATATGTAGGATTAGATCTTCTTAGCTTATTGTAGTGTAATGAATGTTGAAAAACAGTACAGAATTGTATAGGTGAATCATTCCAGGTTGTTGGAGTTGATTGTACTTGAGAGAGAGAGCTCTTGAGGGAAAGAGATCTAGAGAGAGATCTGTACATCTGAGAGAGGTGTGGAAGAAAGAAGTTTCTTCATTGTATTCCTTTTGTAAAGAGTTTAATACAAGTTTTCAGGGTGGTTTCTTGTATCTCTTGTTCTTTGCTATTTATTGTTAGGGTGTGGAGCTAAAAGCTTCACCTAAGGCAAATAGGGAGGTTTTCTGCGCATGACAGTCGCTGGCGTCGACAGGCCACAACCGACGTCGGTCAGGGGACAGTGCAAGGGAAATCGTCATTGACAGGAGATCGACTGGCGTCGGTCACCTCCAGAAAGACAGGGACCGACGTCGGTCACCTGTGGCAGTCAAAATTGCTGTTGACAAACAATCAGTTAAGTGAACGCGTAGTTTGCATGATAAAGACCAGTTCGAGTGTTTGAGTCACTTGTCTAATTATTGTATGCATGAGATCTATATAATAGACTCATGGGCTGTATTGTTAAGTGTTGAACTTGTAGAACCCAAGTGTAGAGCTTGTAGAGTTCTTCCCATGGTGGAATCAAGTAGGATTCCCCATGTATGTAAGATGAGGTTTGATATGCAGGGTGTTGCAGGATCATGGTGGAGATCTACATGTGATAAGTAAGATTAGGTTGGTCTGCAGGGATGTGTGTATGCGAGGGTCAGAACAGGATCGACGGGGGAGCAAGATCAAGGTGACAACAATACATCAGGAGCAGGATCATGGTGAGATCTACTTGGAGTACCAATTCATACTCGATTGTACTGGACGTACAATGAGGTGAACAACAGCTTGTGTTAGTTGTTAGTTGTGACCTATGAGAGAAGATTACTCAGGTGGGAAGATTACTTGGAGCCCTTGAGGAGGAAGCCTCACAGAGGTGGAAGAAGAGTGTGATCTCTTTATTGTAATTTCCTTTGTAATGAGTTGAATACAATTGTGTGTTGCCTCTCATATTTTGTGTGTTTTCTCATTCAAGATAACACTAACAACATCCTCTACTTTTAAAATATTTGAAGCAGATGCAGTATTACTAACTGCCATTACTAAGCTATGCCAGCTTTCAGGCAAAGAACATAATATTAAAAGAGCTTTTATTTCATCATCAAACACAATATTGACTGAACTTAATTGATTTATAATTCCATGGAAATCATTCAGATGATTAGATACAGATCCACCTTCCTGCATACGCAAATTAAATAACTACTTCATAAGATATACCTTATTGGAAGCTGAGGGTTTTTCATACAAATTTGCTAAAGTAGTCATTAACTCTACCGTAGACTTTGCTTGTGATAAATTAGATATCACAGTAGATGCTAGACTTTGTCTTATAGACCCCAGAGCCTTTCTATCAAGAACTTCCCATTCTTCATCATCCATGTTTGTGGGCTTCTTTGCAATCCCACCTAATGGTAAGTATAGATCTTTCTGATACAGATAATCTTCTATCTGCATTCTCCAATGTTGATAATTTTTTCCATTGAACTTCTCCATTCTCAGTTTACTTTCTTCTGCCATTGCTTCTCCTTAGGCTTTGACCAGCAATCTCTGCTTATGTGCCCAATCTTTTCACAATTCTAGCATTGTGGCTTCCTGCCATTTCTGGATTTGGATCTATCTCTTTATTGTAATTTCCTTTGTAACGAGTTGAATACAATTGTGTGTTGCCTCTCATATTCTGTGTTTTTTCTCATTGATAGTTATTTGTTCTTCTGGTTATTTTGCAATCTTAAGTTGCTTATACAATGGTAATTATGTGTGCTCTTAATTATGACAAGTTGTGTCAAAGCTTTGGGGAACTTAGGTCCCATCAAATGGTATCAGAGCAAGGTTGGATGTTCTCAGAGCGAGTTTGACTAACAGATGGCCCAGATCTGGTTAGTGGTTTGTTGATTATAGGTCATTCACAGGGTTTCTGATTGAGTGGGAGTATAGCAACGGCAGAAGAAGGTAAGCTGAGGATGAAGAAATTTAGGCATAGGATTAACACCACAAGGAGTGTGGTGGGTTGTCTTCAAGTGGGAGCTTGAAGAGGAATACAAGCCAGGATGCAGATTAGACAGAGTACTGGTATGGGTACAGGTGTAGCTGTTTATCTCCAAGTGGGAGATTGTTAGGGTGTGGAGCTAAAAGCTTCACCTAAGGCAAATAGGGAGGTTTTCAGAGCTTGACAGTCGCCGATGTTGGCAGGTCAAAATCGATGTCGATCAGGGGACAGTGCAAGGGAAACTGGCATCAGCAGGAGATCGGCTGGCATCGGTCACCTCCAGGAAGGCAGGGACCGACGTCGATCGCCTGTGGCGGTCAGAACTGCTGTTGACAAACAGTCAGTTAAGTGAACACGTAGTTTGCATGATAAAGACTAGTTTGAGTGTTTGAGCCGCTTGTCTAATTATTGTATGCATGAGATCTATATAATAGACTCATGGGCTGTATTGTTAAGTGTTGAACTTGTAGAACCCAAGTGTAGAGCTTGGAGAGTTCTTCCCATGGTGGAATCAAGTAGGATTCCCCATGTATGTAAGATCAGGTTTGATATGCAGGGTGTTGCAGGATCATGGTGGAGATCTACATGTGATAAGTAAGATCAGGTTGGTCTGCAGGGATGTGTGTATGCGAGGGTCAGAACAAGATCGACAGAGGAGCAAGATCAAGGTGACAACAATACATCAGGAGCAGGATCATGGTGAGATCTACTTGGAGTACCGGTTTGTACTTGGTTGTACTGGACGTACAATGAGGTGAACAACAGCTTGTGTTAGTTGTTAGTTGTGACCTATGAGAGAAGATTACTCAGGTGGGAAGATTACTTGGAGCCCTTGAGGAGGAAGCCTCACAGAGGTGGAAGAAGAGTGTGATCTCTTTATTGTAATTTCCTTTGTAATGAGTTGAATACAATTGTGTGTTGCCTCTCATATTCTGTGTGTTTTCTCATTGATAGTTATTTGTTCTTCTGCTTATTTCCGCAATCTTAAGTTGCTTATACAATGGTAATCATGTGTGCTCCTAATTCTGACAAGTTGTGTCAGAGCTTTGGGGAACTTAGGTCCTATCAAATTTGCTGACTCCTTCAATAACATTACTCCAAGGTTAATCGGCCCTGATATAAAGATCCCAAAAATTGGTCTTAAACCACAAATTCTGCCCAAACAAAGTGACTGGAATATCACTTCCACCTGCAATAATTTAGGTGATATTGCACACCCTCAAAATCGCTATCAATGCGATTTTTCATTCCCAGTGACAATCTGGTTATCTGCAGACCGCTCGGCTCCACAAATACTCAAGAAATTCACCAACACAACAATTCAACAAATCTGGATGCCCAAATGGTGAGACCTCAAGGTCTATTTAAGCTTTTCCTCGAGAGGTTGTCCTCAATAAAATAATATTAAAAATATTAAATTATAAAATAAGGTTTTTCCATAATTAAAAATAATAATGAAATATAGTGGAAATCCTTACTCCAATCAAAACTGAGCCAAGTAATCACCAAGTGACTGCAAAAATGACTCTCTCACCATGCCCCGTTAGCCTACGAGAGCCAGGAATAGGCTAAACCCTCTACGAACTGATGCTCATGAAAATGGGGACATTACAATGCCATTAGTCGCCCAAACAGATTGAACCCTGGAGTTGAGCATGCTTTCAGAAGGAATGTGGTCAATGAAGTAGCATATTAGGCAGAAATGTTCTAAACATTGACAAGCAAAATCAAAAGCAGGTTGAGAAAGAACAACATCAAGAGGGGAATCCTTACCTCATGATAAACTTTCGGGTCAAATTTTCTCGATCGCTTGTTTGGTGGGGCCATTATTGAGAACTTCTCTTTTGACCATCATAATTTCAACAACTAGATAGGAAGGTGTGGAGGCTATTAAATAACTCACCTAAAAGATGAAGCTATTAAAATTTAGTAAGTGCTAATATCTCGTAGAGACGCAATATAACAAAAAAGTCCAACGATAAAAAATAATGACTCTCAATACAAAACATAAACAAACCTTAATAAAATAAAATAAATTCTCTCCAAAATTTCAAATTTCAAATATTAACCTTTCTAAAATAACATCCCTCCAAATTAAAACTCTCAAACCACTTAAACTTTCAAACAAACATTATTTATACATCATAGGACATACTTATAAAATTTCTCAAACCACTTAAACTTTCAAATAAACATTATTTATACATCATAGGACATACTTATTTGGTGAGAGAGTGAAGATGCACCTACCAAACTCTGTTTTAAGTGGCAATACCGTATGAGGGCATCCTAACAGTCTTCCATAAATGACGTGCTTTCAAATGGAATTCAACCGCAGGGATAAGAAGCCCACGGGAATAAGAAGTCCACAGGAATAAGCTTCTGCTTCATTTTTATTATATAAAAGCAACGGAGCGATGACAGTCGAAGAAAAAATGGTGGAAGTGAATGGCATGACACTGTTTCAAGTCTCATTCGTTGCCATAATAAGCATCATCAGCCTCGTTTGGCAGTGGAAGATGCGAGAACGTTGTAAGGGAGCTTTGGTTTGGCCAATTCTGGGCCATATTCCCTCCATGCTTTTCCATTACGGCCACCTTTACGACTGGTTTACTCATCTCCTCGTTCTAAACGGTGGAACCTTCAGGCTCTGCGGCCCCTGGAGAAGCAGGATTGTCACTGCCCACCCAGCAAACATGGAGTACCTTGTGAAAGCGAGGTACCATAATTTCGGCAAAGGGGACGGTTACAAGGACGCATTTCACGACCTCTTTGGCGATTCCATACTGGTGCTAGACGGAGAACAATTCACACAAATGAATAAGTCGGTGAGCAGGGCATTCGCGTTGCCTGCATTCCGGAACAATGCCGTAGCTACCATAACGGCGGCGGTGCACCAAAAGCTTCTTCCCTTGTTGTGCAATGCGGCCGAGAAAAATACTGCCATCGATCTGCAGGAGATATTTCTGCGCCTTGCATTTGACAACTTGTGTATCGTGGGGTTTGGGGACGACCCAGGCTCGCTTAACCTGGATTTATCGAGGGTTCCGTTGTTGGAGGCCTTTGATGCGGCGGTAGAGGCGCTGTTGTTTAGGATGGCAATGGCTCCGTTTTGGTGGAAAACTATGAAGTACTTAAACCTCGGGTGGGAGCGCCGGATTCGGTCCGGTCGATCGACCGTATATGATTTTGTAGACAACGTTCTAGCTCGCCTGGCTGCGGCCGGCCATGATCATTATTCGCCTCAATGTTCCGAAATCTTGTGGACATCTCTTCGGTTGGAGCGGGAAAGCGGACGGGAATATTCCCACAACACCGTCCGTTCGTCGATGGTGAGTCTGGTTATGGCGGGCAAGGACACGGTTTCCGCTGGGCTTACCTATTTTTTCTGGCTCCTTTCACAGCATCCCCATGTTGAAGCCAAGGTTTTAGCAGAGCTGCGAGGGATTCTAAACCAGAGGGAGGAGAAGGAGGATGATGATGATCCGCGTCCTTTCAGTTTTGAAGAAGTGAAGCAGATGGATTACTTACACGCAGCGCTGTCGGAGTCTCTGCGGCTGTACCCTCCCATCCCCGCGGAGGCCTCAGAGGCCGCACAAGATGACGTTCTGCCCGATGGCACGGCCGTGGAGAAGGGTGCGCGAGTGTTTTATCTCATTTACTCCTCCGCCAGGTTGGAGAGCGTGTGGGGCCGAGATTGCCTGGAGTTCAATCCAGAACGGTGGCTGAAGAACGATCGGTTTCAGAGGGAATCGGTTTTCAAGTTTTGTGTGTTCAACGGAGGGCCTCGGCAGTGTACGGGAAGAGAATTTGGGTACTGGCAGATGAAGTGGGCTGCGGCTTCTATTCTCATTCGTTATCAGGTAACGATGGCGGATAAACATCCGCCTGTGGTTCCCAAATTTACAATAGCGTTGTCCATGAAATATGGTTTGCATGTCATGGTTCGCCGCAGATAAAAGATAACAAACAAATTAAATTGGGTGCTGCCAGTCAGATTTTAAATCTAAAAGCTCACTAAGGTTTATATATCAGTTACATTCACCATACAATATTACGTACTGGCCTTTTTATGGACAACTCATCGGGGGCGGCTCAGGTTTGGTGGATTTTCAACACCTTTTTAAGTCACACTGCAGGGGCTTAGGGTTCCTAGCCTGGGTCTGATATCACATGTGAGCTGCAGTGTATATGGCCCAGCAAGGATTCAAACTTAGAATTTCTCATTTGTTGTTGGGGTTCTCTACCAACTGAGCTACTGGTCCCTCTATGGCCAACTCATTGTTGATCCGAGTGTAGCTTATTTCCAATAAAAATCTCATGATGTTAAAGTAATATTATCAATCTTGGAGAAAACTCTACATAGGCCAAGTTTCGATTTAGTATTTCAAATTGTAGTTTTGCTATGTTTATACTCTTCACACTGTTCTCATATTATTTTATTTAGATTAATAATAACTATTACATTCCACGAAAGATATATTTCTAAACTCGAAAAGTAAAATTTATTGTAGAATTATAGAAAGATGATTAACTTTCGCTGAGCATTTCTTCAAAGCATTTTTGTAAATTGTAAATCAATAGTTTCATTTTTGACACTAATTATATTTTCAAATTATTTTTAGGGGTCATAGAAGCTAATATTTGATTTGATAAAATAAAATAAATCCTTGATAAAAAGTTTCAAAATTTACTTAAAACAAACTTTGTAGATAATACTCATAAAAATGTTTTTTTTTTTTTTGAAAATATAATGTAGAGATAACTTTGATATTATTTGATTTCATACTGATTCTATCAAGTGGTAGTAAGGAATTTGAGAAAACAAATAATATATGATATGGATTCCAATGTCATGATGAATTTTATTGAATAAATCATAATCACATAATCAACCACATAATATTTTTTTTTAACAAATTAAATTAAAAAAATGATTATTGCATAAGAAATACATTCCTCTTATACCATCGAACTCTCTATTCACAACCATGGTGATGTAAATATGTCTAAGCACATCACAAAATTCTTTCAAACCAATCCAAGCTCAACAAGATAAATATAGCATGTTTTCAATAATTATTAATATACTTATACTTTTATTAAAAACAAGTTCTTATTTACTATGGTTCATACAAGGTATGCTAGAATAAGTACAATGTCATTTTGAAATAAAATATGAGGTTTAAAATTTTGTATTTAATATCTTGTACTATTATTCTTTGGTGATAATGACTTTTATGGATCTGTGAATTGACTCCATTATATTGTCTTTAATATTTCTAATAGATGTATCACTTCCTAATGTCATACATATATTTTAAACTTTTTTATCTAAGAATTTACTTTTAGTGGTTTGTCACAAAGCATGCAATTTATGTTAATTGAGATTGCATATTCTATTTAGATAATTTAGTGTTGATAGCTGATGTAATAAAGAGTAAATTTGGTAGATTTTGGATTAACAATAGAAAAGATATTAACATAAATGATGATAGTATTTTGAACTATATGAAACTCAAATCATAAATAGTGTAATCTTTCACACTCCATGACAATATTAATATTATATTTAAGTTTTTGGAAAAATTTATGTTATAAATAAATTTGAGCAATTCAACATTTCTATCAATAACACTATTTTGTGCATGTACATTAATAGTTATAAATCATGAACTGTAAATGTTTGAGAAATTTATTTGAAAGGATTTTAATCTTTGTCAAAAAATCCAATTTTTACATATCGTATGATCATTACAATCCATAAAACAAAAAATTATTAAAGAATTTTGTCAAACAATTCATATTCTTTTTATATGATTCCACATATGAAATACAAACTTCTTCAAACTGCATACTTACATTTTCAATACACTTATAATAGAACACAACAAGATTATTTTCGTCTAATTAACATAGCACACAACAAATTGTATATGTTTTTTTTTATATCATGATATTGAGCTAGTATTAATTTTTAAAATAAGCTTAAATTTTTTTGGTAGACATATAAAATAATAAAGACAAATTATTACATATTTAATCTATTAGATGTTAAAAGGTGACTTCATCATATTTAATTTGTGTAAACAGTTAAAGTCTTTTTTACTTGTTTTTTACTTAAAAGTTGTGGACATTAAAAATGACATTTTGTTATGGTTTATGTGTGTTGATGGAATCATGCTTTGGATGCAAGCTCAATATACTTAGCCTAGTCCTACTCTAGCTTTAGATTTATATTTTTTTATCATAATTAAAAAAATTAAAGTTAATGACAGTATGAAAAAGAAGACATTGAGATGAATGACACAACCACTTGAGTGGACACATTCCAACAAAGTTAGGAATTTTCAATTGAAAGAAATTTTTACTCTTTTTGTGATAGTTTAAAGGCCGATAGTACTTGCATAAATGCTTGATCGCCCCCTATTAAATTTGTATGATCTCGTATGGGATATTCAACCTTGGAAACTCTCATTGCATTATATAACTGACTGCTACCACAACTATAATTGGAGTTCTTACTTTGTGATAATATAATTACATTAACTTAATAGTAGGTGGATAGTAGTCAGTTCCTATGTTAATATTATGTTATAATTTGATCCTTTGCAAAGTAATAACACTTGATTTAACCTTGCATTAGTATCTTTCTGCTACCAAGGTAGATGTGATATATTCCATGAGTAGGGTTTCATGATATTGACCCTAATACCTGAATATGGATACAAACTCTGAGAGCTTAAGCAACTTACTCTATCTAATATATTATTTGAGTTGTTTATATGATGTATTGATTCAAGATCACCGTAATGTCAAGTATTGTTATTACATATGATGTTTTAGATATGTATGTGAATAGAAATGAATGGTAGTTGGAAGAAGACATGTTTAAAAGGTTATATTATTGTTTATCAATAATGAAGACAAACATATTACTTTTAGCCTTAAAAAATTATTAATAAATGGATTATATTGCCTACTATCATTGGTAATTCTAATAATGATGGCATCTAGCTCAAAGACCAACATAACATTGATATGTATGGATCATGTTTTTTGTTTTTAAATTTTATCTACTAGATCGTTATTTTGTATACATTCATTATTCTTCAAAAATAATAGGGATAAGGGTAATTATTGTCAAGGAGTTGATGGAACTATTATGGGAACAAATATAACTTGTTTGTTTGTTGCATACACTAAGATGTATGCTGGGAAAAGAACCCTATTATTGATATGCTTGTTGACCTCAAGTTATTGTACAAGTGGAATGATTGCATAATACTAGTATTTTTGTCTAGATGATGTGCACCTATAGGGCTGTAAGACCAATCTAATTTTCACTTATTATTTTGAAAACCCTAATAGAGACATTAGGTAGGTAATGTCTAGTCCTCCCTTTTTACAATCTTTCTTGTTGATGTCAGAGTGGGCCACAATTGAGGATTGGGATTGGATAGGATTAAATGCACGAAGAAATTACCTATTGTAAAAGCAAAATCAAACATGAGTCAAAATAAATTTTTTAATCAACAATAAAAAAATTAAAATGTTAACATCAACATCATTAGCCAAAATAGCTTTAAGAAGGGTAAATATATAGGTGAAAGATAGACATGATCATACATCCTCATGAATGTGGGATTATCTTCCCCAATGACCTAAAATAACACCTAAGCAAGTTAGACACTTGTGTCGGGAAAAATTATTAAATGAAATAAAAACCTACACTAACATCATCCCTCAAGCATAACTTAGGTTGGTGGTAGAATTGGGTCCTAATAAAAAGGCTTGATGAGGCTCTCAAATACATAGAAAAGCCCCACCTAGAGGAGGATGATGAAGTTTCATGAACCCCAAGATGAGCCCATAAATGAAGATACTTGCTCTCAGTGAAGGGTTTTATTGAATATATCTGTAATTTACTCCCTAGTCTAGATATAATGAAGATCAAATACTTTCTCATGGATAAGCTCCCAAATGAAATACATGTGAATTATGATATGTTTGGTCTGTTGATGGAGGACCAGTTATACCACCAACCTAATATATGCTTGATGGGGGGTGTTAACGTAGGTTTTTATTCCATTTAATGGTTTTTTCCTATATTCATTATTTACCTGTTTAGTGTTAGAGGTACAATCACTAGGAGGTGAATCAATGATGCAAAATAATCCAATTCAATTCTCAACTCTTAAATATTTAGCACATACAATCATGATGCATACAAATTAACCATTGAAATGAACAAGGAAGATATAATAAGATCAAGCACATAACACAAGATATATGTGGGAAACCCTCTTGGGGGATAAAACCCACTAAACCCTACAAGATAGACTATAATACTATAAAATAAGATTCAAAATTTAGACCTGTATTAACTGATCAAGGAATACCCATCCTTTAGTTTAGTGAGACAATAATCCCACAAGGAGCTAATGCCCCTATCTAGCTAAGCACCCACAACAACTAGACCTTTAGCAAGATTTATCTTATAAAGAAGAACCAACAGCTTAAGAAAGTAAGCACCCACTCAGCTACCTTGAACAAATCATCTTAAACACTTGTTGTTGCTCTTTAATTGATGATTACCACCTTTATTTGCATTCATCACCTCCACTCTCTCTCAAGCTGCTTCTAGGACTAACTCATTGAAACTACCTCTTCGAGGCTCATTAGGTCTAATGACCTATGTGTCCTCCTACATCAACTTGATCAGACAAGCATGATTGATCCTCTTCACTCTATTTTGGTATTTAATGACCTGTACCTTCTATTTTAAATGTTCCATCCTTCACTTGAATCCACTCTCCCACTTCACACACAAATATGCCAATAATGCCTTGTATTTATACCACTCTCTTGGTATAACCCATCTTGGTCAGCTAAGATGCTTACTACTTGTTCTACCTTTTAAATATGTCCTCATACACATTAAATTTAATAACCACACACTCTTTAAGTTGTCTAATGCCTCATTATCCCTAAACTACCATTAGGTTTTGGTGAGACATAAAATAATTAGGCCTTCATACTCACACATTACATGTGAGACTCCTTGAACCACCTTCATCCTTTAACAATGATTCAAACACATAAAACCTATCTAAAATATCCCCTTTCTCATTCTCATATGGATCCATTCCACCTGCAACACCAACTCAATACTTGAACCTACCAATTAGATCTCCTTGCTCTTTAGGGCTTCGTACATAAAAACCATAGTATTAAAATTCTAAAGAAAAAACTCAAGTATTTCACATAAACATATGATTATATCACATAGGCAAACCCTTTAGTACATTTAAAACACATCCATGTGCTTTAGACACTTCAACACAAGTTCTAAGTGCTAAAAACAACTCTATCAAAATGACCACTCAGACAGGTCATATACAGTCAAAATATAGTTAGGCTATTTTGACTCTCCATATATGATAATGGGCATATAATGACATCCAATACTTTCTGATGAGACTTATATACTTATAAAACATCTCCATCCTCATTTTCTTCCTTAACTTTGCTTAGAACACCTTCAACTACCTTTGCAAGATGGTCACTCAAACTGTCAATGCATTCAATAAACATAGTCAACTTATAAGGCTTTGTTCATATTTAATATGGATTTATAAAACATAAAAAAATCCACATAGATAGTATTAATGGAGTTTAAAATACTCTCTAATAGTTATTTCATCTTGAAACATCAAAATACTATCAAGAAGAACTCAATTATCCTTCTCGGATCACTTACAGAATATGGTCAAACATGTAGTCAACTTTGGAGATTAATATATTTGACTGTATAACTATTAAAATATTATAACAACTTATCTAGATGTGGCTTAAATTATTCTTCAACTTTTCTTTTTAATTCATCAATATATTTGTCTTAGATCAAAATATATTATCAAAATATTGCAGACTGGTTTTTCCCTTTGCTAATTCAAATACCAATGGTCACTGGTAAATACAAATATTGTAGACACGTGTCTTCATCTCATGTCCTCACATAGATTAAAAAAATATGTTCCATTTATATCATTATAAATATCTTGACTTTAACCTATATCACTCACTTTTTATCTTAGATCTTAGCTTCCAAGATCAAGCCACTTGGAAACCTCATGTGCCCTCTGTGCACCCTGTAGTCAGTGTCTAATGAACATATGTCACTTGGAAACCATATTAATTTATATGTACTCTATTGAGTTATTGAATCCATACACTCTATTGGATCATAATCTTCATGATTACATGCTCATTTTTGGATGAGCATCTAATAGATTAGATGCTCATCTTAGATCTGCTACTCAAACTCTATGATTGTAACACATGTCATTAGCACATGCAATCTTAGGAACCATTAAAATTTTGAATTCATGCATGATGTTATATATTTTTAATGCTCACTATATATCTATCTTAACTATTTAACCCTAGACTTAAAATTAGTTAAACTTGATGGTCTCTGATCCATCACAGTCTACTAACACAACTTTGAAGGTTTATATATTGAACTAGAAAACACTTCAAGAGTCCAAATATTTAAGGTGCCTTCTTAGTACTATAAAAATAATCTACATCAAAACCTTTGACCTCTATTGAATTTTTGAGTACCTGTACTAAATGCATAAATTTTATGGTTCATTCATATCTGTATGATGTGTAATGACAGTCTAGCTTTTCTTAAGCTAGAAGATGCATGTTTCTCTCACCAAATGATCAAATGACAATTGAAAATTCAAATGGAAGAAGAAAAGGAAAAATAGTATAGGGTTCATGATTTGATTTTAGGCCTTTAAAACAATAGAGATTAAGCTGAAGAAATTGATGAATAAAATGATTCAAATGAAGAAATTGCTTAGCCCCTAGCCAATCCTTAGATTTGTTGAAATCCAATTGATATTGGTGCTCGTTCAACTAAGTTTCTTTCATTAAATGGACTCAATGTCCCTAAAGTTTTTGGAAGCCCTGGTGAGTCATGAGAAGATCACTTAGATGATTTCAAATTATTTTGTGCTACCCTTGGTATTGTTAATGAAAAAGTTTCTCATAGAATTTTCTTGCAGACTTTAAAAGGTTAAACATATCAAGCATGTATTAGTATTCTATCAAGTGTTATCGACACTTGAAAATATATTGAATATTGGTTAGAGTTGTGTTTCATTAAACCAAAAAGGATTTAGATTTAGTCAATGAACTATTTAATATTTTAATTGATTTAGGCAAAACCATTTATGAGTTCATAAGTAGATTTACTACATTATATCAAAAAATTTCACCTGACATTAGGCCATCTAAAAAGTTGTCAAGATTATATTTTTGTAATGCTTTAACTTTAAAGTATAAAATGGCTATAGAGTATAAATATATTATGGATTATGATAAAATTGTAACTTTTTGTATAGACTATGAAAAGAAATTATATGAGTTGGTTTTAATAATAGAACTATAATAGGTGTAAATTCAAATAATGAAAAAAAATTTAAATCCATTCATAATATTAGTAATGAATTGGTTGCTATCAATATACAAAAAATAATAAGACATCTTCATCAGGTAAGTCATTATTTACTTAAAAAAATAAAATTGAATAAAAGGTTCTTTATTGTAACATTTGTGAACAAGATCATGATCTAAATACTTGTATAATTGTTCAAAAATTCAAAATATATATTCAAGGAAATAAAAATATCTCAATTGATCTAGATGACAATATAAACATATGTGAGATTAGTGAATATTTGGATGACATCACAACCACAAATGCTTATGTTGTTAATACTAGACAAAAAAAATTATTCTAATACATCTAAAAGTAATCAAAATTCTTCTCAAAATTAAGATAAAGGTAAGAATATATAGAATAATATATTTGATAATATTGCAACAAATTATAAACATAATGATCCTTTATCCACTGGTTTTAATAACTCTCAATATACTTATCACAATCCTAAAAATTATACACATATACATCATCCATATGTAGGGGCTTATAATATCATTGGTGATTTATCAACTATAAAAATAAGATTTCCATTATTACAAGCTAATAGTTTGCTAAGATATGTTGACAAAATTAATGAAGCTATTTAAAATACAAATGCTAAATATGTTTTACGATTTCAAGAGGAAAAAAAATAATGAACGAAATTAGTTAGCAGTTTTACTCAGATATATGATCCTCTTGCATATTACATACCATATTTACACACACACACACACACACACACACATATATATATGTATGTATGTATGTATGTATGTATGTATGTATGTTTCAAAATTGTTGATAAAGTCATACATAACTGCATTTTAGATATAGGAGTGTCAAAGAATATCATTCCAAAATTTATTGTTGATAAATTAGGTATCTCTTATGAAATGGATAATAAGAAGCTTACAGAATTTGATTCATACAAATAAAATATTTTGGTAAGTTTTGATATTGTGAATAAATTTGCACAAGATGAAAGGATTATATGTATGACTAACATTCAAATTCTAGATATTCCTAGCAATTATGCAATGCTTTTGGGTAGAGACTAGTCTGACATATTTGGGGCATTTGTTGTAAAAGACACTACTTGGGTTCCAATTAAAAATAAAATTAATTTTATTCAAAGGAAAGATTGGTCTAGTAATCATATTGACTCCATACCTCCTACTATTGCTTATATTAAAATAAGAATTGATACATATGAGTTACTAACCCTTGATGAACTTGAACAAAAACAACAAAACATATCAGAAATGATTTATAGACCTTATATTTTGATGGTGCTTGTTCACAAACTGAAAGTGGTGCAGAAATTTGTATCATTTCTCCTATACGTAGGATTTTTTTATTATGCCTATAAATTGTCTTTTGATACTACAAATAATACAAAAGAATTTGAAACTTTATGTCTTAATTTATAAAAGGCTATAGAATTAAATGTTAAATAATTAGAGGTCTTTGGTGATTATGGATTAGTTATCAGACAGGTAAGAAAAGTTTATAAAACAAACCAAACTCATATTTATTAATATACTCAGAATGTTTGATCCTTACTTGAAAATTTTAAAGCTTTTAATATCACTCATATTCTTAGTGAATTCAATATACAAGATGATAAACTTGTTGTTTACACTTATAACCCTACCATGAGTGATATAAAACCTATTGTTAAGTTCTCATTTCTATAAATTTTCAAACTTAAAATTCTTGACTTAAATAAAAACTAGCCTATTTTTTATTGTGATGAACATATTGATGCTTTTATTAAAAGAAATTATTTTGATAATGATTATATTCTTAACTCTGGAGACTATTTGCAACTAAATACTAATAAGTTATCAACTAGTTTAGTGAGTTTAGAATCCATGTTTAATCTAAATGATCAACCTAAGATCTCACATACAGAAGAAATTTTTAGGAGAATTATTAAGGAGACCATCCTAATAAATCTTAGAACTGAAAAAGAACCAAATGTTGTTTATTTGAGAATACAATGTACACTTGATGAGAAGGTAAAATTTACTAAATATTTTAAGAAATTTATTAATATTTTTGCCAAGTCCTATAAATATTTAAAAGGGTATGATACTAATTGTATATGACATGGCATTCTTATTAAGTTTGGTATTAAACCCGTTAGGAAGAAAATATGAAGGATAAGCCATTTTTTGAAAGACACCATCAACAAAGAGCTTGATAAAATGCTTGATGGTGGTGTCATTTTTTCTATAACATATTCTGAGTGGGTAGTTAATCTATTACTTGTGCATAAAAATAATGGAGACATTAGACTTTGTGTAGACTTTAAAGATCTAAATAAGGCTAGTGTAAAAGATAGTTTTCCTCTTCTAAGTATTGATCAAATTTTGCAACAAATTATAAGTTCTGAAATGATGTCTTTGCTTAGTGAATATTTTAGTTATAACCAAATATTTTTCAATCGATATGATAGGCACAAGACAACCTTCACAAATCAGATAGGAAATTTTGATTTTAATAGAATGCCCTTTGGTCTCATAAATGTAGGAGAAACCTTTCAAAGAGCTATACATGTTGCTTTTGATGATTTGATTGGCATTGTCATGCAAGTCTATTTAGATGAACTTATAGTCCATTATAAAAAGAGAAATAAACATGTAGATAATTTATGTGAAGTATTTGAAAGATGTAGAAAATATGATATTTCTTTTAATCATAAAAAATCTATTTTTGGTGTTACTGAAGGCAAGTTATTAAGACATGTTATTTTTAAAGATGATATTTCAATTGATCCTGAATGTGTTAAAGTAATCAAATAACTGCATCCACCTAAATATCAATCTAGTCTTAGGTATTTCTTTGGTAAAATTAATTTTATATGTAAGTTTATTTAGTCACAATCCATTGGTTGATTCAAGTCATCAATAGACCTTCAATTAAGATCAGGATATGTAGAATATGAATTTGTAATCATTATCCATAAGACAAAAAAGGCCCTCTATTATACAGTTTCTCTTAATACAAGTGTTCACCAACAATAATATTTCAAGGCATGGTTCATCTTAATACAATAATCACACTTATGTTTGAACTTACAACCCTCTAGTAATTGATTCCTGTAATACAATTCACTTACACCTTAGTTCTTTAAATTTCATCCTCCATGTCATCTTCTTCTTTATAGTAATTCATTATAAGTATATTCTAAATTTACAAGCTAGAAGATGAAAACATGGTCATCATTCTGTCTAGGATGCATACTAGAGATATTTTAAGGTCCATATCCCTCAACCAGAATTTATCAAAATGTGCACCAAACATGCAGAGGAAAGGAGAAAACAAAACTAGAAATCTTATAAAATTCTCCATCAAGTGTACTAAAAGCCACAAATCTTAAGCCATTTTCCACATCTTTGATCATACAATTTTATAGATAGAACTCTACTTTCATATTTTGCTTTGTAAATTGAGATACAGAGAGTAGACTAATGTCTCAGAACACAAAGCATTATTAAGCACCCCATCCTCAACATCCAAATTACTGAAGCCTTAAATTATCAAGAGACTATTATAACCCAAAAGAAGTTTATTATTTTTTATGTCCTCACCAATTGAAAGGAATACATCCTTGATATGTGACAAGATGCAATATCTAGAAACAATCACAATATTATCTTTTGAAGCATCAAAAGAATTCATAGTAACTTGAAAGAGTGCATTATCCTTAGTTTTTTAATTTTCTTGTGGCTATACCTATTTTGCATCAAGTTATCCTATACAAAACTTACATTTGAAATAATCCTTTGTATGGTGTCTAAGCTTAACATAATACCAACTTCTAGTTGGTTGTCCACAATGCGGCTTGAAGATGTGTTTTTGAACACTTAAATTTTTTTATTCTTGGGAATGCTTGACCTTATTTATTGAATGTGAGACCATAAAAAATATTATTAGGAGGATCCAAGTCTTCAAATCATCCATAAAAAATCTTTTTGAATATCACTTTATTATCTTAGATGCACCTGGACCCTCGAGCCATCTCTTAACAATCATCATTCTAGTGATTAGAGTGACACCATATTTCCATTGGGATGCAGATGATAAGTTGTGCATTTACCTTATATATTGTGTCAAAACCACCAAGACTCACTGCCATATTTATTTTCCAAAAGTATTAGTAATGGCCATGGTGACTTATTTATCTAATTTGTCAACTTGATAACTATCTAGTCAATCCACATAAAGTAGAACATCAATAACCTTATTTGTGAGAAACCTCTTAATAATATCAAGAGCATGATCATTAACAAAACCCCTTTCCAAGAGCCTGGGTGCGTCAACTATATTTAAAGTAAAGCCTGCTCTTGACCTTGAACATAATATGGGACACATTGCCTCGGATTAGAAGGCACTAATAACAACTATTTTTTCCCAAACAATAAAATTCACTATTGATGACTTTCCCATACCAGCGTTTCCCATAACGATGATAGTAAGATTTTACATTATCTTGCTTCAATTTACTTAGCAACCCATATAGTGCATATCTTGTAGTCATTACATTCCATGAGACCACATTTTGGTGAGATGTTTTGTCAAACACTTCTCATTCATTATGAAGGATTCAATATTTTGCATACACATATACCAAGGTCATCATAGCTACACATCTATCATATATTAATTCAATCATTTATCTGTCCAAACATTTGAACTGTATAATGCCCATTTGTTTCTAGTAATCAAGTATTGGTTTAGCATATTGAGATTTTTCATCATAAATCCATAATTTTTATTTTGAACAGGTAATAACAACATATAAATGTTTTACTTCACTGCACAGAAGATTATGCTTGATATATTCAAACTTAAGATATTGCTCATAGTTTTTGAAACCTTTCTAATTCATGAAATCATATATTACCCTCCACTTCATGCCATTATGCAGAATAAATGTTACTTGGTGCCTTCAAATCCCTCACATTGAAACACTATTGTTTTTCTTGGGCCATACATCTTACTATTAACTATCAGAATAAAACAAAATTAAAATTTGATCAAATTCTTATGTGATTTGGTTGCAATTTGCTTTGGAGATTTTACATGCAATTCAAGGTTTAATATTTGTTTTGAAAGCTTTCGGGGAAAAATAAAATTCATTTTCACAAATCAAGGAGAAATTCAAGGCTATTTCACAACAAATAAAAATAAATTTTTGATTTTCACATCTCATGGAGTGCCAACACAAATTTTCCCTTGATAGGGAAGTGAAAAATAAAAACTGCAATTTGCATAGTGTGTAAAATAAAAAATACAGCATGACTTAAAAAAGTGTTGAGGGATTTTTGCACAAGTTTAGGAAAATCAACATGCATTTGTACAAATTATAAAAAGTTAATGAATTTTACAAGTTACAGGGAAGGCCAATGATTTTTACTTGGGGAACCCAAAAGAATTTTAAAATAGCTTGGGATGAAAAGCATTTTACCCATGATTTTTTAATTAACCAATTAAACTTAATTAATTAATTAAAAAATTTAATTTCTTAAAATTTGGTGATTTTGATCTTAAATCAAAATTAGTAATTAAAATTTTGAATTTCCATTAGTTTTTAGCTTTCCAAAAACTATGACAACAATTGACTCTGACTGGTATTTCAAACTACAAGTGATGAAAAGAACTTATACTCTAGTTTTGCAAGCAAGCATTTTATTCATTGGGTAATGGAGTCTTCAGCAGAAACTTTAACCAACTTGATAAATTATTGATCTTCAATAAAATGATGGGTCCTCAAGCCATCAAAATATTATCACATGTCAAAAGATATTGTATGCAAGGGCATCAGGTACTCAATGTGATATTTATTATCATAGATCCCAAAGGATAGTGTATGCGAGGATATTTTTCATTATGTGTTTTCACACAAATTAAAATGCAAAGAGAGACCTCTCCTTCATATACTCAAGAGTGATAAACCTTGTGGATTGCCTTACAAAATTTTACAAATTTATTCCTCGTGACTACAAAATTGTTCCTTGGATTTGCAATCTCAACTCTAGAGGAAAATAAGTATTCATCAATTTTATCGTGTTTGCCAACTTCACTTGGACCTCATTGAACATAAACTACTTGAAAAAATACCTTAATGAAACATTTCCATCTAAATCATTTGAAAAAATTCCATAAGATATGATTGATCATAGGAGTACCTTTAATGTTTACTTTATATACTATCAATATTGAATCGTCTTTTAGTTTTACTTCTATTGTATATATATCCCATAATCATTGACATCCATGACACTATGAAATACTCTCACTCTGATCTATGTTCAACTATTTTTAGTGGTTTATAATGCTCAACTTTTATTATTTGGAGTTGTTCAAAGGCTCTTATATTAGGGTCAGAAATAACTAGCACATGACTTGGATAATTAGTCATTGTAAGCTTTTTGATAAGGGCCTTTGGAAAATATGCTTCATCATCAAAACTCTGGAAACTAGTATCTTTTGAATGAACATCCCACATCATAAGCTTTCTAATCTCCTTCATTCTGAGATCCACCATCAATGCAACATAAAAAGTCTCACATCTTCTAGTTTATCAACATTCACATAAAACTTATTTTCTTGCAAATACATCAGGGGATGGAATTTATCTTGCATTGGCAATGAAATGATTGTTCACTTTGAGTGATCACCTTGAAGAAATTATTTTTTAGTGTCCCTTGGAATTCACACACTCATCCCTCACAAGATGCTTGGAAATGTAATTGAATTGATATGAAAGGGAATGTAAATTAATGACATTTAGAACACCAGGTAGAATGCATAATGAGAGATTCCCAACCAACCAAAGGTAATAACAATGAACACGTACACATGAGTAAAAATGGCCACAAGGTGATTTTTAGATGCCTCAGTCTTTCAATATTGAGGGTATTGAACTTGATTACAAATCATCTAATTTTAGGTATACCTCATGTTATAAAATCTTGTTAATGACATAATTTATGGAATGAAATTTTGGAAAGACTAGTATTTATATTCAATTCAACACATGATTTCACAACATTGATGGAGCCTCCATAAATATTATCTTTAGGAAATAAAAAACATCATTGACTAAGGATTGACCAAAATATTCTCTTTTAATTGATATCAATTCATAATCCTACTCCACAAACCACTCAATGGCTTACCATTTTGAATCTTGAAAGATAGTATAAATCTCAACAAGTGATCTAAGATTTGTCTATTGGGATACGGAGTCAATGTCTCACTCTAAAAAAATACTATTTTTTATTAAAAAATACCTCTAAAAAATTATGTCTTCACATTTTGATCCAGCTAATTGATATCCAGTTCACCTATCTCAATCGTATGATAAATGAACACAAATTGCCAGCCTAGATCTCCTATTTTAAAAATTATGTACATTGACCACTTGCTCACTAAAGAGATCTATGAAAAACTTATATATTATATCATTTCAGGAACAAACATTCATATCACCATTTTCATGATTATATAAACTATGTTTTGAATATACTGTCAACTATTTATTTTGTACAAATCAATTTAGCCGAAGAATTTCAATGTTTCTTTCTCAAAATGTGATCTTTTCATCAACCTTGAAGCAACTATCATTCTAAAATCCTTATAATTCATATGATTACCCATGATATTTCCCACATAGATATCACTTACAAATATTTGTAGACAGAAAGACCAAAACATGGAGAAGAAAGAGCAACAAACAGACTATTACATTAATTGAAAAAACAACACACACACACACACACACACTAAAATAGAAATGGAAAAATGAAACAAGCCAAAAATAGGGAAAACATGACTATTTACTGAGAGCAAAGGGAAATGAGAGGACTATATAAAACTATTCACTGGCTGGGAGAAGTACCTACCATTTTAGAATAACAGATTTGACTTATGAACTCCAAACACATTTAGTAACAATGACCAAACATGTGGGAAGAGGAACTTAAGTTACCATTCACACAAAGATGATCATGAATGAACAAATCAGCAATGTTTTCTTATTTTGATATGAAATCATTATGAACTTTCTAATCTTCTGTGAGCACTCTTGAGCAATACTGAACTTTACCAACATCCTCCTAAGTGAATTTTAATGCATCTTTGCTAGACATAGGATTTGAGTTAGAATTAATTGTATCACATATCTATTCATGAGATGGAACCAAAATATGATTATCTTATGAAATTAATTGAGTATAGATATTCTTTGCCACATTTATTCTCATAGTGGAGATAAATTCATCATCTTCTTCTTCATTAATTTCTTCTACCTTGACAATTTCCATTTCTCTTGTAATGAATATTGGGCACCATTCATTTTGTTTTGCCTTCATATCTCCTTTGATTTCAATCTTCTCGCTATCATGATATTCAATATGTTCAGGCTTGACTACTTTATATTCAAATTCTTCAAATAAATCTTCTTCAATAGGACACAAAAAGAACGTTCTAGGAAAATATTCACTTTTGATCATAGAGTCTTCCATCCTGATTCAAGAAAAATATTATTCTTTATAGATAACTTGTTCAACATTATCCTCTCCTTCATAAATCAAAACATCATTCTCCAAATTATTGCTCCTTTCTATTTGTGGTTCTATTATTTGTTTTTCAAATAACCCATTTTCTCCTAGGATCATGGGGTTTAAGCAATCTAATGAAATAGGTAAATATTTCTCTTATTTATCAAAAAGGAATCCAAATTATTCATCTATTCTTTGATCAATCATTATTATTTATGTTAGGATCTAGGAGCACAATTGATTACCTTTGTATAAGCAACTAAATGCAGAATTTAACCAGAAGTAACAAGTAACTAGAAATTCAAAAATAACACATAATATGAGAGACAATACCCAATTGTATTAATACTTTTCCAAAAGGATATACAACAAAGAAGTGCCACACTCTTCTTCCACACCTCTAGGGCTCCCACACCTCTAGGGCATAAACAGTAAATCTCTTCAAGAGCTCACTCTCTCTCAACTATGGTCACAACAAACAACTCAAACACAGAGCTATTGTTCACCTCCAACTAGTTAGTATTAATACTGCCAGTATTTAAGTACACTACGTACTCCAAGTAGATCTCACCTAATCTTGCTACTTGTTGTGTTGCAGATATCCTTTGATCTTGCTATCCCACAGATCTCCTTTGACCTTGCACACACACACACCTGCAGATCAACTGACCTTACTTACCCATGTAGATCTTCTACCTGATCTTACAACAACTTGCAGATCAACCTGATCTTACATAACCAGCACCCCTGTGGATCTTCCACCAGATCTTTCTCTCCCATAGATATACCTGATCATACACACTTGGCACTGTGGCACTATGAGGAGCCAACCTTGCTCTCTTTATCTAGCACACTGGGGATCCCTGCTTTGCTCCCTCTAATAGAACTCTGATTCTACAAAACCGATTCTATTGAATCCTTGAGAGTCTACACTTTACAATACAGCCCATGAGTCTATTATATAGATCTCATAAAAATAATAATTAGACTTCTAATTACAATAATTAGAACCGCAGCTCCAAGACTAAAATTAGTCTTTTACATGAAACAAACTGTCCATCCAAAAATAGACCAGTTTGGGAGACGCATGCACACACAGGCTGTCGACGTTGGTTCTTGTCTGACTGATGTCAGCCAACCCATAACTGACATCGATTACTGCAAACACTAAAGATGACCGATCTCAGTTGATCAGATTGATGTCGATTGCTTGCAACTCAACAACCTCCTCTTATTTGCATCTTGGTGAAGCTTTTAGCTCCACAACCTAACAATCTCCCACTTGGAGATAAACAACTGCACCTATACCTGTACCAGTAATCTTCTAATTTTGTTTCATGGCTTGTATCCCTCTTCAAGCTCAATCTTGAAGACCAACCACCACACACCCTGTGGTGATCCGCCTGACACTACCGGCTCTGATCTACACATGACCGTCTTTGGTACCTGCCTCTTCGACGTTGGTTCCACTTGACCAGCACTGGTAACTATGTTCTCCTATGAGTAATGACTTTTTACCCATGATCTCTCTTTGGATCAAAACCCTATCCAAACTGCCCTGCTCAGAGTTATTCAGCCTTCTCCACTGATCTCTATCCATCATCTCCTCCATAAAGACCAAGGCTTTCTAGTTCTTAAGTCTGTCAAAGACATCTGACTTCCTCTTAAGAACATGCATCTCCTTCTTACTCATGTGACCAAGCCTACAAATCTACGTCTTTGCAACAGAAGAAGAATTAGTAATACAAGTAGGTAGATAAAGAGTACCTACTTTCTTACCACCAGCTAATTCAAGTGCATCCGCTATGAGAGTTTTTGTGCATCTCTCATCACCCAACTTTCTTGAAGAAATTAGCCTCATCTTCAGAACTGGGACCTGCATGACATCCATCAACACCCGTGTGTTGGCTGTCTGCAATTTTAGCCGCACTTCCCCTTTGCCAATACTTTGACAAGGCACACCAACCCCTAAATAAATCTTTCCAAAGTCTCCATGGACGTTAACATGGAAAAATACTCTATTTGGAGCTGCATGGAAAGAGGCAACATAATCTATAAACCAAGATTCTACTTTATCCAAGCAACATACAAGAGCAATCCATGCAACAATACCTGCAACACCTGCTTCTTCATTCCTTTTACGCTGATCTGCTACCAACCAACAATTTTTCTTTACCTGCTCTTTCTTTCCATAACATCGTAATTGATCATTCTTGCTTTTGAGTTCTTCCATTCTTAGTGTACTTTCTTCTACCATTGCTATACTCCCACTCAATCAGAAACCCTTGAGAGTGACTTGTAATCAAACACAAACCTGCTCCCTGCAACCTCGCTCTAATACCAACTGTTAGGATCTAGGAGCACAATTGATTACCTTTGTATAAGCAACTAAATGCGGAATTTAACCAGAAGTAACAAGTAACTAGAAATTCAAAAATAACATAGAATATGAGAGACAATACCCAATTGTATTAATACTCTTCCAGAAGGAAATACAACAAAGAAGTGCCACACTCTTCTTCCACACCTCTAGGGCTCCCACACGTCTAGGGCATAAATAGTAAATCTCTTCAAGAGCTCAATCTCTCTCAACTACGGTCACAACAAACAACTCAAACACAGAGCTATTGTTCACCTCCAACCAATCAGTATTAATACTGCTAGTACGCTACGTACTCCAAGTAGATCTCACCTGATCTTGCTACCTATTGTGTTGTAGATCTCCTTTGATCTTGCACACACACACACCTATAGATAAACCGACCTTACTTACCCATGTATATCTTCTACCTGATGTTGTAACAACCTGTAGATCAACCTAATCTTACATAACCAGCACCCCTGTGGATCTTCTACCAGATCTTGCTCTCTCACAGATCTACCTGATCATACACACTTGGCACTGTGGCACTATGAGGAGCCAACCTTGCTCTCTCTATCTAGCACACTGGGGATCCCTGCTTTGATCCCTCTGATAAAACTCTAATTCTATAGAACTGATTCTATTGAATCCTTGAGGGTCTACACTTTATAATACAGGGCATGAGTCTATTATATAGATCTCATACAAACAATAATTAGACTTCTAATTACAATAATTAGAACCACAGCTCCAAGACTAAAATTAGTCTTTTACATGAAAATAAATTGTCCGTCCAAAAATAGACCAGTTTGGGAGACGCATGCACACGTATGCACACACAGGCTGCCGACGTCAGTTCCTGTTTGACCGATGTCGGCCGACCCATAACCGACATCAGTTATTATGAACACTAAAGATGATCGACGTCAGTTGATTAGACCGACGTCGGTTGCCTGCAACTTAGCAACCTCCTCTTGTTTGCATTCTGGTGAAGCTTTTAGCTCCACAACCTAATAATTTCTAACTTTTCACCTTCTTCCAAAATTATGAAACTAAAATAATCATATGTGATAGGATCACTTTCTATTTCTCCCTAATAGACTTTTGATATATTTGATAAGGAACTTGCCTTCGAAGTCTCTTTTTTAAATATTATAGAATCTTGATTGTATATGGTTTCACTATTTCCTCATCACCATTTGTAAAAAATTTAGCACCTTTTTAAACTTATTTCTTCAACATTCTAGACATGATCAAATCATCTTCAATATTGATGTCGTCTTGTTGTGTAGCCACCAAGTCATTTAACTTGTTCCTCATCAAGATGAACTTGATATCTTGGTGAAGAAAAATGATTAAGATATAAAGTTGATTGTTGGGACTTGGTTGATTTCTCTGAGTAATTAGTCTCAACAATTTTTGAAAACATGCTATGAACTCTCTCATCTGCTTATCATCTCATTTTTGAATCTGGAGGAAATCTAAAAAAAATGTATACACGTCTATAGTTAATTTGAATATGTCCAATAGCCTATTATTTAAAGAGTTATAATCCAAAATACATATGTTTTATAGGTTCCAAAACCACTCAGTAATAGATCTGGTGAGATTTTTAACAAAAATCTTGATAATGACATCCTCAAGCATAACTCCTAAGATGTTATAGTATACTATGAAGGCTTGGATATGTTTATTAGCATATTTAATATTTTTTGCATAAAACTTTGGAAATCATTTCGTTGATCATGATAGTAACTCATTGTACTTATCCAAAGCTAATGGCCTAAAATGTTTTCCCCCTGGGACATAGGGAACATTAGGATTGGGGTGAACCAATGTCATTTCTTCAATTAGGAGGATGCAAGCACTAGGTAATTTTTATAAATGGAATATCCAACCTCAATTCTAGGGAAGGTTCCTTGAAATATCTAAAAATTATGTGCATAAATCACCTTGATCCCCAACGAAGTCACCAAAAACTATTAGCTCAAAAATTTGTCAGGGAGACAAATTGGTGACTTTGAGTCAGCAATGTGGGAACTGTATCTTTATGTTAGTTAGTCATAAATGTAGGGATAAATAACCTTTCCTATTATAATTCATAACTACCATTATTGAAGGACAAAAGAGGAAAATTAAGGGAAAAGCTATTAACAACTATTTACAACAAAAATATTTTCTATTGGGGGTTTCATACTTTTAACTAGAAAGTACGAAAAGGAATTAACAAGGAAAATGAGAGGAATTATATAAAAGAGGGGGAAATGAAAAATGAAAGGAGGAATGAGATTATTATATCCAGTTAACTACAAAAGCTACCATGATAATCCCAAGAAAAATTAAATACAACTCTGGGTAGCTAAATACAAAAACTTACTAGAATAGCCTAAGAAGAAGAAAATATTATACTCATGAAAACCTCTTTGACTCAATGGGTGGTAAAGATATAATTACACCCTTAGAAGTGTAAAACATACACTGAAATAGTTTTCTAATACTTATATTAGACTAATTACAACCATCTCATATTTACCCATAAAAGACAATTATATTACTTAAACTCCATCAAGATTTCACATTCATATAAATAATACAAGAAGATTCTAAAAGAAATACTTAATATGAAATTATCATTATATAAAAATTTGATAATGATTACGAAGATAAATTAAAATTACAATATAGAAATAGGTTAATCACATACAAATATATAACTCATAAAGAAATTTCAAATAAAAAACTTGTAAAATCTCCTAGTTTTGATCTTTATTGAGTTGATAATAAAGCTCAGCTCTTCAAACAAAATCTTTGCATAGTCTCACTACCAAAAAGTCTCTCTATAGTGAGCCTAACACTCATATTTATAGTGTGGAGAGATGATCATGATGCATAACCACATTTTTTGTGTTTTATATTATGCAATAGTGAATTTACAAAAATACACCACTTAAGTGATGTGAAAGTGAGTTGATGCAATTACACCACATGCAAGAGTGCAAAAGTGAAATTACATGACTTGAAAAGTACAAAGATGTAATTTGCGATTTTTTGCGTCAAGTGAAATTAGTACTCATGAATTACAAATTTGACATAGTGCATTCGTATGACTTACATTTATGATTTTGCACTTACAAAATTTAGAACTAAAAATTTCAAAATAAGATTCAACATTTTTATGAAAAGATGAGAATCATTTGATAAATTCTATTAATATTTACTTTTAGTATTTAGAAATGTCCACCCAAAGTGGTCTTCACTTTATTTCATCCTTCCAAATTTTGATTGCACAAATGAGATACTAATATCATCATCCATCTTGTATTGCTTTAAGACTATATAACACCTAGATATCTAAGAACATGCATAAGGTATGTAGAGATGGTATATCCTAGGCTCAACATAATATTCACATGGCTTGTTACTTCCTAACATGTCTATTTCTGAGTGTAGACACCTAAATTACATTTAGTGTCAAAATGCACCTAAAACCTATTAATTATTCTTATTAATATAATTCATGACATCTCTCTTTAAATTCAAATAATTGAATAAATCAAATTAATCAATTGTGCATATTTTAAAATCATTATTTAAATATTAAATATACATTTTACACCTCACCCAACATCTTCTAACTTATTATCCCTGACATGTTGACACATCCCAACCAAACCAACAACTTCCTCAACCTCCTTTGAGTCATCCCTTGAGTTGTCAATTTTTTTGAATCATTCTTTGTGAATTAGTTAACTATTTATATACTTATCTCAACCATTTTAAATGGTCATCATCCTCATGGATGAGGACTCATTAGCCATCATTGATTATTTGGATCATTTAAAATATCCAAATAATCCTCCACCTTAGATCTTCCTCTATAAATCCATATATAAGCATGAAAACCATCATTTTCATCATCTTGACTTATGTTAACTAAGTGATATCAAATTTAAAAGTGAATCAAAGCATCTAAAAATGTCTTTTTGTATTGAAACACTACTCGTTCTCCTTTGCATTGAAAGAGTGAGCAACCACATTTTAAAGAACAAATCAAGTTTACATTGCAATGAAGTAAACTTGCATATTTAAGGTATAATTTTATGATTACTATTTTATTTGTTTGTTGCTCTATGTTAATTTGGATTTAGCTTAGATTAAGATTACATTATTAGTTGATTTCTTAGCACATATAGATTTAGTTCAATACAATTTGGCACACTCAATAATACTATTCCCTCATTTTTTTCATCCTACATTCATCATAATTGAATTTAGAAAGTGTTTTTAATTTTATTTTTTCTATTTTTATTTGCATATGCATTTAATCTTGGTTTTGTGAATACTAGTTCAAGATACAAGCCACTTTCTGACATTTTCTACTCAGCTGTGTACACTCACTACGTAATTACAGGATTGGAAACATTAGTTGCAAAATTGTACCCCATAACAATGAAATAATTTTTTGTCATATTTTTCTTAACTTTATTCCACCATCATATTTCTATTCACTTTCTACTTTTGTCTATGTTTTCAATTTTTTCTAACTCTCTATTACAAAATCATTATTCTAAACTATAAATTCATCTTAATTAGTTGTGAAATCATGAAACTTAGTAGAAAAATCATCTTAAAACCATGAATTTGTACCTCTCTTTCTCTATGTTTTATGTTTCTATTTTTGCAGGTCTAAAAATGAAATTGTTCTAAAGTCACAAAATTATCATCCTAGACAGGGAAATCATCATTTTGAGTAACGAAATCATAATTTATATTAGTTAAATCAGTTATATAGACTTTGAATTCATTATTTATATTAGAAAAATCATTTTTGTGTCTGAAAAATTGTTATTTAGGTTATCTAAATTGTTTTATAAGTGTGAATTTGTTTACTCTATGTTTTTGCATTCTATTTATTTCTTGTGATTAACTTTTTACAATTTTGATTTGTTGTTCCTCTGTGTAACTGCAAATTTATCATAGAGAGGTAGTTTTTGTGTTATTTTTTTGGTTTTTATTTTCTCTATTGAAGGTTGCCTTGTACCAAGCCTAAACAAACACTCTAATCAATTGTTTTCAGAATGCTTGTCAAAGAAAAGCTACAAAAGGGCTAAAATAAAAATCAACTTCTTTTATTTTACTAATGTTTTCAATTATTTTTTTATGTTTTTAGTAATTAAATCATATTTGGTTTAGAGCTATTTTTTTTTTTCAACATTGTATTTGTAATTATGGAAATTTTGTATGCTCTTCACTTGGCATCACATTGGTGATGATACTCAAGAATTAAAAACAATTCCATATTTTTTCTGTGTTACCCAAGTGGTGTTCACATATGTTCTTTTCTTAGCGTTATTATTTATGATATTTAGAAATTAAAATTGAATACTTTTTTTTCTAGGGCCTCTATTGACTGTGGATTTCACCACCATATAGTGGGCCAAACCCCGTATACTAATGGGGTATATAAATTAAGATCCAACTATTTTAATTGTCTAATTGGTTGTGTTTTTTAAGCACACCATAACGTGAGGGGAATTCATGCTATAATACCCAGGGTTTCAATAGTTACCTCAAAATATGATATCATCAATTATCAACACACTGAAACTCTTATGGCTATGTTGGGCACTTTGGGACAAGACCCAATAGTGTGAGTCCATTTTATCTATTTCTTCCATTGTTTTGGGCCTTAATGTACTAAAAGGCATATTTAAGGAATCCCTTTATATAATCTTATTTAAACCTTTAGCCTAGGAAAACCTCTTTTACCATTTGACTTTGATGTATCGACTAGTGGTTAACACTAATAACTTACCTTTCACACACCCTTAAAATTAGACTTAGTGGGTCATGAGAATTTTAGGATCCTCCATAGTTAGTGCCTTCAAATATTAGGTCATGGCTGAGACAATAGATGAGTAAGTGACATCAAAAGGCCCAAAAGTTATTCATGACCCTTATCCTAGTTTTTCACATTTTATGTGTAATTTCTTGACTGTTTAGAGTAGAAATTTGTTTGTTGTTTCCTTGTGTTTACCACATGCTTTAATATCCTTATTTTTAAATAAATTCTTTTGAGTTTTAAATAATATCCTAAAAATAAAACTTTTTCCCAAAAATGCAAAATAATTAGTTTAAAATTCAAAACATTTAGTCACTTTGGTTAGTGTTATTAGTTTAAAACTTCCATTTATTTGTGTCATTTTATTGTTATCCTATCCATGTTGCCTATCGCTATGCAAATGGCCATGTTAAACAACCCTAATGCAAGGGTTGGACATTTTGGCAATGATCCCTTTCAATATAATGGCCAAGAGCATCATGTAGAAATACATGAGATAACTGAACAATAAGAAGACAAAGGAGGGGCTTACCAAGATGAGGGTATCCCCAAATTTATCTAACCACCACCCTCTTTTTATGAGCATGTCATGTCTAACAAAAATGAAGTATTTTTTTAAGCCTTGGACTTTGGAGAAAAATTCTCATCCAACTTTGATGTACATAATTTGACATATTTAATTGCAATCAAAGAACCTTATCTTCTAATCCTAATAAATCTACCTCACAAGGTTCTTTAGAGGGTAGTAATTCTCTAAAAATATACTCACAACCTCATCCCCAAATCTCTCAAGATAAATAGAAAATTATCTTACATGAGGAGTCATCTCAAACAAGCCATGGATTCTCCATGAAAATTCTTTCAAATCAAGGATCTCAAGAGATAATGCACTTTAAATCTCATAAAACAACTAATACCTTTAGTAACCCTAATGTGAATGTGAATCCTAATTTGCCTTCACAGGTTTATCCAACTAATTTGAGTTTGAATATAGCTTCAAACTCACCAATCATGCACCCAACCACTCAAAACTTGAATTTTAATCCAATTTTACCAAACATGCAATAAGTCAAATTGAACTTGAACATAGATCTCCCATCTAATTAAATTTTTATTAATCAACATTTTATTACATTGAATTTGAATATTCATCTAAATTCATTAGGTTATGGTCAAATTAATTTAATTTTAAATCTACATTCAAACTCACCAATCAACCCTAATCAGAGTACCCAAGGCTTACCAATTATTCCCAATAAAAATTAAAATCAAATCTTGAATACTCATTATAGATTGACCAATCAACCATCTAATCTTATCTTGAGTATTGCTTCACGTGCACTCAAATTTTTTAATTTAAATAGTGGTTTATCGAATCAATCTTCTATCGGAGTTGTTGCTAGAATCTGGATAATGCGAGTGCAATGAAGACGTGATCACACAAGATGAACAAGTGCACACCACAAGATGCTAAAGCAATTTGAAATTAACACAATAAGAGAAATTGCACAAGACAAAATGGAGAAAACCAAAATCTGATTAACATGAGATGGCCAAAGTGAGGAATACAAATAAGAGAGTACGAAAGTAACTCCTCCACAAAAGGTGGACAAGGCACCCAAGAATAGAATGTAACTCCTCCATGAAAGGTGGTGACAAGGTGCTAAGAATAGAGAAGTAACTCCCATAAAGAGAGTTACTTATGACATTCTTATGACACCTATGACACATCTATGACACACACACCTCCACATAAGCTAGCCCATCCCACAAATGTAGGAAAACTCCATGTATGCACAAGAAATACAATTTCCCTAATTAATAAATAGGGAAAAATAAAAACCTACACTAATACCCCCCCATAAGCACAACTTAGGTGGGTAGTGTGGAACTCTAAAATAGGTCCTGACAACTAGGCCTGATGAGGTACCCATGTACAAATGCAATCTCCCATAAGATAGAGAAAAGGAGAAAACCCGTAGGAAAAAACTCCCCCCCAAAAGAGAGACATGAAAGAAAAAAAGAGACTAGAAGGCCCCCCTAAAGATGATGCTATTGCAGATGTGGACCGCACCCCAAGAAGAGCTCGTAGATGAATGAACTTACTCTTAGTGAAAGGTTTGGTGAAGATGTCTGCAACCTGCTCTGAAGACTGGCAAAATATCAAGTCAATGACCTGACTATGAATAAGCTCTCAAATGAAATGCATGTGAATCTCTATGTGCTTGGTTTGCTAGTGCTAAACTGGATTCCTGCAAATCTGAATGGTACTTTGATTGTCACAATAAATGATCATGGGCTGCCTGATGGGAATGCCAAACTCAGATAGAATCCCCTGAAGCCAAATAGCCTCAGTAGCTGTATTAATAGCTCCCTTGTACTCTACCTCTATGGATGATATAGCAATAACATTTTGCTTCTTGCTAGATCAACTGATAGGACTAGAACCTAGAGAGAAACTATAACCAGAAGTGGACTTACGACTATGTGAATTACTAGCCTAGTCTAAATCTGTATATCCAACCAAGTCAACCTCTGTGCCAAATCTGTAATGAATCCCGTATCTATGTGAACCCTGTATGTAATGCAAGATCCTCTTAGCTACTTTCTAATGTAGCTCATGGGGTTCTTGCATGAATCTGGAGACAAGTCCCACTGTATATGAAATGTTATGCTTGGTGTGAGTCAAGTAGATGAGACTACCAACAAGTTTTTGATAATGAGTGGCATCAATCAATGGTGAAGAATAGTCAGTCTCAAGCTTGACTCTTGATAGAAAGGGAGTTGGAGATGGCTTGCAATTAGGCATGTGAAATTGACCCAATAGGTCAAGAACATACTTAGGATGTGCAAGTGAAATCCCTGAATCTGACTGTGAGATCTTGATGCCAAGGAAGTAGTGCAACAAACCCAAGTCTGTCATGTCAAATCTATCCTAAAGAGATGCCTTCACCACTGCAATAGCTGATGAAGAACTCTCGATGATCAAAAGGTCATCAACATATAGAACCAAAATCAAGAGCAAATCATCCTGCCGCAAGAAGTAGACATTGAGATCAGAATGGCACCTAGTGAAACCCACTGTGAGAAGGAAGGAATCCATCTTGGCATACCAAGCCCAAGGGGCCTGTTTGAGGCCATAGATTTCCTAAGTTTGCATACTAAGGAAGAATCTTGAACAAATCCTGGCAGCTTCTCCATGTAGATATCCTCCTCTAGGTCTCTGTGAAGAAAGACACTCTTCACATCCATCTGATGCACATCCCAACCATGTGCTATGGCAATAGCCAAGGTGAGTCAGATAGAAGTCATCTTTGCAATGGGTGTAAAGGTCTTTGAGTAGTCAATGCATGCCACCTGTGAGAAACCCTTGGTGACCAATTATGCCTTATACTTATCAACTAACCCATCTGCTGCAAACTTGGTCTGATATATCCACCTACATAGAACCATCTTTCTTCCCTTAGGAAGTGATGTCAACTCCCAAGTGTGATTTTTGATTAAGGAAGAATATTCTTCCTCCATAGCACTATCCCACTCAGGTACCCCCGATGCCTCTCAAAAAGTCTATGGATCTAAAACTTTAGCAAAGAAGGCATGTGGATCTCTCTGAAAATCCCCCCTAGTACGTCTATCATTTGCGGGATCTCCTACCCAAGTGCCAACACTCTCAAGTTTCTGTCTAGCCCAAAGTGGCCTAAAAGTGGGTGAGTCAAGTGCTAACTCCTCATCCTCTGACTGACTAGAGGTGGATGACTATGCATCAATGTCCTCACTGTCTAAACTTGAAGAAGAAGAAGATGACTCTAGCTCAAGAACCTATTGTGGCTGATCTGAATCTGATGAGGAATCATCATGAAGAAGTAGATTCGATGAGGGAGAAGTGTCAAGTGTTGAGTCTCTAGGACTCTCCTAAAAATGGACACTTCTCTCAATGAATAACTCATGTGTGACTGGATCTAGAAGGTGATATCCCTTAATACCATCTAAATATCCTACAAAGATGCAAGGCTTGGACTGATGTTCCATAGCTTTGCATTTCTTCTTTAGAATGCGGGCCATGGCTGGGGATTTGAAAACTCTAAGGTGCTCAACATTAGGTTTCATTTTATGCCAAGCTTCAAAGGGTGTTATCCCTTTCAAAGCTTTGTGAGGAACCCTGTTCTAAATGTAGCAAGCACAATTGATGGCTTCAGCCTAGTGTTGTGGTGCTAAGGATTTAGAGTGAATCATACATCTAGCCATCTCTTTCAAGAAACTATTCTTACGTTCTGCAACCCCATTCTATGAAGGACTGTAGGTGACTGTGCACTGCAAATCAATCCCCTCTGTGGTGCAAAACTGCTCAAACCTAATGCTGACATACTCCCCTCTATTATCAGTTTGAAGAACCTTGATGGATTTCTCACTCTGTTTCTCAATAAGAGCCTTAAAGTCTAGAATTTTTTTAAACACTTCAGACTTTTGTTTGAGAAAATATATCCAAGTGTACCTAGAGAAATCATCAATGAAAGTGAGGATGTACTTGGCCCTTGTGAAAGATGGTTTGGGAAAGGGTCTCGATACATCACTGTGGAGTAAATCCAAAGGTTGTGAAGCCCTCCAAGCTTTGCCTTTGTCAAATTTTGTTTCAGGATGCTTCCCAAGGGAGCACCACTCACAAAGTCCTTTTGAGAATTGGACATGAGGCAAGCCAATGACCATGTCATTTTTACAAAGTTGCTCAAGGTAGCGGTAGTTAAGGTGGCCAAACCGCTCATGCCATAATTTACTAACTCCATCTGAATGAGTCAGAAATGTTGTAGGAGAAGAATTTGATGCAAAATGTGAAAAGGTGTATAATCTGGCTTGGTGATTTGCCCTTCCCACTGCCACTGTAGTATCACTATGCAACTCCCTAATAGACACTGAATGTGGTGAAAACTCAACTCTCATGCCCTGACCAATGTGAGTGATTTGGTACACTGATAGGAGATTGGTTGAAAGAGAAAGAACACTTAGAACATTGTTGAATGTTCCTCCTTCCATTTCAACTGACCCTCTCCCTATAACAGAAACTGATGTGTCATCGCCCAAACTAATTGAAGTCATGCTACAACGCTCTAAAGATGAAAACTCAACTAGTGAAGAGCCCATGTGGTGAGAATCACCTGAGTCTATGACCCATGAAGATGTAGAAGCTACAGTTGCTACAAGGGCCTTGCCCTTTTCTTTCTCCTTACCCTTGCCTTTTGCCTTAGTAGAATCTTGGGTTGATGAATTCTGCTTAATGGACTTAAGAACACCTATGTTGTTCTTCTCTAGAAGATGAGTTAGGTGGTCTATTTGTTTCTTCATGCACTTGTGTTCATCATGCCCTATATTTTTACAATAGGCACACTTAACCTTCTACTAAATGTTTTAGCATTGGAGGATGAAGACTCAATGTTGTTTTTGGCAGGATTGGTGTTTTCTTTCTTCTTCTCTTGGTCCTTGTTCTTTTTCTTCTTCTCCTTTGTTGAAGTCTTATCCTTACCATTTCCAGCTATCAAGGCTTGGGGTTGAGTAGACTTCATTGTGCCCATCTGAATTAGCTTATCTTGCTCCCTAGTCAAGTCGGCAATAAATGAATCCAAAGAAGGCATTTTCCATGTAGTGCCAAGGACACTTTTAGTGGCATGGAAAGTGGAGACAAAGACTGAATAGCTTGGACCTTGCTTTGCGAGAATAGAAAGTATGAGTTGATCATCTTTCTTCTCTATCCCACATTCTTTCAATTTCAATCTAAGGGCCTTAAAATTAGTGAAGAAGTCCTGTAGGGTGCCAAAGTTGCTAGGACTTAGACTTATGAATTCATTTTCGAGCTCATGACCTCTCATCTCATCAAGCTTCCCAAAAAAATTTTCTAAGGTGTCCCATATGTCATTAGGATTTTGGGAGGATTCTAAGTGGAAGAGAAGTTCTGGAGACATAGACAAGCTCAGTAACCCAAAGGCTTCATCACTACGGTTGTACCACTTAACCTTTTCAGCATCTGTGTTGGGTTCTACTTCTGTACCCATGGTGATCCTATACAACCCTTTGCTTCTAAGAATGATTGACATTTTAAATTTCCATTCATGATAGTTGAAGGGTGTTAGGGGTTTAAGTTGAAAAGAATCTATTTTTTAGCTGAATTTAGGTGAAGTTATGTTGATTGCAAGTTGTGTTTTATGCAGAAAGGAGAATGAAAGTGAAAATTTGCAAGTTGTGAAAAAGCAATCACACCCACCCCCCCAAAAATATTGAGCCCCCCACAAATATGAAAGTACATGCTCAAAAGATGTCAGACTCAGCCAAAAGTGCGTCTTAAAGCAATCAGTGCAAGACTAAAGCAAACAGGACGTCGGACTCAGCTGAAAATGCGTCCCAGGAGACCCAAATTTTGGTACTTTATAAACTAGTGCATTTTTGAAAAATAACAAGTCTACACTGTGGAGAATTGAATTAAAAGCACTTTTGCAAAAAATGGCACCCAAAACTGAGCTATCGTTTGCAAGATTTTAAAGTTACAATTTTCTTGTAAATTAGTGTTTTTGCAAAAAAAACACTAAAACATTAAAAAAATGCTTGTTATGGAGAGAGAAAGTGGCCTTCCAACCACTCGTTGGATTCAACATGGAATGAGGAATCCAAATGAGGTTTGTGTGAGGGGGAATTAGCCTCCTACCAACCCGGGCCTCACCCTTCATCTTCGTAGGTCGAAGATACAAGTTGAAATTAAACCTCTAAACTGCCTTTTTAAATGCTAATTCAAATTTGATTTTAAATCAAACATTCAAATTACTGATTTAAGAATATCAGAATAATTTAAAATGCAAATTTACCAAAATAAAGAGAGAGTGGTCCCACTAAAAGAGGCATTGGAAACCAAGAAAAGAAGCGCCATATGCAAAACCAATGTTGTACGGCCTAGAGGCGTTGCAAGCAAAAAGAATAGCAGATGCAAAGTCTGATGGTGCTTTGACTGATGCAGGTTAGGACAAAATAAGAGCCCTGCTGGAAACGCCGTACGGCCTGACGCCTTGCTGGAAAAAAACTAGAAGCTAGGCACAGAAAGTAATATGTTTGCAAAAAAAAAAACCTACAGACTGCACGCCGTATGGCCTGGTCAGGCACTGAAGCTTGGGGTATCAGAATAGAAGAAGACGTTGCAAAAGTTGGTGAACTTGTAGATAGAAAACAAGTCAAAAAAGGATGCCGTATGGTCTGCTGAAGGTGCCTTGCTGCTGCTTGGTGTGCAGAGTGAAGGTAGGCGCAGAAGCTAGAAGAATAAGAACAAAAAATATGCTCTACCAAGTGAGTTTCCAGTGTCCTCACCAAAACAAACAAGTAGCTCACAGCAGTATGAAGAGGCTGTAACAAAGTGAGCTCTTCCCTTTGCTGCTCCACACAACAAAAGACACCCAAATGCAAGGATCTCTAAGAAAACTAACCAGAATTGATATATATTTTTTATTTTTGATCAAATCTAAAAATAAAAAAATGAACTCCACTCCTCTTGATTTTAAAAATCAGCTAAAAGCATAATCACACACAATATTACCGAGAAAGCTCTGATACCATATCAGAGTTATTGCCAGAATCTGGATAATGTGAGTGCAATGAAGACGTGATCACACAAGATGAACAAGTGCACACCACAAGAAGCTAAAGCAATTTGAAATTAACACAATAAGAGAAATTGCACAAGACAAAATAGAGAAAACCAAAATCTGATTAACATGAGATGACCAAAGTGAGGAATATAAATAGGAGAGTATGAAAGTAACTCCTCCACAAAAGGTGGACAAGGCACCCCAAGAATAGAATGTAACTCCTCCATGAAAGGTGGTGACAAGGTGCTAAGAATAGAGAAGTAACTCCCATCAAGGGAGCTACTTATAACGTTCTTATGACACCTATGACACATTTATGACACACACCTCCACATAAGCTAGCATATCCCACAAATGTAGGAAAACTCCATGTATGCACAAGAAATACAATTTCCCTAATTAATAAATAAGAAAAAAATAAAAACATACACTAATATCTTCTTCATATAATACTCTTGGATCGGTTCCATCCAATCCAAGTTCCAATCCAAGTTTCAATCCAAATTCTGACCCCATTCCAACTTTTAGTTCAATCCTAATCCCAATACTTCATTTTCCAACCCAAATCCTAACACAAGTTTAAAACAAAACAAAACACCAACTAATTTGAACAATTCTAACCACAATCCTAACTTTAACTTCAATAACCAAAACACAAATCCTAGTTTTAACCTTAATCAACATCCAAACAATCCAAGTCAAAATCCACTCCAATCAAACCAAACTAACTAATTCAAACTTAGGTTTTAATAAATTTAATTCAAACTAAAACATGCACCCACAATAACCCAATCCAAATTTGTTTAATAAAAGTAATTTTATTTACAACACCAATCCTAATTCCATGAACTTTTATCCATGAAATTCAAAAATTATCCACCAAACAACTCAAATTTTAACCCAAACCCAAATCCAAACACAAACTTTGAAAATATCCCCAACCTTGGTTTTAACCCAAATTTAAATCAAACAAATTTTGATTATAATGTAAATACAAACCTTGATTATAACCCCAACTTCAATCCCTTTGCAAACCCTCAAAACACTAATTTTAACAATCTACCTCCAAATAATTTTAACCAACAAATTCCATAAAATAGAAACCAATTCACGGGTCAACCATCTAATCCACTAATGAAAATGAAATAAGTATCCCCATATCTCATACAATAATTTCTAAACATAAAGGATAGAGTTTAAGGCTACAAGATGGCACTTATTCTTGGTAAAAACAATTCAAGTTTGAGGAAATTTACTCATACCCATACGATTTAAGTAAGATGACTACACCTTTTCCAAAGTACTCAAAACTCTTGAAATTTGATAAGTATAAATGTAAAGGATATCCCAAATAACATCTAAGTAGATTCTATCATGCATGTGCAGGTGTTGATTATATTAACAAATACATGGTGTATTTATTCTCATGATGTCTTGGGGCCAAGCCCGCGAATAGATTTCACCACTTATGAAAGGATCTATTTCACTTTTGAATACTTATATAAAAAAATTATTCACCACTTCTCTTATAAAAACAAAAAATACTTGACCACCTTAGATTTACACACCAAGTAATGTAATGACAAAAATTTTACTTCCTTCCTCCAAATATGGTGAGCAATGACAAGTCATTTCACATGGTCATTTAATGAAATGAATCTTGTGGACATCTTCATGAATAACTTAAATTCAAATTTGGGACACCATTTTTTATTCCTTTGCCCAAGGTCCTTCGATGAAATTATTGAAAAGGGAGTTCAAGTAGAAAGAACATTAATTAACAGAGGTGTAATCAAAATATTTAAACCAGATAATAATAATTCCTCTAAACTAACATAAAAACTAAAGTTATTTACCAATAACCAAAATATTTTTGGAGATGGTGTGACTGATGTCAAACAATTTCAAAACCCTCAACCTCAAACACAAACCTACAATCAACCAATCAATAACATCATAATTCCCAATGGATAACCTAGACAAGGAAGACCTGAGTGTAAGTTCACTCAATTAGGTGGCACTTATGAGAATGTCTTCTAAAATTTGGATCAAACAAACATGATCACATGGCCTAACACCAAATATTTTGATGAAATTGTTTCCAAATTTGATTGGTATAAAGAGAGTGAGTATTTTGAATACCATCAGATTAAAGGACATTCAACTAGTAGGTGTATGCACCCTAAACACTATGTTTAAGACCTCATTGACAGAGGCAACATAGCAATAAAAAATTAACCATCTAAATCATATAAAAATAAAAAATTGGGGATATACCAAGATCCATTCCCAAATCATGAGCAATGAAAGGGAAAGAAAAAATAAGAACAACTATAATCTAGTAATGTTAATCAGGCAAGTCATCCATTTGATTCTATAGTCAATAGTATCGATTCCATGTATAGCTATGTTAATGTTAATATTTTTCCATCATAAAAATGAGTCATTACCATAAGGAAATCAAATCTTACCCTTCAAAGTGCATCATCCTATAATGTTGAATGCAAGTACAACATTATCAACCATCTTAAGAAAATGCCAACAAATATTTCAATATTAGATCTTCTCAATACATCTCATATATATAAAGATATATTGTATAAAGTTATCCAAGAGTCAAGTGTATCTCAAGACATCAATCATACCAATTTATAAGTGTTAATAGGTTCTTTAACAATAAATAACCAAGTAACATTTGATCATTCAGATGTTTCTCCTTTAGGATCACATCATAACCTCCCATTGTATATAGAGGTTATCATTTCTAGGCACAAAGTGAAAAGGGTTTTTATAGACAATGGTTCAACACTCAATATATGTACATTAAGGCTTATAAAACATCTAGGATATCCAATAATAGCATTTGAAACAAACATTATTACCATAAAAGCATACGACAATAATGAGTGACAATCTATTAGAATAATCTATCTTCATTTAATGGTGGGGTTTGTTGTTAAAGAAACTCTTGTTCATGTCCATGATATTGATCTACCATACAACATACTTCTTGGACAGCCATGGATTCATTCCATGAATACCATCCCATCCACCCTACATCAATTTTTCAAATTCTCCCATGTAGGAATGGAAGTTACTATATAAGGTGATCCTCAACCCTTTCAATATTACAAGCTATTAGAAGGCAAATACAAAAAATCAAACTATTTACTAGTTATAGATGATAATGTTATTCCTCTTGAGAATTATCCTTTTCTTGAAAATTATGTCCATCTATAAATATTATTTCAAATGCCTCCCCTTGGTGGTTGGATTAATACACCAACTACCTCCATCTTTATTGAAAAGGCTTCCACCAACGAAGCATCCAACCATCTAAGCAAGCTTCAAATCAACCATCTACAGAACAAGATTCAAATCACCCTTCTAGTGAACAAACTTTTAGACCACCACCCACTTCTAGAGCATCCTCATCTACTTCTTCCCAATTTAAGATAATTGATAGAGGAATGAACGAGTGTATAATTTAGAATTTTTATACAAGTATTATACAGACCAATCCAAATGACTATGGTATGCCCTAGCATCTAAAGGATAATAGAATGGTTAAGAAGCTTGGAAAGACAAAATTTATAGAAGGTGGTTTCCTTTTAGATGAACATATCTAATATTCCAATCCTTCTTGGATTTATTTTGACAAACTAGCTACTTGCTTCTCCAAAAATAAGTATCTTGTTGCCAAATCCATCATGTTTAATATAATTAACTATAAAGGTAAAGGTATTGGCCTCCATAAACAAGGATCCATCAAACCTATCACAATAAAAGAAAATGAGGAAAAACATGGTATAGGATTTAATCCACTCAACTTGCATCTCACACTTTTCCAAAGTGACTTTTCTAGTGAGTCAGAGGATGATTCTTTAGATAGAGATATGGGTTTCATGCTTAGCCTCTTTGAAGACCTTGCCCTCACCAACTATTTCATGAAAATTTTATTTTTACAATTGATCTTGCTTATCCATTTCTCATACATTGGGACCATTACGTAACACCTTAGCTTGATCATTTTCAGAATGATGAGGCTATTTATAAATTCTTGAGAACAAGGGATTAGATTCTAGCAGATGACCACAAGAAAGGATTTCTAATTTAGTTAGATGATTCAACATAATTTAGGGAACAAAAATTACATAACAATATGAGTTTAGATTCTAAATCCAATCAAATATAATTTGAGGAAGATTTACATCTTCCTATACCACCCAAAAATTACAAAGATGAATCAACTTTACTTGTTGAATAAACTATTCATGTGAACATTGGCACCAGAGAAGAGCCTCAAATTATTAAAATTTCCATATCACTTACTCAAGAAGAAAGGGACATATTTACACTTCTAATTCATGAATTATCTAATGTCTTTCCATGGTCTTATGTAGATATACTAGGACTTGATCTAGAATTAGTATTTCATCACCTTGTGGTACATCCATATGCAAAACTAATCAAATAAAAACTCCATAAGATGCATCCTAATATTACACTACTAGTAAAAGAGGAAATAAATAAGCAGTTGGTTGTTTATTTCATGCATCCTATTGATTATCTAGACTAGATATCAATTATTATACCAATATCTAAGAAATGAGAAGGGATTAGAGTTTACATGGATTTCTATGATATCAACAAAGCATGCTCGAAAGATGATTTTCCATTGCCCAACATAGACATGATTGTAGATTCAACTGCAGGTCATGAGATGTTATCTTTGATGGATGTATTTTTAGGCTATAATCAAATAAAAATTATTGTCTAAGACCAACACAAAATTGCATTTACAATGCCATGGGGAACATTCAGCTACCAAGTAATGCCTTTTAGTATGAAAAATGTTAGAGCTACATATCAACAAGAAATGACTATCATTTCTCATGACATGCTTCATGAAATTATGGAAGATTATGAATATGATATTATTTCTAGATCTAAATCTAGATAAGAACACCCTCAAAGTGCTTCATCATTTTTTTTGAATGCATGAGAGAGTACAACATGAGATTGAATCTTAAGAAGTGCATGTTCAGTGTGACATCAGGAAAGTTATTAGGGTTCATTATTTATTAATGTGGCATTGAAATTTATCCCTCTAAAGTTTCATCTATCATGGATATGCCTCCACCTAAGAATGTTAAACAATTTATAAGTCTACAAGGAAAAATTCAAGTAATCAGACAACTTATATCTCAACTTACAGACATGTCACCCTTTCACACACTCCTTTTAATTGGAATGAAAATTATGAAAAATCATTTGAAAATATTAAACAATATCTTTCCAACCCACCAATACTAATGCCACATGTTGTTGGGAAACCTTTTTTTTGTACATTTTAGTTGCTCAATTTGCACTGGGGGCATTATTAGCCCAGCATGATGATAGTGGGAAAGAATGGGTAGTGTACTACCTAAGAAAAACCTTGATATCATATGAGATCAACTACTCTTAGAGAGAAAAATTATGTCTAGCAGTTGTTTTTCTTCTAAAAAACTGTGACATTACATGCTCAATAATCAAACCAAGATTATTGCTAAAATAGACCCTCTTAAATATATTTTATTTAGAATAGATCTAATAGGCAGTATGGCTAAGTGGATTATGATTCTTAGTGAGTTTGATTTATAGTATGTCAATAAAAAAGAAATCAAAGGATAGATCTTAGAAAATGTATTGGCTAAAGCACAACTCAATGACAAAACACCTCTTATTGTATAGTTCCCAGATGAAGGAATAATGTCTATAGATGAGTCTCTAGTTTGGTATCTCTTCTTTGATGGTTCCTTTACCAATCATAGATCAAGGGATGGAATCTTGTTACTCACACTAGATGGGGATTGCATTTCTAAGGATTTCATAATTGAATTCACTTGCACCAATAACATACATAGTATGAAGGTCTCATAGAAGGTCTCAAAATGGAAATCTAATAGGGAATTCAACATTTCCTTGTTTTTGGTGATTATAAGTTTATCATCAATCAAGTCACTAATGTATTCCAGGTTCACAATGATAATTTTATCCCTTACAAGTGAATAGTGGATAATTTAAATATGTATTTTGAGTACATATAATTTGAACAGGTGTCAAGAATCAATAATAGAATAACGGATGCTATGGCTACCATTGGATCCCTACTAGATTTAATCACAAAGCATAATTTTTTTTGGTTGAGTACTTAATGATACCAACTTATGATAAACCTTATTCAAAAATGGTTTGCAAGGTGGTTGGTCCCACTTCTATGTGGTATTCTGACATCTATACTTACCTTCAACATAATACCACATCATCTAAGTTGTCACCTAATCAATGCAAGTCCTTTATTCAAAACAAATCTCACTACACCATCCTTGGAAATACCCTATACTGTAGAGGCTATGATGAAAATATTTTATGCTATTTGAATTTTGAATTATTTACTTTGGTAATTATAGAAGTCCATGAAGGAATCTATATATCACATTCAAGTGGCATGATCTTTAAAAAGAAGATTTTATGATTAGGTTACTATTATCCTAGAATAAAATCTAATTCATGTGCATATGTTAAGAAATTCATACCCTATTAGAAACATGGGGACCTTATCCATAGTCCCTTGCAAGCTTTACAACCTATCACAACACCTTGGCCATTTTTCACATGGGGTTTATACCTAATTTTAAATATGAATCCTAGTTATTCTAATGGATACAAGCCTATTATAATGACAATAGAGTATTTTACCAAGTTGGTCGAGGCAATACCCCTAACCTATGTCACTAGAAGCAAATTTTTGAATTTATCCTCAACCACATTATTTTTCACTTTGGTATTCCTTCCACTCTCATTTATGATAATGGAATATTATTCAAGAATAGAGATGTTAAGACTCTTTGTCAAACCTACCACATCAAGCACAAGTGGTCCAATCCTTATTACCCACAAGGCAACAACCAAGTTGAGGCAACCAACAAAAACATTTTATGCATCTTTAAGACAATTGTTAATGAAGTTTGTTGTGACTATCATACTCAGTTATATCTTAACCTCTAGGCATACCATACGAACATATGCACATCCATGGGGGTAACTCATTATTCTAATGTATATGGTAGTGAGTCTATTATTATTATAAAGGTTAGGATTCTATCTTTTTGAATATATTTACAATAAATCATAGATGAAGAATACTACTGCAATTCATGCCTTAGTGAACTCAAACTTTTAGATGAGAAATGACTCAATGCTTCAAACCATCTGTAAGTTTACCATAATCACATTTTACATAACTATAATAAGTAGATTAAATCTAGGGAATTTGAAATTATAAGTCTTGTTCATAATAAGAACCAATGAAACACTAATGTTGAAAGAGAAAAGAAGGGAAATTTTGAGCGTAGTTGGTTAGGCCCATATGTTGTCATTGCCAAGTATGGATCGAGACCTTACAAATTATATACAAAAGATGGAGAGGAGCTTGATGAACCTATGAACATAATGGAAATTAAGTGATTCTATGCCTAAATTTTTTATATATGTTTTTATTGATATCTTAGGTATTCAAAAAATAAAAATAAATAAATAAAAAGATACAAAAAAAACCAAGAAAAACCACATAGAACATTGAAAACTGAAAGCCAGTTTATTGACACTTTGGGCAAGTACTATGGTGAAAACCATATTTTTGGCACACTATGTAAAATATTGTCTATCTTCACCCTAGTTAGTTGGGGGCATCGTGTTTCATTAGTTAATTGTATATTTCCATCTCACTTTTTTGTTGCTTATCCTATATCATGCTAGTCTAAGGTTTGATACTCTTAAATGTGAACCTACATCCTTTTTCATGATAAAGGAAAGTGTATTTTATATTCCTTGTTTTAAAATCCAAAAAAATACTAAAAAATAAAAAACATCCCAAAAATATGTCAAACATTTAAAACAACACAATTATCATTCTAGTTATCTTCCATAACGTTCACTCATTTTTTCTTGGGTGGGTCACTCACACATTTTTTTCCTTGACACTTAAACACTTCATAAATTGCCCACTTTCTCATCACTTCTCATATTGGGAGAACTACATCTAACCTGATATCAACACATGAAATTTGTCTAGGGTGGATTATGTACGCACTGCTTAGAGAAATGGGGTCTCTAGGGTTAGCTCGAACACCATCTTCCCCATCATCCATTTCCCTGATAATGGATTAGTTTATCTTGATACGTCCTCATCAATTATTTAATACTTAACCTAAATCTAGGCAACAATTATCAAGTTGTTGCTTAGGATGTTAAGTCTTTAGTTATAGCTTTTACTACTCGATCTCTTGTTTGTTTTGATTGTTGTATTATTTGTTTTCTATCCTTATCCTTTAAGTTGGTTATTTATTCCTTCTATCATTAGCCATTAAATTGGTTATTTCTTCCTTCTATATGTAACCATTAAGTTGGTTATTAATCAATTTTATCCTTAACCATTCACATGGTTATTTTTTTTAATTTAATGTGTCTATTATGATTATTTTACTTCAATATGTTAGTTGTTTATATTTATAATGTTTACTATTTGTTTGTTTTTTAATTTGTGTATCATTTTTGTTTATTTTATTATTGTTGCATTATCATTTTATGTGTGTATTCATCATCTAGATTAATTTTATTTTCAAATATTACTTTAATTATTTTATTTATATATGTGTGGAAAAGATAATTTTGTGAAATTCATAATAATATGGTTATGGTTTTGCTATATCATGATGTACTTTGATTTTACACAATTTATTCTTTCTTTAGTTCATATGCTTAAAACATAAAAATTCATCATGATTGTTTAATATCATTGGTGGTAATGTGTTTTATGCTATATTAAAAATCAGGTTGCTCAATACTCTTTATTGTTGGAAATCTAATGCAAGGAACAAAAACAAAAACAAATCGCCTATATCACGTCATTATCCATGCATCCATAAATTAACTCATACATGTCATAATACATAATAATATGCTGAGAAAATATATAATGCATACTAGTGTGAATCCAAATGTAAGAAATATAACCAAGTGCTCTATATATCCATATGTAATCGTACTTTCCATTACCCTACTCCTCCCTATGATTACACATCAGCTCACATGCATACTAATGACCCTGGTTATCATACTTAGAGTCATCTTCCACTCTTTTGGACTTTTCTCACATGATATTCTCATCCCCCATACATCCTCAGTCCATCTTGACCCTTTTTCAAGCCAAACAGACTCTCTAGGGACCCCCAAGACCCGTTTGAGAGGCTGTTGACTTACTTGGGCCCCTATTTGACCCAGGCCATAGCTTAGGAAGGAAACATGTGGCCTAGGCCACATTTTTATTTCACAAAATTCATGGCCTTAACTGAAACCCAGGTATAATGTGTGAAAAATTATCCTAAAGTGACCCAAATGGCTAGAAACAACTAGTTTTTGGTTTTGTAGCAAATTAGGCTTGAGATATATGCATCTTTATCATTCATTTCAGTCTCTCTCTTGAGACTTTTATTGCATCTCTAATCTAATAATTTCCATTGATCATTCACATGTAAAGCTTGGTTGCCTCCTTGAATCTCTCTTGATTTTTTCTTGGCATAATAGCTTTCTTTGTGAAAAGGGATGCCCTAATCTATTGTTGTTTCTATTGGTGATTCACATTACTATTGATAGTTTTCTTAAATATTGTGGAATACTCCTTAACTCCTCAGGACTCCATTGCACCTATATTATGCTCCTTACATTAGCTCTAATAGATTGATGGCTTCTCCTTAACCTCTTCCACAACTTTTATCTCTTGGTCTAGACTCAACCTTCACATAGCCTGATCTTCTTCCTACTCTTGCCTCCTAGCTTGGATAATTAGTTGGTAGAAAGTCTGTACATATATTTTGAGTTTGATATGAGGTCACTTTACATTGTAAAGTGAAACTCTTTATTTATTTGTAGTAGTATATCTACTAGGGTTTGATTAGTTTTAGTAAATTTGTCATCTTGTGCATTATTTAGAATAGTTTTTAAAGTTTATGCATTTGTGTGTGGCTATAAGATTATCTTCATTGCTTGAAATATTTTCTATCATATATATGCTTGCATTAGAAACATCTCTTTCATTATGTGATTAGATTATATATGCACAAAATAAACAACATCTCTCTCTCTCTC